>CM035419.1:109558256-109600756 GCA_020310875.1 Ceratopteris richardii | reverse complement strand
ACTATGAAGTGCAAACATGCTTGGAGCACAATCCATGATAGAGCTCATAGTCCATGGTAGAGCATGGACATATGATGTACACAGTGAGTATGTGATTTGTATATGGATACATATTCATCTACACAAAAATATCTTTGTATACATATGTGTGTGACTACAACATTGTTGTGCAATTGTGAATAATTAGATTGATGTAGGAGAACCAATCCCTTGAAACTTTCCTACAATCCCTTGAAACTGACTCTTGCCTATAAAAACAATCAAAGTGTATATGCAAATTCTAACTTGATCACGAAAACTTTTAACGCTTCTGAGCTCCAAAAAGTGTATATACTCAAAAAATATATTTTTTTAAATGGAAAGTAAATTTGCATTTTACATTCGCCTCATGTTCAAAGACAAAGCCTACGCTAAGAACAATTTTCCTTAAGCAAATGAAGAATATTTTTCATGATTTCGATCACTTGCTGGATGGCAGAAAAAATACCTTGCGATAGCCTGAAGATGAACTTCGAAGGCCTAAAACATCCTCAAGATTCATGCACGATGGAAAATGTAATATGTTGCAGAGTCGAGTCAATAGCTACTGAGGTGAGATGTCAGGCTCACAGGAGTATCTAGACAGATGCTTGCACGCAATGCTTCACTGTCGGAGATAAGCTTCTAACTAGCTCCAACCTAACCAGCTTGCATGCGGTGCCTAATGAGGTTCGGACCAAAATTCGGACCTAATGAGATTTCACACAAACAAAGATATTCCCGATGCCCAAGCCCTAAATTTGATGCCTAACCTTGGGCATCACAAAAAACTAGGGGATACCCTGGCTTCTAAGGTGGGCATCCTTGTGAATATACATGATAAAAATTCTTTGGAATTCTGATGTGGGCAACGACCTGGAGGTTGGACATTACAAATATTTCAAAGTGTATTAACAAAGATGATGTGAGAGTCGAGACTCGAGATAGAGATGATCTCATGTTCTCTTGAAACGGAAAATGGAACATGATTTTCTTTACACAACATGTTCCTGTATGAAATTTCTAATTTTCATAGGTTCTGCACAACCCAGGTCATGTATTGCTGTGAGAAAAGCTGCCATCGATTATTGAATTTTAAATAAATAGAGAATGCTTATGTATACCAATACTTGTTTCTATGTGGGATTATTTTGATACATTGAGACATATTCATACCCGTGTTTTATGTGTGCACTCACTCACATGCCAGTCTTGATTTCCAATTTTAATATCCACACTAAGTTTAAATCTAATCAGTCTCCTGAACTTTTACCAGTCCAGCCACACTAAGGTTAAGTTAAGCACATTGAGCATGAGGATGTGTAAACACCTTTTTTGGCAACTTGGCAATGCACTATTGAATTTTAGGAGGATAAAAAATGAGCAGAGGAATTTTGGCAGCCTCTATTCAATAACGGGATCAAAATACTTGACAATTCAGCAACACAAAACCGATTCTTTTGCTAACTAAGTCTACAGAAGATCTATTCATGGTAATATATATACGTGACTTTACATTTCAAAAACACAAAAGCATGAGTCTTTTTTAATACCTCATTCTCTATTCAATTGTTGATTCATCATAAATATGCTAACAGACACATAAAGTATAACATCATACCAATGTGTTTTATCAAAACTACAAGTGCTCAAAACAATACTAATCAAAAAGGTAATTTGAAGCTTGTCACTTTTCTATATGGTGAAGAAAAGAACACAGTGAAAAGTAATGAGCGGTAACCTGTAAGCAATTCGACTCCCAACTTTCAAATCACAAGTTCTTGCAAACTTTGAAGTGATATCATGAACCTCTCTGTTTTTTTTCCTTGGAACTTGAAAGATAAAAGGATCGCAAAAGCCCAGCTTCACGTCTGTAAAAATAATTTGTGTGATCTCCAAAGTCCACTGTTGTAACTTGTCGGTCACTGTTCACTACTTCACTTCAGTCTTGAAACCTGGAAGATGGGAATATTGCGCACACACAACACACTGCAAAAGAATAGATTCAAGAACTCAGTCTCAGTGCTCACACAATATAATGTCACATCCTATACAACCATCAAGTCATTGCGTCACTCAATGAAGAAAGCTATCGAAAGTTAGAGAGAACTCAGAAAATGCTACAGCATACGAAAGTCATCACTAGAAAGAAAAGTGATAGGCAATGTTGCCAGCGCCTATCCAACTTCTGTGCACCTTTTTCTGAACAATAGAAAAGTTGCCGCCTTTTTCAACTTCATCGTTCTTTTTCACCGCATGATGTATCACCGCATGAAGTTGAAGTTTTGCGGGGAGGCCTCGTTTTCTTCCTATTCGAGGGGAACTCTCACTAAACATGAACTTGCGACATCTCTTTCATGTTCATTTTTTTCCAAAAATATGCTCTCCGCGGATCTCGTTGCACGCTCGTGTTCACATGATGCATCATGTTAAGTGTTGTTGAGAGAGGGCAGATGCATACAGATAGAAATGATGTACAGTATGACTATTTGGTTTTCCTTCATAGGTAGTTTCTATGTTTCGTGGTTAGATGTTTCCTTGTCTAGTGCCTTTTAGTATGGATTTATATGCATGCTGGTTGTATTTGATTTTCTTTTAAAACAATGCTATGGATACTATCAAATTGATCTCCTTCAACACTAAAGGCTCACCAACCTGGTGAGAAGCAAAGTCGTCCAACATTGGATGAGAGATAGTTCCTACGTGGCTAACATTATTGGGTTGCAAGAGAGTAAAGTGTATAAATTTAAGCTTTGTTCTAACCTCAATATTCTTTCTTCTAATCATTGTTGGTTTTCTACTAACCATTCTAAAGGTAAAGGGGGGGCAATTATTGGGATTGCTTCTAATATTAGTCACTTGGTTGACGAAGTGATTACTAGCCCCACTAATTAGTGGGTTGGCATTAAGTGCTTGTTTCCTTTGAATTTTACCTTCATTAGTGTGTATGCTGCTAACAACTCCAAGGATAGACTAGAATTTTAGGATGAGCTCTCTAAAACTAATGGTGACATCATCTTATTAGGAGAATTTAACATGGTTATTAATCCTCGTGATAGAAAAAGTAATAGTGACAATGTGATCCAAGGTAGTGAAAATAGTAGCTTGTTCAATTTCCTTATGGGCAAGGACTTTGTTGACATTTCCTTCAGTTCTGGCCATACGTGGTACAATAGGAACAAGAAGAACCCCCTCTCGACCAGATTGGATAGGGTGTATGTGAACATTAACAGATTTCAAGACATCTGTGAGGATCCATCCCACTACAATAAAGATGAACATCCCACTACAATAAAGATGAACAAGGAAAATTTAGACCTCGATGCAATATGTGTTCCTCTTATAGTAGCATACAAGAGAGAACCAATAATTTCCCTAGACCTGGTCACATCCCATAGTTCTTTACTCTCGTGACACCTTACTATAATATTAAATTCCAATGGATTTGAAATGGGCTTGCAATCAAACAAGCCAAACATATTTAAAAGATGTAGAACATGCTTCATTTTCATCAAATATATACCTTCTTCTTTGTGTAGTACATCAATAGCAAAGTAGTACCTTAAAATCCGTTAAAAAAACATCAATGTAAGCTCGAACTAGATGATTTTTTATGACTTGCTCCGTTAGTTTGGAAGAAAAGAGGATTGAGTGTAAGTAAAAGACAAATTTGGTTTATACTTAGGAAAATGAATGAGCATCAATTTCTTAGAAGGTTACAATTTTTGAGAAGGAAAAATTATAAAGGGGGAAGAAACGTATCATTGATAGAATCCTTCAAAACAATAGATACATTCCTTGCCTCTTCTATGATAGTTAAGGAGCATGTTTGACATCAAGTGCCTTGTGTTTAAGATTGAGACATTAAAATACAAAGTAGGAAGTAGACATGCATGGATGGAATGCATGAAGTAAATCAAAAGATACTACTAGTTAAAGACTTGAACCATATCCATACTAAGGTACTTGAGAATGGCTAAGATGGATTTGGAAAGTAAGAATGATAACTTGCTTAAGTCAAAGGGATGACATATAGTTGTTGATCCCTAGAAAAGTTTATGAGAACATCAATAGGATGTTAAAGACTTATGAAAGATGAAAACTCATGAAGGTATGAGTTAAAGATCCCAAGAAAATCCAATGGGTAACTACTTACGATGAAAAAGGGTTCTAAAGTAGCAAGGAATTGTTCTTATCTGAAATTAGCTTTGGTAATGGAATCAAGAAAAGCAAAATGACCTAGAAAGGTCAAAATAACCGAAACCTTTTATGGTTTGATAAATCATTCTAAGGAAAGATGAACTAACAATCAAAGAAATCTTTGATTGGCATGGAATTAGACACATTAGTGTTTGCTCTCATAATGTGAACGAAATACAAGATGGAATTTTGGATAATACAAAATGATCAGAGAGCATTACGAGCAAAAACAATATGTAAAGATAAAGTTTGTACTTATATGGACTAGAGAAATCACTCACTAATATGGAATAGTGGGAACTCACTCCCATTGAGAATTCTCTCTAATAGATACTCAGGAAAGAGACTCCATATCCAATAGAAAACATTGGGATAAGCCTTAAAGATAAGACCACTTAGAGTAAGACCTTAGGTTCATTAAGAGGTGTAAAGATGAACCTCAAACCAATTCAATAAGTTTTCTTGTATTTACAAGAGGGTAAATAGATTTTGATGATGCATATCCTCCTCAAGAGATGCATTCTTTTCAATAGGATGCATAGCCAACTTTAGATTGTGTAGTACATGTGGAAAAACTGAGAATAAAGAATTTAGGGAGTTTTCTAATTAAACTGATAGAATGATCTATAAAATCATCATTTGTTGAGTTTTTTGAGGATGAGAACAAGTGAATCAAGAATGTTCACTAAGTTCATAGAAGGTTCTAGGATATGATGCCCAAAGAGTGATATCTTTTCTTGCAAGGAATTGGAACTAAAATCATAGGAGAGTTGAATAATTTAACTCCTTTCAATAAGTAGGGAATCTGGAAAGAGGGTTCCTTGACTAAGGAAAGGTACCTTGATGGCTTGATAAGTATTGTGTTGAAAATTAAACTCGAGCAATAGGAGCGTATGAAGCCTTGAATAGATGACACTTGGAGCATTATAAAGCAAGGAACAAGCACAAATACTCATGCCTCAAATTTGAATTTGAATCCGCTCATATTCCTCAAATCAATCACCTATCTAACTTAGGTGTGATAAAGCCTTCATTCTAGGAAAAGAGATCCCTAACATTTAGGGAATTTGGATCCATTTCTTGTCATCTTTGGTTTATTAGAAGACTATTATGGTCTCCTAATTTGGCTTGAAGAGCAAGTCTAGACTCTGCATATTCTATGAGAAATCAATTCTAGAATGAATAGTGGTCTTTGTGTACATGGCTAGTGAAGGAAATAAGTAGCCTATCTTGTGTCCATTGGTTCTCTAAGTAGGAAAAAGTATTTAAATGGGATAACATGCATTTAGAAGGTCTCATAATCTAGTTTGTGTGTACAAAAGATCTTAAGTTCATTCTCAAGGATATCAAAGAATCATGTCTTTTAGTGAATAGAGGTTTCTAAAAACATACATGTGAGGCCGTTTATGCTTCAAGATACATAGGGAAGTTCTATATTCTCCCATCAATGGTATCATATCATTTCAATACATAAAGACCTAGAAATTATATTTTAGTTCAACCTAGAGAGATTATATTCCACTTCAACAAAAGTGAGAAAGCTTTATTTTAGAATGAACTCAATAATTTGAGAAAGAAACTTAGTAGCTATATTAATAAATACATTATGAAGATAAAAAAAGTAATTGATTCATTAGGATCTATAGGTTTTCACATAGATGATGATGACATAGTTGCATACACATTGAATGGACTTAGGGATGATGAGACATGGAAGAATTTCTCCACTTCTATCTATGTTAGAGATAATCTTCTTGACTTTGAGCAACTAATGGCCATGATGGACATGGAGGATATGACCATTTAGGGCTAAAGGCAAAGTGCAATGAAACCGAAACATTTCATGGAAGTAAAGGAATAGGTGGAGTAAAAAATCAAGGCAGACATAGAGGAAGGAAAGGAAGAAGATCAAATGGCGATTCTAATCAAGGCCAAGGAAGCAAGGTCTCTTCATCAAGAGCAAGAGGCAAGATCGAAGGGATGAGGAAGGTACAATCAGACTCGAGGAAATAATGACTCAAAAGAATGCTTTATATATGGCAAGTATGGCCACTATGCAAGGGATCGCTATCAAAGGGACCAAAGCGATTCATCATACAAAGGAAAAGGTAATTATGTATCTCCTTCAAATGAGAATGAAACTATTTTAGCTATATGTAAGAGTTAACATTGTTTGCACTAAGGTGAGAGTATAAACAAGATGGTATGGGATATGGAGGTTTACACTATCACTAAAGTGGATACAATGATACGGGATGTTAAGTTTAAGGATAATGGGAGCTTGAACTCGATGATATTTGATTACTTCCTCAGTTAATCTGAAAGAAAATAGGATTGAGTGTAAATAAAGTTCAAACTTGCTTAAGTCAAAAGGATGAGGTATAGTTTTTGATCCCTAGGAAAGATTTTGAGAACATCAATAGGATGTGAAAGACGTAAGAAAGATGAAAACTCATGAAATCATGAGTTAAAGATCTTAAGAAAATCCCATGGGTAAATATTAACAATGAAGAAGGGTTCCGAAGTAGAAAGGACTTGTTCTTCTTCTTTCTTATCTCAAATTAACTTGGTGAAAGGAATCAAGAAAGTAAAAATGACTTAGAAAGATAAAAAAATCAAAGCTTTTATGGTTTGATAAATTGCCAAGGAAAAATGAACTATCCATCAAAGGAATATTTGATTGGCATAAGAATTGGACACATTAGCATTTGCTCTCATAGTGTGAAGGAATTCCAAGATGGAATTTTGGATAACATGATCAGAGAGCATTAAGAGGGAAACCGAAGATAGAAAGTTAAAAGACGGGGTTATATGGATTAGAGAAAGCACTAAAAAAAATGGGATAGTGGGAACTCACTCTTGTTGAGGAATTTCTCTCATGGATAGAGAGTAAAGAGAAATGAGATCCTTTGAAAAAATCGAGATAAGCCTTAAAGATAAGACCATTGAGATTAAGGTATTGGTTCCACTAAGAGCTATAGAGATGTACCTCCGTGAACAAATGGAATAAGTTCTCTTGTATTTAGAAAAGGGTAAATAGAGTTCAATATATTTATCTTATGAAAGGCTATCCTTTATCCTCTTAAGGAGATGCATTATTTTCAATAGAATGCATAGGAAATTTTAGATTGTGTAATACATGTGGAAAAGCCGAGAATAAAAGCTTTAGGGAGATTTTTTAATTGAACTGATCGAAAGACCTATAAAAAATCATTCTTTGAATTTTTGGACTTTGAGAACAAGCGGTTCAAGAATGTTCACTAAGTTCCTGGAAGGGTTTGGAATATGATTCCCGAAAAGTAATCTCTTTTCTTTTAAGGCATTGGAACTAAAAGAAAAGGAAAATTGAATCATTTAAGTCCTTTCAATAAATAGGGAATCTGAAAAGAGGGTCCCCCTAACTAAGAAAAGGTATCTTGTTAGCTTGGTAAGTATCGTTGCTAATAAATAAAGCTCAAACCATAAGGGCATGTGAACCGCTTGAATGGATACACTTGGCGCATTATAGAACAAACAACAAGCAGGAATATTCATGCATCAAATTCTAATTTGAATCTCCCTCATAATTAGTCTATGAAGTATTTCGATGGCGTGCACCACACTGGACTCTCCTTCTCGAGAGCTCCACGGCGATATGCTCAGAGTAGAAAACCGAGCTCCTGTCGCCACACACAGTACTCCGCACAGATGTTGTAGAATACGCAAAAAACGCAGTACACAGGGAGCATGAAGACAGACTTCTTAGGTCTTGCAAATGCGGTCGAACTTACAGTCTGTGACTGACCAGGCCACTATATGTTTTATTAAAGAACATATACAAAGAAGTGTCCGGTGGCCATTTGGCCTTTCACATGGACACTAACGGTAACAATCTCCCACTAAAGGCCAATATGGCCAGAGTAACTATGGGAGAAAAAAGAAAGAATGATAAAGAATACCTGAGTGTAAGTATACAAACTATACCTCCCACCTGATGGGCATGTTACACAGTATACAAGTGACTGCGTAAGATCAAGAATCAAGTAACCCCCATCAAGTGACAACAGTGTCGAAAGCTATCTTGTGGTAGAGCTTTAGTCAAAGCATCTGCAGCATTATCTCGAGTGTGAACCTTCTCAAGAATAATGCTCTCAGTGGCTAAGCAATCTCTAATGAAGTGATACCTCACCTCAATGTGCTTGGTCTTTGCATGATAGACCGGATTCTTAGCCAAAGCAATGGCACTCTGACTATCACTGAGCAAGTGAGGTACATGCTGAGGCAAACCCATATCACAAGCAAGATGAGAAAGCCACAATGCTTCCTTACATGTCTCACTTGCTGCAACATACTCTGCTTCTATGGTGGAAACAGCTGTACATTCTTGAAGACGAGATCTCCAAGAGATAGCACCTCCAGCAAAATGAAAAATGTACCCTGATGTAGACTTACGATTGTCTACACAACCAGCATAGTCAGAATCTGTGTAACCAATAATGGATGCTTTCCCTCTACCTAAGCATAGACACTTGTCCTTAGTGCCACTCAGATATCTCAAAATCATTTTGACCGCTTCCCAATGTTTCTTGCCAGGATTAGACATATATCTGCTCACAACTCCCACTGCAAATGCAATGTCTGGTCTCGTAGCTACCATAGCATACATGAGACTACCAACAGCAGACTGATAGGGAATTTTGGTCATGAATTCCTTTTCCTCATATGATTTGGGGCAGTCATCCTTGCTCAATTTCACATATGTGGGTAAAGGTGTACTCAATGCCTTTCCACCCTGCATATTGAATCGATGAAGTACTTTGGATATGTACTCACTTTGAGACAAGTATATGCATCTTTTACTCCTATCACGAGTAATGCGCATGCCAAGAATATGTTTGGCATCCCCCAAATCCTTCATATCAAATGTCTGACTCAACTTCTTTTTGAGAATTGACAAATCATAAGATGACTTCCCAGCAATCAACATATCATCGACGTAAAGTATCAAGCATATCAAGCTGCCATCAGAACATCTCTTTGTGTAGAGACAATGATCCTCATTGCTCCGAGAATAGCCTTGGGACTTCATAAAAGCATCAAACTTTTGGTACCATTGTCTAGGAGACTGTTTAAGTCCATACAAGCTCTTCTTGAGCTTACAAACTAGACTTTCCTTGCCAGGAACTACATAACCCTCTGGTTGTTCCATATAGATCTCATCTATAAGATCTCCATGCAAGAAAGTTGTTTTCACATCCATTTGGACTAGCTCTAAGTCCTCCATTGCAACGAATCCAAGCAACATGCGCAAAGTAGCCATCTTGACCACTGGGGAGAAGATTTCCTCAAAATCAACACCATGTTGTTGCTTAAAACCCTTTGCAACAAGTCGTGCTTTATATTTTGGAGAAGCACTATCTGATGTGAATTTCAGCTTATATACCCATTTACATGGTAAAGCTTTCCTTCCCTTTGGCAAAGGTACTAAGTCCCAAGTACCATTCTTGTGAATAGAATCCAACTCACTCTTCATGGCACGCTCCCACTTGACATGATCCTCTGTCTGCATAGCCTCTTTGTAGCAAGAGGGCTCACCGGCATCTGTTAGCATAACAAAATCTAAACCTGGAACATATCTATCAGGTGGATATGAGACACGTGCAGAACGTCTCAATGGTTGTTGAACAGGAACATGTGCAGACTGATCTGAATGGACATTCTCTTGAACATCCCTATGTGCAGCATTTTTATGCATGCTAACCAGAGGACTAGTATCCTCAAACACCACTCTTCTCACTTCAACCTCCTTAATCGGCTGTTTATGCATCTTAGACTCATTAAAAATGACATCACTACTTCTGATCACTGACCGTGTTTCAGGATCCCATAAGCGATATCCAAATTGTCCTTCTCGACCATATCCAAGAAAAATGCATTTCTTTGACTTATGGTCCAACTTCTGTCTAAGATTCTTGGGTATATGAACATATGCTTCACACCCAAAAACTCGAAGATGATCATAATATGGTGGTTTCCCTGTCCATAACTCTTGTGCCACTTTCAGACCTTTGGCAGTACTAGATGAAAGGTTAATCACATGAACTGCAGTCAATACTGCTTCTGCCCAAAAACCTTGTGAGAGGTTTGCATGATGCAACATAGAGACTACTCTATCTTGAATAGTTCTATTCATCCTCTCAGCTACACCATTCTGTACTGGGGTATAAGGAGCTGTAAACTCTCTACGAATCCCTCTACACTGACAGAAAAGGCTGAATTCATGTGAGGTATACTCACCCCCATTATCTGAACGTAAAGCCTTAAGCTTAGTTCCTTTTTCAGTCTCAACTGAAGCAAGCCATTTTCTGAAAGTAGGGAATACATCATCCTTCGATTTGATAGGATATACCCAGACTTTTCTAGTAGCATCATCTATGAAAGTAACAAAGTAAAGAGAACCACCTAAGGACCTAGTGGGCATAGGACCACACACATCTGTATGAACAAGATCTAAAGGCTAAATTGAAGAGTCAATGTGCGTTTTATGCATGTTGAGAGCAGTATGGGCACCCAAGGACTGACTAGACAAGGAAGCCAGGGAACCCAAGGATTGACGAGACAAGGAAGCCAACGGAGAGAGTCAGAACAAGGTGAAGGAGTAAGTAGACAAAGCAGTCGACGCAAATCTGGCAGATAGGCCCTTCAATTTTTCCAATCTACATCTTTTAACAGTGATTCTTATCACTAACAATCATTGTAAATACCATTTCATATTTTTGTAGCTCCATTTTGTGCAAGCCAAGGAGTCCTTGAGCTTGAGGAGCCTTAGAAGTACCTACATATCAATTTTCGTATTTTTTAGACTCCGTTTGAGCCCTCAAATTGGCCCTGGAACCTAATTTTTAACTAGGCCGGACACTAGGTCTGGACAGGGCCAAAAGCTAGTCAAAAACTATAAAAAGAGCTAGAGAGCTCATTTTTGAGGTTAGATTGTAATTGAAACAAACTTGTAAGAGCTTTTGAAAGTAATCTAAAAGCTCCATTGATTCTCACTCTTTGTCTTACCGTGTGTGCGCGTGTGTGTGTATGTGTGTGCATGCTAGTGTGCTTCTCACTCACGCACTTGTGCCGCCACTTGCTCGAGGTCTTCATACCATCCTCACGTCTTCCCGGATTGACATTAAAGGAGGTGCTACTCATCATTGAGCTACACCAAATTTTGGCGCCGTTGCCGGGGATCGAGCTTTGAGGACGAGCGTGTGATGGTAAGACGTAGAGTTGACGCGTTGGAGTTGTAGGTATTTTCTTCACTCTCATAGATTTTCTTTTACTTTCTTCACCATCTCCATCACCATCACCATCATCACCATCTCCCACGTCCATCTCCATCATCGCAAAAATTTCAGTTTTTTGACTATATCCCCACCTCCACCTCATTTCCCTCATTTCACTTGTGAGAGAGAGCGAGAGAGCGAAATTGCATGTGCTGTTTTTGCATGTTTCTTGAGCTATCTTGCAGGTACAGGTCACATCACCATCTCCAGCCTTCCGCGCAGGTACGGAACTCGACGAAACTGTCTCGCAGTCGCCGCCTTCTGTCCATCGCGATTGACAGAAATTTTCACTTGTTGGTAAATCTGAGTGCACCACAGTGGACTAGAGACCCTGCACACCACATTCCCACTAAAATTTTTGAAAATCTTGCAAAATTTCAGTCCATCGCGATTGACAGCCCTGTCCATCGCGATTGACAGCTCTGTCCATCGCGATTGACTGCCTGTCCATCGCGATTGACTGAAGTCTCTGTCCATCGCGACCGACTGCCTGTCCATCGCGATTGACTCAACCCCCTGTCCATCGCGATTGACTGAAGTCCCTGTCCATCGCGATTGACTGCCTGTCCATCGCGATTGACTGAAGTCTCTGTCCATCGCGACCGACTTCCAGTCCATCGCGATTGACTCAACCCCCTGTCCATCGCGATTGACTGAAGTCCCTGTCCATCGCGATTGACTGCCTGTCCATCGCGATTGACTGAAGTCTCTGTCCATCGCGACCGACTGTCAGTCCATCGCGATTGACTGAGTGTCCATCGCGATTGACAGCCCTATCCATCGCGATTGACAGCCAATTTTAGCCAAATTTTTTAGGGTTTGTTAATTGAAAAGTTGGGCTAATTTTGGGCACAAATATTAGGCTCTTGAGCACATGGGGAAGTCTTAGGAAAACAACTTGGGGAAAACCTGTTGCACAGTGATCCTATTTGAACCCTGTCGTAACCCTAGAACCCTGAACGGTCACAACTTTTTCATACGAGATCCATTTTTTGAGCTCTAGGGCTTGTTGGAAAGCTCGTAGCATATACTACACGCCCTCAACTGTTTTTTATAAAGATAATGCATTGATTTTTAGATAGGGTATTTTGAAGTTGACCATACCCAGGGGGATCAAAGTCAGGGGTCCTTAGGATTGTTTTCTTGAGAATCACTATGCAAGTTTGTGTTTGTGCTACATGAATGAAAATAATTGGTTCTGTCTTTGGAATGTAAATTTCAAAGCTAACTTTGAAACTCTTACAGAGCATCGAGAGGCGTTCTAAGCAAGTGTAAGTGCGAGCTTGGGAACACATTTCCTGGGCACTCAAGGGCAACCGAGCAGGAGACAAAAGGTTGGACACTTTTAACCCCCTCTGTCAATTCATAGCTTAGGCTAAGAACGACGAGAGGTAGGAGTAAGTCAGAGCGACGATAGGCAGTTATCAAGTTGCAGACTACCTAAAAACTCAAGTTCAAGTTAAAAATTTAATCTCTGTACTGCCGATAACATAAAGGAAAAGGACCTAACGTGGAACGATCAATTGCAAGTGCGAAACTACATTCAAACATTCCTGACGACGTGATATCAGACAAGAACTCAAACCTGATAAAATAACTAAAAAGAATCAAGTGACTGGTACCAATTAATCGGCAACGAGGTTGTACTCTGAAAAAAATTGGGCTAATCAGTTAGGCATATGAACCTTAGATCAGGACGACATTTAGCAAGGGAAAGACAAAGCCTTAGGTCTTCAGAGGCTAGTGTCAACCACACTGCAAGGTCTTGGGCCCAGCAGTTGAGTCGCCACTCTCATTACCCTAGCTCTGATACCAGTGAGTCAGAGATGTCTCAAGGCATGGACAGACCTACGGGAAGTTCAGGTGTGCCTTATTTGTACAGGGTAGAAGGCCCTTACAAAACACCGCTGGAATATCTTAGGACCAACCGACTAGGTGCTAGCATCTATGAGGACGGCCTAGGAAGATCGGTGGTCCAGATTAAAAACCCTGACCAATCCATTGGATTAGAGCACCCAGCTGTCAAGTTTGAAAATGGTGCATACCTGGACAAAGAAGGAACTATATATGTAGTCACTAGTCACCCTGATAGGACAGATGACTTTGGGAACGTAATCTCAGAAGCGGACTTAGGGGACCTGGAACAAGGGAACATGGGTGCAGAACCTAGAACCCCTCGAGGTAAATCAGTTCTCACTAGGATTATCACGCCTGAATGGGTCCCCCAAGACAACAAGAGCATAGAGTTGCTCCTCAATCGAGAAACTGATGAAGCCTTTTGGAGGTATAAGTCTAATCAGCCAACGGACATAGGAAATATCATGATCTATGAGTTTAAGGATCCGGATAGCCCAGGCAGAGTGACCTATTTAGATCATGCTTCAGAACGGATCTTTGTGGTGACAGAAAATGATAGGCATGCCTACACTTGGAAGGGTGAATTCATTTTCCCCCAACCAAGATCAAATGTATCCTATGGTCACCCTGGAGCTGGAACTTCCCAAGCTCATGGTACGCAAAGAGACAGAAGTAGAGATAGACCAGAAGTAAGTTTTGCCAACCCAGTGGGCAGAGAAAGAACGAGAACAGAGATGAATAGGGTAGAACCTGAGATGCATAGAGCCCACAGGAACCAAAGACATGTAGATGGATTCCCTCTGCCAAGGCCTAGAGAGCACACAAGAACTTTGAGACCCACACAGCTAGTTAAGTCTATGAAGAATTACTTTGACGGCACAGGAGATCCCTATGATCATGTGGCGGAATTCAAACAAGTCTTGAGAGCTGAACAAGTGGAAGATCTGTTCACGCAGTACAATGCCTTCGGTCTAACCCTTAGGAACACGACACTTACATGGTTTCAGCCATTAGATGAGCGTCAGTTCAGGAGCATAGACCAACTCCTAGAGGCATTCATTGTAGAGTTCTCTAAGAGCGGCATAAGACACAATACCTCCTCATTGATTCACAGCTTCAAGCAAACCCCTCAAGAGACTGTGAGACTTGCAGGAAGAAGATTTAGACAATATCTTGAAAGGTGCCCTATTTCGGAGCTACCCACATCTACTAAACAAGTAGCCTTATTCCTTGATGGATTGCTGAGTACGAAATTGAGATCCTATGTGTATCTGAAGGACCCTAGGACTATAGAAGAGTGTGTACGCATGTGCATTGACATTGAAGATAACCTAGGGGAGGAACTAGAGCTTTCCAAAATCTACAAAGATTCAGATAGTGCTTCTAGTCACTCTTCCACGCAATCCACATCAATTGAGGAACTCGCAGAGAAAGTGGCACAAAAACTAGGCGTCTCTAGCAAACAAATTCCTAGGTTTGCCCCTGTGAAAAGATGCTATACTTGTGGTGGCGACCACATGGCGAATGTCTGCCCTATTATGGCTCAACCCCAAGTAAACCCTAGTAGCCAGTACTGCACCATAGAACGGAGATACACCAATCACACCGCACAAGATTGCCCATACAACAAGCAGGCAGTTAGGCAACCCTATCCGCAGCCCTACCAACAAGGCTGATACCAGAACCAAAATCCACCACCACAATATGCTAGACCCCAACAAACCTACCAACCACAATATCAAGCCCAACAGAGACCCCAACCGGTACTAGCTCAACAGCCCCCAAACCCCGCTAACGTGATTCCAGTAAAGTATGCTGTTGCAGAAGAAAACCTGAATAGGGCCATAGTACCAGTAACCCCATTGATCTCGGAAAGTGACCCAAGTGACCATAGCTTTGATTCTACACATGTCGATAGTCCCCAAGCTTACTACATGCAGTCTCCAGAACATGGTGAGTCCTACTATAGTGAAGAACCAAGTGAACCTAGTTGGGAGTCGGATTACACGAACGTCATGTATGCAAACCCCAACCCTAGGCCTCAACCTAGGCAGGTACGACCACCCTTTCCTAGAGGACCATGCTACCGATGTCAGGGGGATCACTTCATTCGCGATTGTCCCTTACCTGCACCTACACAAAATCAGTCCGTGACGATCCAAGGCTTTTGCCAAGATTGTGGAAAAGAGCATCTCTTACGAGATTGCCCAAAGAACCCCAATAACATGCCAAAAATCACTCCTATCAATGTGATTGGGTTGGTTGTGGATGCCTCAGGAAGTGTCACTTCCACTGCACCAGTGCAGGTGGTTACTAGAGCTCAGGCATTGCAGCAAAACCAAGAGGCAAGCCAGGAAAAGGGCCCAGAGGCTAGTGAAACCGAGAGCGTGACAAAGAAAAGGACTAGAGCGTGGAAAGATAGTCGAGAAAGAATGAAAAGACAATGGGCCAAAAAGATGAGTGAGCTTGAGGAAAGCATAAGAGAAACCAAAGCGAGGATAACTGAACTCACAGCTCAAACTCCCTCTCACATTACCCCGCCTCCACCACTCCCATCTCCATCCGACCCACCACCTTCCCCACCGCCTCATCAAATCCCACCAACCCCTAGAGTAGGATCAGTCCTAGCAGATCCCACTCCTGAAGACCTAAACATGATGCTTAAAGCATATCAGGCCAGAATCCAAGAAGGGCCAACCATAACCGATCATGAAAAATGCTATCCTAGAGCCGAGCTAGAGCTTGAACGAACTAAGATTTGTGCCAAAATGGTAGAATTGGCTCAGACCATGTTTGAGGCCAGCCGCCTATTTAACATTTCTAGTTCAGCTAAGACGCAGTTACACTTTGATGGACTGCTGGAAAGAATAGAGAAGTTAATTGCACAATCAGAGAAGGAACCTGCCCCTCAACGAAAGGAGAGGGCAAGAGAACGGATAAGCCAGCCTCTTCAGGAAGCCCATGTGCCTCCTCAAGATGTTTATCTTCCCCCCCAAAAGTCACATGAGCCTCCCCCGAAAGCTTACGTACCTCCACAGGTGACCCACATTCCTTCTCAGAGAGCGTATGAGCCTGTTCGGAAAAGTAATAGAATAAGTAATCCTCCCCAAGAAGCTTGTGCTCCAGCCATCTATGGGAACAAGGAGAGAGCCAACGATAGAATAAGCCCTCCTTCCCAGGTTGCTTATGTGCCCAATTCTACGGAGCCAGACACTTCTTCTTCTATGAATCGGTTTGCACCAGACTTCCTACGAGAGATTCAAGAAGATAAATGGGATAACGAAAGTGAGGTCGCCCCTCCTTTTGAACTTGTGGACGATGCACACGACCAATTCCCACAAGACATCCCATCCATTTACGGGGAACATGAGAGTACTCAGTCTCACGAGAGATTGGACTTTGAGTCTAATTCCATACAAGAGCTACCCCACTTCACAGGCCCATGGGAAGCAAAGTCCACATGTATGAGAACACCCACAGTCATGGTAAGGAATGACGACTCAGTCATACCAAGGAACACGGAGGCAGTAACGAACACCAAGATGCAACGCGATCTCACTTTGGAAGAACTGCCTAAGGATAGACCAAAAGCTCGGAAATATGTAGCTAGTCAAGTAACTGAAGTTGCAAAACCACGTTCCAGGGTAGGATCCCATAGGACAGTGCCAGAAATTCCCTTGGATAAGATAGGAGATATGTGTGAAGGTGAAGAAGGGAACACCTATCTTCCCATTACCTACCAGGACTACACCACTAAGGCAATTTTGGACTCAGGTGCAGGAGTTGCAATTGCCACCACTTCCCTTTGGAAGCGTTGGGGCAAGCCGGCACTCAGACCAACGAGAATGAAATTGCAAATGGCCGATGGTCACATAGAGAGACCCCTAGGATTGCTAGAAGGAATAACTCTCACCACTTGTGGTGTCGAGTTTGAGCATAGTTTTGCTATATGTGACTTCAGCAAAAATCATGCCTATGAGATGATTTTGGGAAGACCATTTATGCGACAGTTGCAAGTGGTACAGGATTGGGGAACCAATTCTTTGTACCTGCAGCACTTAGGTGTTACGACCAAAGTCAATCTCAAAGATTACTCTCATAGGGATGTACCTCCTATCCAGTGGAATCCCATCCATAGAGCCAAAGATGATACAGAATCGGTGCACTCCATAGGGTCTGGATCCTCATGGATGCATGAAGACACTCACTTATGGATGTGCAAGGTAGCAGTAGAGGAAGAGAAGAGAGAGAAAGCCAGAGAGGTAGGTGCGAAAGAAACCCATAGATCAATCCAAGACCCAGCCTATGCACCTGTAGTTTTTCTAGACGAAGAATTTGAACCTCACGGTTGGGCAGAAATCTTAGCAACAATGGACGTAGCCATCAACGAAGAACAATGGACACCCCACTATGATGAGGATGGCTATGATATTTCAGTCTTCTCCATAGAGCCAATCATGGGAGAGGCAGTTCTAGAAGAATGCGAACCTCGCCCTGACGCATTTGAGGATGCAAGTGACTCCGATCTAGAGTCAATCATTATGGACCCACCATTTGCATCAGATGAAGAATACTTCCATGAAGTAGAATTTCAACCCCAGAGGCATGGAGAGGCTACAAATGATATAAGATTAGCAACTCATATGACCCCTAAGGAAGAGGGAAAGAAACGAAAGAAGAGAGAAGCCTTACCAGAAGAGGAAGAATCTTTGTTTGAGGTCCCAGAAAATTTTAAGAAGTATGAGATAGATGACAGGAGAGTCATGATAAGAATGCCTAAACGAGAGGCACAATCAGGAGAGGCCTATGATAACAAAGAAACCACCAAGAAAATCGTAGTGGCCCTAGAAGAAGGAGAGGAGAGATGCACGTATATAGGCCATGACTTGACAGAAGAAGAAGAGCAAGAGTTGATTGCCTTGCTAAGAGAATACAGAGATGTATTCGCTTGGAGTTACAAGGATTTGAAAGGTGTTGACCCTGACATATGCTCACACACCATTCCCATGACTTCAGATGCCAAACCCTCTAAGCAAAAGCCTTATACTTATAACGATAATTACGCTGCGAAGATCAAAGAAGAGATAGATAGACTGGTTGAAGCTGGATTTATCTATGAAATTGAGCACACTGAATGGGTATCCCCCATCGTAGTGGTGCCCAAGAAGAATGGCAAGCTGCGTGTGTGCATTAACTTGAAAAAGGTTAATGCCGCCACAATTCGAGATAACTATCCGCTTCCCATCACAGAGCATCTCTTAGAAAGAGTGGCAGGCAAGGAAGTGTACAGCTTCCTTGATGGATTTTCGGGCTACAATCAAGTAGCCATAGCTCCAAAGGATCAGCATAAGACAGCCTTTGCCACAGAATGGGGCATTTTTGCTTTTAGAGTAATGCCATTTGGGCTTACCAATGCACCAGCCACCTTCCAGAGGCTGATGTGCCATGTGTTTAAGGAGTTCCTGAGGAAGAGTTTAGAAGTCTACGTTGATGATCTTTGTGCTCATTCCAATGTTAGACAAACCCATATTCCTGAACTCAGACAAATCTTTGACAAATGTAGAGAATATCAAGTCTGCCTGAACCTAGAAAAGTGCGTTTTTATGGTTAGGCAAGGCAAGATTCTAGGACACATAGTGTCAAAGAATGGCATATCTACCGACGAAGAAAAAGTGAGAGCCATAGCAGAGCTACCTAGGCCAAAGAATGTCAAGGAAGTACAAGCTTTCATGGGGCACTGTGGTTATTACCGACGATTTATACACATGTATGCTGTCATTGCAAAGCCCATGTACGGACTTCTGACAAACTTTGAGTGGACGGATGAATGTGAGAATTCCTTCCAAGAGCTTAAACGAAGATTATGTTCAGCACCAATCTTGACCACACCAGATTGGAATAAGCCATTCCATGTTCATGTGGATGCATCCAATTATGCTATTGGATGTGTGCTTGCACAACCTACTGGTGAAGGTAATATGGATCTTCCAATCGCCTATGCCAGTAGACAATTGAATGCGGCTGAACGAAATTATACCACTACTGAACGAGAAGGATTAGGCATGGTATATGCAGTTAAAAAGTTTAGACATTATTTGCTTGCAAATAAGTTTAAATTTTTTACAGACCATCAGGCATTGTTGTACTTAGTAAACAAGCCATGCAATACGGGAAGATTAGTAAGATGGTTTCTCTTGCTAATGGAATATGATTTTGAGGTTGTGGTAAGAAAAGGTAGGACTCACTTACGAGCAGATCACCTCTCTAGGCTCACATCGGGAGAAGCCCCACAAGGAGTGTCAGATGACCTTCCTGATGCTTACTTGTTTAATTTGGAAGTTGTACCGCAGTGGGCTAAACCATTGGTACCAGTATTGACATACGGGCCTAACCATCCTGTGGTAAACACACGGAACAGAGAGGTTGTAAAAGCCCAAAAATACCACATCATGGCAGGAAGCATGTACAAGCACACAGATCAAGGGATCTTGGCTTGTTGCGTAGAAGAGGATGAGTATGCTAAATGGTTGCAATTAGCACATGTAGGTGCGTTAGAGCAACACAATTCAAAGCAACGAACTTTATAGACTCTAAAGAGATTCAGAGTGCACTGGCCAACTATGGAAGCGGATGTCCAAAAGTTGTGCAAGGAATGCCCAATCTGTTGCACTAAACCACCAGTGGAACATGCCACTCTTTATCAAGTATCCATTGTGCCAGATTGGAGTGAACCTCTAGTATCATTCTTGAGAACAAACACAGTCCCTCAAGACATGGCTCTAGCTAGGAAAAGGAGCTTGGAACAAGAAGCCCAGGATTATTCACTTGTTGGTGATAATCTATACAAACGCGGTAAGGATGGTTACCTGAGACTGTGTGTCCATGAGAGTGAATATCTTAAGATCTTGGAAACTGCTCACCAAGGTGTGGCAGGAGGACACTTTGGACCAGATCGGGTGATCAAGGCAATATTGTTTGCAGGCTTCTGGTGGCCTACCCTTCACATGGATGCACATACCTATGTGAAACGGTGTGATGTCTGTCAGAGGACCCAGTATCCTATACGCAAAGATGAGATGCCACTGAAACCTATGATGGGTGGACGTGCATTCTCTAAGTGGGGAATAGACTTCGTAGGTCCTATTAATCCCCCAGCTAAGGGTTCTCATGCGGAATACATCATTGTGGCAACAGATTATCTCACCAAGTGGGTAGAGGTAAAGGCTACGACCAAGAACGATGCTCAAACAACTGCCAAATTCTTGTTTGAGAATGTATTCACGAGATATGGGCTACCTATAGAGCTTGTAAGTGATAGGGGCACTCATTTCTTGAACGAAGTGATTGAAAACCTACTCCAAGAATTCTTGGTAATACACAAGAAGTCTGCCCCTTATCACCCTCAAGCTAATGGACAAGCTGAGAGCACTAATAAGATTCTATGCAATGTACTGACGAAATTAGTGAACACTAAACGTTCTGATTGGGACAAACAGCTACACCATGCTGTTTGGGCATACCGAGTTGCCTACAAAACGGTACTCCAAGCCACCCCCTTTCAGATGGTTTTCGGTCAAAACGCTGTGTTACCTTTGGACTTCTTGATCCCTACATTGAAAGTAGCACAAGAGTACGAATGGATAGGTCATGAGCTCTCCTCTAGAATTTTTGACCTTGAACGATTAGGAGAAACAAGACTGCGAGCTGCTGCAGGCATATATGCTGCCAAGAAGAGACAGAAGGCATACTTTGATGCCCACGTAAAGGATAAGGGTTTGAAAGCAGGAGATCTAGTCTTAGTCTATACACTAAAACAACACGCGAGGAAGCTAGAAAAGAGAGGCTACGGACCTATGATCATCAATAGGATCTCCACGAGTGGAGCAGTACAATTAGCCACATTAGAGGGTGATGTTCTCCCTAATTATATTAGCGGATGCAGAGTCAAGTTGTATCAGGAACCCCTCACGAAGGAAATGCTCAGCCGACTCAACACTGCTAAGAAACGCAAAGAGGAAGAGAAGCGAATTAGAGAAGAAGCTCAAGCAGAAGCTTTAGAACGCATCAGAAGGATGAAATTACGAAGGCAAGGTAGAGAGCAGCCTAGGACAGATGACTATGCAGACCAAGGATATCATATGGCAATGTGTGAAGCTGTAGGAACCAGCTCACCTAGGATAACTGATCGACGTCCTTTCATAACCCTAGAAATAGGACAAGAAAAGAGTGCAAGGACTGTAAAAGCCTTGATTGACTCAGGTGCCGCCACTAGTGCTGTTAGAGTGTCTTACTGTCAAGAGTTACAGTTAACTGTCAATCCTGTGGAAGCATATCTCATAGGATTGGGAGGCGTGGAAACCCCTTGTATGGGAGAGGTGGAACTTCCCCTCTACATTCATGATGAGGCAATGACAGTTAAAGTACTAGTGTGTCAAGATGAGGATCTCACTGAACCTCTTGTCTTGGGTCAAGATTGGATATATGACCAAGCAGTCAATCTAAACCTAAGAAGTGGACTTCTCCAGGTTTGGGTCAATCATAGTCAAGTTACAGTAGAATTAGACAATGGAGCACTCGAGGAACTAGGAAAGGCACAGACTCCTGGTCCCTCCAGGGGTGCACATGAAGTTGACCATGCTGTTCTTGTCCAAAACTATGTGTTGCAGAGGAATGATATTCGCAAAAAAGGAGTCAGGGATGTGAAGAGAGATGGTGGATGCAATCCAAAGATGAGTAGGTGCCGCTACAACCAGCTTCACACCAGCCAACTGAGACTTCAGAGTTGATTAGTAGACCCTTTGAGCTTCCTAAATCCACCAAAAGATCAGCCAAGTACTTTGGAACATGTATCCCAAAAGTTTAAGTCAAGACCGACAAGTTGCGAAATGACTAGCTCCCAAAACTTGCTATTTTTGAACATACACCTACTGGAAAAAATGAACAGTGCTCTCAACCTGGAAGGAATTAGAAAAATTCCTTTTGGGCATAGCAAATAGACTTAGCAAGCTTCCTATTCCAAGTTAAAACACTTAAAATGATGGACTGAGCACTGAGAACAAGTTTCATCAAGTTCTGGAACATTCCCACAATTCTCGGGGCTCTGCAGAGATAGACCAGTAAGCAGTAAAATGCAGATATCTCCAAAAGTATAAATCCAATGACCTTGAAAATTTATAGGTAGAAACTAGACAGTGAGAGCTATCCAACGCACTTTAAAACACTGAAAAATGTTCAGTAAAACTCGAGATATGACCTTCTGAAGTTACTGCTCTGAGTGAGTATAGCAGAGAACAAAACAGAGAGGTAGATGATAATAAATGTATAGATTCACATATGATTACAACCACATTGGCAATGAATCTTTGCACAATGGGAGTAGAATGATAGAGCTATGGAGTAAGCTCTTCAATCTCTACAAAATGACATGAAGTGGTCACGTACAAGGCTTGCTAATCGCCTCTTCCTTCTTGCTCCTTTTATAGCTATTCTTGGAGGGAGTTTTGAATTTGAATTCGAATGGCTCCACCTAAAAGTGATCCCCAAAGTTAGGAGAGATTCCCTCAGCTCAAAAATTCGTGATTTTGGTAGTTGGAGCCACGAATTTGCTTTTACATCATGGATGAGGTAAGCCATCCTTTTCCTTTTTTCTTTTTCCATTTACAAGAGATAAAATGTACTCTTTTACAAGAGGTGTTCACATGACTACTCATGTGACTTACAAATGAGGATAATATCAAGCATATCAAGCATGTAGGCTTGGGCAAAATGCACCAACAGCTCCCCCTCAAGCCTAACATGCTTGGCCTCCAAATAAGTCTTCAATTGTCCTTGATTTCCTGCAAGCCAATCATCAACTTGAATCTACTTAACTTCGTACCATCAAGAGCTTTAGTTAACATGTCTGCACATTGCATATCTGTAGAGACATAGGATAGTTGAATATCCTTGCTCATTAGCTTCTCCCTTACATAATGGTAGTGGACTTCAATATGCTTGGTTCTAGCATGGTATACTGGATTAGCTGCTAGATGTAATGAGCTTGTGTTGTCACCAAAAATGTGAGGTGTTGAAGAATGAAGTCCAAGATCTGTGTACAAAGATTTTAACCACATGATTTCTTGAGTTGCATTAGCCAAACCTCTATATTCAGCTTCAGTAGAAGATAATGCCACGGTTGGTTGCTTCTTTGATGACCAAGAAATGATTTTTGAACCTGCAAATGATATATACCCTGATGTGCTTCTTCTATCATCTTTAGATCCGGCCCAATCTGCATCTGAGTAGACCTTTAGCTCAATATCTGAAGTATATGAATAAAACAAACCTTCATTCATGGTCCCCTTTAGGTACTTGAGGACTCGCTTGGCCGCTTCCATATGTGGTCTTCTCGGCTTATGCATAAACTGACTCAATATGCTAACACTATAGCATATATCCACCCTTGTGAGTGTTGCATAGTTCAAACTTCCAACCAAGCTTTGATAGCTTGTGATGTCTTCAATTGGCTCTCCTTCATAAGCACTAAGCTTATGATTTTGCTCCATAGGTGTACCTGCACACTTTGTATTTTCCATCTTGAACTTGACGAGCATGTCATGGACATACTTCCTTTGTGTGATGTATATACCTGAATCTGTGTAGATCAACTCCAATCCAAGAAAATAAGTGAGTGGTCCGAGGTCACTTATTTTGAACTCCTCCTTCATTTGACTCTTTACCTGTTTGATTCCTTCAAGATCATTGCCTGTGATAATAATATCATCAACATACACACATAAATAGATCACTTCAGATCCATTCCTCTTTATGAACAAAGAGGTATCCGCCTTGCTAGCTTTGAATCCTTGGTCCTGCAAATAAGTAACCAATCTGAAATTCCAAGCTCTTGGAGCTTGCTTCAATCCATACAAAGCTTTCTTTAGTTTGCATACATAGTTAGGATGATGTGCATCCTCATATCCAGGAGGTTGTGCCATATACACTTCCTCAGAAATCCATCCATTCAAGAAAGCATTCTTTACATCAAGTTGATAAAGATTCCAATTTCTAGATGCAGCAAGACTAATGAGAACCCTAATTGTAGGCATTTTTGCAACAGGAGAGAAAGTCTCCTCATAATCAATACCATGGGTTTGAGCAAACCCTTTAGCAACTAACCTTGCTTTGTGTCTATTTATACTTCCATCTGGATTCCTCTTGATTTTGTATATCCATCGAGATCCGATTATCTTCATAGATGGCTTGTTAGGTACAAGCTCCCAAGTGTCATTCTCCTTCAAGGCTTCCATTTCTTCATCCATTGCATCTCTCCAAGCTTTCTTGCTTTGTGCTTCTTCGAATGTGGTAGGTTCTTCATTGGTTGAATCCTTTGCAATGTAGATTGAGTGCTTGGTGACCAAAGAAGTATCATAACCAAACCTCTCTGGTTTCTTCTTCTCCCTCGAAGACCTTCTAAGTGGTTGATGTGAGCTCTCGGGTCCATATGTAGCATCCTGCATCTTTGCTTTACCTTTGTTCTTCCATAGCTTTAGTCTTTCCAAGTCTTCTAGGTCAATCTCCGAATCACTTTCTTCAATCTGCTTTGGCTCCTTTGGTTGAAGTGATGGAAAATCTTCATCCAAGTCATATGGCAGCTTCACTTTCCTGTCATCATCAAACCATGATTTGTTTTCATCAAAAATTACATCTCTACTCACAGAAAATCCTTTATTGGTTGGATTGTACAATCTATATCCTTTTTGGTTTTGATCATAACCAATGAATACACACTTCTCTGCCTTGGGATCCAATTTCCCTCTTACTTGAGAAGGAATGTGAGCATAGGCTAAGCATCCAAAGATTTTACAATGCTCTAGACTAGGTCTTCTTCCATTCCACACTTCATATGGAGTGGTTCCATCTAGTGACTTAGATGGAAGTCTATTTATGAGATATGTGGCTGTCGACACAGCCTCTGCCCATAGGTAGTTCGGCAATCCCTTTTCATTGAGCATGGACCTTGCAGCTTCGACAATAGCTCTGTTCCTCCTCTCTGCTACACCATTGAGTTCGGGTGTATACCTTGTAGTGACTTCCCTTTTAATGCCTCTTTCATGCAAGAAGGCATCAAATTCAAAAGAGAAGTATTCTCCTCCACCATCTGATCTGAGTCGTTTCAAAGTCCTACCTGTTTGGTTTTCAACAAGAGCAATATACTTCTTAAAGCAATTAAACACTTCATCCTTGTGCTTCATGAAAAACAGAATGGTCCACCTGCTACAATCATCTATGAAAGACACATAATATCTTGAGCCTGATATAGATGGCTCCTTACTTGGACCCCACACATCCGTGTGCACTAGATCCAAAGGATTTTGATACATATATCCTTTCTTATTGAAAGGTTGTCTATGAGCCTTGCCTAGTTGACAAGCTTCACACTTATAAATCATGTGTTGCCTTGTGATATTAGGCAAACCAAGTACACTTTGGTCCCTGCAAATCTGTTTGAGTGTCCTCTCACCAATGTGAGCAAGCCTTTTGTGCCATATCTCCAACTCTGTTAGAGTTTGAGATCCATAGCTAAACAAAGCTATGTTCTTTGTATCTTCCACTTCAAAAGTGAAAAGCCTTCCTGTCTTTTCTCCTTTGGCAATCCTTCGAAAGCCTTGCCTTGGGTCTTCAACATATGCTCCAAATCGATTGAATCTAACCTGCAATCCTTTTTCAACAATCTGTCCAACACTTATTAAATTTTTGGTAATTGTAGGGACATACAAGACTTTGCTTAAGAGGTTCATATTCCCATCTGATGTCTTCACATTACCTATCTTCTCCACTGAGTGTTTTGTGTCATCTCCTGTCTGCACTTCATGCTTGTTATGAGGATCTTCCAAATCAGAAAGTAAAGCCACATTTCCTGCTACATGGTTCGAGCATCCCGAATCAATGTAAAATATGTGATCATCATCCTTACCCTTCTTCGTTGATAGATTCATAATCAATAATGAATCTTCTTGACTTTGGTCCTCTGCATAGTTATTGTAATCTCTTCTTCCTCTATGGCCACTTTGATAGTTGTTGTTGTTGTTGTAATTGTTGTTGTAGTAGTTGTTGTTGTAGCCTCCATTGTACCTGCCTCTATTTGATCCATAGCCACCTCTATTGAATCCTCTTCCTCTTGAGTTCCTCGGGTTCCTGAAACATTCTTCAGTAGTATGGTTAGATAAGCCACATATGTTGCAAGGTTGAGATGATTGGAATCTCCCCCTGCCTTGCTTTCCACTTCTGCCTCTTCCTCTAGCTCGTCCTCTACCTGCAAAGTTTGCTTGGAAAGAGCTTCCTTCATCTTCATTCTTTCTATTCTTTGACTTGTCCTTGACCTTAGCTTTATCAGAATATAAGGCAGAAGTTTGATTACCTCTTGAGGACTCACCACCTTTGCTAATCTTTGCTTCATGAGTGAAGAGTTGGCCCATGAGTGTGTTGAGGTCGGGTACATGCATATCCATGTATAAATCCATGGCTGTTGTGAATGACTCCCACTTGTCGTCTGCTTTGATTCCATTCATGATTTGTCTTATGATTTGCTCCTCTTCAATTACCTCTCCAATGCTTCCAAGTTGGTCGGAAATCTCCTTCATCTTTGTGACATAATCAGTCACATTTTGCTTCGGGCTTTTCTTCATTGTTGTGAACTCCATCCACAATTGGTTCTTCCTTGCTCGAGTGTTGGAAGAGAAGAAAGAAGCAAGTGCATTCCAAGTTTCTCTTGATGTCTTGCATCCCTTGACATGAGGTAAAAGAAAATCAGAGATTGAGTTTAGAATATAGGACCTTGCAAGTGCATCCTTCGAACACCAATTCGAAAGTCCTTCCACTTCTTCATGTGATGGTTGCCCTTTGTTCCTCATGGTTGGCATTGCTTCATCTCCGGATATGAATCCATATAGATTCCTCCCTTGAAGGTAAGCCTCCATCCTTAGAGACCATGCCGGATAGTTGTTTCGATCCAATTTGTCAATTGTTGATGGAAATCCATCTCCCATGTTGCTTGACTATGCTCTGATACCACTGTGAAGAGAGATGGTGGATGCAATCCAAAGATGAGTAGGTGCCGCTACAACCAGCTTCACACCAGCCAACTGAGACTTCAGAGTTGATTAGTAGACCCTTTGAGCTTCCTAAATCCACCAAAAGATCAGCCAAGTACTTTGGAACATGTATCCCAAAAGTTTAAGTCAAGACCGACAAGTTGCGAAATGACTAGCTCCCAAAACTTGCTATTTTTGAACATACACCTGCTGGAAAAAATGAACAGTGCTCTCAACCTGGAAGGAATTAGAAAAATTCCTTTTGGGCATAGCAAATAGACTTAGCAAGCTTCCTATTCCAAGTTAAAACACTTAAAATGATGGACTGAGCACTGAGAACAAGTTTCATCAAGTTCTGGAACATTCCCACAATTCTCGGGGCTCTGCAGAGATAGACCAGTAAGCAGTAAAATGCAGATATCTCCAAAAGTATAAATCCAATGACCTTGAAAATTTATACGTAGAAACTAGACAGTGAGAGCTATCCAACGCACTTTAAAACACTGAAAAATGTTCAGTAAAACTCGAGATATGACCTTCTGAAGTTACTGCTCTGAGTGAGTATAGCAGAGAACAAAACAGAGAGGTAGATGATAATAAATGTATAGATTCACATATGATTACAACCACATTGGCAATGAATCTTTGCACAATGGGAGTAGAATGATAGAGCTATGGAGTAAGCTCTTCAATCTCTACAAAATGACATGAAGTGGTCACGTACAAGGCTTGCTAATCGCCTCTTCCTTCTTGCTCCTTTTATAGCTATTCTTGGAGGGAGTTTTGAATTCGAATTCGAATGGCTCCACCTAAAAGTGATCCCCAAAGTTAGGAGAGATTCCCTCAGCTCAAAAATTCGTGATTTTGGTAGTTGGAGCCACGAATTTGCTTTTACATCATGGATGAGGTAAGCCATCCTTTTCCTTTTTTCTTTTTCCATTTACAAGAGATAAAATGTACTCTTTTACAAGAGGTGTTCACATGACTACTCATGTGACTTACAAATGAGGATAATATCAAGCATATCAAGCATGTAGGCTTGGGCAAAATGCACCAACAAGGGATGCAAAGGAATTCCCTTCTTTTCCAAAGGCCAGAAGGAGGCAA
This sequence comes from Ceratopteris richardii, assembly GCA_020310875.1. Lineage (NCBI taxonomy): Eukaryota > Viridiplantae > Streptophyta > Polypodiopsida > Polypodiales > Pteridaceae > Ceratopteris > Ceratopteris richardii. The sequence continues at coordinate 109,572,189 of CM035419.1, read as the reverse complement.
CAACCAACGGTGGAGCAAAGGCAGAAGAAGCAGAGTACTACCTATGCTGGACATCAAAAGAACCTGCGTAGCAGAATGTCTCAACAAGTGAACCAAGTGTGGGTGCGAAAAGGCAAACACCCGGTTGCACCCACGCCAACAGCACGGGCGAAGCCTCTTATTAATAACCATCAACACGTCACTAATAAGAGGTCTTCCGGAAATTCTTCTGCTAACGTGAAATCTATTTGGGTGCCCAAAAAGTCGATGAAGGCCAGCCCACAATCAAGACAAATTTGGGTGCCTAAGGCTTGTTTGCGGGCTCAAAAAGCTACACCAAGAACACACCCTACACAGCATGATCCATTCACTCGCACAGCCTACATCCACTCATTTTCAACACCAAGGCACATGAACACGAACAGAATCAGTTGTAAATGGGCCCCTAAAAGGCCTCAGGTTAAAGCTGACACACCTATAAGGCTCTCGAGAATCTCTATGGAACCACGAGTAAAACCCATCCACTGCATTTGGCAGCCCAAGACTTGTAACAAACCCCCTGACCCTATTGTAAATCCATGACCACCTACTAACCGCTTCACTCTTAATTCACATCATTTCGCTTAGCTCTTAGGTCTACCTAACTCCTAACTACACACACCAGCACCGAGCACTTATTAACTCCTAACCACTCCAGAACTTTAAGTTAATATTGTAACAAGGGACACCATGTCATTTTTGTGTCCATTGCAATGTTAACGTTTATTCATATATTCTCACAGAATCAGCTGCGACATTTTCAACATGGCGGAGGCCGCAGGAACTAGCTCTCACACAGAAACAAATCCGCAAGTGGTGGACTTGGACAGTTTACCCGTTTTGCCTGAGACAGTTGAAAGACCCGAAGAGTTGCAGGCCGTCAAAATCATACCTATTGCGGATCCTCCGCGTGGCCACACCATGCCCGTGGGAAAGACTTCACATTGGTTTACCGAGGTAGCAGGACCATTGGGGGAAGGAACGTATCTATGGGAATCAGAGTTGGACTACAATGGAAAGCAAGGCAGATACCATTTCTTTACAAGAGAATTTGAGAAGTTACAAAATGCGGAAGGTCTACGTCCGATATGGGAAAAAGCCGGATTGAGTGCCTATTTCAGTGCCCGACTCCCAAAACCTGACTTCATGCGATGCTACTATCTCATCAACACCTTGACTCCAAATCCGAACCCAAAAGGTGCAAGCTCATTTGTGATTCCATCTCTGACAAAGGGGAATGAGCTCAAGAGGTTTAGGCTATCAAACAATTTGGTGAGAGAAGCTCTGGATATGCGCGGCATGCATATTCCTACAGAAAAGGAAACCCTAGTACCGGACTACATGAAGAATCGAAGTCTCACCAAACTCAAAGACATGGTATCCATGACGCCTAATATTGCAATACACCTTCGCATGTGCATGCAACACTTTGCTTTCCCAGCGCAGGATAGATTCACCATGCCGCACAAAAAGATTTGGTTTAGCCTGTATCTGGCAGAGACACAGAGCCTCACCATCAACCTACCCCACTGGATAATTGATCAGATACACTTAGCTCACAAACGCTGGCCGCGGAAACAGGTTTTATATGGTTGCTGTGCTCTGACAAGAATCATCTATAGGTGTTTGGCCTATGACATCCCAATCCAACGAGCCCTGATGTGGAATCGGGTAGAGCAGTTTCGAGGCAGGACATCCACTGGACCCCCTTCTAAGATGAGAGGCACGGTCCAAGTCCCATGTGCTCAGCCACGTGGAGCGACCCTAACACCAGAAGTCACCCCTCCACCCCGAAGAGTCCGACCATTCACACTCCGACTTCCAAGACGCAGCACCGATGGTTCCACTTTGATATTTCCTCCCATCCCAACGGATCTCGAATTTCCTAGTGGTGCACCATTGGATGAACTCACTAATGAAGACTTCGAACAACTATTACAAGATGTAGAGCTGGAGACAAAAGAGGCACAACAAGCGGAAAATGTACAAACGCAGGCCACAACCTCCCAAGCACCTGTCACACCTGTTGAAGTGGAGGAAGAAGACGACGGAGATGAAGAACAGGAGGATGAGGAGGAGGAGTATGATCAAGAGCAACAAGAGGAGCAACAAGAAGTGCCAGAACTTGTAGGTGCACCTGCATATACAGCTCAACTACGAAGGCTATACGACACTATCAAAGCAGTACAAGAAAGGCATCAGCTCTCTCTGGTATCAGGTCAAGCTTTGATGCAAGAAATGCTATCAGATGAAGGAGTGGACCAACAATTCATTGACACCCTCAAATTAGTGTCAGATTCCTTAGGAGTTCCAGAGGCTGTCCACACCGCAGTCCGCCAGTCCGTAAGGTATGACAAACGCAGAGTGGACACATTACCACGAGCAGGTAAGACTATCAGGATACCCGTCACAGAACCGGAAGTACCCATTGAGACCACAGCCACCCCCATAACCACCACTGACCTCTCCGCTGAAACCTTCGTTCAGACATCACCCATCTCACCCCAGCATCCTCCATCACCACCTTCTCCGCCCCCGCCACCACCTCCCACCTTGGAAGAAACGACAGTCATCACCTCTACCTCCACTTATAATCCATCTTCATTCAAATCATTCTCATTTCGAGAACCCACCTCACAAGACACCCTCTTCTCCTTCGTCACCAATCCCTTGTACACTTCGTCCCATCTATCCGCTGAACCCATGACTGGCCATCCCATAATTACCAGCGTAGTTGGAAACCCAGCACCCACGGAAGGAACCCTGTGTTTCCCGACCTACCCCCCAATACGAGTACCTCCATTCCATAACCCTCACTTCCCAGCTGGCCCCTACACCTCTTTCAACCGGACCTCACCACCCCAATACCCGTCCTTTGTGGAGCAGTTCTTCCGCTCTCCCATGTTTCAAAGGCACCTTCCTCCGATGTTCGCAACGACATCAATTTACACGAACACCACACTCACTTCACCTACCATACCCACCTATATGGTAGCCCCTGCACACACCACCTTGTCTGATCCAATGGACATTTCACCAACCACAGCACCTCTCCCCACGATTTCCCCACCTTCCCCTCCCTTGCCCCCCACCTCACCACTCACATCAGTGGCACACACAGCATTCACTACACCCCTACCCAATCCCACCTCCTCTGCATTTCAAACTATTTCCCTTGCATCTCATAATGTAAATAGTACGTTCGACACATTACTTCAGTGTGCACATCAGCTACAACAAGACTTCCATCAATTAGAAGAACGCAATGCTACCCTCCAGGCAGAATCTCAACGTCTCCAAGCTAGAGTCACCACTATTGAGGCTGACTACCTGACGCTCCTAGACGAGCATACCACACTACAGCAGGCTCACTCCGAATTGGAATCAAAGGCATCAACTGTAGATGACCAAGCAGTTAAGGAGCTAGAAACAGTGCTTCAAGCGCAAATGATATCTAATGCCACACTCAGACGCAACATTGGGCTATTAAGGAAGCATATGGCCGCAGCACTAGAGGAGAATAAACGACTTCAACAACAAAATCAAGACAACTTTGAAGCGGCTATGGAAGGAACCGTAGGAGCAACCATTAGCCCTACCCGATATAGAGCAGTTCCATCAGAAGACATCCGCATCCTACTTGAGGAGCATGCAAATTTCCTGGAGTCATATGAAAAACTAGAGACTGAATGTGCCGATCTAAAGAAACAGTTAGCCAGTGTACATCCTGCTCAACAGGAGCCGGTAATCTTGCAACAATCTACAGAAGAAATGGAGACCCTTCGGAAACAGGTGGCAGAACTCCAAGCACGCCTCCTACCATATGAACGACCACCCTCGCCCATTGAAGAACCAGAACCTGAAACAGTAGTGGAAATCCCCGTCGAAGATAGCTACGAAGAGCCCTACGAGCCTATGCCGACGCCTGGTGGTCGAACTACAGAAGAAGGACAAGACACGTTAGAAATTCAAGTTCCAGATTGGGTCAGAAGGGTCGAGAAAGTGGGAAAGACACATGATGATCGTGTGGCCGTGCAAATGCAATCTCTCACGAATCTGGAAGAAACGGTCCTTCGGTCTTCCTACTTTCAACAATTATCCCATCAACGGTTAATCACAACATCAGAATCACAATACATGCCTTATTTTGTCTTACTACATGATTATAATGCAGAAGTCAAAAGACATACAGGGAAGGAGCCCACATTCGCTACTCAATTTGAGATAGGGGATTTACCGACCGATGCACGTGCTGGCTCGATTTTCCAACCTAATTGGCGTGCACGTTTACTCACCGATTACCCAGAGATGATGAGTACCTGGGCTACCATGCCACTCTACATCAAGTATAATCCATGCTATTGTCCAGTGGTACGTCGCAGATCCTGGCAAGCATTTGCAATTAAGGTACGCAACAATAAAGAGTGCTCCGCTTGGGTTAACTACCCGTATTTTGCTCCACCTCGAGGACCTCCAACCGTAGCCTACATGATATCAACCATTCGGCACTGGTCTGCACGCCTAAATAATGTACCTGATATAGCAGCGAAAATGTGTATGAAGATATTTGAGCTCATGACCATTGTCTTCAAAACCTTTCGGAATGTCCAAGCTCCATACATCTCCGCTCCTGGATTCGCTCAAGGCAACAAGGATTTAGTCTACGACATGAGCCAAACCCCCTCGGTCACTGTTATCTTTGCTTGGCATGCACGAATCAAGTACTTGCCCGCATGCTTCAAGCAAACATTTGAGGAAATGTTCTCTACGGGCTTCTGTGAATACAATTCCGAAATATTCATTCCCAGACCCACACATTTGCTACATCTATTCGCAGTAGAACAAGCGATCCATGCAGATCAGTTACGTCTGCCACATCCGGACGTTCCAGGACCAATCGATTGGGATCGTATGATGACAGATTTGGCCAGGGGACTACGCTTACAAGAACATCAGCTTGCCACTCAGGTTGTGGAATATTACATCCAACACCCCCAGCAACAAGGGTCTGTCAGGGACGACAGACGCGAGAGAGGGGGGGGGTGTTGAGAGCAGTATGGGCACCCAAGGACTGACTAGACAAGGAAGCCAGGGAACCCAAGGATTGACGAGACAAGGAAGCCAACGGAGAGAGTCAGAACAAGGTGAAGGAGTAAGTAGACAAAGCAGTCGACGCAAATCTGGCAGATAGGCCCTTCAATTTTTCCAATCTACATCTTTTAACAGTGATTCTTATCACTAACAATCATTGTAAATACCATTTCATATTTTTGTAGCTCCATTTTGTGCAAGCCAAGGAGTCCTTGAGCTTGAGGAGCCTTAGAAGTACCTACATATCAATTTTCGTATTTTTTAGACTCCGTTTGAGCCCTCAAATTGGCCCTGGAACCTAATTTTTAACTAGGCCGGACACTAGGTCTGGACAGGGCCAAAAGCTAGTCAAAAACTATAAAAAGAGCTAGAGAGCTCATTTTTGAGGTTAGATTGTAATTGAAACAAACTTGTAAGAGCTTTTGAAAGTAATCTAAAAGCTCCATTGATTCTCACTCTTTGTCTTACCGTGTGTGCGCGTGTGTGTGTATGTGTGTGCATGCTAGTGTGCTTCTCACTCACGCACTTGTGCCGCCACTTGCTCGAGGTCTTCATACCATCCTCACGTCTTCCCGGATTGACATTAAAGGAGGTGCTACTCATCATTGAGCTACAATGCATATTTCTGGTTTGCTTTCCATATTGACAATGCTCACAAAATGAAAAATCAGAGAAAGATAACACAGGTAAGTAGCCAGAACGAGAAAGATTTTCCATTCCACTACGAGATATATGGCCCAAACGACCATGCCAAATACAAGCCATAGGCTGTTCAGTAACTGCTAACAAGTGTTCTTTCTGTGATACAAATAAAGGGTAAAGTGAGCCAACTTTCCTTCCTTTTGCAATAACCATATTGCCCTTTGATATACGAAAGGACTGAGCATAGAAGACCACCTTGTAACCAAGGTCATCAAGTTGACCAACTGACATCAAACTGCGTGATAACTGAGGTACATGGCGTACATTATGCATAGTAAATTTTGAACCGTCAATGAACTGCACAACCACATCTCCAATCCCCACAACATCACACTGGTAAGAGTCACCAAGTCTCACGGTACCAAGAGACTTTGCTGCATAATTAGAGAACCATTCTCTATGTGGTGTCACATGGAAAGAAGCGCCAGAATCTAGTAGCCAGGTGTGGGAAAGAGAATCAGCCATAAGTGCCTCAGATGGCACAGTACTATCAAGTGTCAACACATCAGAATCATCAGAAATAGCATTAATTTCTTCAATCTTCACAGTCGAAGTAGATGGTGCAGGTAACTGTTTAACATGCCCATCAACATTCTGTCCTTTACCTTTAGCATTCTTTAATGCATAACAGTCTTTCTTCATGTGTCCTTTCTTATGACAATAATGGCATTCAATATCCCTCTTCCTTGATTTACTTCTGCTCTTATTCCGTTGACCATTCTTTTCCTTGTTCTTGCTCCTGCCACGTTGTTGATTCTTTCCTTGGTAAGAATCACGAACATTATATGCATCTCCACTCTGAGTGCCAACCATAGATTTTCTACGAATCTCCTCACTCAAGAGTGCTCCACATATGTCATCATAGACGAGTTTACCACCTGGTGCACTATTGCTAATAGCTGTGCAAAATGTATCCCATGATGATGGCAGGGTGCATAACAGCAATACTGCTTTCATTTCATTGTCCATATCCATTTTCTGAGCCTGTAACTGGGAGAATATGGCATCAAACTCATTTAGATGAGCAGCAACACTATCTGTGTCCTTCATACGAAGGTCGTATAATTTTCTCATCAGATATACTTTATTTGATGCCGTCTCTTTTTCATATGTATTGCATAACTTCTTCCAAAGCTCCTCTGCACTTTCACAGTCTAATACTATAAAGTAAACATTATCTGCTAGGTGCAAGCGAATGGTAGACCTGGCCATTTCATCTAACTCATCCCAATCATCTTCATCCATGTCAGCAGGCTTCTTTGAAATCCCATTTACTGGCTTCCATTGCCTTCTTTGAATCAGCACATCTTTAATCTGATTCTTCCATAGAGCAAAGTTTGTGCCATCAAATTTTCGGATCTCAAAATGGTCTTTGCCCTGCAAGTTGTAGCTCCTCGGAACGCTAGCACTAGACCCTGATCCACCGGATGTGCCTGAGACCTCTGATGCCATGATCGTAGAGAACTGAATAGAATGATGATGGAGCTAGAAGAGTCCAAACACCAAATAAGTGTATCAAGGAGTAAATCGACCACTATATAGTTGACTAAACCAGAAATCTGGAAAAATTTTGCCAGAGTATCCTCTGCAAAATTAGCATATGACCAGTGTCAAAGTATCATAAAACTGCAAGTACTAACATGTCTACCTGCATAGTGAATCACTGACTCCACTGCATATAATCAGTTACCCAATAGAAGCCAACTAGGCTTATCGAGCACCTATGAACAACTATCATACATCTCCTATGGCGAGGCTGGGTAAGTCTTCCACCTGCATCACCAAAGAGACCCCGACATCTGGGTGTCTCCCAGTTAAGAAAACCTCACCACGACCCTCTTTATCAAACGTAAAAGGCTTTATGCAAAGAACGTAACTGCTATATCAATGCCCACATGGACGTACATAAGCGGTATCCACAGAAGCGTACATGGTGTGTATGTGCTCAATATATGCAGTAAAATGACACTGAAAGGCTGAATACACAGCCCAAAAAACTAGCCAATAACACCTGCAAGTGTCTGTCAACTCTGATGTTTTAGGCTTTAAAAACCTGCATAAATTTGCAGCGACTGGTCCCACCAAAACTGAAAACCCCTCGAGAAACCTGTACTTTTACGAGTGTGGCTGAAAATACAGCCCCAAAGGTTGATATTTATTGTCTGAGAAGTACAAGGAACACTCTTCTTGATGTTCTTGGACCTGTGTGAAGAGGACTACGTGCGAAAGTACTCCGAAATGGCTCCAAAAACACCCCAAAATTGCTTCAGAAATAGGCTTTAAAAGCAAAAATGAAGCTTTGAGGGACCAAAACTTGTTCAAGGTAATGCCAACCTTAGTCTTTCCCCTTCTTCAAACACCACAAGAGTGTAGCTTAGTGGCAAGAGATTGCCGCGGTTAAGCGAGCTCTGGGGGGAACAGTACTGGGATGGGTGACCTCCCGGGAAGTACCGGGAACCTCTATATTCCTTGATCGTTGAGGTCCTCCCTCGCGCGCAGCCAACGTCACCAACGGTGACTTCGGTGACTCGGATGACAAGGTAAGCCAAGGTCTATGCCTTGGTCGCCGCCTTAGTCGTAAGCCTTGGAGAAAACCTGGGGGGGGTTCGCTTCGCTCGCACAAAAGGAACAAAGCTTTTTGCCTCGAACTGCTCTGATACCAGTGAAGTATTTCGATGCCGTGCACCACACTAGACTCTCCTTCTCGAGAGCTCCACGGCGATATGCTCAGAGTAGAAAACCGAGCTCCTGTCGCCACACACAGTACTCCGCACAGATGTTGTAGAATACGCAGAAAACGCAGTACACAAGGAGCACGAAGACAGACTTCTTAGGTCTTGCAAATGCGGTCGAACTTACAGTCTGTGACTGACCAGCCCACTATATGTTTTATTAAAGAACATATACAAAGAAGTGTCCGGTGGCCATTTGGCCTTTCACATGGACACTAACGGTAACAGTCTAATGTGTAGGCATTGATTCCCTCCCCTCATAATTTGAATCCCCCTCATAATTAGTCTAATTTGTAGGAATTGATTCTCTGAGTAGGAAATACTATTTAAAATTGGATAATTGCATTACCAAGGTCTCATAATCTAGTTTGTGTGTAGAAAAGCTCTCGGTTTCATTATCCAAGATCTCACAGAACCCTTTTTTTCGAGTGAATAGAGGTTTCTAAAAACATACATGTGAGGCCAACACACACACCAACTCAAGGGAAGGCTACTGGTGAAGAAGCAAGGCATCTACCCCATCACTTTTGGTATTTCTAAGTACAGAGGTAAAGATCTTGGTACTCTACACTCTTCTTGCATCAAAGAGTTCTAGAAGAGTAAATTAGAGCACACCATGTTAGAATATAGCACTTAGATTGAGAAATTATATAAGAACAATTATTAGCCATGGAGGTTTAGAGTGTCTAGCTTCCTCGTGGGAAAGGGCTTTTGGGGGCTTGTTAGTGCTAGATATGCTAGACCTATATTGGAAGAGAATCCAATGCTTAATCAATTGAGGATATTGAGAGAGTGGAATGAGAGAGACAGAAGAGATTTATCTTCATCTTATTCCAACATATTAACAATGCAATGATAGAGCATATACAAGATCTAGAAACTTCAATTAAAGTACGGGAAACCTAGGGAGACTATAATCCACTTCAACCAAAGCTAGAAAGATTAAATTAAATAATGAACTCAATAGTTTGAGAAAAATACCTAGTAGCAATATCAATGTCTACAATCTAAAGATCAAAGAAGTACTTGATGCATTGGGATCCATGCCACAAATGTCATAGTCATGTCACTTATGAGGGTCACCATCACCTTCCCATTCCCCATCATAATAAGAATAGGAGTAGGGTCATCAAAGGTTTCCTCATCCCTAGATAAACCATACATTCAATATACAAATTTTTCGAGTTCTTGGGAGTACATCTTGACGTCACACAGCTGCCCACTATAATTTTAAAGCTAAATGAAGGCCTAATGTAAAGAAAAACCAATGAGAGAAGAAGATATGAAGATTATACAATACTTTCAACAAGAAATCATGATCTTGAAGATTTCACAAGTATTAATCATAAATGACATAGAGATTCTATGACAAGCAAAAAGTAAGCAGCGTATGAAAATCAGCTAGTTAAGAGTAGAACTGCAACAAGTGAAGGAAAAATAGGATGCATGTAAAATGAAAAAGGAGTAGATAACGAGGACAATGCACAACCTAATGGAGAAAAATAATAAATAAAGAGTAGAAAACAATCAGTTGCTTGTATTTTTAACTACATATGCACCTATTCTACCAAAACTTTAGTTAGGGGGACTACAAGTAGAGCTAAGAAATATCTTCTAAGAACTCAAGCAATTACAAACTAACAGGGCAAACAATGACTCCACTATCACAAAAGCAATGACTGGAGAGAATAGGAAAGGGGGGAAAAGAAAGTGTAAGTAGTACAAGGAAGAAGATTTAGATTCAGAAGGAGATAGCAAGGGATCATCTTCAAGGAAGAAAAAGAATGGCAAAGGGAAGAACAACCCTCATCAAGGTAAAACTTGTTTTATATGTGATAAGTAGAATCAAATGGCACAATGGGAATAGCCTATAAAAAATCCCCTTCTCTTGTACTTTACTTTATTTAATTCAAGTCCGAGAGAGTAGGCTAATGCCGAGCTTCCTTTATATTAAAAAAAAAAAAAAGAAAACTATTTGTCCCAGTTCGCTGGCCTAGTGGTTGGGCCAAATGACAGACTATCCTCATTGTCAACACTCTTGTGAATGCCTCTTGATTACAAAATCTATTAGAAAGAGATAACTATTAGGATCGAAGCATAAGTGTAAAGAAACTGATAAAATACTTTCTTCCGCCCTAAGTGAAACTACAAGCAAGGGCTCATGCTATGATGGTCAGACCTTGAAAGAGGAGGATGTAGAAGGTTGTGATGAAAACAAAAACGAGGCCGATGTTGCTAGACTCGATGCTTTGTTGTTTTAGTGATTCCCATTGACATTGATCTTTTGCAACGTCACCATCTCCCCACTCTGCAACACCACATGGTTCCCTGATGATGCACTCTACATGTCGACCATTCACGATGCTAAACACTGCAATTCCTGATCAGGTTGATCATGACCTAGATGCTTCCTTCTTCTCCTCAACATTCTAAACATGGCACCCTAGGAGTAGCTGATGCTCCCCTCTCAACATTTTCTGCTTCACAAGGGCAAACATTTCAGCCCTCTCTCTCATCATTCACTTATTCACCACTTAAACTAGCAATCTCTTCCACTTCTGCTCCACAATTTCATTTCTACAACCTGCTTTGAAACTTCGAACTAACTACTATGTCTACTCACAATCCTCTTTGTAGTTACCTCTTTTGATAGAACAATTTCTCATCCCTCATATAATTTTTGATCCTAATGGATGTTTGGTGGACTCTAGTATAGAGTGTGTGAAGCTTCTTCTCTACTAATGCTTGAGTGCATTTCCTTCTCTAAGTGTCGCTATGCCTGTCAATGTGGGATGTTGTGTAACTACATTGAGTGTATTCCTCTGTGCACATATTATATGCATTTCTGTGTATACCTACCTGGATCTAACTGCATGTATGTCTTCATCTTCCTTCTTGATTGCCATCCAAGTCCTTATACAATGTGTCGACCCTCTTTGCATGTTAGTGCACTTCAAGCTCCTTGTTCATTGCACCACCATATTGTTCTATGATCATTGTGAGTTGCTGCTTAGGGCTATTGCTTTCACATAGGGGAAGATATGGGAATATCTATTTCGTTTGTCAAAATGGCATTGTAGGTGGAGAAGGATGGTTAGGGGCATGAAGGATGGGTAAGTTAATGTGATGGACAATGTAAGGGACAATGGAGTGAATCGAAATTTTACTACATTGGTAAATTCGAGAATACAAACTTTGGGAAAGAATAGTCAATCTACTTTGAAGAAAACAAATTAAAATCATTAGATTTGAATACTGGTAGGCAGGGCTTAAATTTGATGCCCAAATGGGCATCAAATGCATTCTGGGGCATCCTTTGATGCCCATACAGAATGTCAAGGCATCCCGAGGGATGCTCAATCCAAAACATTGGGCATCCTCTCTCTCTCTCTCTCTCTCTCTCTCTCTCTCTCTCTCTCTCTATATATATATATATATATATATATATATATATATATATATATATATATATATATATATATATATATATATATATATATATATATATATATATATATTTGTTGAATTCATAACTCAAGGCTCCAGCATACATACGATATCTATACAGCGATGAAAATTATTCGAAGTCATTCCACGTGGATTTAAAGTATAATATTATACAATATAGACCACAATGTATACATAATATAGGTAAAACCGGAAAATGCACCGTATGTGTACCACTAACGTGTGAACTTAGGCGGACAATGGAGTGTGGACTGAAGACTCAAGATTCAAGACTCAAGGACACAATTTACAATGTAAGGAACCTGCAGCAGCCTACGCAAAAGAGTCAAGTCAGTTTCAGTTTGTGAATGTACTCAATTTGAACTTCGTAATCTGTGTGCAAGCTTTTAGTATAGCTTACAATCTCAGCCTTTAGGCTACAGAATGTCGTCCTCAACGTTGTTTTAGCGACTGCATAGTCACTGTCAACTGACCATTGAGGATTCGTCACCCCTCAAGACTGAGCAATGTATATATGCGGCAAGAGCTGAATAGGCAATGGCTACTGTATCGATGCAGTGTGGCAGAACATTAGAGAGAGAGCAGATATTCTAGAACACGATAAACTTTGAAGGTTTGGATTCTGGAATGGAAAAACTACTCAGTGAATTATGTCTGATGTGACACATCTGTGATAGTCTAAGCTTTACTCGTTTTCAGGTTTTTGCGAATTGAACTTATCATTGCACAAAGAGTCTTCATTTTCGTATTCTGCACACAAGATAGATTTGAAGTAGCTACAACGTGAGGTCTTTCAAATCTCAAGTCAAAGGTACAAACAATCATATGATGTTATAATTTAGAGAGATTCCAGAGGAACATTCCATCACATTCTATGGCTTATACCACACATTACATCACATTCTATGGCTTATACCACATCACGTAGGAAAATTGATTGCATATGCTCATTGCTTACCACAACTTTACATCATTGCATTTGAGTTTTTGCACACATTTATGGATAATGGAACTGTCGTGGATGTCTAGTGTACTAGTTCTTTTGCGTTGGAATTTGGAGGTATTGTATGCAGATTATAGTGAGCTTATTGATCCAAATTGCTTAGAGAACATATCTATATAACATCTCTGTTAGATGACTAACTATTCCAATGTATGCATAGTAACCTTAAAAATTATACTCCCAGGCTATTTCTGCTACTGCAATTTTAAGTTAACTACATTTTTCAAAAGCAAGCAGCATGATTTTTATTGCAGCTCTACTGCAAGCTTTTCTGCATTTTTATGTTGTTAAGTGCATTTCTCAAAAGCAACGAGTAGGAATCTTATTGCAGTTCTACTGAAAAGTTTTCAGTGCTGTATTTCGAATGTTGCTCTTCAGAGCAAAGATATATAAAATTGTAATAGTCTGATATGTTTGCTGGAAAAAATTTTGTTTTGGAGATAGGTTGTAGCATTATTCAATGTAACCTCACACTATGAAAGTAAAAGGATGCCCACTTTTGAATCCAGCGCATCCTCTGGATTTTTGTGATGCCCAATGTTCAGCCCCAAATTTAGGGCCTGCTGGTAGGTGACTAATCATATTATTTCACAAAAACAAATTCTATTCATGAGATCCGAATATTGGCACGTTTTCGTTTTCGTTTTTGTGGGAAACTCAATTCGTTTTCCTTTTTGTGGGAAACTCTCACGCGCGCCAACACTCTCAGCACACGGACGGTAATTCCTTACGCGAGAGAGAGAGAGAGAGAGAGAGAGAGAAAGAGAGAGGGAGAGACAGAGAGAGGTGTGTGTATGCGCGCACGCGAGAACAAGGAAGATTGCGACCGGAAGGTAGCTCCAGATTGAGTATCCACTCCAAAAGGTCCTTGGATTTGTTCAATTGTGGAAAACTCGAGGGATTGGATTGCAGAGGTAGT
>CM035419.1:109498256-109553256 GCA_020310875.1 Ceratopteris richardii | reverse complement strand
TGTCTATTGAAGACGTGTGTGTGGGTGAAATTGGTGGAGGGGGAATGGGAGGAAGTGGAAGTGTAGGGGGAGGGGGAGGTGCCGTGGGTGGTGAAATGTCCATACTTTCAGGAGTGGGTGCGAGTGTGGGGTCTACCATATACATTGGAATGGTAGGTGGTGTGTGTGTGAAAGTGGTGAATAGATGAGAAGTGGGGTGGGGAGCTGAAAATAAAGGGAATGGTTGAGACCTGGGTTGAAAAGTTCTAGCAAGGAAGTTATGGAGGGATTGGAGAACTGGAGAGATGGAGGTTGGGGGTTGAGGTCGTAGAGTTGAGGAGGGCATGAAGGGTTGCGTGGTAGCAGGGAAACCCATGAATATGGATCTAGGGTCAGGATGACCTATGGCTGAGGGCATGGAGGATGGTTGTCCTAGGGCAGGCTCTATGAGCGATTCGGGGGATTGTGTAGTGATGGTGGTTGCTTCATAGATTGGGTTATCAGAGGTGGAGAATAGGGTTGAACTAGAGATGGGAGTACGGAAGATGAAGGTTTGTTCGGTGGGTTGACTGGTCGAGGTGATTTCCACGGTTTCTGCTCTAGGAGGCGATGGTGGGGGTGTGGGTGGTAGTGGCTCGGTGGATTCCTCATGGGTGACTGGGTGCTCTTGGCTAGCAGTTTCTGTTGCTTGGGAGGTTGTCCCAATGGGTTCGGATGTAATAATTGGCCCTTCTGCCGTTGTAATGGGGATTTGGATATTCTTACCTGACCATGGTCGTGTCTGGAATCTTCGTGGATCATATTGAACTGGAGACCTCCTAATGGCGGTCCGCACTGCTTCTACTACCCCATATGTTTCTGCCATCAATAAGAGACCTTCACTATATTCTGAGTCAACTCCTGCTTCTTCCAACAGCTGAGTCATGAGTACTCTACCGCTCTGTTCGGTGAGCAGTTGTTGCGATCGCACTCGTTCCATGATTTGATACAGCCTTCGGAGTTCTGCTGTATAGGTTGGGGCTTCAGTGGTCTCCTCTTCATATGCTCCTTCTTCTTCTAGGTGTCCTTGTTGTTGACCTTGCTGAGCGTCACTCCAATGTACATGGCGGCCGTCTGTAGATTTTCTTCTTCTTTGTGAAGATGTACCTTGTTCTTCTGCATCTGAATAAAACTCTACATCAGAGAGTTGTGTACTTTGTAAGAATGCTTCGAAGTCCTGGGGATCCATTCCTTCAGCATCTCCAGTTGTAGCAAATTCAAATTCAGATGGAGCAGGAGGAGCTGAAGGGGTAGCTCGTGTCGTAGTTTCAGATCCAGACCTGGGTATCCAATGGTAAAGGGAGGTACAGTGGCCTCCCCTCGTGGCGATACTTCAGGAGTAGTCAGAACTTCCCTTGTCTGGACACAAGGGATGGCACCCCTCATGCGCTTGGATTGATGTGTGGATGTCTTGAGCTTCTTGAACATTTGTAATTGTGCCCAAGTTAAGGCACGTTCAATGGGAACATCGTATGCTAGGCACCGGTAAATAATGCGTGTGATTGCACAGCAACCGTTCACCACTAATTTCCTAGAAGACCTTTTATTTGCTTCATACAATTGATCTATAATCCATTGTTGCAGAGCCAAAGAGCGCACAAAGCAGAGAAAAAAGACGGGCCCCAAAATTTTTCCGATTTGGACCACCTATTTTTGTAACATATTCATTTTTGTAATATATTTCCCTTTGTAAAGGCACTAGAGGAGTCCTCTAGATGCATTCCCACAGAAGAATAGAAGCTTACCCATGTAAAATAGTAGAAAATTAGCTCTTAGTGAATAAAGTGCCGGTCACTTGTGTGAAAGGACCATTTTTAGGGCACCAGTATATAAGTCAAATGTGACTCTTTGTAAAAGACTTTTTGCCATTGTGAGAATAGAGAGCACAGAAATTCGAATTTGTGTCTTCTTCCCTCTTCATCTTCTTCTTCGTGAGCTTGTATGCATGTGTATCGCTTGGGAAGAGTGCGTGTGAGTGTGATCTATCCTTGAGAGTGTTTCTTTGCTGTAGGAGAGGTGTGTGCGAGGTGTAGGAAGTGCTGAAGTGTAGGAAAGTATTCCCGCGACTCAGTATTTCTGTCATAACTTGAAGTAGGAGCGTCGGAATTGAGTGAAACCACTGCCATTGGATGCGTCTTCTCGAGAGCTTCGAAACGCATATGCTATTCGCTATGTTTGGAGCTCGGAGCTAGGAGAAAAGTCCAAAATACTGACGGCTGCTGCACCAAGTATCGTTTCGCCTTGACCAACAGTTGAAGCTTGTTAGGATAAGTGTTTTCCTCATTTTCACTCTTGAGTAATTCATTTGCATTGACCATTACCCGATTGCATGTCTTCATACACTCGGTTAGGTTAGTATACTCTTCGGATTGATAAATTAAAAGCGTGTATCCCCACTATATGCACTTGTGAGGGGATTGAGGTACAGTCTCTTTCTCCGCAAGTCCCTAAGTTGAAGCTTAGGTCAACACACTTTTTGGCGCCGTTGCCGGGGAGTGACGAATCAAACCGAGGCATTCGTGTGATGGTAAGTAGCTTTTTTGCTTTGAAGAACTTGGAGGAGCGGAAATCTTCTCTTCTTTGGTAAGTCATTTCAGCCGCACTTGCTACTTCTCATTCTTGGAGTGTGTGTAGTGAGTTGATAGATTAGGGAAGTAAATAGAAGAGGTAGAATAGGAGAGAGTGGAGAGTAGAGTAGGCTTTAGGGTTGTTCAAGAATTTTCCTTTTTCTGTAAGCTAGGAATTCCAAAGTATAAAAGCCAAAAATTTTTCATTTTCAAGTTACTTGTTGAACAAGTATCGTGGAGAGCTGTGTCGAGTGTCGTGTGAGCCCAGCGATCGTTTCGAGGGAAGCAAGCAATAGGGAAGAGATCTGTGCAAAAGAGTTGGACCAAGAGATCATGGGAGCTTCCAAGGTAAACTAAACCACCTATTTGCTCAAAAATTTCCAGTATTTCTACCTAGAAAAGGAAGAAAACGACCTGCGCTGAGTGTCGTTTGGGTCTTCAGGGGGTTAAAAGTCCTTGGATGATTGATACAGTGGGTGAGGGTAGGAGAGAAGAGCTAGGTGAGAAAGGGGGAAACATCTAATCTCAAAAAACATTACAAAAAAATTTGAAAAAGGGTCAAGTATCGCTTTGCTCCTGCGGTCGAGTATCGTTTTACTCCTGCGGTTGAGTATCGCGATATTTCCCAGCGGTCGTAGATCGTTTCGTTAGAGATCGTTTCAGATAGAGATCGTAGATCGTTTCAGATAGAGATCATAGATCGTTTCAGACAGAGATCGTCTCGTTAGAGATCGTTTCAGACAGAGGTCGTAGATCGTTTCGCTAGAGATCGTTTTGATCAGAGGTCAAAGGTCGAGTATCGTTTTACTCCTGCGGTTGAGTATCTCGATATTTCCCAGCGGTCGTAGATCGTTTCAGACAGAGGTCGTAGATCGTTTTGTTAGAGATCGTTTCAGACAGCGGTCGTAGATCGTTTCGCTAGAGATCGTTTCTACCAGAGGTCGTCGATCGCGTATCGTTTGCCAAGTATCGTTATCCCGAGATCGTGATACTTGTCAAAGGTCGTGTATCGTTTGTCACGGGTGTCGTCGATCGCTTCTAGTGAAGGTCGTAGATCGTTTATATTCGAGTATCGTGTATCGTCTAGTGAGAGATCGTGTGTCGTTTCAGCCCAAGTATCGCCGATCGTTTCTACCAGAGATCGTCGGTCGTGCGTCGCTTTCTGCCAGAGATCGTTTGGTCAAAGATCGTTTTCCAGCGATCGTTCTGATCAAGTATCGTTTGGACCCAAGTGTCGGTTGCCAGCGATCGTTTTGATCAAAGGTCGTAGATCGTTTCACCGAGAGGTCGTGTATCGTTTCCAGTCAGAGATCGTTTAGGGAAAGATCGTTTTTCAGCGATCGTTTCTCCTAAGTATCGTCTGTCAGCGATCGTTTCATCCAAGTATCGTCGGTCAGCGATCGTTTTCTCAGAGATCGTGAGAGACAAGTATCGTGACTTGAAATTTTCTTTCAGTCACATTCCAGCCTAAGCTTTCCCTAGACTTCTGAGCCTTAACTTAGAACTCTAGAGACTAAAGGTGGACCAGAATTGATCAGAGCTCTAAAGTGAATGAACCTGAGATCAGGAAGAACCCTAGGAAGCCGAAGAAGTGTAATTTCTTCCGTAGGGAGTGTTGCCGAACCAAGTAACCGTTCACACTATTCTGAGACCTCCAGTGAGTCAGAAGGAGAAATCCCCATGGCTTCAGAGGATATGCAAAACACTGTGCCCATGATTGGCCAAATGTCCATCATTGAGGGCGAATACAGAACTTCCTTAGAGTATGTGAACACTAACCTCAATGAGATCCCTATCTATTTGGATGGTCTAAACAGATCAGTGGCCAGACTGAGGAAGGCTTCAGAGGCCTACATAGTGCCAAGACCAGCAGTTAAGTACATAGGAGGACTGTACATGGATAAACAAGACATTCAATACATGGTCACAGAACACCCTGAAATCATTAATGAGCGTGGTGAGGAAAATAACACTTCAAGTTTAAATGGACATGGAACTGAGGAACAAGTAACTACTCCGAGAGGGAGATCAACAATTACTAAACTTTGGAGAGGAGACTTAGTTCCCCAAGATGACACTCTAATAGATGTATATTTGATCAATGGGATGGAGCACCTGCTCAGAGCCCATTCCTCAATATGGGAAGCTGCTCCTAATCCAGTTACCATCTATGAGTTACAAGATCCTGAATTCTCCACCATCATCACATATTTGGACAAAAATCACAGAAGGTATTGGCCAGTCACTGAATTAGAGAGAGCTGAACTGAAATATCAGAACATTCCAGTGTTCCCCCCAAGGGACCAAGCCACTACGTCACGGAACCCACATGGAACTTCTCAAAATGATTCAAGTCAACATTCGGGACAAACACAACAAACTCAACAAACCCAGATCCCCATCAGACCACATGTACAATTCGCAATGCCTGCCACTAATCCTAATTACCGGCCACAACCAGCTATTGACCCAAGACAAGGAGTTCATACTCCAGTCAGACCACAGGTAGTACGAGGACCAGGCATACCAATAGGAAGACCAAATTACCCTGTAATGCCGAGGCAACCTGAAGCAGGAAGGAGATTAAGACCGATCCAAGTGGCCAAGTGCATGAGAAATCATTATGATGGCTCGAGTGAACCCTATAATCACATAGCAGAATTTAAACAAGTAGTCAGAGCCGAGCAGGTAGATGACTTCATGATTCAATATGAGTCCTTTGGCCTTACCTTGTCAGACACAGCCCTGGCCTGGTTTCAGCCATTGGATCCAAATACCTTTCAGAACATGGATCAAGTGTATCAAGAAATGATTGAAGAATTTACCAAGTCTGGAATCAAGAACAATTCTTCGTCATTAATCCACAGCTTCAAACAAGCTCCAACTGAGTCAGTCAGATTGGCAGCCAGGAGATTCAAGCAGTATGTGGATAGATGCCCCGTGGAGGAGAGACCAACTCAAAATAAAATGGTATCATTGTTCTTAGAAGGACTGTTGAACGGAACCTTGAGGTCATTAGTGTACGTGAAGAGAGTTCAAACTTTGCAAGAGTGTATGAAGGAATGTATAGACCTAGAGGATAACCTTGCAGGAGACTTGAAAATACCCCAAGGGAGTGTGAAAAGTGAAGAGTCATCAAATAGCACATCAAACCCTACAAACAACATAGAGGAAATTGCCGACTTGCTAGCAAAAAAACTGAATATGCAAGGACAGAGGAATTATCCCACCAATCCTATGAGAATGCCTATGCTTAGAAGATGTATGCAGTGCGGAGGAGATCATCCTTCTCACTTGTGTACTAGGGGAGTAGTCCCACCACCTGCCTATGCTCCTCAGAGACCCTCTGTCCCAGGACCACTGCAGTATTGCAGTATAGAGCAGAGATACACAAATCATAGCACCGAGAATTGCCCTTACAATAGGCAAACCAGACCCACACAGCCTTATGTGAGACCATATGGATATCCGCAGAACCAGCAGGGAGGAGAAGCTTTTAGATATCCCTCATATCAGCCGCAGGCACCAATACCACGACCATACACATACCAGGGATATACACAGCCTCAACCAGTGCTAGGACAACAACCGCCCCACCCTCAGAACGTTGTCCCAGTTAAGATAGCGCAGCCAGAGGAAAACTTAGAAAGGGCCATAGTGCCAGCAACACCTTTGACTAGTAGTGAACCATATGACTCATTTTACGAACCTAGTCAAGGAACATACCCCGGTTATGAGAACTCAACAATGGAATATGGGCAACAATATGACCCATATGCTTATGGCATGGAGACACCAGAGAATGCATACAACTACGAGCAAGATTATGTACCATTAATGTATACAGCTCCTAGAGCAACCATGCCACCTCGACCAATGAATAGACCGCCTGTACCTAGAGGACCATGCTACAGGTGTGGAGGTGACCACTATATTAGAGAATGTACATTGCCAAACCCACCACCACCACAACGAATTTGGGAAGGTTACTGTAGCGATTGTGGAAAGGAACATCTTTTTAGAGATTGTCCTAAGAACCCAAACAAAGTCACATCTAACGTACAGATTAACGTGATAGAGGTAATTGAATCGTCAGGGAGTGACAAAGAGTACACTATACCTTTAAAAGCCATAACAAGAGCTAAGGCTAGAGAAAACCCTGATAAAACCATAGAAAATAATCACAGTGACAAAGAGGGAAATACACCCATCCCTCACAGAGTAGAAGACTCAGAAGAACCAGAAAAAAGTATCACCAGTAAACGATCCCAAAGATGGAAGCAAAGGAGAGACAGGATAAAAGAAAAAAAGTTATTGCAAAAGAAGGAAAATGAAAAGAGAAAACCAAAATCAACAGAAGAAGCACAAGTAGAAGAAGAAAATAAAAAGGAGAATGAAAGGGAGGAGGTAGGATCGGTATTAGCAGACCCAATGCCTGAAGATTTAGCTATGTGGATTCAGGCATACAAAGCGAGAATAAAAGCAGGACCTACCATAGAACAACATGAGAGAGAATATCCGAGAGGTGACTTAGAGAAAGAAAGATTGGAAATCTGCAAAAAATTGATAGAAGTTGCCCAACAAACATTAGAAAAACCCGCATCACCTCTACCAAACAACCGAATTTGCGAAGAAAAATTCCAAGAGTGTCTAAACAATCAGGAAAAGCCTAATGTAAATAGACCTCTGGATGATGAACTTGGTATTGAGAGAAAGGAAGGATCCATAGTCCCTGAAACAGAAGGAGATTGGACTAAGGATTTATGGGCGCGAGTTCAAGAGGACAAGTGGAGAAAAGCAGAGGGAATGGAACCGCCTTTTGAAGAGTTGAAAGCAGAAAACGAAATAGAGGATTCAATACCTGAACTTAATTCAGAAGAAATTTTTCCAATGGATGCAAGTGACAAAGAAGTGGAAGACGATGTAAAGGAACTACCTAATTACACCGGGGAATACGAGCACAACTCAGAATTGTATCGCATTCCATCAATACAGAGACGAGAAACGAATCCATCAGTTCAAACATCGGAGATCCTACAACGCCTTAGAGAAGTGAAAATCCCATGTACCTTAACATTCGAGGAATTGTTAAAGGTAAAACCACATCTAAAAGAAAAATTGATCAATCAGTGGGAAGTCAAGGAAGAAAAGAAGGAGGTAGATGACGAAGTGAAAACAGTGAGAATTCCAGTGGATAAAGTAGGAGACTTTAGTGAAGGGGACGAAGGAAATACATGTCTACCAATCACCTATAGGGGTTACACAACCAAAGCCATATTAGATTCAGGAGCTGGTGTTGGCATTGCTACCAAAGAAATTTGGGAGAAATGGGGAAAACCAGCATTGAGACCAACACGTATGAAAATTCAGATGGTCGATGGACATACGGAAAGACCCCTAGGATTGTTGGAACGAGTAATCTTCACTACGTGTGAAGTGGAATTCGAACATACTTTAGCAATTTGTCACTTTGAAAGGCCGAGCAACTATGAAATGATCTTGGGAAGGCCATTCATGAGACAGCTAAAGGTCGTACAAGATTGGGGAAAAGATGCAGTGTACCTACAACACGCAGGAGTCACCACTAGGATCAACCTACATACGTACGCATATCAAGATGTACCACCTCTGCAATGGAATCAAATCCATCAAGAGGAAGACGATCAATCGATTCATAGTGCAGGTTCTAGTGACCAATCCTGGATGAACGAGGACACTCATCTATGGATATGCCAAGCTGCAAAAAAGGAAGAAGAGAGAAGAAAAAGTTGGCAGCATAAACAAGGTGTAGAGAGATCGGTACAAGATCCAGCTTATATGCCACAAGTATTTCCAGACGAAGAATTCGAACCTCACGGTTGGATGGAAATCTTAGCCACCCTCGACGTTTGTGTAAACGAAGAAGTGGTAACTATGAACGAATGTATTGACGAGGAGGGTTATGACGTTAGTCTGTATATGGTAGTCCTTCAGGAGGCAGAAGAAGGAGAAGTAATTGAGAAAGACTGGAAGGAGGACTACGAGAGCATTGAAATGGAACCAGAACCTATGGATCTAGGGATTAGTACCACCAACATGGACATCACTGCCAACGACCAACATAAGGATCTCACACAAAAGGAAGAATTAGAAGTTGAAAGGGAGTTGGAAGATGACGATAATAAGCTTCAAGACCAATTTGAGGTACCAGCTCATTTCAAAAAATACGAAGTAGAAGAGAGGAAGATTGCTATTCAAATGCCTAAAAGAGAGGCACAACCTGGAATAGCATATGATAATAAAGAGCAAACTAAGAAAATAGTTGTGACCATGGAAGGAGGAGAGGAACGATGTACTTTCATAGGACAGGATGTCTCAGCGGAAGAAGAGCAAGAGTTAATTCGACTCATAAGAGAATACCGGGATGTCTTCGCTTGGACTTATAAGGATTTAAAAGGAGTAGATCCTTCTATATGTGCGCATAGAATCCCCATGACATCCGAAGCCAAACCTTCTAAACAGAGACCTTATACTTATAATGATGTGTATTCAGCCAAGATAAAAGAAGAGATAGATAAGTTGTTGGATGCTGGATTCATATACGAGATAGAACACACAGAATGGGTATCGCCATTAGTGGTAGTGCCCAAGAAAAATGGAAAATTGAGAGTGTGCATAAATCTGAAGAAGGTGAATGCAGCCACTATACGTGATAGCTACCCATTACCGATTACGGATCATCTATTGGAGAGGGTAGCAGGTAAAGAGGTCTATAGCTTCCTAGATGGTTTCTCCGGATACAATCAGGTGGCTATTGCGACCGAGGACCAACACAAGACAGCATTTGCCACTGAATGGGGTGTGTATGCATTCAGAGTGATGCCCTTTGGACTCACTAATGCACCGGCTACTTTCCAACGATTAATGTGTCACGTTTTCAAGGAATTTTTGAAAAAAAGCATGGAAGTGTATGTAGATGATCTTTGCACGTACTCCAATCAAAGACCCGATCACATACCGGAATTAAGGAAGATATTCAACAAATGTAGGCAGTATAGAGTCTGCTTAAACCCAGAAAAATGTGCCTTCATGGTAAGACAAGGAAAAATACTAGGACACATAGTCTCAAGAAATGGGATATCTACGGATGAGGACAAGATTAAAGTCATATTGGACTTACCAAGACCCAAAAATGTAAAGGAAGTACAAGCCTTTATGGGACATTGTGGATATTACCGTAGGTTTATTCACATGTATGCCATAATAGCTAAGCCATTATACGGTCTATTGACTCAGTTCACTTGGACAGACGAGTGTGAGAAGGCCTTCAACGAGCTTAAAAAGAGGCTGAGTACAGCCCCAATTCTAAAAACACCCAACTGGGACAAGCCTTTTCATATTCATGTTGATGCTTCGAACTATGCAATTGGATGTATCCTAGCTCAACCGGCTGATGAAGGAAAGCTTGACCATCCAATCGCTTATGCGAGTAGACAGTTAAATCAAGCCGAAAGAAATTACACGACTACAGAAAGAGAGGGCTTAGGAATGGTTTATGCAGTAAAGAAGTTTAGACATTACCTCTTAGCCAACAAATTCAAATTCTTCATAGACCATCAAGCTTTGTTGTATTTAGTCAATAAACCTTGTAGCACGGGAAGGTTGGTACGATGGTTCTTGTTACTAATGGAGTTTGACTTTGAGGTAATAGTCAAAAAAGGAAACACGCATGTGAGAGCAGACCACCTTTCTAGGTTAAAACACGGAGAGCCACCTAGCGGAGTTCCTGATGATCTGCCAGACACCTATCTTTTTAACCTGGAAGTATGTCCTCAATGGGCTGAAAAGTTGATCCCTATACTTACACATGGACCTAAAGATGGGATCACGCCAAACCGAAAGCAAGATCTGTGGAGGACTAAAAACCTTCACATTGTTGCTGGAAGTTTATACCACCAGGATTCAAGCGGACTACTGATGAGATGTGTGGAAGAAGATGAACAAAAAATGTGGCTTCAGAAAGCACACATAAATCAATGGAACACTCACTTGAACGCAATGGGAACATGGCAAACACTCAAGAGATTTGGCATATATTGGCCAACCATGCAACGAGATGCACATCATTATGTGTCAACCTGTCCAACCTGTCAAGAACAAATCCCAGATGAGAACTCTACATTATGCTATTCTACAATAGCACCAAGGTGGAGCATGCCTTTAGTAAAGTTCTTGAAAACTCGAGAGTACCCTGATGGAACTACCCTAGCAAGAAAACGTGCTCTTGAAGAACAGAGCAAGGATTACGTCATCCTAGGAAAACAACTCTTTAAACGCGGGAAGGATAACCAGCTACGATTGTGCATACATGAAAATGAATATCTCTCTGTATTAGAAATGGCACATGCAGGAGCTGCGGGAGGACATTTCTCAGCAGATAGAACGGTCAAGATGATTCTCTTTGCAGGCTTGTGGTGGCCAACTCTACATATGGACGCAGAGACATATGTGAGAAGCTGCGAAACATGCCAGAGAGCAAAATGTCCTATTAGAAGAGATGACATGCCTTTAAGACCCATGGTTTGTGCAAGAGCATTTACCAAGTGGGGTATTGATTTCATAGGACCTATCAATCCACCTGCGAAAGGATCACATGCGGAGTACATCATAGTAGCCACCGACTACTTAACTAAGTGGGTAGAAGCAAAAGCCACTAGAAAGAATGATGCTCAAACTACAGCAAAATTTCTCTTTGAGCACATATTCACACGCTTTGGACTACCGATCGAGATAGTGAGTGATCGAGGAACGCATTTCTTAAACGAAGTCATTGAATCGCTAATGAATGAATTCTTAGTGATTCATAAAAAGTCAGCCCCATACCACCCTCAAGCTAATGGGCAAGCTGAAAGTTCCAACAAGGTACTATGTACTGTATTGACAAAGATTGTCAATAATGGGAGGTCAGATTGGGACAAACAATTGCATCACGCAATTTGGGCCTTCCGAGTGGCATATAAAACAGCTATTGGAACTACGCCTTTCAACCTAGTGTATGGGCAAAATGCCATTTTGCCAATTGACTTCTTAGTACCTACCTTGAAAGTGGCTCGGCAATATGAGTGGAACGGTCATGAGTTGTCTCAGCAATTAGATCAAATTGAAAAGCTGCACGAGACTAGATTGCAAGCGGTAGCGGGCATTTATGCCGCCAAACGGAGACAAAAGGCTTATTATGATGCACATATAAAAGACAAGGGACTGAAAGAAGGCGATTTAGTCTTAGTATACACCCTCAAACAGCATGCAAAGAAACTACAGAAACGTGGATATGGACCTATGATCATAAATCGAATCTCCACTAGTGGTGCAGTCAATCTCGCCACATTAGACGGAGATATTCTTCCCAACTACATCAGTGGATGCCGAGTGAAAAGATTCATGGAGCCTCTAACGGATCAAATGCTAGCACGACTCTTAGGAGCTCAGAGTAGAAAAAAGGAAGAAGAACGCATACGAGAAGAAGCTAGACAGGAAGCCCTAGAACGTATCAGAAAACGGAAAGAGTGGATGAGAGAAAGAGACGAGAGATATCGAGTAGGAGAAGAACTTATCCCTATGGCTAATTTTAGAGCCACGGAAAACTCACGACAACAAAGAAGACAACCTTATTTGAATCTGGGAGCAAGACGAAAAGAGTACCACTTAGTGGATGCTCTCATAGACACAGGAGCAGCAATAAGTTGCATTAGATTTTCCTTGTCTCAGAGACTTAAAGAGGAGATACGCCCATCGAAGGCACAGCTAATTGGAATAGGAGGAAAAGTCACTCAATGCATAGGAGAGATAACCTTACCTCTACATATGGGCAACAACACTATGGAGCAGAAACTCTTAGTGTGTCAGGACCAAGATCTGCTTGAAGATGTGGTGTTAGGACAAGACTGGATCTATGAATATGAGGTAACCATTCAATTGGCTTTAGGATACATATCTGCCAGAATAGGACCTCGTGAAGTATTTAGTTTGCTAGACGAACGACCACCCAAAGCTGCTATTATAGAGCCAGAAGTTCATCCTAATGAACAAAGTCATGATTGTAAGTTCACTAGCAATATAGGAACCCCATCGTCAAGTACTTCATGTGAAAATACTCTGAGTCCTGTGTGCACTCCATCCTTGAGCATAGAGAGTCACGAGAGTACACAAGAACATGAGATCAAGCCCACTGAACCACAAGGCACAAGAGAGAATATTCCTCTGCAAGAATTGAAGTCTACACCTGTGAGAGTGTACCCCATTCCACATTCTACACTAGCTTGGATAAGAAAGGACCAAAAGAAGGCCTATCTTCAGCAACAAACAAGTCTTCAACATCAGCATGTCCAATCTAAGAAGCAGACAAAAAATTTCGAACACTTCAGGCAACTACGACTCAATAGCATATGGATCCTAAAAAAACTGATAACTGCACAACCTGATCGACCAATAATATGGGTTCCAAAGTCATGCATCCAAAGGACAACTATCCCAAGCAAGGAGCAACATCGAAAGGGCTATCATACTCAACAGGGTCAACAGGCACATCAGACGAGAAAGAGGACATATTGGAGGAAGAAGGAATCTCCAAATGCAATACAAACCGACTTGAGATTCCCAAAACAGAATCAGAAGACATACAGCCGAAAACGAACAGCATTCATCAAGAAGGTGGAGAATACAGTACGTCGCACCCAAGTGAAGCAAATATGGGTGCCGAAAGACAAGACAAGCTGCATACATCAAGCAACTACTTCCAATTGCACACATGAGGAGTTGTCACGATCCAGAGTATGCATGATAGGGCCACATTACAAGGCCAAGCATTCGGCACGTCCTTCTTCTATTTTCGGATAGTCATGCACATTTTCCCTTTGGAAATAGGAGAGCACTTGTACATACTTAAAAATATTACTCCAAAAAATTTCACTAACCGCTTCGGCTATGTACTAACTTTTTATGTTTTCTTTTCAGCAAAAAAATATAAAAATACATGAAAAAAATTCAGGTATTACCTTTCTCACACCCACGGGAAAGAGACGGCACCATGCACTCGGAGCAACAGCGGATTATTAATCAACATATGGAGGAGGATTTATGAAAAACATATGGATACTAATTCATCCTCTATATTGAGTGCAGATGACATCTTCGGACTCAGAAGCTACACAACAGGAAGAGGAACTACTTCTTCCATTGGGGTCAATAACCAAGGTCAGAGGACATTGGTTTCGAGATGACCAACCTATCTCGGAACTTCTCTTTATGGCAACCATCAAGATTATGGACAGGGATCACTATTTCCCAATCATGTCACAAGATTTCAAGACCATAATACAAGGGTTACCACATATCCAGGAAGTATGGACTCAAGCTGGAATTGAAGCATTTTTGAAAATACCTATATGCGTGCCAGACTTCCAAAGATGTACGCAAGTGATGAATACCATGCAGCCTGCTGCTACAAAGATTTCGGTTCCAGAAGCAAAGGTTTTGGACAAGGTAGGCACATGGAAGACAATTCAATTCACTCATGAATTGATCAATAAGGCCTTTGGATGGAATCAAGAAGGCATTACCAATGTCAAAGAGGAATGCCATGACCCCAAGAAAAGATCATTCCTGGAGATTAACAGAGTAGATATTGAAGATGCGGTACGTTTGGTACATCAACACTTTTGTTTTCCTGGCATGAACAGATACACTGCACCTCAGAAGATAGTAGTCCAGTTACTCTCCCATGCCATGAGACAGATAGGAAACAAAGTGAATCTCACAGGTTACATACAAGAACGATTATTTGAAGCTCAGAAGAAATGGGGGCAAAAGAAGTTCCTGAACGGTGGTTCAGCTTTGACTTTATTGATATATGAAGCTCTGGATATGAAACACTGCTTACGAGAGATGCCGACAGCAGAAGGGCTAGCAAGGTATGCAAAATCAGCTTCGGTCCCTAAAAAGAAGAAAACCGTAATTGTGGTTGAAGAGGCTGGAACCAGCACACAGAAACCCATGAGGGGTACGAAACGCTTGCGAGAAGAGGAAGCTCAAGCAACACCTCAGTCTAAGAGAACGCATCTCTTGCCTAAGATCACGACGGCTCCAATGCCGATTTCAAAAAGAGACTTGTCTGCTGCCCTCGAGCAAACACACCAGTATATGCAAGGGCAAGTGAATCTAAATGTCCAAGGACATCATTATAGACAAGCAAGTCAAGTTCAGCAGAAACAGAGTACGGACAAGACTCCAAGACAACCAGGAAGATACCAGGAATTGGGCATTGATGACTCAAGTACGAATACGGAATCCAGTCCTGAGAAAGACACGTTAGATACTGATATCAGGACGGAAACTTATGAAGAAGAAGGACCAGAAGTCAATCAAATGGCAGTGACACCGGACAACCAAAAGGAAAAAGAAAAGAAAGTGGATGATGCTCAGGAACAGGAGCACGTCATTCAGTTGAATGACACTACAGAAATGAGCATCAAGGAAGATACGACTACTGGGGTTACACATGTCAAAGCACCTATTAAAGAGGAAGAACAAACCCCAAAGAATAAGGAAACGGGAGAGCTCCAACAAGAAACCATAATCGAGGTGCCTGAGGACACACCTCAAGGACATGATGAAAACATGGGGGCCGAGCCAAGGATTCAACTTCAGATCAGGCAGCCCCATGATACCACATTACACATCGCTCAAGGCAAAGACGTGACTACCAGAGAAGAACCCTCAATACCTAAAACATGGCTCAATGTAGATGTGACGCAGCTAGAACCGGTAGTAAAGCAAATGATTCAGACAGCCATGGACACGCAACAACAAATGATGGACATAGATGCAGACTACGACAAAGCCATGAAGGAAAAGAATCAGTTTCAAGTTATGAGTGAACAGTTGTCTGCACAACTAATTCAGGTACAAAAAGAGATAGCCACCAAAAACACTGAGCTGTTAGAAACACAAACGCAATACGAATCATTAAGCACTCAGCATCAGCAACTGCAAGACAAGCTCAAGGACCTACAGAAAGTATATGATGCTACTGCAGCAGAAAAAGAAAGAATGAAGACCAGAAGCACTCTACTAGAAACACAACTGAAGTTATATCTGGACGAGAATGATACTTTACGGAACAGAAATAAAGAGTTGATGAAATCATTGTTATATGACCAGCCAATAAAGCAACAGGAATCAACTGAAGGTAAAGAAGATGAATTAAGAGATCAACTCGCACAATATGAAGCTTTGCTAAAACAAGAGCGTGCAGTAAGAGAAGAAGAAGAACGTAAGCACAATCAGGAAATAAGTGAGCTCAAGAGGCAGCTGAATTCAGCACAGGCAAAACTGGTACAGAGCTACAGTGAAAACATGGATCACGTAGCTGACATAGGTAAAGAGCTCCTAGCCACCAAAGAAAAACTCGGGGAAGCCATACAGCAGATAAAGGAAAAAGATGACTGCATTGAAGAGCTAAAAAATCAGCAGAAGGGCAAAGAACCGATCAGGACATCAGTAGTGCCAGAAACAGAACATCCTACTGACGAGGTAGAGGTAAGCCCTCTATCTCAACCGATCTATCATTCTCCAATGCATGAGCAGATGGCGGATATGCATGATGATCATCCAATGCCATACACTGCAGAAATAAGTCAGAAGGAACGGGCACTAGTGGTGTCCCGATTGACGGAAAATTTTGAGAATGAAGTCATCAAGGTCATGAAGGAAGCAAAAATCAAAGGTAAAGACTTGGAAAAGATCATAAAGCCTTTCAACATTCCATATGGACTGTTGAAAGAGAAAACAAGGCAATATATAAAGAAAATTACACACAAAAGTCCAGATGAGCAGCTTAATTTCAAGACTGACACCTTCATGTACACTCAAGCACAGTTCGAAGCTGCACAGCCGGTGTGGAGGAGAAAATTTTTGGAGAAGCATCCCACACTACGGGTGCACTGGGAAGCCGCACCTTACTTATTACAGGTAAACCCTTCGTTTTGTCCAATACCGCGAAGAAGGGATACAATAGAATTTTTGGCTTCACAACGCAGCGGCACTATTAATAAACAGTGGCTAAACTATCCGATGTTACCTAGCCCGCCACATAACTATTTGCCAACCGAGGATTATATGATCAAAACAATAGAGTTTTGGCTCCAAAACTATGCGACTGTACCAGATTTAGCAGTTAAGATGACAAATAAAATACTTAGTATGCTACTCACAGTTTTGAAGGTCTTCAAACATGCAGCGTATACATTTCTGAACTTCATCGGCATTAATCAAGGCACCGATATACTTATTTTCGATCTATCAGTAATGCCGAGCCGCCCCACAATAATGGCATATTATTCTAGACTCATGTTTTTGCCAAGTCCGTATATGCAAACATTTGAAGAAGCATTTTTTACAGGATTTTTTGAAATAGATTCAGAGATATTTTTGAAGATGTCATCAAATCTGAATGCCAGACTCGCGGCATACGAATTAAGCTTCTTCGCAGACCACAGACAACCGCCCAACGATGGGGTCAAAGCTGAACAATGGAAACAGATCATGATACGTGAAGCCAATCTGCTAAATGACACAGAGCAACAAGTATACAGAACATATGCCCGGCGCTTATCAAAGCCTGTCGGGGACGACAGAGTTCAGGAGGGGGGCAGTGTTGAGGGCGAGACGAGTAAGAAGAGGAAAAAAAGAAAGCAACGAAAGAAACAGCTTCACTAAAAGGCAAATTTGAAGATAGATAAATGTAAAGATACATCTCTGCAGGAAGCCCCGCAGGGGCGCAACACCCATCTCTGCACAAAGCCCCGCAGGGGCACGCACCAGGCTACAAAGCTAAACCCCGGGGTCCAGAGGAGTGGATTTTTCAAACATCAGAGTAGGACCAAAAGTTAGAAAGGGGTAGAGGCTGAAAAGTTGAAGAGGGTGACTAAGAATAGCACATTCCTAGTCACTGGTGGTGTGCGTGGCAACCCAAGTCAACAGGCAAGACAATTACATCAGGCTCTCGAGTAGTAGAGCTTGAATCAAGAAGGCCATCGAATCTGCATGTCTGTTTAACTGCAGACAATACTGACCACAGGGCGCGTGCGCGAAGCAAAGTCTGTCAAGCGAAGCAAAGTCTGTCAAGGGACGACAGAGGCGGAGAGGGGGAGAGTGTTGCAGAGCCAAAGAGCGCACAAAGCAGAGAAAAAAGACGGGCCCCAAAATTTTTCCGATTTGGACCACCTATTTTTGTAACATATTCATTTTTGTAATATATTTCCCTTTGTAAAGGCACTAGAGGAGTCCTCTAGATGCATTCCCACAGAAGAATAGAAGCTTACCCATGTAAAATAGTAGAAAATTAGCTCTTAGTGAATAAAGTGCCGGTCACTTGTGTGAAAGGACCATTTTTAGGGCACCAGTATATAAGTCAAATGTGACTCTTTGTAAAAGACTTTTTGCCATTGTGAGAATAGAGAGCACAGAAATTCGAATTTGTGTCTTCTTCCCTCTTCATCTTCTTCTTCGTGAGCTTGTATGCATGTGTATCGCTTGGGAAGAGTGCGTGTGAGTGTGATCTATCCTTGAGAGTGTTTCTTTGCTGTAGGAGAGGTGTGTGCGAGGTGTAGGAAGTGCTGAAGTGTAGGAAAGTATTCCCGCGACTCAGTATTTCTGTCATAACTTGAAGTAGGAGCGTCGGAATTGAGTGAAACCACTGCCATTGGATGCGTCTTCTCGAGAGCTTCGAAACGCATATGCTATTCGCTATGTTTGGAGCTCGGAGCTAGGAGAAAAGTCCAAAATACTGACGGCTGCTGCACCAAGTATCGTTTCGCCTTGACCAACAGTTGAAGCTTGTTAGGATAAGTGTTTTCCTCATTTTCACTCTTGAGTAATTCATTTGCATTGACCATTACCCGATTGCATGTCTTCATACACTCGGTTAGGTTAGTATACTCTTCGGATTGATAAATTAAAAGCGTGTATCCCCACTATATGCACTTGTGAGGGGATTGAGGTACAGTCTCTTTCTCCGCAAGTCCCTAAGTTGAAGCTTAGGTCAACATCCATACAGGCAGCTTAATTGGTAACGCACCTGTCTCCGCTAAGTAGAGAGCAAACCAGATTCTTTTGTGTGGTTGTGTGAAGCGGTCTTGGCCAGGGAAAGCAAAATGTTGCATGCACATACGGAGAGGGATGGACACGTTTGGTGTGAGTGCTGCCATGTCTTTAAGTTTCAGTAGTTTCCTATCCTTCATGTTAGTAGGAACGAGAGCATCCTTCTCAGAAGGTACATATGTGCCGTGCATATTCAAAGCAGAGCTCACCAACTCCAAGGTAAGTTCAAACCTCTTTAACTCGTTGTTGCCCAGCAAGGAAGGAAGAACAAATGATCCCGGTTTGTCCTTTTCTTCATTAGCTTGTAATGTATTCTGGTTTAAACCTCTTTAACTCGTTGTTGCCCAGCAAGGAAGGAAGAACAAATGATCCTGGTTTGTCCTTTTCTTCATTAGCATCGGAGGAGATCCGGTTTAGGTAGTGGTGCTTCAGTATTCTGCTAGCCCTGCACGTTGCCATATGGTTTGGAGATCCTCTGTGTTCTGTAGAGTCTCAAACTCCTTGGAGAAAAATTGGAATCGAACCCATGATCTGTCATACTCGCACTTAGACTCCCATATATACTTGGCCTCTCCTAATGGACCTGGCATGCCATTGAACCAATGAGAATTGGCATGGACTCTTTCTGTGATCCCTGTGGGTGGATCCGGTACCGGAATCTGCTGAAGGTGTTGCAGCTCCACAGGTCGTTCAGTTGGTGGCACATCCACAGGTAGACTATCCACATCGATTCCTGTAGTAAGTATTCCTACTTGTGAACTCAGACCTATCGCTTCTGCCATGTTACTTCTTGCCTCCTGATTCTGTGAGAATATAGAAACATGTGTTAACATTGTAAAGGACAAGATAGAACCGTTTTTGTCCCCATTACAACATTAACATGAGGTTTGGGAGAGATTAGTAGGTTAAGAAGTGCTCGGTGCTTGTGTGTGTAGTTAGGCATTGGGTAGATCTAAGAGCTGAGTGGGATGATGTAGTGTGAGAGTGACGTAGTTAGTGTATGGACATGGATTTACAACTGGGGTCAGGGGGTTTATTACAAGTTTGAGGTTTCCAAATGCAGTGGATGGGCTTTGATCTTGATTTTGTGGAAGCTCTGAAGAGTTGGATAGGGGTATCTGCTTGAGAATGAGGCTTTTTAGGGACCCATTTAAGAGTGATTCTACTTTTGCGCATGGAAGAATATGTGTTCGTGCGTGATGTGTAAGACTGTGCCTCAGATGTTCGAGTGTGAAACATGTTGTACCGGTTGTGGCCTTGGTGTAGCTATTTGAGCCTGCAAGCAAGCCTTAGGCACCCAGATTTGTCGTGATTGTGGGCTGGCCTTCATTGACTTCTTGGGTACCCAAATAGACTTCAGTTTCGCAGAAGGATTAATGAAGGAATTCTTATTAGTGTCGTGTTGTTGACTACTAATAAGAGGTTTTGGCCGTGGGGTCGGCCTGGTCTGAACAGGGTATTCGCCTTTTCGCCTCCATACTTGTTTCCATGGCTGAAACAATCTGCTTTGCTCCTTTTTTTGGCATCCAATATCGGTGGTGTTCTGCTTCTTCTGTATTTGATCTACCGTTGGTTGTTGCAACCTTCTGGTCTTTGGAAAAGAAGGGAGTTCCGTCCTCTCCCTGGCTCCATTGTTGAGACAAGCCTCTTTCTGCATCATACAGTTTTGGACAAAAATAGCATTGTCAACTTCATGTGCACCCTTGGAAGGACCAGGAGTTTGTGCCTTGCCTAGTTCCTTGAGTGCCTCATTTTCCAATTCAACTGTAATTCGGCTATGATCTACCCATACCTGAAGAAGTCCACTTCTTAGGTTGAGGTTGACTGCATGATCATAGATCCAGTCCTGACCCAAGACAAGAGGCTCAGTGAGGTCCTCATCTTGACACACTAGTACTTTGACTGTCATCACTTCTTCTTGAATGGAGATGGGAAGATCAACCTCGCCCATGCAAGGGGTTTCCACACCTCCCAATCCTATGAGATATGCTTCTATAGGATTGACAGTTAAATTCAATTCTTGGCAGTAAGACAATTTGACAGCACTAGTGGATGCACCTGAGTCAATCAAAGCTCTTACAGTCTTTGCACCCTTTCCTTGTCCTACTTCTAGGGTTACAAAAGGTCATCGATCGATTATTCTATGGGAACGTCCACCTGAAGCCTCGCACATGGCCATAGGATAGCCTACAGATTCTTGAGTGTCAGGCATAGGCGGGTCTCTGCCTTGTCTCCTCAATTTCATTCGTCGGATGCGTTCTAAAGCTTCTGCTTGTGCTTCTTCTCTAATTCGTTTCTCTTCTTCTTTACGTTTCTTGGCAGTGTTGAGTCGATTTAGCATCTCTTCAGTGAGGGGTTCTTGATATAACTTGACTCTGCATCCACTGATGTAACTTGGTAGAATATCACCCTCTAGAGTGGCTAGTTGAACTGCGTCGCTTGTGGAGATTCTATTGATAATCATTGGCCCGTAACCTCTCTTCTCTAACTTCCATGCATGTTGCTTCAAGGTGTAGACTAGGACTAGGTCTCCTGCTTTCAAGCCCTTATCCTTGACGTGTGCATCGAAATATGCCTTTTGCCTTTTCTTGGCTGCATAAATTCCTGCTGCAGCCCTCAATCGTGTTTCACCTAATCGTTCAAGATCGAAGACTCTAGAGGACAACTCGTGGCCTGTCCAGTCATGCTCTTGTGCTACTTTCAACGTAGGTATCAAAAAGTCTAGTGGTAGCACTGCATTTTGACCGAACACCATCTGAAAGGGCGTGGCTTGGAGTACCGTTTTATAGGCTACTCGGTATGCCCAAACAGCATGGTGTAGCTGTTTGTCCCAATCAGAGCATTTATTGTCCACTAGTTTAGTCAACACATTGCATAAGATCTTATTAGTGCTCTCCGCCTGGCCATTAGCTTGTGGATGATAGAGGGCCGATTTCTTATGTATCACCAAGAATTCTTGGAGAAGGTTTTCAATTACTTCATTCAAGAAGTGTGTGCCTCTATCACTCACCAACTCTATTGGCAATCCGTACCTCATGAATACATTTTCAAATAAGAACTTTGTTGTTGTTTGAGCATCATTTTTTGTAGTAGCTTTCACTTCTACCCACTTGGTTAGATAGTCTGTGGCCACGATGATATACTCAGCATGTGAACCCTTAGCTGGGGGATTAATAGGACCAACAAAGTCTATTCCCCATTTAGAGAACGCACGTCCGCCCATCATAGGCTTCAGTGGCATCTCATCTTTGCGTATAGGGTACTGAGTTCTCTGACAAACATCACACCGTTTCACATAGGTATGTGCATCCATGTGAAGGGTTGGCCACCAAAAGCCCGCAAATAGTATTGCCTTGATTACCCGATCTGGTCCAAAGTGTCCCCCTGCTACACCTTGGTGAGCAGTATCCAAGATTTTGAGATATTCACTCTCATGGACACATAGTCTCAGGTAACCATCTTTACCACGCTTGTATAGATTATCACCAATGAGTGAATAATCCTGGGCTTCTTGTTCTAAACTCCTTTGCCTAGCCAGAGTCATGTCTGGAGGGAATGTTTTCGTCCTTAAGAAGGATACTAGTGGTTCACTCCAATCTGGCACTATGAACACTTGATAAAGAGTGGCATGATCCACAGGTGGTTTAGTGCAGCAGATTGGACATTCCTTGCACAACTTTTGGACATCAGCCTCCATAGTCGGCCAATGCACTCCGAGTCTCCTTAGTGTCTGTAAGGTTCGTTGCTTTGAGTAGTGTTGCTCTAATGCACCTACATGTGCTAAATGCAACCATTTAGTGTACTCGTCCTCTTCTACACAACAAGCCAAGATCCCTTGATCTGTCTGTTTGTACATGCTTCCTGCCATGATATGGTACTTCTGGGCTTTTACTACCTCTCTACCTTGAGTGTTTATTACTGGGTGGTTAGGCCCGTATGTCAATACTGGCACTAATGGCTTAGCCCACTGAGGTATTACTTCCAAATTAAACAAGTAAGCATCAGGAAGATCATCCGATACTCCTTGTGGGGCTTCTCCAGATGTGAGCCTAGAGAGATGATCTGCTCTCAAATGAGTCTTGCCTTTTCTCACCACTACCTCAAAGTCATATTCCATTAGTAAGAGGAACCATCTCACCAATCTACCTGTGTTGCATGGCTTGTTTACCAAGTATAGTAGACCTTGATGATCAGTAAAAAATTTAAACTTATTTGCAAGCAAATAATGCCGAAACTTTTTAACCGCATACACCATGCCCAACCCTTCTCGTTCGGTAGTGGAATAGTTTCGCTCAGCTGCATTCAACTGTCTACTCGCATAGGCAATGGGAAGATCCATATTACCTTCACCAGTAGGTTGTGCAAGCACACATCCAATGGCATAATTGGATGCATCCACATGCACATGGAAGGGCTTATTCCAATCTGGTGTAGTCAAGATTGGTGCTGAGCATAATCGCCGTTTGAGCTCATTGAAAGAGTTCTCACATTCCTCAGTCCACTCAAAGTTTGTCAGAAGTCCGTACAGAGGCTTTGCAATGATGGCATACATGTGAATGAAACGTCGGTAATAACCACAATGCCCCATGAAAGCTTGCACTTCCTTGACATTCTTTGGCCTAGGTGGTTCTGCAATAGCCCTCACCTTCTCTTTGTCAGTGGAGATGCCGTTCTTTGACACTATGTGTCCTAAAATCTTGCCTTGCCTGACCATGAAAACACACTTTTCTGGGTTCAGGCAGACTTGATACTCTCTACACTTGTCAAAGATTTGCCTGAGTTCAGGTATATGTGTTTGTCTAATGTTGGAATGAGCACATAGATCATCAACATAGACTTCCAAATTCTTTCTCAGGAACTCTTTAAACACATGGCACATCAATCTCTAGAAGGTTGCGGGAGCATTGGTAAGCCCGAACGGCATTACCCTAAAAGCGAATATGCCCCACTCTGTGGCAAAAGCCGTCTTATGCTGATCTTCTGGTGCAATGGCTACTTGATTGTAGCCAGAGAACCCATCTAGGAAGCTGTACACTTCCTTTCCGGCTACCCTTTCCAATAAATGCTCGGTGATAGGAAGCGGATAACTATCCCTGATAGTGGCTGCGTTAACCTTCTTCAAGTTAATGCATACACGTAATTTACCATTCTTTTTGGGCACCACTACAATGGGGGATACCCATTCAGTGTGCTCAATTCATAGATAAATCCAGCTTCAACCAAGCGGTCTATTTCTTCTTTGATCTTGGCAGCATAGTTGTCATTGTATGTGTATGGCTTTTGTTTTGAGGGTCTTGCCTCTGTAGTCATGGGAATCATATGTGAGCATATGTCCGGGTCCACTCCATTGGATGTGTGCTTGCACAACTGCAGGGACCACCGTCGGTAGCGTACATGATGGGAACAATTCGACATTGGATGTCGCGATTGAAGCCCATGCCAGATGTGGCAGCTCAAATGATGCTTAAGATTTTAGATATGATGCAGGTAGTCATGAAAACCTTTAAAAAGGCAGCCGCACCACAGGTACGTCTACCGGGGTTTACCAATGGAAATTATGATTTGGTGTATGACATGAGCACCACCCCCAGTATTCGTGTGGCTTACGCCTGGCATGCACGCATCAAATACCTCCCTGCATGTTACAAACAGACCTTCGAAGAAATGTTCAGATTAGGTTTCTGGGAGTATCACTCGGAGGTCTTCGCACCGAAGCCAACACACCTGCTCCATCTCTTTGCTTGTGAACAAGCAATGTACTCTAAGTACTACACCACACCGCAACCAGAGGTCCCTGGCGCAATAAATTGGGATGCATTGGAAGCTGATCTAGCAAGAGGCTTAAGAATAGGAGAACACGAACTTGCCACCAATGTCATCCAATACTATATCGACCACCCTATAGAACAGAGGTCTGTCAGGGGCGACAGACGCTAGGAAGGGGGGAGTGTTGGCATACAAGTCAGATGAAGAGCATACTAGCGCAACGGAGCAGTCATGCACAATACGGCAACAAGGCCAAATCATTTTTTCCATGGACCATTTACAACTCAAGTGATTTTAATCACTACACAAACATTGTAAATTCCGTTTTTGGTAGAATAGACTCCATTTTGTGCAAGCCGAGGAGTCCTCGAGCTTGAGGAGTATTAGAACTAGCTACATATCAATTTTCATAATTTTTAGACTCTGTTTGAGCCCTCAAATAGGCTCTAGAACCTAATTTTTAACTAGGCCGGACACTAGGTCTGGACAAGACCAAAGCTAGTTAGAAAACTATAAAAAGAGCTAGAGAGCTCATTTTTGGGGTTAGATTGTTTGTGAATTGAGCTTATGTAAGAGACTTTTTGACTAATGCAAAGAACTCCATTGTTCCTCTCCTTGTTCTTGCCTTGTGTGCGCGTGTGCGTGTATGTGTGTGCATGCTTGTGTGCTTCTCACTCACACACTTGTGCCTTCACTTGCTCATAGTCTTCATACTAGTCCTCACGTCTCCACTGATTGACAATTATGAGGTGAATCTTCTCACGTTGGTACTCACCATTGTGCTAGAGTGACACCAAATTTGGTGCCGTTGCCGGGGAGAGAGCTTCGAGGACGAGCGTGTGATGGTAAGACGTCGAGTTGAGACATTGGAGTTATAGGTAATATCCTTCCTTTTCTTTATTTTTCTTCATTTTTTCCTTACTTTCGCATCACCATCATCACCATCATCATCCCCACCATCTCCCACCTCCATCTCCATCTCCACAAAAATTT
This sequence comes from Ceratopteris richardii, assembly GCA_020310875.1. Lineage (NCBI taxonomy): Eukaryota > Viridiplantae > Streptophyta > Polypodiopsida > Polypodiales > Pteridaceae > Ceratopteris > Ceratopteris richardii. The sequence goes on along the minus strand of CM035419.1, from coordinate 109,527,775 downwards.
CAGTTTTTTGGTCATATTACACTCCCCACCTCACTTCCCTCATTTCATTGTGAGAGAGAGCGAGAGAGAGAGAGCGAGAGAGAGAGCGAGAGAGAGAGCTTGCATGCTATTTGTTTTTTGTGTGTTTTTGAGCTTTTGTTGGAGGAACTAGCTGTACCATCATCTCCAGCAGCTTGCGCAAGTACGACAGACTCTGCACAGGTCCCGGGACGACGACCTCAGTCTATCGCGACAGACAAAAAAACTTAATATTTTGTGAATGCGTGTTTGGCACGGTAACCTACACCATTAGAGCACCCCAAATCACTAGAAGTTTCTCAAAAATTTGCGTTTTTTTCCGTCTATCGCGACAGACACCGTCTATCGCGACAGACACCGTCTATCGCGACAGACCAAATCACGACAGACGATAGACACCGTCTATCACGACAGACCAAAACCACGACAGACGATAGACACCGTCTATCGTGACAGACACCGTCTATCGCGACAGACCACTCTATCGCGAGAGACAACGTCTATCGCGACAGACCCATCTATCGCGACAGACACCGTCTATCGCGACAGACCACTCTATCGCGACAGACCCGTCTATCGCGACAGACCCGTCTATCGCGACAGATACCGTCTATCACGACAGACCACTCTATCGCAACAGACACCGTCTATCGCGACAGACAGCCCCCCACGACAGCTTGTGTCTATCGCGATAGACACCGTCTATCGCGATAGACAGACATTTTCGGCAAAAAAATTTAAGGGGTAAATTTTTTGGAAATTTAGGCTAAATTTTGGGCATATTTGCACTCTCAAATACTCACACACTTGCAAAGGCCTTAGAAAAATGCATTAAAACTCCTGAAAGGTTCTGTTTGTCTGTTTAACCTCCTAAACCCTGAACGGTCATAACTTTTTCATACGAAATCCATTTTTTGAGCACTAGGGCTTGTTGGAAAGCTCGTGGCATATACTACGCGCCCTCAATTGTTTTTTATAAGAATAATGCGTTGACTTTCATATATGATATTTGGAAGTTGACACACTGAGGGGTAGGAACACCAAGGGAGCTCTAGAGGAAATTTTTAGCAATACAAAAGGGGGAACAAGGGTCATTAAAAAAGTGTCTGAAATAAATTGTCTGTCAATTGAAGGATCAAATTGAAGCTAAACTTGGGATTCTTACAGGATCATCGAGAGCTCTTGGAGAAAGCAAAGTAAGTGCCAAGGCGAACAAGCTTGGGAACGTGCTTCCTGGGTAGACCAGCATCGCCAGGAGGAGCGACTTGAGGTTGGAACATCACTTAACCCCCTCAGTCTATTCTTAGCATAGGCTAAGTGCGAGTAGTTGTTCTGATTGACTAGGGGCACGATAGGAACACTCAAGTTTGAAGAGCCCTTAATTTCTCAAGTGCAAGGGTAGGCTAAATTGTAGTCAAGAGATAACTTAAAGGAAAAGAACTTAAACTAAGCGGACGCAGAACATCAAGTACGACACATGAAAGTGCTCCTGATGACGCTTAATTAAAAACAAGAAAACACATCCAAAGGAACTTAAAAGGAACAAGTGACTGAGAATCAGCAACGTACAAAGGGCATATGAACCTTAGGTCAGGTAGACACCTAGGGAGAGACAGACAAAGTCTTAGATCTTCAGAGGCTAGTGTCAATCATACTGCTAGCAAGAAAACGTGCTCTTGAAGAACAGAGCAAGGATTACGTCATCCTAGGAAAACAACTCTTTAAACGCGGGAAGGATAACCAGCTACGATTGTGCATACATGAAAATGAATATCTCTCTGTATTAGAAATGGCACATGCAGGAGCTGCGGGAGGACATTTCTCAGCAGATAGAACGGTCAAGATGATTCTCTTTGCAGGCTTGTGGTGGCCAACTCTACATATGGACGCAGAGACATATGTGAGAAGCTGCGAAACATGCCAGAGAGCAAAATGTCCTATTAGAAGAGATGACATGCCTTTAAGACCCATGGTTTGTGCAAGAGCATTTACCAAGTGGGGTATTGATTTCATAGGACCTATCAATCCACCTGCGAAAGGATCACATGCGGAGTACATCATAGTAGCCACCGACTACTTAACTAAGTGGGTAGAAGCAAAAGCCACTAGAAAGAATGATGCTCAAACTACAGCAAAATTTCTCTTTGAGCACATATTCACACGCTTTGGACTACCGATCGAGATAGTGAGTGATCGAGGAACGCATTTCTTAAACGAAGTCATTGAATCGCTAATGAATGAATTCTTAGTGATTCATAAAAAGTCAGCCCCATACCACCCTCAAGCTAATGGGCAAGCTGAAAGTTCCAACAAGGTACTATGTACTGTATTGACAAAGATTGTCAATAATGGGAGGTCAGATTGGGACAAACAATTGCATCACGCAATTTGGGCCTTCCGAGTGGCATATAAAACAGCTATTGGAACTACGCCTTTCAACCTAGTGTATGGGCAAAATGCCATTTTGCCAATTGACTTCTTAGTACCTACCTTGAAAGTGGCTCGGCAATATGAGTGGAACGGTCATGAGTTGTCTCAGCAATTAGATCAAATTGAAAAGCTGCACGAGACTAGATTGCAAGCGGTAGCGGGCATTTATGCCGCCAAACGGAGACAAAAGGCTTATTATGATGCACATATAAAAGACAAGGGACTGAAAGAAGGCGATTTAGTCTTAGTATACACCCTCAAACAGCATGCAAAGAAACTACAGAAACGTGGATATGGACCTATGATCATAAATCGAATCTCCACTAGTGGTGCAGTCAATCTCGCCACATTAGACGGAGATATTCTTCCCAACTACATCAGTGGATGCCGAGTGAAAAGATTCATGGAGCCTCTAACGGATCAAATGCTAGCACGACTCTTAGGAGCTCAGAGTAGAAAAAAGGAAGAAGAACGCATACGAGAAGAAGCTAGACAGGAAGCCCTAGAACGTATCAGAAAACGGAAAGAGTGGATGAGAGAAAGAGACGAGAGATATCGAGTAGGAGAAGAACTTATCCCTATGGCTAATTTTAGAGCCACGGAAAACTCACGACAACAAAGAAGACAACCTTATTTGAATCTGGGAGCAAGACGAAAAGAGTACCACTTAGTGGATGCTCTCATAGACACAGGAGCAGCAATAAGTTGCATTAGATTTTCCTTGTCTCAGAGACTTAAAGAGGAGATACGCCCATCGAAGGCACAGCTAATTGGAATAGGAGGAAAAGTCACTCAATGCATAGGAGAGATAACCTTACCTCTACATATGGGCAACAACACTATGGAGCAGAAACTCTTAGTGTGTCAGGACCAAGATCTGCTTGAAGATGTGGTGTTAGGACAAGACTGGATCTATGAATATGAGGTAACCATTCAATTGGCTTTAGGATACATATCTGCCAGAATAGGACCTCGTGAAGTATTTAGTTTGCTAGACGAACGACCACCCAAAGCTGCTATTATAGAGCCAGAAGTTCATCCTAATGAACAAAGTCATGATTGTAAGTTCACTAGCAATATAGGAACCCCATCGTCAAGTACTTCATGTGAAAATACTCTGAGTCCTGTGTGCACTCCATCCTTGAGCATAGAGAGTCACGAGAGTACACAAGAACATGAGATCAAGCCCACTGAACCACAAGGCACAAGAGAGAATATTCCTCTGCAAGAATTGAAGTCTACACCTGTGAGAGTGTACCCCATTCCACATTCTACACTAGCTTGGATAAGAAAGGACCAAAAGAAGGCCTATCTTCAGCAACAAACAAGTCTTCAACATCAGCATGTCCAATCTAAGAAGCAGACAAAAAATTTCGAACACTTCAGGCAACTACGACTCAATAGCATATGGATCCTAAAAAAACTGATAACTGCACAACCTGATCGACCAATAATATGGGTTCCAAAGTCATGCATCCAAAGGACAACTATCCCAAGCAAGGAGCAACATCGAAAGGGCTATCATACTCAACAGGGTCAACAGGCACATCAGACGAGAAAGAGGACATATTGGAGGAAGAAGGAATCTCCAAATGCAATACAAACCGACTTGAGATTCCCAAAACAGAATCAGAAGACATACAGCCGAAAACGAACAGCATTCATCAAGAAGGTGGAGAATACAGTACGTCGCACCCAAGTGAAGCAAATATGGGTGCCGAAAGACAAGACAAGCTGCATACATCAAGCAACTACTTCCAATTGCACACATGAGGAGTTGTCACGATCCAGAGTATGCATGATAGGGCCACATTACAAGGCCAAGCATTCGGCACGTCCTTCTTCTATTTTCGGATAGTCATGCACATTTTCCCTTTGGAAATAGGAGAGCACTTGTACATACTTAAAAATATTACTCCAAAAAATTTCACTAACCGCTTCGGCTATGTACTAACTTTTTATGTTTTCTTTTCAGCAAAAAAATATAAAAATACATGAAAAAAATTCAGGTATTACCTTTCTCACACCCACGGGAAAGAGACGGCACCATGCACTCGGAGCAACAGCGGATTATTAATCAACATATGGAGGAGGATTTATGAAAAACATATGGATACTAATTCATCCTCTATATTGAGTGCAGATGACATCTTCGGACTCAGAAGCTACACAACAGGAAGAGGAACTACTTCTTCCATTGGGGTCAATAACCAAGGTCAGAGGACATTGGTTTCGAGATGACCAACCTATCTCGGAACTTCTCTTTATGGCAACCATCAAGATTATGGACAGGGATCACTATTTCCCAATCATGTCACAAGATTTCAAGACCATAATACAAGGGTTACCACATATCCAGGAAGTATGGACTCAAGCTGGAATTGAAGCATTTTTGAAAATACCTATATGCGTGCCAGACTTCCAAAGATGTACGCAAGTGATGAATACCATGCAGCCTGCTGCTACAAAGATTTCGGTTCCAGAAGCAAAGGTTTTGGACAAGGTAGGCACATGGAAGACAATTCAATTCACTCATGAATTGATCAATAAGGCCTTTGGATGGAATCAAGAAGGCATTACCAATGTCAAAGAGGAATGCCATGACCCCAAGAAAAGATCATTCCTGGAGATTAACAGAGTAGATATTGAAGATGCGGTACGTTTGGTACATCAACACTTTTGTTTTCCTGGCATGAACAGATACACTGCACCTCAGAAGATAGTAGTCCAGTTACTCTCCCATGCCATGAGACAGATAGGAAACAAAGTGAATCTCACAGGTTACATACAAGAACGATTATTTGAAGCTCAGAAGAAATGGGGGCAAAAGAAGTTCCTGAACGGTGGTTCAGCTTTGACTTTATTGATATATGAAGCTCTGGATATGAAACACTGCTTACGAGAGATGCCGACAGCAGAAGGGCTAGCAAGGTATGCAAAATCAGCTTCGGTCCCTAAAAAGAAGAAAACCGTAATTGTGGTTGAAGAGGCTGGAACCAGCACACAGAAACCCATGAGGGGTACGAAACGCTTGCGAGAAGAGGAAGCTCAAGCAACACCTCAGTCTAAGAGAACGCATCTCTTGCCTAAGATCACGACGGCTCCAATGCCGATTTCAAAAAGAGACTTGTCTGCTGCCCTCGAGCAAACACACCAGTATATGCAAGGGCAAGTGAATCTAAATGTCCAAGGACATCATTATAGACAAGCAAGTCAAGTTCAGCAGAAACAGAGTACGGACAAGACTCCAAGACAACCAGGAAGATACCAGGAATTGGGCATTGATGACTCAAGTACGAATACGGAATCCAGTCCTGAGAAAGACACGTTAGATACTGATATCAGGACGGAAACTTATGAAGAAGAAGGACCAGAAGTCAATCAAATGGCAGTGACACCGGACAACCAAAAGGAAAAAGAAAAGAAAGTGGATGATGCTCAGGAACAGGAGCACGTCATTCAGTTGAATGACACTACAGAAATGAGCATCAAGGAAGATACGACTACTGGGGTTACACATGTCAAAGCACCTATTAAAGAGGAAGAACAAACCCCAAAGAATAAGGAAACGGGAGAGCTCCAACAAGAAACCATAATCGAGGTGCCTGAGGACACACCTCAAGGACATGATGAAAACATGGGGGCCGAGCCAAGGATTCAACTTCAGATCAGGCAGCCCCATGATACCACATTACACATCGCTCAAGGCAAAGACGTGACTACCAGAGAAGAACCCTCAATACCTAAAACATGGCTCAATGTAGATGTGACGCAGCTAGAACCGGTAGTAAAGCAAATGATTCAGACAGCCATGGACACGCAACAACAAATGATGGACATAGATGCAGACTACGACAAAGCCATGAAGGAAAAGAATCAGTTTCAAGTTATGAGTGAACAGTTGTCTGCACAACTAATTCAGGTACAAAAAGAGATAGCCACCAAAAACACTGAGCTGTTAGAAACACAAACGCAATACGAATCATTAAGCACTCAGCATCAGCAACTGCAAGACAAGCTCAAGGACCTACAGAAAGTATATGATGCTACTGCAGCAGAAAAAGAAAGAATGAAGACCAGAAGCACTCTACTAGAAACACAACTGAAGTTATATCTGGACGAGAATGATACTTTACGGAACAGAAATAAAGAGTTGATGAAATCATTGTTATATGACCAGCCAATAAAGCAACAGGAATCAACTGAAGGTAAAGAAGATGAATTAAGAGATCAACTCGCACAATATGAAGCTTTGCTAAAACAAGAGCGTGCAGTAAGAGAAGAAGAAGAACGTAAGCACAATCAGGAAATAAGTGAGCTCAAGAGGCAGCTGAATTCAGCACAGGCAAAACTGGTACAGAGCTACAGTGAAAACATGGATCACGTAGCTGACATAGGTAAAGAGCTCCTAGCCACCAAAGAAAAACTCGGGGAAGCCATACAGCAGATAAAGGAAAAAGATGACTGCATTGAAGAGCTAAAAAATCAGCAGAAGGGCAAAGAACCGATCAGGACATCAGTAGTGCCAGAAACAGAACATCCTACTGACGAGGTAGAGGTAAGCCCTCTATCTCAACCGATCTATCATTCTCCAATGCATGAGCAGATGGCGGATATGCATGATGATCATCCAATGCCATACACTGCAGAAATAAGTCAGAAGGAACGGGCACTAGTGGTGTCCCGATTGACGGAAAATTTTGAGAATGAAGTCATCAAGGTCATGAAGGAAGCAAAAATCAAAGGTAAAGACTTGGAAAAGATCATAAAGCCTTTCAACATTCCATATGGACTGTTGAAAGAGAAAACAAGGCAATATATAAAGAAAATTACACACAAAAGTCCAGATGAGCAGCTTAATTTCAAGACTGACACCTTCATGTACACTCAAGCACAGTTCGAAGCTGCACAGCCGGTGTGGAGGAGAAAATTTTTGGAGAAGCATCCCACACTACGGGTGCACTGGGAAGCCGCACCTTACTTATTACAGGTAAACCCTTCGTTTTGTCCAATACCGCGAAGAAGGGATACAATAGAATTTTTGGCTTCACAACGCAGCGGCACTATTAATAAACAGTGGCTAAACTATCCGATGTTACCTAGCCCGCCACATAACTATTTGCCAACCGAGGATTATATGATCAAAACAATAGAGTTTTGGCTCCAAAACTATGCGACTGTACCAGATTTAGCAGTTAAGATGACAAATAAAATACTTAGTATGCTACTCACAGTTTTGAAGGTCTTCAAACATGCAGCGTATACATTTCTGAACTTCATCGGCATTAATCAAGGCACCGATATACTTATTTTCGATCTATCAGTAATGCCGAGCCGCCCCACAATAATGGCATATTATTCTAGACTCATGTTTTTGCCAAGTCCGTATATGCAAACATTTGAAGAAGCATTTTTTACAGGATTTTTTGAAATAGATTCAGAGATATTTTTGAAGATGTCATCAAATCTGAATGCCAGACTCGCGGCATACGAATTAAGCTTCTTCGCAGACCACAGACAACCGCCCAACGATGGGGTCAAAGCTGAACAATGGAAACAGATCATGATACGTGAAGCCAATCTGCTAAATGACACAGAGCAACAAGTATACAGAACATATGCCCGGCGCTTATCAAAGCCTGTCGGGGACGACAGAGTTCAGGAGGGGGGCAGTGTTGAGGGCGAGACGAGTAAGAAGAGGAAAAAAAGAAAGCAACGAAAGAAACAGCTTCACTAAAAGGCAAATTTGAAGATAGATAAATGTAAAGATACATCTCTGCAGGAAGCCCCGCAGGGGCGCAACACCCATCTCTGCACAAAGCCCCGCAGGGGCACGCACCAGGCTACAAAGCTAAACCCCGGGGTCCAGAGGAGTGGATTTTTCAAACATCAGAGTAGGACCAAAAGTTAGAAAGGGGTAGAGGCTGAAAAGTTGAAGAGGGTGACTAAGAATAGCACATTCCTAGTCACTGGTGGTGTGCGTGGCAACCCAAGTCAACAGGCAAGACAATTACATCAGGCTCTCGAGTAGTAGAGCTTGAATCAAGAAGGCCATCGAATCTGCATGTCTGTTTAACTGCAGACAATACTGACCACAGGGCGCGTGCGCGAAGCAAAGTCTGTCAAGCGAAGCAAAGTCTGTCAAGGGACGACAGAGGCGGAGAGGGGGAGAGTGTTGCAGAGCCAAAGAGCGCACAAAGCAGAGAAAAAAGACGGGCCCCAAAATTTTTCCGATTTGGACCACCTATTTTTGTAACATATTCATTTTTGTAATATATTTCCCTTTGTAAAGGCACTAGAGGAGTCCTCTAGATGCATTCCCACAGAAGAATAGAAGCTTACCCATGTAAAATAGTAGAAAATTAGCTCTTAGTGAATAAAGTGCCGGTCACTTGTGTGAAAGGACCATTTTTAGGGCACCAGTATATAAGTCAAATGTGACTCTTTGTAAAAGACTTTTTGCCATTGTGAGAATAGAGAGCACAGAAATTCGAATTTGTGTCTTCTTCCCTCTTCATCTTCTTCTTCGTGAGCTTGTATGCATGTGTATCGCTTGGGAAGAGTGCGTGTGAGTGTGATCTATCCTTGAGAGTGTTTCTTTGCTGTAGGAGAGGTGTGTGCGAGGTGTAGGAAGTGCTGAAGTGTAGGAAAGTATTCCCGCGACTCAGTATTTCTGTCATAACTTGAAGTAGGAGCGTCGGAATTGAGTGAAACCACTGCCATTGGATGCGTCTTCTCGAGAGCTTCGAAACGCATATGCTATTCGCTATGTTTGGAGCTCGGAGCTAGGAGAAAAGTCCAAAATACTGACGGCTGCTGCACCAAGTATCGTTTCGCCTTGACCAACAGTTGAAGCTTGTTAGGATAAGTGTTTTCCTCATTTTCACTCTTGAGTAATTCATTTGCATTGACCATTACCCGATTGCATGTCTTCATACACTCGGTTAGGTTAGTATACTCTTCGGATTGATAAATTAAAAGCGTGTATCCCCACTATATGCACTTGTGAGGGGATTGAGGTACAGTCTCTTTCTCCGCAAGTCCCTAAGTTGAAGCTTAGGTCAACATCCATACAGGCAGCTTAATTGGTAACGCACCTGTCTCCGCTAAGTAGAGAGCAAACCAGATTCTTTTGTGTGGTTGTGTGAAGCGGTCTTGGCCAGGGAAAGCAAAATGTTGCATGCACATACGGAGAGGGATGGACACGTTTGGTGTGAGTGCTGCCATGTCTTTAAGTTTCAGTAGTTTCCTATCCTTCATGTTAGTAGGAACGAGAGCATCCTTCTCAGAAGGTACATATGTGCCGTGCATATTCAAAGCAGAGCTCACCAACTCCAAGGTAAGTTCAAACCTCTTTAACTCGTTGTTGCCCAGCAAGGAAGGAAGAACAAATGATCCCGGTTTGTCCTTTTCTTCATTAGCTTGTAATGTATTCTGGTTTAAACCTCTTTAACTCGTTGTTGCCCAGCAAGGAAGGAAGAACAAATGATCCTGGTTTGTCCTTTTCTTCATTAGCATCGGAGGAGATCCGGTTTAGGTAGTGGTGCTTCAGTATTCTGCTAGCCCTGCACGTTGCCATATGGTTTGGAGATCCTCTGTGTTCTGTAGAGTCTCAAACTCCTTGGAGAAAAATTGGAATCGAACCCATGATCTGTCATACTCGCACTTAGACTCCCATATATACTTGGCCTCTCCTAATGGACCTGGCATGCCATTGAACCAATGAGAATTGGCATGGACTCTTTCTGTGATCCCTGTGGGTGGATCCGGTACCGGAATCTGCTGAAGGTGTTGCAGCTCCACAGGTCGTTCAGTTGGTGGCACATCCACAGGTAGACTATCCACATCGATTCCTGTAGTAAGTATTCCTACTTGTGAACTCAGACCTATCGCTTCTGCCATGTTACTTCTTGCCTCCTGATTCTGTGAGAATATAGAAACATGTGTTAACATTGTAAAGGACAAGATAGAACCGTTTTTGTCCCCATTACAACATTAACATGAGGTTTGGGAGAGATTAGTAGGTTAAGAAGTGCTCGGTGCTTGTGTGTGTAGTTAGGCATTGGGTAGATCTAAGAGCTGAGTGGGATGATGTAGTGTGAGAGTGACGTAGTTAGTGTATGGACATGGATTTACAACTGGGGTCAGGGGGTTTATTACAAGTTTGAGGTTTCCAAATGCAGTGGATGGGCTTTGATCTTGATTTTGTGGAAGCTCTGAAGAGTTGGATAGGGGTATCTGCTTGAGAATGAGGCTTTTTAGGGACCCATTTAAGAGTGATTCTACTTTTGCGCATGGAAGAATATGTGTTCGTGCGTGATGTGTAAGACTGTGCCTCAGATGTTCGAGTGTGAAACATGTTGTACCGGTTGTGGCCTTGGTGTAGCTATTTGAGCCTGCAAGCAAGCCTTAGGCACCCAGATTTGTCGTGATTGTGGGCTGGCCTTCATTGACTTCTTGGGTACCCAAATAGACTTCAGTTTCGCAGAAGGATTAATGAAGGAATTCTTATTAGTGTCGTGTTGTTGACTACTAATAAGAGGTTTTGGCCGTGGGGTCGGCCTGGTCTGAACAGGGTATTCGCCTTTTCGCCTCCATACTTGTTTCCATGGCTGAAACAATCTGCTTTGCTCCTTTTTTTGGCATCCAATATCGGTGGTGTTCTGCTTCTTCTGTATTTGATCTACCGTTGGTTGTTGCAACCTTCTGGTCTTTGGAAAAGAAGGGAGTTCCGTCCTCTCCCTGGCTCCATTGTTGAGACAAGCCTCTTTCTGCATCATACAGTTTTGGACAAAAATAGCATTGTCAACTTCATGTGCACCCTTGGAAGGACCAGGAGTTTGTGCCTTGCCTAGTTCCTTGAGTGCCTCATTTTCCAATTCAACTGTAATTCGGCTATGATCTACCCATACCTGAAGAAGTCCACTTCTTAGGTTGAGGTTGACTGCATGATCATAGATCCAGTCCTGACCCAAGACAAGAGGCTCAGTGAGGTCCTCATCTTGACACACTAGTACTTTGACTGTCATCACTTCTTCTTGAATGGAGATGGGAAGATCAACCTCGCCCATGCAAGGGGTTTCCACACCTCCCAATCCTATGAGATATGCTTCTATAGGATTGACAGTTAAATTCAATTCTTGGCAGTAAGACAATTTGACAGCACTAGTGGATGCACCTGAGTCAATCAAAGCTCTTACAGTCTTTGCACCCTTTCCTTGTCCTACTTCTAGGGTTACAAAAGGTCATCGATCGATTATTCTATGGGAACGTCCACCTGAAGCCTCGCACATGGCCATAGGATAGCCTACAGATTCTTGAGTGTCAGGCATAGGCGGGTCTCTGCCTTGTCTCCTCAATTTCATTCGTCGGATGCGTTCTAAAGCTTCTGCTTGTGCTTCTTCTCTAATTCGTTTCTCTTCTTCTTTACGTTTCTTGGCAGTGTTGAGTCGATTTAGCATCTCTTCAGTGAGGGGTTCTTGATATAACTTGACTCTGCATCCACTGATGTAACTTGGTAGAATATCACCCTCTAGAGTGGCTAGTTGAACTGCGTCGCTTGTGGAGATTCTATTGATAATCATTGGCCCGTAACCTCTCTTCTCTAACTTCCATGCATGTTGCTTCAAGGTGTAGACTAGGACTAGGTCTCCTGCTTTCAAGCCCTTATCCTTGACGTGTGCATCGAAATATGCCTTTTGCCTTTTCTTGGCTGCATAAATTCCTGCTGCAGCCCTCAATCGTGTTTCACCTAATCGTTCAAGATCGAAGACTCTAGAGGACAACTCGTGGCCTGTCCAGTCATGCTCTTGTGCTACTTTCAACGTAGGTATCAAAAAGTCTAGTGGTAGCACTGCATTTTGACCGAACACCATCTGAAAGGGCGTGGCTTGGAGTACCGTTTTATAGGCTACTCGGTATGCCCAAACAGCATGGTGTAGCTGTTTGTCCCAATCAGAGCATTTATTGTCCACTAGTTTAGTCAACACATTGCATAAGATCTTATTAGTGCTCTCCGCCTGGCCATTAGCTTGTGGATGATAGAGGGCCGATTTCTTATGTATCACCAAGAATTCTTGGAGAAGGTTTTCAATTACTTCATTCAAGAAGTGTGTGCCTCTATCACTCACCAACTCTATTGGCAATCCGTACCTCATGAATACATTTTCAAATAAGAACTTTGTTGTTGTTTGAGCATCATTTTTTGTAGTAGCTTTCACTTCTACCCACTTGGTTAGATAGTCTGTGGCCACGATGATATACTCAGCATGTGAACCCTTAGCTGGGGGATTAATAGGACCAACAAAGTCTATTCCCCATTTAGAGAACGCACGTCCGCCCATCATAGGCTTCAGTGGCATCTCATCTTTGCGTATAGGGTACTGAGTTCTCTGACAAACATCACACCGTTTCACATAGGTATGTGCATCCATGTGAAGGGTTGGCCACCAAAAGCCCGCAAATAGTATTGCCTTGATTACCCGATCTGGTCCAAAGTGTCCCCCTGCTACACCTTGGTGAGCAGTATCCAAGATTTTGAGATATTCACTCTCATGGACACATAGTCTCAGGTAACCATCTTTACCACGCTTGTATAGATTATCACCAATGAGTGAATAATCCTGGGCTTCTTGTTCTAAACTCCTTTGCCTAGCCAGAGTCATGTCTGGAGGGAATGTTTTCGTCCTTAAGAAGGATACTAGTGGTTCACTCCAATCTGGCACTATGAACACTTGATAAAGAGTGGCATGATCCACAGGTGGTTTAGTGCAGCAGATTGGACATTCCTTGCACAACTTTTGGACATCAGCCTCCATAGTCGGCCAATGCACTCCGAGTCTCCTTAGTGTCTGTAAGGTTCGTTGCTTTGAGTAGTGTTGCTCTAATGCACCTACATGTGCTAAATGCAACCATTTAGTGTACTCGTCCTCTTCTACACAACAAGCCAAGATCCCTTGATCTGTCTGTTTGTACATGCTTCCTGCCATGATATGGTACTTCTGGGCTTTTACTACCTCTCTACCTTGAGTGTTTATTACTGGGTGGTTAGGCCCGTATGTCAATACTGGCACTAATGGCTTAGCCCACTGAGGTATTACTTCCAAATTAAACAAGTAAGCATCAGGAAGATCATCCGATACTCCTTGTGGGGCTTCTCCAGATGTGAGCCTAGAGAGATGATCTGCTCTCAAATGAGTCTTGCCTTTTCTCACCACTACCTCAAAGTCATATTCCATTAGTAAGAGGAACCATCTCACCAATCTACCTGTGTTGCATGGCTTGTTTACCAAGTATAGTAGACCTTGATGATCAGTAAAAAATTTAAACTTATTTGCAAGCAAATAATGCCGAAACTTTTTAACCGCATACACCATGCCCAACCCTTCTCGTTCGGTAGTGGAATAGTTTCGCTCAGCTGCATTCAACTGTCTACTCGCATAGGCAATGGGAAGATCCATATTACCTTCACCAGTAGGTTGTGCAAGCACACATCCAATGGCATAATTGGATGCATCCACATGCACATGGAAGGGCTTATTCCAATCTGGTGTAGTCAAGATTGGTGCTGAGCATAATCGCCGTTTGAGCTCATTGAAAGAGTTCTCACATTCCTCAGTCCACTCAAAGTTTGTCAGAAGTCCGTACAGAGGCTTTGCAATGATGGCATACATGTGAATGAAACGTCGGTAATAACCACAATGCCCCATGAAAGCTTGCACTTCCTTGACATTCTTTGGCCTAGGTGGTTCTGCAATAGCCCTCACCTTCTCTTTGTCAGTGGAGATGCCGTTCTTTGACACTATGTGTCCTAAAATCTTGCCTTGCCTGACCATGAAAACACACTTTTCTGGGTTCAGGCAGACTTGATACTCTCTACACTTGTCAAAGATTTGCCTGAGTTCAGGTATATGTGTTTGTCTAATGTTGGAATGAGCACATAGATCATCAACATAGACTTCCAAATTCTTTCTCAGGAACTCTTTAAACACATGGCACATCAATCTCTAGAAGGTTGCGGGAGCATTGGTAAGCCCGAACGGCATTACCCTAAAAGCGAATATGCCCCACTCTGTGGCAAAAGCCGTCTTATGCTGATCTTCTGGTGCAATGGCTACTTGATTGTAGCCAGAGAACCCATCTAGGAAGCTGTACACTTCCTTTCCGGCTACCCTTTCCAATAAATGCTCGGTGATAGGAAGCGGATAACTATCCCTGATAGTGGCTGCGTTAACCTTCTTCAAGTTAATGCATACACGTAATTTACCATTCTTTTTGGGCACCACTACAATGGGGGATACCCATTCAGTGTGCTCAATTCATAGATAAATCCAGCTTCAACCAAGCGGTCTATTTCTTCTTTGATCTTGGCAGCATAGTTGTCATTGTATGTGTATGGCTTTTGTTTTGAGGGTCTTGCCTCTGTAGTCATGGGAATCATATGTGAGCATATGTCCGGGTCCACTCCATTGGATGTGTGCTTGCACAACTGCAGGGACCACCGTCGGTAGCGTACATGATGGGAACAATTCGACATTGGATGTCGCGATTGAAGCCCATGCCAGATGTGGCAGCTCAAATGATGCTTAAGATTTTAGATATGATGCAGGTAGTCATGAAAACCTTTAAAAAGGCAGCCGCACCACAGGTACGTCTACCGGGGTTTACCAATGGAAATTATGATTTGGTGTATGACATGAGCACCACCCCCAGTATTCGTGTGGCTTACGCCTGGCATGCACGCATCAAATACCTCCCTGCATGTTACAAACAGACCTTCGAAGAAATGTTCAGATTAGGTTTCTGGGAGTATCACTCGGAGGTCTTCGCACCGAAGCCAACACACCTGCTCCATCTCTTTGCTTGTGAACAAGCAATGTACTCTAAGTACTACACCACACCGCAACCAGAGGTCCCTGGCGCAATAAATTGGGATGCATTGGAAGCTGATCTAGCAAGAGGCTTAAGAATAGGAGAACACGAACTTGCCACCAATGTCATCCAATACTATATCGACCACCCTATAGAACAGAGGTCTGTCAGGGGCGACAGACGCTAGGAAGGGGGGAGTGTTGGCATACAAGTCAGATGAAGAGCATACTAGCGCAACGGAGCAGTCATGCACAATACGGCAACAAGGCCAAATCATTTTTTCCATGGACCATTTACAACTCAAGTGATTTTAATCACTACACAAACATTGTAAATTCCGTTTTTGGTAGAATAGACTCCATTTTGTGCAAGCCGAGGAGTCCTCGAGCTTGAGGAGTATTAGAACTAGCTACATATCAATTTTCATAATTTTTAGACTCTGTTTGAGCCCTCAAATAGGCTCTAGAACCTAATTTTTAACTAGGCCGGACACTAGGTCTGGACAAGACCAAAGCTAGTTAGAAAACTATAAAAAGAGCTAGAGAGCTCATTTTTGGGGTTAGATTGTTTGTGAATTGAGCTTATGTAAGAGACTTTTTGACTAATGCAAAGAACTCCATTGTTCCTCTCCTTGTTCTTGCCTTGTGTGCGCGTGTGCGTGTATGTGTGTGCATGCTTGTGTGCTTCTCACTCACACACTTGTGCCTTCACTTGCTCATAGTCTTCATACTAGTCCTCACGTCTCCACTGATTGACAATTATGAGGTGAATCTTCTCACGTTGGTACTCACCATTGTGCTAGAGTGACACCAAATTTGGTGCCGTTGCCGGGGAGAGAGCTTCGAGGACGAGCGTGTGATGGTAAGACGTCGAGTTGAGACATTGGAGTTATAGGTAATATCCTTCCTTTTCTTTATTTTTCTTCATTTTTTCCTTACTTTCGCATCACCATCATCACCATCATCATCCCCACCATCTCCCACCTCCATCTCCATCTCCACAAAAATTTCAGTTTTTTGGTCATATTACACTCCCCACCTCACTTCCCTCATTTCATTGTGAGAGAGAGCGAGAGAGAGAGAGCGAGAGAGAGAGCGAGAGAGAGAGCTTGCATGCTATTTGTTTTTTGTGTGTTTTTGAGCTTTTGTTGGAGGAACTAGCTGTACCATCATCTCCAGCAGCTTGCGCAAGTACGACAGACTCTGCACAGGTCCCGGGACGACGACCTCAGTCTATCGCGACAGACAAAAAAACTTAATATTTTGTGAATGCGTGTTTGGCACGGTAACCTACACCATTAGAGCACCCCAAATCACTAGAAGTTTCTCAAAAATTTGCGTTTTTTTCCGTCTATCGCGACAGACACCGTCTATCGCGACAGACACCGTCTATCGCGACAGACCAAATCACGACAGACGATAGACACCGTCTATCACGACAGACCAAAACCACGACAGACGATAGACACCGTCTATCGTGACAGACACCGTCTATCGCGACAGACCACTCTATCGCGAGAGACAACGTCTATCGCGACAGACCCATCTATCGCGACAGACACCGTCTATCGCGACAGACCACTCTATCGCGACAGACCCGTCTATCGCGACAGACCCGTCTATCGCGACAGATACCGTCTATCACGACAGACCACTCTATCGCAACAGACACCGTCTATCGCGACAGACAGCCCCCCACGACAGCTTGTGTCTATCGCGATAGACACCGTCTATCGCGATAGACAGACATTTTCGGCAAAAAAATTTAAGGGGTAAATTTTTTGGAAATTTAGGCTAAATTTTGGGCATATTTGCACTCTCAAATACTCACACACTTGCAAAGGCCTTAGAAAAATGCATTAAAACTCCTGAAAGGTTCTGTTTGTCTGTTTAACCTCCTAAACCCTGAACGGTCATAACTTTTTCATACGAAATCCATTTTTTGAGCACTAGGGCTTGTTGGAAAGCTCGTGGCATATACTACGCGCCCTCAATTGTTTTTTATAAGAATAATGCGTTGACTTTCATATATGATATTTGGAAGTTGACACACTGAGGGGTAGGAACACCAAGGGAGCTCTAGAGGAAATTTTTAGCAATACAAAAGGGGGAACAAGGGTCATTAAAAAAGTGTCTGAAATAAATTGTCTGTCAATTGAAGGATCAAATTGAAGCTAAACTTGGGATTCTTACAGGATCATCGAGAGCTCTTGGAGAAAGCAAAGTAAGTGCCAAGGCGAACAAGCTTGGGAACGTGCTTCCTGGGTAGACCAGCATCGCCAGGAGGAGCGACTTGAGGTTGGAACATCACTTAACCCCCTCAGTCTATTCTTAGCATAGGCTAAGTGCGAGTAGTTGTTCTGATTGACTAGGGGCACGATAGGAACACTCAAGTTTGAAGAGCCCTTAATTTCTCAAGTGCAAGGGTAGGCTAAATTGTAGTCAAGAGATAACTTAAAGGAAAAGAACTTAAACTAAGCGGACGCAGAACATCAAGTACGACACATGAAAGTGCTCCTGATGACGCTTAATTAAAAACAAGAAAACACATCCAAAGGAACTTAAAAGGAACAAGTGACTGAGAATCAGCAACGTACAAAGGGCATATGAACCTTAGGTCAGGTAGACACCTAGGGAGAGACAGACAAAGTCTTAGATCTTCAGAGGCTAGTGTCAATCATACTGCTAGGTCTTGGGCCCAGCAGTTGAGCCATCATTCGTATTACCCTAGCTCTGAGACTAGCGAGTCTGAGATGTCCCATGGTATGGAGAGACCTACAGGAAGTTCTGGGGTGCCATATTTACATAGGGTGGAAGGCCCTTACAAGATGCAACTCGAGTACCTTAAGACCAACCGATTAGGTGCTAGCATCTATGAGGACGGCCTAGGAAGAGCAATGGTCTAGATTAAAAACCCTGACCAATCCATTGGACTAGAGCGCCCAGCTGTCAAGTTTGAAAATGGAGCATACTTGGACAAGGAAGGGACAATATATGTAGTCACCAGTCATCCAGATAGGACAGATGAATTTGGGAATGTGGTCCCGGAAACGGACTTAGGTGACCTAGAGCAAGGAAACATGGGCGAAGAACCTAGAACCCCCCGAGGCAAATCTGTTCTCACGAGGATTATCACACCAGAGTGGGTTCCCCAAGATAATAAGAGCATAGATCTCCTCTTGAACTGAGAGACGGATGAAGCCTTTTGGAGATATAGACCTAATCAGCCGAGTGAGGTAGGAACAATCATGATATATGAGTTCAAAGATCCTGATATTCCAGGAAGAGTGACCTACTTAGATCACTCTTCAGAGAGGATCTTTGGGGTTACAGAAAATGATAGGCATGCTTACACTTGGAAAGGCGAATTTATCTTCCCCCAACCAAGATCGAATGTGGCCTTTGGTCTCCAAGGAGCTGGAACATCTCAAGCTCATGGGACTCAAAGAGAAAGGAGTAGAGAGAGACCTGAGGTAAGCTTTGCCAACTCTTGGGGAAGAGAAAGAACGAGAACGGAAACGAATAGAGGGGAACCTGAGGGACATAGAGCCCCAGGGAACCGAAGAAATGCCGATATTTCCCTTTGCCAAGACCGAGAGAGCACACGAGGACCTTGAGACCGACCCAGCTAGTTAAGTTTATGAAAAACTACTTCGATGGCACTGAAGACCCCTACGATCATGTAGCTGAGTTTAAGCAAGTCTTGAGAGCTGAACAAGTTGAAGACCTGTTCACGCAATACAATGCCTTTGGTTTAACCCTTAGGAACACCGCCCTGACATGGTTTCACCCACTAAACGAGAGGTAGTTTAGAAGCATAGATCAACTTTTAGAGGCATTCATTATCGAATTCTCTAAAAGTGGCATAAGGCATAATACTTCCTCATTGATATACAGCTTCAAGCAGACCCCGCAAGAGACTGTGAGACTTGCAGGAAGAAGATTTAGGCAATATCTTGAGCGATGTCCTGGTCCTGAGTCACCCACGGCCGCTAAGCAAGTGGCTTTATTCTTGGATGGATTGCTAAGTACCAAATTGAGACCATATGTGTACTTGAAAGACCCCCGGACTATAGAAGAATGTGTACGCATGTGCATCGATATTGAGGATAACCTAGGGGAGGAGTTAGAGCTTTCCAAAATCTACAAAGATTCAGATAGTACCTCTAGCCTCTCTTCCTCACAATCCACATCAATTGAGGAACTTGCGGAAAAAGTAGCTCAAAAACTAGGTGTCTCTAGTAAACAAATTCCTAGATTTACCCCAGTAAAGAGGTGCTATACTTGCGGTGGTGACCATATGGCAAACGCATGTCCCATCACGGCTCAACCCCAAGTGAATCCTAGCAGCCAATATTGCACCTCTCAGCTTTTCCAACCATATCAAGTTCAGGATCGTTGGATCACATGATATGAACAGAAGAACAAAGAGGCTCGAACTTAAGTTCGAGCCTCTAAGCTTTTCCAGCCATATCAAGGTTAGGTTTCTTGTGTCTTATGTGCAAAAGAACAAAGAGGCTCGAACTTAAGTTCGAGCCTCTGAGCTTTTCCAACCATATCAAGTTTAGGATTGGTGGATCACATGATATAAGCCTAAGCTTTTTTAGCCATGTCAAGTTTAGGATTGTTGTGTGTTAGGTGCAAAAGAACAAAGAGGCTCGAACTTAAGTTCGTGTCTCTGAGCTTTTCCAGCCATATCAAGTTTAGGATTGTTGTGTCTTATGTGCAAAAGATTAAGTTCGAGCCTTTGAGCTTTTCCAGTCATATCAAGTTTGGGATTGTTGTGTGTTATGTGCAAAAGAACAAAGAGGAGTTCAAGCCTCTCAGCTTTTTCCAACCATATCAAGTTCAGGATTGTTGGATCACATGATATGAACTTCAGAAAACTTGAGAAACCCAAACTTAAGTTTGTAAATAAGATAGGATTGAAATTCAAACTATGAACTTCAGTTTGAATTTCATTTCAACTTGGATAGAGAGAGTTTGAGCTTGTATTCAATTTGGAGCCTCTGAATCATATCAAGTTCGAGATTGTTTGTTCACATGATATGACGCTCAACCGTAAGTTCGAGCCTCTCAGCTTCTCCAAGAAATAGATTGAGCCTCTATTTAACTTTGGGGATCCTTTATATAATTTGGAGTCGCACTTAAATTTGAGCCTCTATTTAACTTTGTCACGATAAGTTCAAATTTATAGTGGAAACCTCTATTCAACTTCAAGTCAGTGAAGGTGAACTTAAGTTTGGATATTGATTCAAGTTGGAGTTTAAGATTCTATTGACCTTGGAATCGAAGAGGCTGAACTTAAGTTCTAGTCTTTATTCAACTAAGAGTGAGAAAGGCTAAAACTTAAGTTCGAGCATGTTAAGTTCAACACTCTCTTGTATCCAAAAGGACTTATAGATTCGAACTCAAGTTCGAGCCCGTGAGTCATATCAAGTTTAGGATTGTGGCTCATATGATATAAGGCTCCATCTTAAGTTCGAGCCTCTCAAGTTTTCTAGCAAAAACAGGATTCAACTTAAGTTCGAGCCTCTCAAGTTTTCTAGTAAAAACACTAATATTTTTAACTCAAATCTTCTTGCATCTACAAAAGCTAAGCCTCTGAATCATATGAGCTGAGTTATGAAGCTCAGACTTTTTCAGATTTTCCAAAAGTTGTTATGAGCAAAAGAACAAAGAGGTGTTCGAGCCTCTTAGCTTTTTCCAACCATATCAAGTTCAGGATTGTTGGATCACATGATATGAGCAAAAGAACAAAGAGGCTCGAACTTAAGTTCAAGCCTCTCAGCTTTTCCAACCATATCAAGTTTAGGATTGTTGTGTCTTATGTGCAAAAGAACAAAGAGGCTCGAACTTAAGTTCGAGCCTTTGAACTTTTCCAACCATATGAAGTTCAGGATTTTTTGGATCACATGATATGAGCTTCAGCTTTTCCAGCCATATCAAGTTTAGGATTGTTGTGTCTTATGTGCAAAAGAACAAAGAGGCTCGAACTTAAGTTCGAGCCTCTGAGCATTTCCAACCATATCAAGTTTAGGATTGTTGGATCACATGATATGAGCCTCAGCTTTTCCAGCCATATCAAGTTTAAGATTGTTGTGTCTTATGTGCAAAAGAACAAAGAGGCTCGAACTTAAGTTCGAGCCTCTGAGCTTTTCCAACCATATCAAGTTTAGGATTGTTGAATCATATGATATGAGCCTCTGAGCTTTTCCAACCATATCAAGTTTAGGATTGTTGGATCACATGATATGAGCAAAAGAACAAAGAGCTTTTCCAACCATATCAAGTTTAGGATTGTTGAATCATATGATATGAGCCTCTGAGCTTTTCCAACCATATCAAGTTTAGGATTGTTGGATCACATGATATGAGCAAAAGAACAAAGAGGCTCAAACTTAAGTTCGAGCCTCTCAACTTTTCCAACCATATCAAGTTTAGGATTGTTGTGTCTTATGTGCAAAAGAACAAAGAGACTCAAACTTAAGTTCGAGCCTCTTAGCTTTTCCAACCATATCAAGTTCAGGATTTGTTGGATCATATGATATGAGCCTCAGCTTTTCCAGCCATATCAAGTTTAGGATTGTTGTGTCTTATGTGCAAAAGAATTAAATTCGAGCCTCTCAGCTTTTCCAACTTAAGTTCGAGTCTCTGTGCTTTTCTAACCATATCAAGTTTAGGATTGTTTGGTTATATGATATGAGCAAAAGAACAAAGAGGCTCTGAGTTCGAGCCTATGAGCTTTTCCAACCATATCAAGTTTAGAATTGTTGGGTCACGTGATATGAGCAAAAGAACAAAGAGGCTCGAACTTAAGTTCGAACCTCTCAGCTTTTCCAACCATATCAAGTTCAGGATTGTTGGATCACATGAAATGAACAGAAGAACAAAGAGGCTCGAACTTAAGTTCGAGCCTCTGAGCTTTTCCAGCCATATCAAGTTTAGGTTTCTTGTGTCTTATGTGCAAAAGAACAAAGAGGCTCGAACTTAAGTTCGAGCCTTTGAGCTTTTCCAACTATATCAAGTTTAGGATTGTTGGATCACATGATATAAGCCTAAGCTTTTTCAGCCATGTCAAGTTTAGGATTGTTGCGTGTTAGGTGCAAAAGAACAAAGAGGCTCGAACTTAAGTTCGTGTCTCTGAGCTTTTCCAGCCATATCAAGTTTAGGATTGTTGTGTCTTATGTGCAAAAGATTAAGTTCGAGCTTTTGAGCTTTTCCAGTCATATCAAGTTTGGGATTGTTGTGTGTTATGTGCAAAAGAACAAAGAGGAGTTCGAGCCTCTCAGCTTTTTCCAACCATATCAAGTTCAGGATTGTTGGATCACATGATATGAACTTCAAAAAACTTGAGAAACCCAAACTTAAGTTTGTAAATAAGATAGAATTGAAATTCAAACTATGAACTTCAGTTTGAATTTCATTTCAACTTGGATAGAGAGAGTTTGAGCCTGTATTCAATTTGGAGCCTCTGAATCATATCAAGTTCGAGATTGTTTGGTCACATGATATGACGCTCAAACTTAAGTTCGAGCCTCTCAGCTTATCCTACAAATAGATTGAGCCTCTATTTAACTTTGGGGATCCTTTATACAATTTGGAGTCGCACTTAAGTTTGAGCCTCTTTTTAACTTTGTCACGATAAGTTCATATTTATAGTGGAAACCTCTATTCAACTTCAAGTCAGTGAAGGTGAACTTAAGTTTGGATATTGATTCAAGTTGGAGTTTAAGATTCTATTGACCTTGGAATCGAAGAGGCTGAACTTAAGTTCTAGTCTTTATTCAACTAAGAGTGAGAAACGCTAAAACTTAAGTTCGAGCATGTTAAGTTCAACACTCTCTTGTATCCAAAAGGACTTATAGATTCGAACTCAAGTTCGAGCCCGTGAGTCATATCAAGTTTAGGATTGTGGCTCATATGATATAAGGCTCCATCTTAAGTTCGAGCCTCTCAAGTTTTCCAGCAAAAACAGGCTTCAACTTAAGTTCGAGCCTCTCAAGTTTTCTAGTAAAAACACTAATATTTTTAACTCAAATCTTCTTGCATCTACAAAAGCTAAGCCTCTGAATCATATGAGCTGAGTTATGAAGCTCAGACTTTTTCAGCTTTTCCTAAAGTTGTTATGAGCAAAAGAACAAAGAGGAGTTCGAGCCTCTCAGCTTTTTCCAACCATATCAAGTTCAGGATTGTTGGATCACATGATATGAGCAAAAGAACAAAGAGGCTCGAACTTAAGTTCAAGCCTCTCAGCTTTTCCAACCATATCAAGTTTAGGATTGTTGTGTCTTATGTGCAAAAGAACAAAGAGGCTCAAACTTAAGTTCGAGCCTTTGAACTTTTCCAACCATATGAAGTTCAGGATTTGTTGGATCACATGATATGAGCTTCAGCTTTTCCAGCCATATCAAGTTTAGGATTGTTGTGTCTTATGTGCAAAAGAACAAAGAGGCTCGAACTTAAGTTCGAGCCTCTGAGCTTTTCCAACCATATCAAGTTTAGGATTGTTGGATCACATGATATGAGCCTCAGCTTTTCCAGCCATATCAAGTTTAGGATGGTTGTGTCTTATGTGCAAAAGAACAAAGAGGCTCGAACTGAAGTTCGAGCCTCTGAGCTTTTCCAACCATATCAAGTTTAGGATTGTTGAATCATATGATATAAGCCTCTGAGCTTTTCCAACCATATCAAGTTTAAGATTGTTGGATCACATGATATGAGCAAAAGAACAAAGAGCTTTTCCAACCATATCAAGTTTAGGATTGTTGAATCATATGATATGAGCCTCAGAGCTTTTCCAACCATATCAAGTTTAGGATTGTTGGATCACATGATATGAGCAAAAGAACAAAGAGGCTCAAACTTAGGTTCAAGCCTCTCCGCTTTTCCAACCATATCAAGTTTAGGATTGTTGTGTCTTATGTGCAAAAGAACAAAGAGAAGCTCTTTCCAACCATATCAAGTTTAGGATTGTTTGGTCACATGATATGAGCAAAAGAACAAAGAGGAGTTAGAGCCTCTGAGCTTCTACAACCATATCAAGTTTAGAATTGTTGGATCACATGATATGAGCAAAAGAACAAAGAGGCTCAAACTTAAGTTCGAGCCTCTCAGCTTTTCCAACCATATCAAGTTTAGGATTGTTGTGTCTTATGTGCAAAAGAACAAAGAGACTCGAACTTAAGTTCGAGCCTCTGAGCTTTTCCAACCATATCAAGTTCAGGATTTGTTGGATCACATGATATGAGCCTTAGCTTTTCCAGCCATATCAAGTTTAGGATTGTTGTCTCTTATGTGAAAAAGAATTAATTTCGAGCCTCTCAGCTTTTCCAACTTAAGTTCGAGTCTCTGTGCTTTTCTAACCATATCAAGTTTAGGATTTTTTGGTTATATGATATGAGCAAAAGAACAAAGAGGCTCTGAGTTCGAGCCTCTGAGCTTTTCCAACCATATCAAGTTTAGAATTGGTGGGTCACGTGATATGAGCAAAAGAACAAAGAGGCTCGAACTTAAGTTGGAGCCTCTCAGCTTTTCCAACCATATCAAGTTCAGGATTGTTGGATCACATGATATGAACAGAAAAACAAAGAGGCTCGAACTTAAGTTCGAGCCTCTGAGCTTTTCCAGCCATATCAAGTTTAGGTTTCTTGTGTCTTCTGTGCAAAAGAACAAAGAGGCTCGAACTTAAGTTCGAGCCTCTGAGCTTTTCCAACCATATCAAGTTTAGGATTAAGCCTAAGCTTTTTCAGCCATGTCAAGTTTAGGATTGTTGTGTGTTAGGTGCAAAAGAACAAAGAGGCTCGAACTTAAGTTCGTGTCTCTGAGCTTTTCCAGCCATATCAAGTTTAGGATTGTTGTGTCTTATGTGCAAAAGATTAAGTTCGAACCTTTGAGCTTTTCCAACCATATCAAGTTTGGTATTGTTTGGTCACATGATATGAGGAAAAGAACAAACAGGCTCGAACTTAAGTTCAAGCCTCTGAGCTTTTCCAGTCATATCAAGTTTGGGATTGTTGTGTGTTATGTGCAAAAGAACAAAGAGGAGTTCGAGCCTCTCAGCTTTTTCCAACCATATCAAGTTCAGGATTGTTGGATCACATGATATGAACTTCAAAAAACTTGAGAAACCCAAACTTAAGTTTGTAAATAAGATAGAATTGAAATTCAAACTATGAACTTCAGTTTGAATTTCATTTCAACTTGGATAGAGAGAGTTTGAGCCTGTATTTAATTTGGAGCCTCTGAATCATATCAAGTTCAAGATTGTTTGGTCACATGATATGACGCTCAAACTTAAGTTCGAGCCTCTCAGCTTCTCCAAGAAATAGATTGAGCCTCTATTTAACTTTGGGGATCCTTTATACAATTTGGAGTCGCACTTAAGTTTGAGCCTCTATTTAACTTTGTCACGATAAGTTCAAATTCATAGTGGAAACCTCTATTCAACTTCAAGTCAGTGAAGGTGAACTTAAGTTTGGATATTGATTCAAGTTGGAGTTTAAGATTCTATTGACCTTGGAATCGAAGAGGCTGAACTTAAGTTCCAGTCTTTATTCAACTAAGAGTGAGAAAGGCTAAAACTTAAGTTCGAGCATGTTAAGTTCAACACTCTCTTGGATCCAAAAGGACTTATAGATTCGAACTCAAGTTTGAGCTCGTGAGTCATATCAAGTTTATGATTGTTGGCTCATATGATATGAGGCTCCAACTTAAGTTCGAGCCTCTCAAGTTTTCTGGTAAAAACACTAATATTTTTTAACTCAAATCTTCTTGCATCTACAAAAGCTAAGCCTCTGAATCATATCAGCTGAGTTATGAAGCTCAGACTTTTTCAGCTTTTCCAAAACTTGTTAGAAGTTAAGTTTGAGGCTCTTAACTCATGAATCGAAAAGAGCTAAGAGGCTCGAACTTAAATTCGCACCTTTAGAATCATATCAAGTTTGAGTCTCCACGTGATATGAGACTCGAACTTAAGTTCGAGCCCATGAATTTTATGTTGTGTCACATAAATGAGGCTCGAACTGCTTTGAATCATGTCAAGTCTCAATTTGTTTAGTTACAAATGAGGCTCGAACTTAAGTTCGAGCCTCTAAGCTTTTTCGGCAAACATGATAGTATTTTTAACTTACATATATTTTGAAATTTTAATAAAAGACGCTCGAACTTAAGTTTGAGCCTACTATTACGTTGAATACTCTTTTACATCCAAAAGAACTAACTGAAGGTGAAGCTTAGGTTTGGATGTCAATTCAAGTTGGAGTTTAAAATTGAATGTCTGTTGAACGTAGAGTCGGCCCATGAATTTTATGTTGTGTCACATAATATGAGGCTCGGACTGCTTTGAATCATGTCAAGTCTCAATTTGTTTAGTTACAAATGAGGCTCGAACTTAAGTTCGAGCCTTTAAGCTTTTTCTAAGCAGTTTGAAAGGCTCGAACTTAAGTTTTAGCCTCTATAAATTGAATAGAAGAAGCTCAAACTCAAGTTTGAAGCTCCATTCAATGTGCAGTTTGAAAGGCTCGAACTTAAGTTTGAGCCTCTATTCAATTTAGAATAGAAGAAGCTCAAAATTAAGTGAGCCAAACATGATAGTATTGTACAACTAAAATACACACATACAAAGACATACATAATATCATTTCAGGGATGGTTTGAGTGCCTCTTAACATGCTAGCATCAAAATGAAGTTAGAGATTTTTATTCTTGTAGTTTCCTTGATTTTTGACTAGACTCAAAGTTAAGCCCAATTAGTGAATGTCTGTATATGCAAATATGGATTATTTTTTGTGGAAATGATGTTTGTATCTAGTTTTAATTCAATTGATTATTTTTACAATAATTATTGAAATAATGATCAATTGAATAGCATTGTTAATTTCTCATTTATTCTTTACAGGCAAAATCAAGATGGCAACAAAGCAAACTATATCTATTCAACTTGAAGAAAGAGAAAAGTGGAAAGGAAAGAGAGTCATCTTGTTGGATCATGAAAAGCGTGAAAGATTTGCAACTGCTATTGTTTTATTGGTAAATCCATGGGATGCTATAAATTGCAAAGAGTTGGGAGAAATTTGCCTAGGTGTTATTATGGATGAAACTGTGAATGCATCAACTTTGGATTCAACTTTGAAATTGGTCAGTTGGCCCATACTCCAAATCATTACAGAAGATGGTGAGCCTATGATACAAAAATTAGGCTTTGACTCACTGTATGACATTGAAGATGATCATTGCAATGGTATTGAGGATGTGGATCTTGAAGCTGGAGAGAATCCAAATTTTTGCTTTACGTCATCATACAACATCGATGATGATAATTGCAATGGTATTGAGGATGTAGATGTTGATAAGAATTATTCTCATGCAATTGATATTCAACATTGTTTTGATGATATACAAGTTGTTTCTCCTCTTCGAATGGAATCAGATCAACAAGAGGATTTTCATATGGAAAATAGTAACTGTGGATATTTTGAAGTGAACCAAAAAAAAAGAAGTTACATCCACAAGGTTAGAAAAAGTACTACATTGGCTCCTAATAAGAGATGCTCATTTGAGAGAATTCAGATGGTTTCAATGCATGATTGTTGTGAACAGAGATGTTGTCAAGTAGCTAGTAGGGCTAAAATATTGGATGCAAGATTAAACTTTTGGGGACAACGCTATTCAGATAGATGCAAATATGTATTGGATTGCATGAGTATGGTGTACAAAGGTAACTTTGTGAACTCAAGTCAGCGCTTGAGTTTTAATTTCATGTTTGATGCAAAAGAAGTATGCATCAAGGCATGGTATTTAATTCATGGTATTGGAAAGAGCTCATTTTATAGGCTACGAGAAAAGTTTCTACTTGGTCAAAAGGTATCCATTCATGGGAATAATGGAATACTTAGAAAAAGTATCAAACATGTAGAAATAGCAAAAGCTTTGATACATGATTTCATTGATAATAATGCAGATCAAATGCCACACAAGTTGCGAACATGTACTGATGGTTCTCGTGAAACACAAAGAGTGCTTCCATCACATTATAAACAAGTGGATATTCTTCGAGAGGTGAATATGACATTAGAGAGTTTGGGATATAATAAATTATCTCAACCAACATTTTCAAGAATGTGGAATACAGAATTTAGAACAGTTTCTTTATCAACGTCAAGTACGTTCTCCAAATGTGACTTTTGTACACGAATAAAAGCAAAGTTACAATCTACTAAAAACCATGAAGAACGTGCAAGATATTTAGCACAAAGAAGATCTCATATGCTACGTCAAATGAGTTGTAGAAATCTATATTATGCTTGGAGAGTTTAATCAGAATTATTTCCAGATAAGTATTTATGCATTATTCATGATAAAATGGATCAAAGTAAAACAACTATACCACAGATTAGACCGGTTCCAAAATCTCTTAATGGCATTGAGAGATTACCAATATCTTTAACAGGAATGCTTACTCATGGACATGGACAATGTGCTTATGGTCATTTTGCTTTAGGATTATGGCCCGGTGATCCAAATTTCACAATTGCATCTATTTCAATGTGTTTAAGAAACTTAGAAAAAAAAGACAGTCAGTTGTATGGAGATTTGGGATTGAAGAGTTCTGGTGTGAATTACACAAAGAGTCTATTTGATTCTTTGTTGTGGCCTGATGCACTTTATCATCATATGGATGTATTAAAGGAGCAAATTTTATATGACAATGTAACACAATGTAATATTACATGCGAAAATCAAAGTAATTCATTCAAGGAATTACCTAGAACATTATTTTTGCAACTTGATAATTGTGATTCAGAAAATAAGAATCGCTATGTCTTTGCATATTTGTCTTTGTTAGTTGCTAATGGGATATTTGATATGGTGCAACTTGGATTCCTTATGGTTGGACATACACATGAGGATATTGATGCTTTATTTAGTTACTTTTCAGAAAAGCTCAGAAAACAATCTATTTTTAGTTTTCCACATCTTATGAGAACTTTTAATGAATGTTGCAGCATGCATCCGACACCTTTTCTTATAGAGAAAGTACCAGATTTCAAAAATTTTGTCAAAGGGTACTTAAATGATGGAGCAGATACTCTTATTGGGCATTCGAAACCATTGCAGTTCAGATTCTACATGAGTCAAGGGGTGCCCTTGATGCAATATAAATTGCATCCAAAAAATATTGATTGGTTACCTGCAAATGGT
>CM035419.1:109440756-109490756 GCA_020310875.1 Ceratopteris richardii | reverse complement strand
AATGTGACACTAGACAACCTCTATGGTCACCATTAACTCATTGCCACTCCAAGCTTTGAGAAATGATAGCCAAAACCAAGAACCTTACTTCTTTAGAAATTCCTAGTCTTTGTAATGACATACCTTCACTCTTTTGTTTATTTCTCTTAGGAAAAATATTATTCCTTCAAGGTCTTTTGGTGGATGAAAATAGAAGAGTAGAGCTTTCCAATAACCTATTATTTGCAAGAAACTGATCTCTACAACTCAAGTTATGGCCTTCACAAGATGACTATGTCTAACAGCCAAAATTGGAAGTTTTGCCTATTATAGTAAGAGCACCTGTCTAAAAATGGAAATTTGATGCCTAGCATCGACTTGCAATGAGAATCCAAAGCGAGGCATCGACTTGAGGTGTTTTTAGCCACTTTTCAGCAGGGATTCGATACCACACATCGACTTCCCGCATAAGACCTCAACCTTTCATATACCAAAATAATATATGATTTCATGCACACTTCAAACAACACTTATCAACTGGAATTCGATGCCAGACATTGACTTTATGCATAAACGCGATGCCATGCATCAAGTTTGTCCAGAAACCTCATCTTTTCAAGGAGATTTAGCAATAGATAAAAGTCATATATGGAAACAAGGACTTATCATTTAGATTCGATGCCAGACATCGAGTTGCTTGAAAAACTTCAACTTTTGAAATCATTACATAGAAGACAAACTCTCGAGATGGAGAAGGAAGGCTTATACATAGAAGTTTAATCAGCTCTTTTCATAAATATGAAACCTCAGAAATGCACAGGTGCTTTCTCATGTAGAGAAGCCCGACTATTATCAGTCATACAAAATGAACCTTTCCCACTCTAACTACTTCTCTTTCACATCGCGTTAGTTGATACAAACTAACTTATATAGTTTTTCTTGATCTCGTGACTTTTAGAAAACTTCTAAAACTAAAGTGAACTAACTTTACAAATATAATACACATGAATTTATCCCTTCAAATAGGCATGTGGTTTTCTGTTAAAGCTTTGACCTTCAAATATATGTCCAATTAGTGATTGTTTCTCCAACAGCTACCCCTCAATCACGAATTGACATTCTCTGTTTCTTCATATCATCTTCTTTTCTTTTTCTCCAACCATGCTTTTGAATATGCTGGTCTTCACACCATCCAAGTTCTTTGTCATTATGTCTGCTATCTGATCTTTTGTAGAAATGTACTCCACTTTAATTTCTTTCTCCATTACCTTTTCTCTCAGGAAATGATAATGTATCTCTATATGTTTTGTTCTTGCATGAAATACTGGATTTTCTACAAGATAAAGTGAACTCATATTATCTCCATGTATTTTAGGTATAACTTGATCAATGCCCAAGATTTCGAATAATGTCTGCATCCATATGACCTCCTTAGCTGCTTCTACAAGTCCTTTGTACTCAGCTTCAGTTGATGATAATGCTACTTTATGTTGTTTCTTTGAACACCAACTTACAAGCTTATCACCAATATATATCATGTATCCATGTGTTGATCTCCTCTCATCTTGATTACCTGCCCAGTCTGAGTCACTATATGCTCTCAACTACACATTTGATGTAAAAGGATAATACAATTCTCCCTTTATAGTTCATTTGATATATCTGAGAACTCTTTGACCTGCAATCCAATGTGGATCCTTTGGACAATGCATTAATTGTGATAGAACTCCCACTGCATAACTAAGATCAGGTCTTGTTATTGTAGCATAAATCAAAGTACCCACAAGAGATTGATACTTCCT
This sequence comes from Ceratopteris richardii, assembly GCA_020310875.1. Taxonomy (NCBI): domain Eukaryota; kingdom Viridiplantae; phylum Streptophyta; class Polypodiopsida; order Polypodiales; family Pteridaceae; genus Ceratopteris; species Ceratopteris richardii. Next base: position 109,488,975 of record CM035419.1, on the reverse strand, counting down.
CATATCTTGATATTCTGCACCATCATATTTACTAAGCTTATGGTTGACTGCCAATGGAGTTGAAGCTTCTCTGCACTTTTCCATATCAAACTTCTTCAATAGATTCAGAAGATACCTTTCTTGTGATACATATATGCCATGATCTGTATAGGTGACTTCCATACCAAGAAAGTATGATAACTTTCCTAGATCACTGATCTTGAACTCTTTCTCAAGTTCACCTCCTTGATTCCTTCATCTGAAGTACCTGTGATTATAATGTCATCTACATAAATACAAATGTAGATTGTACCTTCCTATGTTCTTTTTATGAGTAGATGTGGATCTGCTTTTGAACTTTAATATCCAAGTTCATTTAGATACTTCACCAATCTATAGTTCAATGCTCTTGGAGCTTGCTTCAATGCATAGAGTGCTCTTCTCAACTTGCAAACAAAATTTGGATACCTAGAATCTATAAACCCTTGAGTTTGTTCCATGTATACCTCATCAGATATGTATCCATTCAAGAATGCAATCTTTATATCCAATTGACTTAGATTCCATCCTTTTGAAGCTGCAATAACAATGATTGTCCTTGTAGTTGACATCTTAGCTATAGGACTGAATGTCTCATCATAATCTATGCCATAAGTTTGGGCATAGCCTTTCACCACTAGTCTAGATTTGTATCTAGCAAGCTTCTTCAATATAAAAACCAATTTATTTCCAATTACCTTCTTACCATTTGGTTTAGGAACAAGTTCCCATGTATTGTTCTCCTCCAGTGCATGAAATTCTTCCTTCATTGCTTCTTCCCATTGCTTCTTACCTTTTGCTTCATCATAGTTGTGAGGTTCTTCATCATCTTTGACCCTATATGCATAGTTCTTTTGAGTTATGTAAGAAGTATCATAAGAATACCTTTCTGGTTGCAACCAAAACTCTGAGTAGATAGGACACCATAATATTTGTGCTTCAAAACTTGTAAAACACCTGAGCAGCTACCAAGTCCACCAAAAGCAGGAGAAAACAAGCACCAAAGAAGAACCCAAAATTGGAATTTTTGCATGTAAAAGCAAAGGAGGGCAATGGGAGGGTAGAAAAGAGGGGGAAGGGAGGGCTGAGGGGCTGAGATGGAAAGGGCAGGGAGGGGTAAGGATGTAGCTGGCAGAAGGGTAAGGGGAGGGTGAGGGAGTAGGATTATGGGGTCTAGAGAGGTTCAAAACGATCACACAGTAGAGCTACAGAGGGGGCATATGGGAAAATGTGCAACATATGGTGAACTGAGGTGAGAATAGATAAATAGGACCATGTGTTTAAATAAAAATATGGGATAAATGTGCTCAAAACATGTGGGTTTTGACCAAACGTCAGAGAAATGTGGGATTTTGGAAAATTTAAGTCAAAAAATGAATCCAGAGGTGCCAAAATACATGAAAATGACCCCAATTTTGAAAACAATGGCCATCCGAGGCACAATCCAAAGCCGAGAGAGAGAGAGACAGAGATTTTGTCCAAAAAAAACCACGGGTTTTTTTCGAACAAATTGCTTGAGGGGCCTCTTTTTTTTTTTAATCCAAAAAGAGAGCAAAATACTGAAAAAATCCAAAAAAATTGCAAAAAAATCCAAAAGAATTTTAAAAAAATTTGAGAAAATTCTCAAAAAATTCCCTACAAGTCTAGGCCGATTTCCTCACTCAAAACCACAGAGAGCCTCCTTTATTCCTCCAATTTGGCAAGAAAATGACACTTGAAAAGGAGAAAAATGTTAGAAAAAATTCTAAAAATTGCTTGAAAATTCCCAAAAATTTCCAAAAATTGTACTTCTGGAAAGGTTATGAAATGGTTTCTAAATTTGCTAAAAACTCAAGGAAGAAACATGAAATGGATAAAGAAAACTACTAAAACTTAAGCAAAACAAAATGAGTAGGCTATGTACAACCTGGATAGATTTTACAGGTTCCAGGTGATCCATAATTCTTCAGTTGTGTTGATGATAGGCCTTGAGGCTGGATATGTTGACGAGTGGCAAGGCCTCATCTTTTAGCGTCTCTAAATCCATAGCATTCCAATTCAGCATTGTTTTAACTTGATAAGGTCCTTCCCAGTTTGGAAGCCATTTTCCTCTCACTTGTGTTTGGATTTGAGGTCTGTGGAGAAGAACTAACGTGCTTGGCTGTATGTTGTTGTTCCACAGATTCCTATCATGCGCCTCCTTCCTCTTCATCTGAATCTCTATCAATTGTTTTGCTGCATATAAATGTATCTCCTCCACTTTATGCAGTGCTCCAAGCCTCTGAGAGATATCACAATCTTTCTTTCCCTACATGAAAGCTACTTTTGATGATCCATGTAGAAATTCAAAGGGTTCAATAGGCAATATCCCATAAACCAGTTGGAATGGAGAATATCAAGTAGCCTCTTTGTAAGCTAACCTGTATGCCCGTAGGGTACCTTGATAAGCAATGCCCCAGGAAATGGGCTGTAACATACATTCTTTCCTTAACATGGCAATTAATACCTTATTAGTGGATTCTGCCTATCCATTAGCTCTTGGATAATAGGCACAAGAGGTCCTAGGTAGAATTCTGTACTTGTTGAAAATTTCCTATAGGACCTTATTCACAAAATGAGTACCTTGGTCTGTACAAATTTCAAGTGGACATCCAAACCTGCAAATGATGCTACTGTAAATGAAATCAACAACGGTTTGAGCAGTGCAGTCAGGGGAAGCAATAGCTTCAACCCACTTTGTAGCATAGTCTGTGGCGATCAATAGATACTTCTCTCTTTTTGGAAACAATGGAGGGTAAATGGGCCCTACAAAATCTAGCCCCCACTTCTCAAATGGTTGCCAAGAAGTGGAAATAATCAAGGGGTTGTGCCTCTGCTTTGTTGGCTTAGGTCCACACCTCTGGCAAACATCACATGCATTTCCCCATTCATCTGCATCTTTGAATAATGTAGGCCACCATAAACTAGCAAGGATCCTCTGACTCATAATATGCCCTGGAAGGTGCCCACCACCTATTTCTTCATGTGCAAATATAAGGACTCCCCTCACTTCTTCTTCTTCCATGCACTTCCTAATCCTGTTATCTTTTCCTTGTCTATATAATTTTCCTTCAATGAAGGAAAAAGGTCTGCTTTTGATTAGCAGTCTCTTCCTGTGCACAACACTTGCCTTCTCCGGATACAATCCTATTTTAATAAAAGTCTTGATGTCCTCATACCAACCTTGGGCTTGTATCACAAATAGATTAGCATCTGAAAAATCATCATTTACTCCAATTTTTTGATCCATCATATTGATCCTGGATAAGTGGTCTGCCATAACATTTTCTTTACCTGGTTTATGGACTACAGAAAAATCAAATTCTTGAAACAACAATAGCCACCTCCATATCCTGCCAGTCGCTTGTGGTTTTTTGAGTAGGTATTTGAGTGGTTGGTGATCAGTTATAATAACGAATTTCACTCCAAGTAAGTAATGACGAAACTTTTGGACAACAAAAACCATGGCTAAAGCCTCCCTTTCTGTGGTGCTATAATTCCTTTCAGCCTTGGTCAAAATTTGACTGGCATATTGAATTGGTGTGTCCACTTTAAATTCTTCATTGGGTTGGGTCAAAACTGCCCCCACTGCATATGCACTAGCATCTACATGTATATGAAAATTTTTTGACCAGTCATGTGTGATCAGAATGGGAGCAGCTACTAACCTTGACCTTAATGTTTGATATTCTTTTTCCTCTTCTTCCTCCCATTTAAAAGGTACTTCCTTGCTTGTAAGCCTAGGCAATGGCCGGGCTATCTCTGCATACATCTTAATAAACCTCCGATGATATCTTGTATGTCCTAGAAAACTCTGAATTTCTTTTGGAGATTTAGGTCTGGGTAACTTTAATATAGCTATAATTTTGTCCGGTCAGGTGCCATACCTTTGGAGGATACCACATGTCCCAGTAGTGTACCTTCAGTCACCATAAAGTGGCATTTATTTGGGTTCAATTTCAGCTTTGTTTCTCTGCACCTCTTAAAAACTTGTTGCAATTGAAACATATGTTTTTCTAAACAATCCAATGGAGTCTCTGCAAGAGTACCTGAAAAGGATGAAAAATCATCCATGAAAATTTTGGGAGACTCTAGTAGCAATGGTCCAAAAATGAGATTAACTGTTCGATTGAAAGTAGCTGGGGCATTTCTCAATCCAAATGGCATCTTTAAATATACATAAGTTCCCCAAGGTGTAATGAATGCAGTGTTCTCTCGATCCTCAGGGTGGATGGATATTTGATTATATCCACTAAATCCATCCATGAAGTTGTAAAGAGTATGCCCATGTACTTCTTCTATGACCTGTTCAACAAATGGCATTGGAAATCCATCTGGGATGGTGACCTTGTTCAATGCTCTAAAGTCCACACAAATTCTGATCTTGTTAGTGTTTTTCTTTGGAACAATTACCATAGGAGAGAGCCACTCTGAATGCTCTACAAGGATGATGATTCCTACATCTTCCATTTTTTTGAATCTCCAAATAAACAGCTTCAGCATATTTAGGACTATAACTCTTACCTCTCAGTGGTTTTGCTCCTTCAATGAGAGGGATTCTGTGCTCTCCATAACTAGGTGGTACTCCTTCCAAATCCTTGTAGTGCCAAGCAAAGATGTCTACAAATGACTTCATGAAAGATCTTACCTTTAAGAGCACCTCTAGATGATTCCCTATCCATGTAGCTAGTAAAACGGGACGCGTTTGATCCTCATTGCCCAATTGAACCTCCTTCACTGGATGCCTGTTTACAATGCTATCTATAAGTCCTTCCTGAGTAGCATCCTTTGTTACATTGTCCCACATAGCTTCGATATCATAAGCAGGAACATCTTGGATGTCTATTTTCACTTTTTTCTCTTGAATCCATCTTGGAGGGATCTCATGAAGTGGTAATGAATCCTCTTCTATATTCTTCTTCTTACCTTTTAACTCTGAACCTTCCTTTTGGTTGTAGTCCATAGGATTAGCTTCCTCTATATGGTATAAAGGAGATTTCTTTCCCCTTCTATGGTCCTTTGTTGGCTCTCCTAGCCCAGATACTTGAATTTTTTCCTTTTTTTCTTCATATGCTTCCTCTCTGCTTGAGTTTGGAAAAATCCCATAGCAAGCAGATGTGTCTTCTGCATGAAGCCAAGCCAACATGTTTTCTTCTTCATATAAATTTCCTTCTGCAAATAGATCTACCTCTGGTTTGTCCAACAATCCTTCTTCCATACAAATACCAATTGTCTGCATCATGCTGGTATTTCTCTGATTGTCAGGTCCTTCTTCTAAAATTATCTGTTGCAACTCTTTTCCCTCTTGCTTTACCCACATTGTGTCCTTGCCCAAGTCATGCTGCACATTGGCATGCCTTAACCAAGGTCTCCCAATTAATAGGGGAAAACTTCCTTCTACCTGTGGCAGCCTTAAAATAACAAAATCCAAGTTAAAGATGGTACCTTGTATCTTGACTGGGACTCCAGGGACCAGTCCCATAGGTCTTACTATGCTTTGTTCTACCAGTGTTACAATGAAGTTTGCAGGTCTTGAAGGGTGTAGTCCAATCTTTTGCATGGTATGTTCAGGCATCAAGTTAATGCCAGAACCACCATCCACAATGACTCCTTGAAACTCATGACCTTTGATAAAGACTATGAGCTGAGGGCTCTTATAATCTCTAAGGGGTGCTTCCCCTACAATTTTACCTTTATGCATAACAATAGTCTTTGCCACTAAACTTGTAGTGGAAGCCTCATCAATTATCTGCAAGAGTTCTTACCTGAATTTCCCATCCATCTTTATTAAACAAAAATACTAACCTCCTTCATGGACTTGAGTAGTTTTGAAGCCTCTGATTCTTTAAGAGCATGGGCTCCAGTTGACTTATCAAACTCCTCATGAGCCGTATTGAATGCATGCCCAATGAAATCACTAGTACATATGAGATCTCCTTGTTGCCTTGTATTTGCACATGTGGCGGCTTTGTCTTCAGATGTCTCTTTGCCTTTATTCAATCCATTAATTCTTGATTCTTGACCCACGTCTACTTGAGCCTTCCCCTTGCTTCTTGTCTTCACTGTAAAAGATTCAATTTCTTCTAACTGCACCACCCTGGTAGATGGTGAGGGCCCATTGATTTGATCTAATATTTCTTCTTTGTGCACAAAAATCATTCAAATGTGGGGCCCAGATGAAGAAGCTTGATTCTTAAGACAACAATTTGTATAGTGGTCTCTGGCCTCTAGCAGTTCCTGCAAGGAGGGGCATTTTTTGGTAGAGTGCACCTACTTTGATAGTGCCCACATTCTCCACATCTGAAACAAATGATTGGCCTCCTACGCCCATTTCCAAAGTTATTCCTTTGTCTAGGTTTGTAATTGTTACCTTGATTGGGTGTAGCCGCCATCACATTTGCTGGTGGTAAGGATCCTCCTTGTGTCCAATATGTTGTTGTAGGTATTCCCCTTGATTGGCATTCCTGGGCCTCATGACCAGCTTTCATGCATAGTTGGCATGTCACACTTAATAGAGGACATTCACTTACTATATGACCTTGCTTGCTGCACATGGTACATCAAAGTCCACTCTTGATGCCACCCCCTTTGAGTTCCTCCAACTCCTATCACAACTGAGCCAATTCCTCTGCTTGAGCCTCCTCCTCCTTTTGAAGCTTTAATGCCTCAATCTCCCTCCTCAACTGAGTAATAGCATTCTCCTCCTCTTTGTGGGGCTTATTCCTTTTTAAGCCCTCCAACTCCTTCGTTAGCTGGATTACTGGATCCTCCATTTCTATAGAATATGGTAGTTGAGAAGAAGTTGCTCCATACTGTTGCCTTATCTGCTCCAGTCGTGTGGCTGTGTTGATGAATTCCTCTATGGAGGCTGTAGGCAACACTAATTCCTTGATTTTACATTGGGTGGACACTGGAAGTGGCTTAGCTAACCATTTCTTAACAAAAAAGTCACGTGGAGGATCTGGCAACTTAGCAATTAGTGCCTTAGCCCTAGTTACAAACTCTGGAAATTTCTCTCTTGGACCCAATCTCAATTTTTCTAATTCCTCTATGATGATCTCTATAGTATTTCCATGCTAGAATTGATTTTTGAATGCATCTTTCATTAAGTCCCAAGTCGTAAAATGGTTCTCAGCAAATTGGTTGAACCATTTATCTGCTAATCCTTCTAATGTGACAGGGAAGAGTATCAAAAAGGCATCCTCCCTGCCCATTAAGCCTCTAGTTTTGCATAGTGCCATAAACCTTCTAATATGCTCGTCCGGATCTTCCTGAGCTAGGCCTTTGAAATAAGGAGATTTTATATTTAATCTTGATAGAAAGGTTTCCAAGTCTACCTGTCCTGCCATGCTCTTTACTGATGAGGTTGAACATATTGGACTAGAGGATTGTTGACAGCCAAGGTCACACACAAGCATGGCAACACATCAATGAAGATGACACACAAGAAGAAGGAGCATGTAGGGAGCTCCAAGAAGCACATGTCAAATTTTCAGAAGAAATCCCTATAAAAATAGTGATTTTTATCACTAAAAACCATTGTAAATACCATTTTCTATTTTGTAACTCCATTTTGTTCAGGCCAAGGAGTCCTTGAGCTTGGGGAGCATAAGAAGTATCATCCTAGCAGTTTTCATAATTTTTAGATTCCGTTTGAGCCCCCAAATAAGCCTTAGAACCTATTTTTTAACTAGGCCGGACACTAGGTCTGGACAGGGCCAAAAATACTCAAAAAACTATAAAAAGGGCTGGAGAGCTCATTTTTGGGGTTAGCTTGTTGTAGATTTCAGCTTTGTAAGAGAGTTCTTTTATAATCGAAGTCCTTCCATTGTTCCACTCTTTGCTCTTACCTTGTGCGCGTGTGTGTGTATGTGTGTGCATGTTTGTATGCTTTCACTAACGCACTTGTGCACTTCACTTGCTCATGGTCTTCATACCGGTCCTCACGTCTCTGCGGATTGACATTTATGAGGTGAAAATCCTCACGTTGGTACTTGCCATTGTGTTAGAGTGACACCAAATTTGGCGCCATTGCCGGGGAGAGAGCTTGGAGGACGAGCGTGTGATGATAAGACATAGAGTAGTGACGTTGGAAGGTAGAAAAATCACCATTTTTAGTTCAGTTTTTGAGTTTTTCTTCTTCTTCATCATCATCATCACCACCACCTCCTCTCATCTTCACCTTCTCTGATTTTTTTGCTTTTTTTATTACATTCCCTATTTTACCTCTTTTTCTTCCTTCTTGGCTATGCGAGGAGTTCAGAGATGGTTCAGATCTTAGGCGCCCTTGAAATACAGAGATTTGCATCACTAAAATACCAAAATCTGGGCGACAGTATCACGGAGTGACGAGACCAGCGTTTGGTATCGCGGCAGTGATATCATGCATCTGGAGGGTGACTTGGCAGCTACAGGCTGATAGGAGTGACAAGGAGAACATAAGGTACACATATCTACAAAAAATTTTGAATTTGGGCTTAAAAATCTCCAAGTATCGTGTCCGGTTGAGTTTTAGTATCGCGATACCAAAATTCCTGAGTATCACGATACTTGTCGAGGTATCGTATCGTTCACACCCACTTGAGGTATTGCCATACCATTCTAGTATGGTATCGTCAAGTGCTGGTATCGCGATCGCAATCGCCCCGATGGTATTGTATCGCGGTCCACATGGTATCGTATCGTTTCAGTCTTGGTATCATATCGTTCACCGTGCAGTATCGTATCGCGTGCTAGTTTGGTATCATATCATCGACTTAGTATCGTATCGTGCCCAATCTAGTATCATATCGTGCAAGAAAGTGGTATCGTATCATCTGACCCTTTGGTATCGTATCGTCCATAGAACCAGTATCGTATCGTGTAAATTTTTGGTATCGTATCATCCACATGGTACCGCATCGTCCCCAACCCTGGTATCGTATCGTGAGCAATCTAGTATCGTATCGTGTAGTGCTCAAGTATCGTATCATATCATGGAAGTTGGTATCGCGATCATAGTCTCCCTTGTGGTATCGTATCGTGGAAGTTGGTATCGCCTTGGTGGTATCATATCGTCCAAGGTGGTATCGTCTTAAGTGGTATCGTGTAAGACAAAGGTATCGTATCGTGAAAATCTGGTATCATATCGCCTATCCTGAGGCACTCCCTCAGAGATCTTGTTTCCCTGTTTTAACCCCCAGAACCCTGAACTGGCATAACTTTCTCATACGAAATCCGTTCGGAGTGATCTTTGGTTCGTTGGAAGCAAGGAGTTCCACAAGATTTTGAGCAATTCAAATGACAATTTTGGACTTGTAGACAAGGCTTATGAACCTAAGCTCAAGTTGATACTTAGGAGGAGATAGACAAAGTACCAAATCACTTGAAACTAAGGTCAACCACACAACCAAGTCAAGGACTCACAACTCAGTGGTTAACACTACGTGCTGAGTTCATAGACAAGTGAGTCAAAAATGTCATTTAAATGGGAGAGACTCTTGGCTTCTGAAGACATGCATAGATCCATACCTAGGGAAGGTCTTATGTCTACAGTGGAAGGGGAATATAGGATGTCTCTTCAATACGTATCCAGTAACCTGCAAGGAATACCCATCTACCTCGATGGTCTATACAGGTCAGTAGCAAGAATGAGAAACACTACTGAATTAGAAATAGTTCCAAGACCAACTGTCAAGTACGAAGATGGAGTCTACATGGACAAGATTTCCAGATCCATGTAGTAATTGAAAACCCAGATCAGATTAATGAAAGAGGAGAGTTAGCTCGAGATCAGGAAACTACCTCACAAAACCCATTTGAGACCCAGCAAAGAACAAAAAATGTGATGTTCGGACAAACGAGCCAAGGTAGTATACCCAATAGACCACATGAGCAATTCACCATGCTAGGGATTAACCCCCACGGCCACACTAGCCAAGGAATGGGAAATATGAATAGACCTTCCTTTAGGACAGAATCACCCCAAGGTGTTCCCATCGTAATTCGATCCCCAGAGCTGGAGAGAAGAATGAGGACAATCCAACTGGCCAAATGTATGCAAAATCGTTACCATGGCATAGGAGAGCCATATGACCACATTGCATAATTCAAGCAGGTTTTACGAGCGGAGCAAGTGGATGACTTTTTTATGCAATATGAATCCTTTGGGCTAACCCTCACGGGAATAGCCTTAGCTTAGTTTCAATCCTTGGATCCAAATTCCTTTGGCAATATCGGACAATTCTTCCAAGAATTTGTTTGGGAATTCACTAAGCGAGGGATCAAGCACGATTCATTATCCTTACTACATAGTTTCAAACAAGCTCCTAATGAGATAGTAAAAAATGCAGCACGAAGATTTAGTCAATATGTAGACTGATGCCCCGTGACAGAGAGACCTTCTCAGCAGAAAATGATATCCCTATTTTTAGAAGGTCTAAACCAATGAAACATTGAGAATGTTAGTATACGTAAAACGGTTTCAAACTCTGAGTGAGTGTCTTCAAGAATGTATAGATTTGGAAGACAACTTAGCTGAGGATCTCAAAATCACACAAGATCTTACCAAAACGGAGAACACAAGGAGCAATGAGACTTCTAGTTCCAGTTATGTGGAGGAAGTGGCAGCGTTAGTGGCCAAGAAATTAGGAGTACAAGGACAAAGGAACTACCAAAACTCCTCCTTGAGAGTGCCAATGTTTGGAAGTTGCACACTGTGTGGTGGAGATCATCCATCTCATGCTTGCACGAGAGAAGGACTAGGGTTATCACAACCTTATCCTTACGATAGACACCCAACTCAGGAGCCTAACATGTACTCTTATAGTGAGCAGAAGTACCCCAACTACAACATTGAAAACGATCCAATGAATAGACAGCCACGACCGTTTGTACCACCCCCATGTAAACCACACTGGTACCCTCCTAGAGAACCAGGCAGAGAAGTTCCTAGGTATAACCCATGTTCAGGACCACGAGGAGCAACTAGACAGTATGAACATAGAGGATATAGCCAACCTCAACCTATACCAGGACAACAACCACTCCACCCACTAGCTCCGAATCAAGGGCAACACATCACAATACAAGTCGTTTGTCTTGAGTGTGGCAAAGAACAACTCCTGAGAGATTGTCCTGGACATCCCTCTAGTGCACCGAAGGTTACACCCGTTAATGTGGTAGGCCTAGTAGGGGATTCAAGTTCCAGTAGCGATAATGTGGCTCATATACATGCAGTTACTAGGGCACAAACATTACAAAAAGCTAAACTAGCTGAACAATCTGAGCCAAGTGAGTCAGGAGAGCCTAGTAAGAGAAAAACAAGAACATGGAAGGATACTAGAGAGAAGGCCAATCGTAAGTGGACCAAAAAGTTATCTGAACTAGAAGAAAGCCTGAAAGACACAAAAACAAAAATAGAAGATGTTGCCTCTCAAAATCTCTCGCATGCCGAAACTCCACCCACACCACCTCATCCCCAGCCTCACCCCCACCCACGAACCATTGTGAATAGACCACAACCAGGGTCTGTTCTTGCAGATCCAACCCCAGAAAAATTGGACATGATGCTCACGACATACTAGGCTCGACTTCAAGAAGGGCCCACACTTGCAAACCTAGACAAGAGCTACCCTAGAGCAGATTTAGAGATTGAACGGACAAAAATGTGCATAAAATTGGTGGAACTAGCTCAAGCTATGTTTGAGGACGATCAATCGTTCAATCAGACAATGTCTATTACACCAGGTTTGCATTTCCAGGGCTTACTAGATAGATTAGAGCAGTTGGTAAATAAACCTCAAGTTTCTTTACCTCCACAGGCTCAACCAACTATTGAAAGAGAAAGCTCATCACCAAAGAAAGTCTACGTTCCTGACTCCATAGATGAGGGAGAACCTCTTTCAATTGAACAACACTCTCAAAAGTTCTTGAAATACAAGAAGAGAAATGGGCCAAGGAGAAGGATGTTTCCCCTCTTATTCTTGAGATTGATGACCTTCATGATCAATTCCCACAAGACATTCCATCTATTTATGGAGACCAAGTAGAGAAACAAAGAGAAGAAAGGTCAGAATTTCAATCCAATTCTATACAAGAGTTGCCACAATTCACAGGCTCATGGGAATCTGAATCTCTTCATATCAGAGCTCCCACAATATTGGTAAGAAATGAAGACTCAGTGGTTCCAAGAAACACTGACATTTGAAGAACACGAAGGCTCAATGTCATCTCATTGTAGAAGGGCTCCTCAAAGCAAAACCTGAGCTATGGAATCATGTGAAAAATCAGGTTCTAGAACTTGATTCCAATATGCCAAAAGTAGACTCTAAGCAGAAAGTTCCGAAGATACCTCTAGACACAAAATAGGGGACATGAGCGAAGGTGAGGAAGGTAATACTTATCTTCCGATCACCTACCAAGGTTACACAACCAAAGCAACATAGATTCAGGTGCCAGTGTTGATATTGCAAGCACCTCCTTATGGAAGCAATGGGGTAAACCCGCATTAAGACCAACTAGAATGAAGCTTCAAAAGGCTAACGGCCATGTTGAAAGACCTCTAGGATCGCTAGAAGGGATAAATTTAACCGCTTGTGGTGTACAGTTTGAGCACACGTTTGCTATATGTGCTTTTGGTGAAACTAGTACCTACGAAATGATCCTAGGAAGGACCTTCCTATGACAACTGCAAGTTGTAAAGGATTGGGGAACCAACTCCTTATACTTGCAATGCTTAGGGGTCACAACCAAGGTAAATTTGAAGGCTTAGACCTTCAGAGATGTACCACCCCTACAGTGGAATTCTATCCACAAGGAGCAAGAAGATTCGATCTCTGTGCATTCTCAAAGTTCATCTGAGACATCCTCGATGCATGAAGATACTCATTTGTGGATGTGCAAGGTCACAAAGGAAGAGGAGAAACACCTAAAAGCGAGAGAAAAAGGAACTTCTCAAGGAGATAGACCAATTAGAGACCCAGCCTATACACCGATGATCTTTCCAGATGAGGAATTTGAGCCTCATGGTTGGGCAGAAATCTTAGCCACCATGGACATTGCTGTCAATGAAGAACAATGGACACCTCATTGTGATGAGGAGGGTTATGATGTTTCAGTGTTCATGTGTCAGCCCTTGCTAGAAGAATGTGACCCTAGTGACCTCATAGAAAAAGAAGAGAACGATGATGATCTAGAGTCCATTGTGATGGATAGTTGCTTTATTTCAGAGGAGCACTATCTAAAAGACATAGGAGTATTTACCCAAAAGGAAGAAGAACCTCTCACAAGCATGAAAACTGTCAATTCAAAGGAAGGAGGTCAAAAGAAAAAGAAATTCAAGGAGTGAAACAAGAAGAGAAGGAATCATTGTTTGAAGTACCAGAGAATTTCAAGAAATACGAAGTTGAGGACCAAAAAATTTTGGTATGAATGCCTAAGAGAGAGGCCACCACAAGAGAAGCGTATGATAACAAAGAAAAGACCAAAAAATTCGTAGTCACCATTGAAGAAAATAAAGAGAGATGTACTTACATAGGAGATGACCTAAGTCAAGAAGAGGAAGCAGAGTTGGTAGCTTTGTTAAGGGAATATAGGGACGTGTTTGCGTGGCACTATAGAGACTTGAAGGGAGTAGATCCCAAGATTTGTTCTCATACAATCCCCATGATAACAGATGCCAAGCCCACCAAATAGAAGCCCTACACCTATAATGACACCTATGCAGCTAAAATAAAAGAGGAAATCGACACATTGTTTGAAGCCGGATTCATCTATGAAATTGAGCATACTGAATGGGTACCCATGGGATTTTTAAGGATCTTTCCCTCAACTTAATTCCAAGCATACACTGATGCCTCTCAAATTCTAAAGCTAAGAATCTTTTATACACCTTTAGGTTATATCAATATTTGGCCTTAATTACAAATACCGATGGTTTGGGAATTACTGGGAACTACTTGATATTAAACTTTCTTGAAAGATTCCTGTCTCACATCTAAGGAGATATTTTTCTTTCACAAATTTTAGATTCTTTCCAAGGAATCAAGTAATACTAAGCCAATCATTCATCTTGGAATCTTTTTCTTTCCCGTCAAATGATTCATCTTGGAATCCTTTTCTTTATTGGAATGATCTTCAAAAGACATTCTTGACTTTTGGACAAGACCAAGACTTAAAGCTTTATTGATTTTCCAAAAGATATTACTTTTTTAACCAATTAAGTAGTTAACCATACTATTTCGTTTTATTTGATTATCTTTAGGAAATAGGTTAATTCCCAAAGATTATTTTGACATATCTTTTAGGAAAATATCTTGATTCCCAAAGATTACGTTGACATATCTTTTATGAAAATATCTTGATTCTCAAAGATTACTTTGACTTGGGTTTCTTCTTTAGGCTCTAATTAGCTTAGAAAAAACCAAGCATACTTTTCTCATCCTTAGAAAAGTGCTTAATAAAGTTTCCATGCTTTTTGAAAACTTTGCATCTTGACCAGAGATGCAGTCATGGAACCTAGCATCAAACTATTGAACACTAAAGTTCAAGTGATGCTAAAGTTTATTCACCTCTTTGAGGTTCATCACTTGTCAATATGAAATCAAAGAAAAAGCTTCAAAAGTTCCATAATTTTTTCAAACTTGGAACATATCAACTATCCTTTGAACTTGAAAGTTCAATTGATTTAAGTCCCATTTGATCTTATTTGATTCTTATCACGTGTTGGAGTAGAATCAGATAAATCTTCCAAAGAAAACTTTATCAACTTGCTTAGATGCATGATTTCTTAAATCCAAGCTAACGACTATATCTAGGCTTGTCATTAGGATTTTCTTAGTTTTCTCCTAACCTTAGAGTCATCGTGGAAAATATCAAGCATCCTTATTTTCTTGCCATTCCAATGAGCAAGAAAATTGAACACTTGACTTTCAAAGGGCCTACTTTTTCTAATCAAGACTCCTAATATGTGATACCCAAGTATCACATTTGGGAAAAAAAACTAGCTACTTGAGTTGCATGGCAGCCAGGAGCCTTGCAACTACCTAGTTTGCTACTATTTTCCCTAGTTATCTAAGCCGAGTTAGAAAAGGAGGTAATGAAAGTATAAGTATTTTCAACTACTTAACAAACAATAATGCATATGCAAATGTCTGTTCTTGCATGCAAATGCATGTGAGTGCATGCATATGTTGGTATTCTCCTTTCATGCACCAAAATTAAATCAAGCAATTCTTGAGCTTGCAAATGCATGTTCCCAATCATCCATGCACAAAAATTCTACTTGCTAGCTTTTAAAAAGATATAACCGTTCATGTGCGTAAACTTGAGCAGTAACTATCTTTTTCAAGCAAGAAGAAAATGTGTTTTGTGCATGAAAACATTCTTTGAAAAGGATAAATGCACCAATATTCTCTTGTATATGCACGCTAGTGCTTGATGTATTTCCCAATACTCCTATGTCCATTTATCTTTCAATTAATTCGTAGCATTTGCATTATCATTATAAAAATTGAAGACTACTACCATGCTTTAGTAATATTTAGATGCAAGCTAATGAAAGCAATGAATAAAACAAGTATTGAAATGAAAACATCAACTTAGAAAATACTTCTCTCAATTAGCTACATCCTTCCATTGATCCTCCGGAAGAGTGATTCTCCATTCTTTGGTCTATGAGGAAAACTACATACTTCTCTTGAAGACCGTTGCTTCCTCTTGTCCTGTTCTTTGAAGAAGTGAAGCTTTCCTTTTATCTCCAAAAGCTTCGAAAGATTGCCTCCCTTGGATGTATGCTTGAGATGGATCATAGAGCTCAAATGAAACTCTTGAATTCAAAGCCAAGAGGAAGGTGCAAAATTGGCTTCACGTTTAGCCTCATCGTTGGCTCAGGGTTTCTTATAAGCAAAAAATGAACTCTCTTTACTCAGAGAATAAACAACAAAATAAGGACAATTCTATTCCACATGCAGAAATTTTCCCTCTCTAGGTATCCCCCCGATTTGGTTCGAACTTGAGGTCAAGAAGAATATGCAAATTTAGAACAGATATAATGTTGCAGAGACCAAAAACACCAAAAATGGTTACTGTAATGGTTGAGGCATTCTCTCCAGTTGTAGTCATACGTGGATCAATTCCCATGACTAGGCAGAATAGGTGCATTCTATGTATCAATCTTACATGGCCACTCAAAAGGGCAAAGGTAAATGGAGCTCATCTACTAGTAAGCAAAAATCTATTAATTCTACACAATCAAAGAAAGATGAAAAAGACAATAAGCAAACAGAAAAGGAGAGATTGTTTTGCAAATACTATAAAGGAAATGATCATATCATAAACAGTTGTCCAAAACTTACTACAAAAGAGGCAAAGAAGAAAGAGGCTGAAATGGTTGTTGCAGAGGCCTCTACACCCAAAACAAAGTATGCTAATCTTGTGTAGAATGAAGAATGGGAATTTAATACTCTTTGCATTTATGACCCATCTTCTCGTGAATAATGTGTGTCTACAATAGACTCAGATGTTTGGTACTTTGGTAGCAGGGCGACCAAACATATTACCTCACAGCATAGTTTCTTCACTTCACTTGAGCCTACTCCTAGAGGGAATACTATCACATGCACCACAAATCCTCTTATCCTATCATGGGAGTTGGTAAGATTATTCTAACTACTGTGGATGGTAGTTCTTTTACATTGTTAGATGCTTTATTTATGTCAGGGATCAAGAAAAATCTATTATCAGTTTTACCATTAGTCAAGATCGGCATGGTTGTGAAATGTGTTGATGATAGATGTACAGTTCATGATTTGTCAAATGGTGATGTCATTATTGCTTCTGGCATTTTACATTGTGGCTATATAAGCTCATAAATCATGCAAAATCTATGAATGATTCAACATGTGTAGTTCAAGATTCTCAATCTATGTCAAATACAAACCCTTGGCATGCACACTTTGGTCATCTGTATTTTTCTAGTTGGCTACACTTGCAAAATTCTAAAATGGTGTCCTCTCTGCCCAAACTTGAGGCACCTAGTAAACATGTATGTGAAGGATGTATTATGGGAAAAATGCATCCTTCCTCCTTCCCAAAATATGGTTCAGTACAAGATACTTAGAAATTGCAGCTTGTTCACAATGATGTTTGTGGTCCTATACAGACACCTTATTTTGGGAACTATCTTTACTTCATGACTTCCATTAAGATTTCTCTAGGCATTCATGGTGTAGCTCAGTGATGAGTAGCACCTCCTTTAATGTCAATCCGGGAAGACGTGAGGATGGTATGAAGACCTCGAGCAAGTGGAGGCACAAGTGCGTGAGTGAGAAGCACACAAACATGCACACACATACACACACACGCGCACACACGGCAAGACAAAGAGTGAGAAGCAATGGAGTTCTTAGATTACTTTCAAAAAGCTCTTACAAGTTCAATTCAATTACAATCTACCCTCAAAAATGAGCTCTCTAGCTCTATTTATAGTTTTTGACTAGGTTTTGGCCCTGTCCAGACCTAGTGTCCGGCCTAGTTAAAAATTAGGTTCCAGGGCTTATTTGAGGGCTCAAACGAGATCTAAAAAATACGAAAATTGGTAAGCAACTACTTCTAAGGCTCCTCAAGCTTGAGGACTCCTTGGCTTGCACAAAATGGAGCTACAGAAGGTGAACATGGTATTTACAGGGGTTGTTAGTGATGAGAATCACTTTTAATTGGTGTAAGGGTTTTGAAAAATTAAAGGGTTGCCTTAGTGCTAGATCTGCGTGAATGCTCGTACTTGCTTCTTCATGAAGAAAATTATTGGCCTACTTGCCAGATCGTCGTTGACTCCCTTGTCTGCTTGTGCCTTCTCTCCCCTCTGACTGTCTTCTCTGACTGCCATGCCTTGTCAGTCCTTCAGTTCCTTGTCTGCTGCTAACACCCCCCCCTCTCTCGCGTCTGTCGTCCCTGACAGACCCTTGTTGGGAGGGTCGTTGGACGTAGTATTCGACAACGTCTTGCGCTAAGTGATGTTCGGCAATCCTCAATCCTTTGGCCAAGTCTGTGAGTAAAGCATCCCAATCTACCGGCCCGGGAACCTCTGGATGTGGCATACGTAACTTTTCTGAATGGAGAGCTTGTTCCACTGCAAACAATTGTAATAAATGTGAGGGCCTGGGAATGAAGATCTCTGAGTGATATTCCTAGAACCCTGTGACAAACATCTCTTCCAATGTCTGTTTGAAGTAGGCCGGTAGGTACTTTATGCGGGCATGCCATGCATAAACAACATTAATAGAGGGCGTTATGCTCATGTCATAAACAAGATCCTGATTGCCTTCATTGAATCCGAGCGCAGAGAGATGAGGTTCCTTAACATTCTTGAAGGTTCTGAAGGTGACTATCATGAGTTCAAAAATTTTAAGGCACATTTGGGTCATGACATCTGGTACGTTTTTGAACCTGACACCCCAATGCCGAATAGTCGAGATCATGTATCCTACGGTAGGTTGGCCTTTGGGTGGCGCTAAGTAGACATAATTGAGCCATTTCTCACATCCTCTCGTTGTCAGCACCATTTTTGTATATTCCGGCCACGACCTTCTTCGAAATACAGGGCAGTAGCAGGGATTGAACTTGATATACAGGGGCATGTTATTCCATGTGCGATTCATTTCCGGGTAGGTTTCAAGCAGCCGAATCCTCCACATCGGTTGATGAATATTGCCCTGCTTGGCACTCGCTGGGATGTCTTCCGGTGCGAATTGTGTGGCGGAGGTTGGTTCCTTTGAGGTATGTTGCTTTATTTCGGCATTGTAGTCAGCCATTAGGACACAGAAGGGAACATACAAATCGCCGGATGTGCCGATCCACCTATGATGAGAGAGGTTCCTAAAATAGTCCGATTTTATGACCACCTCTTCCAAGCGTGACATAGATGCTATCTGGACTGCCACCCTATCATCATGGGTTGTGGCCACTTTTTCCAATTTCTGCATCCATTCAGGAGCCTCTATTTCAAGGGTGTCCATGCCCTCGTCTGTTTGCTTGCCTCCAGGTGCTGGCATCGGAACATACGGGTCCTCAAAACATTCCTCTACTTCGATGGGTACTAGGTCTTCATGTTCTGGTTCCACCAAGGGGGAGGGTTGGCGTTCATATTCGAGGACTTTCTTTTGTAATTCTTCGAGTTGTGCTTTGAGCGTTGCTACTTCGTCAGTTGTGTCAGTGGTGGTTGGGACTTCTTTTGGTGGTTCTGGTATAGGGCTTCAATCTCTTCCTCCATGGCATTCATCCATTATGGTTTCTTCTTTGTTTCCTCATAAGATGAGGGCTCCTCAGAGTTTGAATCGTATGCTAAATAGATGGAGCATTTAGTGACCAACGATGTATCATAGCCATATCTTTATGGCTTCTTCTTTTCTCTAGTTGACCTTCTGATGGTTTGTTGAGAGGATTCTGCTACATCCCTGAACTCCTGCACTTTAGCTTTACCTTTGGAGTTAAAAGAGTTAACTCATCTCCTTAGAGTCTTCTGATCATCTTTAAAGTCACTTGATGCTTCAAGTGTGTCGTCATTATTTCTTGATAGAGTTAGAAATTCTTCCTCTTCATCATAAGATAGCTTGGTTCTCTTGCAATCATCTTCAAACCATGACTTGGTTTCATCTAACATAACATCTCCACTTACTATGAACCCTTTATTGCTTGTATTATATAATGTATAACCCTTTTGATTAAAGTCGTAGACTATGAACACACATTTCTCTACCTTAGGGTCCAATTTACCTCTTATCTGTGAAGCTATGTGTGCATATACAGTGCACCCAAAGATATAACAATGATCCAAGCTACGTCTTCTTCCATTACATGCCTCATATGGATTCATGCCATCTAGAGCCTTTAATGGTAATCTATTTACCAAATAGGTGGTAGTAGATACTAGCTTTGCCCACACATATTTAGGAAGTTTCTTCTCAACCTTGAAATCTCCACAATTGTTCTATTTCTTCTCTCTACCACCCCACTCTGCTCAAGAGTGCATTTGGTGGTGATTTCCCTTTTGATTCCTCTTACTTGGAGATAAGAATCAAATTCATAGGAGAAGTATTCTCCCCTCCATCTCACCTTATTCTTTTTAGGGTTTTACCTATTTGATTGTCTACAAGAGCTACGTACTTATTAAAGCATGAAAACACTTCATCCTTATGCTTCATGAAATATAAGATAGTCCATATGCTAGAATCATATATAAATGACAGATAGTACCTTGACCCCAAAATTGAAGGTTCTTTGCTTGGTCCCAAACATCTGTGTGGACAAACTCCAAGAGATCTCCATGTATGTATCCTTTCTTGGTGAATGGTTGCATGTATGAGTTACCAAACTGACATGCACTACGCTTGTATATCATGAGTTGTTTTGATATGTTACGTAGTCCAAGTACACTCTTATCTCTATTGATTTGTTTGAGGGCTCTTTCTCCAATGTAAGCTAGCCTCTTATGCCAAACCCCTAATTCTGATAGGGTTTGAGTGCCATAGTTGAACAAGGCAATATTCTTATTGTCTCATAGTTAAAAAATGAACAACCTACCTGTCTTGTCTCCCTTTTCTATCTTCTTGAATCCCTGATATGGGTCCTCAACAGTTGCTCCATGCTTGGTAAATCTCGCTTCTAAACCATTCTCAACCATCTAACCTACACTATCAAAGTTCTTTGTGATGTTAGGCACATAAAGGACTCTACTTAGTAAATTCATGTTACCATTAGATGTCTTCACATTACCTATCTTCTCAACTGCATGTCTTGTTTTATCTCTTGTTTGAAATTGTCCTTTGGATCGTCCAAGTTTGAGAGTAGATCCACATTTCTTGCCACATGATTTAAGCATTCTGAATCTATGTAGAGCACATACTCATCAGAATTACCTTACTTCATTGTCATTTTCATGAGTAGAAGTGAATCCTCTTGAGCTTGATCATTTGTATAGTTGTAGTGTCTCCTTGCTTTGTTTCCTCCTTGATAGTTGTTGTATGAGTTGTTATTATATCCATAAGAGTTCTTGAATCTAACTCTTGAGTTTCCATAGCCTCCTCTATTGTATCCGCTTCCCCTTTGATTCCTTGGGTCCTGAGACAATTTCCTATGATATGATTTGAAAAACCACATATGGCACAAGGTGATGAGCTTTGAGCTCTCCCCCTGCCTTGTCTACCTCCTCTTCCTCATCCTCTTGAACCTCTACCTCTACTTGCAAAATTGGCTTGAGAGGTACTTCCTTCATCATCAGATTTCTTACCTTTCCCTTTGTTGTTCTTGCCTTTCTTCTTTTCTATATATAGGGTAGATGATTGGTCACCTTTCTGGTTCTCACCATGCTTCACAAGCTTTGCTTCATGTGTGAAAAGTTGCCCCATGAGTGTGTTGAAGTTCGATACTTATCTTCTTGACTGTTGTAAATTCCATCCATAGTTGACTTTTCCTAGTTTTGGTGCTTCATGAGAATAATGCTTCCAAAGAATTCCATGTCTCTTGAGAGGTTTTACAATTCCTAATTTGAGGGATTAAATAGGAGATAAATTTGAGAATGTATGACCTTGCCAAAGCATCCTTTGAACACCATGCATTCAACCTTTCATGCTCCTCTTGTGTTGGTTGGACCTTGCTTCTATGTATCGGGATCATCTCATCTCCTGAGATGTATCCATATAATTTCCTTCCTTTAGATAATCCTCCATTATTAGGCACCATCTTGAGTAGTTACTTTCATCACGTTTGTCAATCAATGATGGGAATCTGTCACCCATACTTCCTAGTCTTTAACTTTCTATGATACCAGCCCATGTAACTTCATCGAAACTTTAGAAAACTCTTTAATCTTCCACAATATTCATTGAAATCACCTAATTCTTTTGGAGCATCATTCACAAACTTTTATGTCAAAACAGATGAGTTTGAAGTTCAAGAAACCTAAGAAACTTTCTATTTATGGAGGAGAAACTCTCCAAAATATGTTCAGTGCTCGTAGCCTGGTAGAAATTATCCAGAGATATTTCTCAACTTTCAATTAAAGTGCTAAGCTAAAAAAGCAAGTTATTTCATTAATTTAGACTCACCATGCACTAAGCTATAATTCTAAGAAGTTTGGAAGGGTCAACCCGACTTTTCAAGGAGATGAAGATGTGTAGACACAGTCACATACAATCACTCATAACTTGATATCTAGATCCAATGTTGATGAGACTTTGTAAGCATGCTCTGAAGATTCTTAAATAAGTGATCCAATCAATGGATTGAACATTGAGTACCTACACACTAAGAAATGACTTTGAGAGGATGATAGAGTTGCACAAGGTATTGTAATAGTAGATAGAGGATGATAAGTCAATAGAAATGAATCATACTGTGTATTGATATTGCACATATTATACAAAGGATTTGTGGAGGAAATATCTCACTTTGAGATAGTACAATGTATACTCAAAGACTGGCTACAATCACTATATATTGCTCTACTACCCCGCAACTAGAAGTATCGTGTTTATGTACACCTTTTGATTTTGATGGTGGTTAGATATTCTACCTAAAAGGAATTCCTAATATCTAGGAATAATTTGAAATTGAATTCAAAAGAAAATTCATGGCTTTTGGCTTCCTTCAATCATGAGATTCTCTCCATATGTTGCTTTTACCATTGACTAAGATAAACTAAAAGCTTTAACCTTTGAAGTCTTCAAACCATATGTTCATGCCAAACAATAAGAGAGAAATCCTATGAGCATTGAACAATCTCTTAGGCTTGCTCCTTACACCAACAAATGATCATGTCATAAAGAGTTATTGTAAATTGGTTTCAAAGGAGGAAAAGAAGAAAGAGGTTGGAATGATTGTTGTAAATGCCTCTACACCTAAAATAGAGTCTATTAATCTTGTTTAGAATGAAGAATGGGAATCTACTTTGGTTTATAGCTATGACCCATCTTCTCATGAGAAATGTACATCTTTAGTAGAGTCATATGTTTAGCACTTTGATAGTGGTGCAATCAAACATATTACCTTGCAATGCAGCTTCTTCACTCTTGAGCCTACTCCTACACGGTGCTAACAACTCTTATCTTGTCATGGGAGTTGGAAAGATCATTTTGACTACTATTTTAGATGCCTTATATGATAGGGATCAATAAAATTGTTATCATTTTTAGCACTAGCCAAGATTGTCTTTCTTATCAAATTTGTTGATGATAGATGTATAGTTCATGATCTGTCAAATGGTGATCTCATCATTGCTTTTGGCATTGATGTCATGGGATGTATAAGCTCATAGATTATGCAAAATCTATGAATGATTCAGCATGTGTAATTCATGATTCTCAAGTTCTCTAAGATGTAAATCTTTCAAATGCACATTTTGGAGATCTGAATCTTGCCACTTTCCTTCATGTACGAACATTTGAAAATGTTGGAGATAGACGTCTGCGGAAGCATGCGAACAACACAAGGAAGAAGAAGAAGATTGGAGCACAAACACACAATATTGAATGTATTACTAGAGAATGTACAAAGATTAGTAGCCCATTAGGGCAATACGCGTATATACAAGCCGCGGGGGAAAAACCTCCTAAAGAGGGAAAAAAGTGCCCCGGTGGTCCTAGTGTGTTCACACACATCACTACCTAAATATATCAACAAATCTCCCCTGGGAGTGATGTGGTGAACAAGGAGCTGGCACTCATGTATAAGGAAGTGCCAAGCTATGTGGAAATCACTCCACAAAAGGAAGTAAGCCCAAAGCTTTGCGGAAAGCTTCAAACTTCTCCCTAGGCAGAGCCTTCGCGAAAAGGTCTACAATGTTCTCCTGCGTGGGTACATATGCCAAGTTGATCTCCCCAGTAGAGAACCTCTCCCTGACATAGTGATAATGCACCTCAATGTGCTTAGTGCGAGCATGGAACATAGGGTTCCTCGCAACTGCCAATGCGCTCTAACTGTCAGTGAAGATGGTGGTGGCAGAAGACTGGCCAACACCCAAATCAGCCATAAGGTGTTTGAGCCACACACACTCAACATTCGCTGTGAAAGCTGCCCTATACTCAGCCTCACAACTGGAAGTGGCCACAGTAGGTTGCTTCTTGCTCAACCAAGATATACATGAGCTACCAAGCATGAAGCAAAAACCACTAGTGGACACACGAGTGTCATAGCAACCAGCCCAATTTGAGTCAGAAAATGCATGCAAATCTGGCGGTAGTGATCCCCCATTGGGATAAACATCCCAAGTAGCCGAGTACCACTCAAGTAGCCAAAGATGCCCTTAACCGCCTTCCAATGCGTGACTCCTGGGCAATGCATAAACCTGCTCATCTGTGAGACAGCAAATTGAATATCTGGCCAAGTAATCCATAAGTAGATCAAACATCCAACAGCCTACTGATAGAGAACAGCATCAAATGCATCTCCAGCATCATGAAGACTCAATCGTAAACCTGTCTCCATAGGAGTTGCAATAGGCTTACAGTCTTCTAGGCCAAAATGCTGCAATAATGTGTCAATATATTTCGTTCGACACAAAGCCATTCCACCATCAACTTGCATAAACTGAATGCCCAAATAGTGATGCAAATGCCCCAAATCACATATCTCAAATGAGGCATGCAAATCAGCCTTGAAATCAGCAATATGCTTCTCAATAGGACCAGTGAGAAGCATGTCGTCAACATAGACAACAATGATCAGAAGCACATCATT
This sequence comes from Ceratopteris richardii, assembly GCA_020310875.1. NCBI lineage: Eukaryota > Viridiplantae > Streptophyta > Polypodiopsida > Polypodiales > Pteridaceae > Ceratopteris > Ceratopteris richardii. The sequence goes on along the minus strand of CM035419.1, from coordinate 109,464,231 downwards.
AGCACGCTTACCATATAGGTGCTTTCAGTTGGACTGTTCTCAAAACCATGTGCAACCAGATAGGCATGTATCTTCTCATACCAAGCACTTGGTGCTTGCTTTAAACCATATAATGCCTTCTTTAACCTGCACACCTGGTTTTCATGCCCTTTCTGCACAAAGCCACGGGGCTGAAAAACATACACTTCTTCATGCAAGTCACCATTCAGAAATGTTGTTTTAATGCCCAACTGATGTAAATTCCAATCATGATGGGCTACAAGTGCACAAATGCTCCGAACAGTAGTCATACGGCATGTAGGTGCAAAGGTCTCATCAAAATCAATCCCTCTTTCCTGTGCATAACCCTTTGCAACAAGCCTAGTCTTATACGTGTCAACTGTACCATCAGGTTTATGCTTCAACTTGTATACCCACTTAGTGCCAATGGACTTCTTGCCAGGAGGCAAGTCACATAAAGACCATGTACCATTCTTCATTATAGCATCATATTCAGATTGCATAGCAGCCATCCAATTTTCTAAATTCTGTGCTTCATCAAAAGAAACAAGCTCACTCTCATCACAGAGACTAGACGCAGCGATAGCATAGCAATCTGATGCAAAGGAGGCACTATGAGAGCCTGAACGAGTACGATATGACAAAGGTGCATCTAATTTACTGTCACGCAAAGTCTGCACCAGCCATTTTGGCATAGTTTTTGCCTGCTCAATATCATCTCTCTCATCAACAAGTGCATCATGTAAATCTGCATCAGAAATGGAATGATCTGCATCATCATATGAAACCTGCAAAGGTTGAGAAGTTGCCTCATTAGGACCAGCACTAGACTGTCCACCTATAAAAAGAGGCATCAAAGTATCATACAAGTCTTTGGAGCTAACAGATGTCTCCTTCGTACATGAGAGCAATGGCTGAATAGCATCTTCCACAAAAACAACATCATGGCTAAACAGAATGCGTTTAGTATGTGGATGATACAAACGATAGTGTTTACTTTCAGAACTGTACCCAACAAAAATACATTTTACTGCCTTATCATCCAATTTTTTGTGATGTTGTTTAGGCCCTAGTGCATATGCCAAACAACCAAAAACACGCAGATGAGCAACAGATGGCTTGCGGTCATGCCAAGCCTCATATGGAGTGATATACTGTAGTGCTTTCGTGGGACACCTGTTCAGTACATATGGTGCACACATGACAGCCTCAAGCCAGAAACTATGTGGTAAAGCCTGACTCTTGACCATGCACCTCGCCATCTCCATGAGTGACCTGTTCTTTCGTTCAGCAACTCCATTTTGTTGAGGTGTATACGGCACTGTACACTGGTGTCTTATCCCACGTTGAGCCAGAAATGCATTAAAATCAGAAGACATATATTCCCCCCCTCGATCAGAACGGAGGGTGCCCATTTTACATGCTGACAAATTTTCAGCCAAAACCAAAAACTGTTTAAAGCACATGAACACTTCGGACTTTGCTTTGAGTGGATATACCCATGCATGCCTTGAAAAATCATCAATTAAAGTCATGAAGTAAAGATAATTTTTAAAAGAAGGTGTCTGCATAGGACCACATACATCACTATGTACAAGCTGTAATTTCTGTGTAGCCCGAACTGAACCATCTTTTGGAAAGGAGGAACGCTGCATTTTGCCCAAAATACAGCCTTCACAAACATGTTTTCCAGGTGCCTCAAGTTTGGGCAAAGAGGACACCATTTCAGATTTCTGCAGGCGTAGCAAACTAGAAAAATTCAGATGACCAAAGCGTGCATGCCAAAGCTTTGCATCTGACATAGCCTGATAATCATTTACTGCACATGCCAAATCATTTATAGATCTTTCATAGTCTATGAGCTTATACAGCCCACGACATAGAATGCCAGAAGCAATAATCACATCGTCATTTGACAGATCATGAATTGTACGTCTGTCATCAACAAATTTCACAACCAAGACAATCTTGGTTAATGTAGAAACTGATAACAAATTATTCTTGATCCCTGGCACAAATAAAGCATCTGACAAAGTGAAAGAACTACCATCAGCAGTAGTCAAAATGATCTTACCAACTCCCATAACAGGATAAGAGGAGTTGTTGGCGCATGTAATAGTATTCCCTGTAGGGGCAGGCTCCAGTGAAGAGAAGAAACTGCGTTGCGAGGTAATATGTTTGGTTGCCCCACTGTCAAAGTACCAAACATCTGAGTCTACTGCAGACATGCACTGCTCATGAGAAGATGGATCAAAACTGCAGACAGTAGTAAACGCCCATTCTTCTTCCTGCACAAGATTTACAAACTCTGTTTTTGGTGTAGAGGCCTTTGCAACAACCATTCCAGCCTCTTTCTTCATTGCCTCTTTAGCAGCCAGTTTTGGACAATTCTTTATGATATGATCATTCCCTTTACAGTACTTACAAAACAATTTCTGCTTTTCTGATTTCTTCTCATCTTTATCTTCCTTCTTCGAATATGCAGAATTAGCAGATTTCTGCTTACTAGTTGAAGAGCTCCATTTTCCTTTTCCCTTCTGACTAGCCAGGAAAGCTTGATCTGCAACTTGCATAATGGATTTGTTTTGCCTGGACTAATCTTCCTGCAATAGAACAGAGACTAACTCCTCAAATGATAAGGCATTTGGATTGCCTTTCATCATCAACCGAAGAGTAGAAGCAAAACTCTGATATGAATCAGGAAGACCATTCAGAACGGTCTACACAAGTGAGCTATCTGGTATAACCTCATCAGCAGAAATCAAGTGTTCCTTCAAGTCTTTGATCTTTGTTAGGAAACTATCCATAGAATCACCTTCATTCATCTGCTCACTCTCCAACTGTTTTTGGAGGTAAGCAACACTAGCCTCATTCCTAACTTGGTACAATGTGGTAAGTGTATCCCAAGAATCCTTAGCTGTTCTACAAGAGCGAATATGAGGAATAATGGCACGTTTGATAGCCAAAGCTATTAATGCATGTGTTTGGGCATCTCTGCCATCCCAACGAATCTGCTCTGTAGTAGGTTCAACAGAAACAACAGCACGAACAGGAATCTGCACAATATCATCTTCGACACCATCTTCATCAGCTCCAGCACCTGTATTTGCAATACCTGTAGTCAGAGGTGTAACAGGACGTCTTGCAACACCGTGCACAATTTTCCACAATCCTTTTGCAACCAATACATGTCGCATCATATAAGCCCATAACAGGTAGTTGGTACCATCCAACTTATATTGAGCTCGTTTCGGCCTCCGAACGCACTATCGCAGTGCTTGTGCAGGCTAATTCATCTTTTTTGTGCCAAAGGTATATACCAATTTCTGTTCGCTAGTTTAAGCGTCTCGAAGTCTGCTACAGGTCTAGCAGAACTCGTCTGGGCAGTTCTGTTCAACTTTTTGAGATACAGTCAATTTTATGCATCAAGGTATTTTAGTCACCTGCCATGGCTGAAAGCAGTGATGTATTCCATATGTTGGTTGTTGAGGATAAGTTGGATGGTACCAACTATCCATTATGGGCTTATATGATGCGACATGTTTTGGTTGCAAAAGGATTGTGGAACATTGTGCAGGGTGTTGAAAGACGTCCTGTTACACCTGTAATGACAGGTACTACAAATACAGGTGCTGGAGCTAATGAAGATGGTGTCGAAGATGATATTCCGCAGATTCCTGTTCGTGTTGTTGTTTCTGTTGCACGTACTGCAGAGCAGATTCGTTGGGATGGCAGAGATGCCCAAGCACATGCATTGATAGCTTTGTCTGTCAAACGTGCCATTATTCCTCATATTCGCTCTTGCAGAACAACTAGGGATGCTTGGGATACACTTACTGCATTGTACCAAGCTAGGAATGAGGCTCGTGTTGCTTACCTCCGAAAACAGTTGGAGTGTGAGCACATGAATGAAGGTGATTCTATGGACAATTTCCTAACAAAGATCAAAGATTTGAAGGACCAGTTGATTTTTGGGTTTTTTCCCCTTGGCTTGTGTATATGCCTATAACTCTAATGGGCTAGTTATCTACTCTTCTACATTTCATTTGGTAATACACTATGTGCATTGTGCTCCAAGCTTCTTCTTCTTCCTTGCGTGGTTTGCACTTCCACAATTCTCAAACTAAAACAATTGGTATCAGAACATGCTATTACTTTCTTGAGCGCATTGTTAACACCTTCTAGACACAATCTCAAAATCACACAAAAAATTGTGAGCATAATCGAGCTCATTATTAGTTTAAAAGGTCTTTACTCTTTCTTGTCCCAATTTTGATCTGATCTCCTTTTGGCATCCAAATGCACTATCATGATGTCTATGCCATAATTTTTCCCTTTTGCCTCAAGCATATATATATATATATATATATATATATATATATATATATATATATATATATATATATATATATTCCTAGTTCAAGTGCCTCAAAGTTTGCTACTGGTCTAATAGAACTCAATTGGGTATTTTGTTCAACTTTTTTGAGAAACAATCAATCTTCTACATTAAGGTTTAGTCATGGCTGAAAGCAATAATGTATTACACATCTTGGTTGTTGAGGATTAGTTAGATGCTTGTAACCATTCATTATGGGGATATATGATGCAACATGTAATTGGTTGTCATGTTGGGTGTCGAAATACATCCTTCGACACCTGCAAATACAATGATGATAGCTTATGCAAATGATGTTGAAGATGATGATCTTTAATTCACGGTCCTACTATGGTTCATATTGCACCTATTGTACAGAAGCTTCATTGGGATGGCAGTTATAAACAAGCACATGCATTGATAGCTATGTCTATTGAAAATTCCATTATCCCTCACATTCGTTCATGCAAAAGAGCAAAAGAGGCTTGAGATATTCTTACCACTCTATAGCAGACAAGAAATGAGGTTCATGCTGCTTACCTTTGAAAATAATTGGAGAGTTAGCATATGAATGAAGGAGATTCAATGGAAACTTTCTTGACAAAGATCAAGGATTTGAAAGAGTAATTGATTTTTGTGGATGAAATCTTGCCAGATAATTCACTTGTGAAAACTGTGCTTAATGGTCTTTCATATTCTTATGATGTTTTTACTTTTACTCTTTAGCCGATGATGAAAGGAAAACCAAATTCCTTAACCTTTGAGTTAGTCTCTATCTTTTGTAGGAAGATCAATCTACATAAAGTAGGTCAAATGTGTGTCACAAATCAAGATTTCTTAACTACTCAGAGCCACAAAGGTAAATGGAGCTCTTCTACTAGTAACGAGAAGTATGTTAATGCTCCACAATCAAAGAATGAAGATAAATATGACAAGAAAATATAAAAGAAGAAACAATTATGCAAGTATTTTAAGGTAAATGATCATGTCATTAGGAATTTTCTAAATTGGTTGCAAAAAAAGGAAAAGAAGAAAGAGGCTGGAATGATTAAGCAAAAAAAGGCAAAGAAGAAAGAACAATTAAGCATGATTCTACAAGGAATACATTCACATGTGCTAATAACTCCTCTTATTCTATTAAGGGAGTTTGAAAGATGTTGATGGTACTACTTCCACGCTTTCATATGCCTTATATGTACCAAGAATTAAGAAAAAACTTTTATTAGTTTTAACACTAGTCAAAATTGGTCTGTTTGTTAAATTTCTTAATGACATGTGTAGAGTTCATGATCTCTCAAATGGTGATGATATCATTGCTGCTTGCATTTTATATTGTGGGCTATATAAGCTCATAATATTATGCAAAATTTGAGAATGAATCAGCATGTGTAGTTTATAATTCTTATGTTATTTCATATGTAACACTTTGGCATGCACAATTTGGTCATTTGAATTTTTCTAGTTTGCTTTGCCAATAGAAATATGAAATGGTTTCCTCTTTGCTCAAATTTGAGGAGCCTTATAAGCATATATGTGAGGGTTATGTGTTGGATAAAATGAAATGTTATTCCCTCCACAAGGATGGTTCAATCAAATCTTCACATAAATTACAACTTGTTCACAATGATGTTTGTGGTCCTATGCAAACACCTTCATTTGGGAATTATTTATACTTTGTGATTTTCATTGATGAATTTTCTAGGCATGCATGGGTTTATCCATTGAAAGCAAATTTAGACGTGTTTATGTGCTTTAAATAGTTCTTGGTTATGGTTGAAAGTTTGTCAGCATGTAAAATGGACATTATCTAGTTTGGTCGAGGGTATGCCTCAAAAAAATGGAGTCACTGAGAAGAAGAATAATTCTCTCATGGAAATGGAAAGTTGTATGGTCCAAAGTCAAGCTTTGCCACATAGCTTCTAGCTTGAGGTTGTGTGCAACATATGTTCTTAACATGTGTCCCACCAAAGCATTTAAGTCTTTCACTCCATATGAGGGTTGGCATGATTGCAATCCATTTGTTGCTTATCTATGTGTTTTTGGTTGTCTGGCATACATGATAGTGCGTGAACAACAATATAGAAAATTGGATTCTAAGGCTGTGAAATGTATTTTCTGCTAGGTACAATTTTGAAAGGAAAGACTATCATCTGTCATCCATAGCCTAAATGCATTGTGGTTAGTTGTGATTTTGTTTTTGTAGGAGATGCAATTTAGAACTTACTTTCATGTACCAAGGATACATCAATCAACTCAAAGGATGTGTATGGCACTTTGCTGCCTCTTTTTACATGTGGATAGTCAAATAGTGCTCCTAATGAGGTAATTGCTTAGCCTTTAAAGGTTCAAATTAGGATGCAAATCATATCCTACTTTTTTATGGCAATTTATATAATGTAGTTATTAATGAAAGAGCTGACATTGAAGAGACAAAAACTATGCCTAAATGGTTGATGCAAAATTTGAGAGATAGCAAGCTAGGTGCACCTTTGTCATATCATACTTTTTGAGGCTCTCATAATGCTTCTTTTGCATTAGATTGTTTTGTAATGGTTGTCTCTTGTGTTTGTGATAAGAATTAGACTATTTCTTGTGATGAAGCACATAATTCAAGAAATCAGATGCAATCAAAATATGATGTTATGATGAGGAATGATACTTGGTCTTTATGTGATTTGTCTCTTAGAAAAATGTCCATTGGCACCAAATGGGTGTACAAATAGGAATGTAAGACATATGGAATAATGGATAGGTATAAATCTAAGCTTGTTGCCAAAGGTTATGCTCAATAGAAGGGAATTGATTTTTATGAGACCTTTGCTACCACATGTCAAATGACAAATATTCGTAGGCTTTGTGCTCTTGGACCTTATCATGCTTGGAATGTACATTATTTGGAGATTAAAATTGCATTTTTGAATGGTTATCTGCATGAAGAAGTGTATGTATTTCAGCCTCATGGTTTTGGGTAGAAAGGGCATGACAACAAAGTATGGATGTTGAAAAAGGCATTGAATGGATTGAAATAATCACCATGTGCTTGGCACGAAAAGATACATACCTACTTGTTGGCACATGGATTTGAGAACTGTCCAATAGAGAGAATTTTATATATTAAGTGTGCAGATGATGTACTTCTAGTTATTGTTCTATATGTTGATGATATGTTGCTTAGTGGTCCTAAAAGGAAACATATTACTTAATTTAATGTTCTCTTGTGATGCCAAATTTAGGGTTTTTTCATGATTATTTTGTCATTGATGAGGGAATAACATTGTGAAAAAAAAATACATTGACACGTTATTACAATACTTTGGCCTTGAAGCTTGCAAACCTATTTCCATTCCCATGGAGATAGTTTAGGGTTTATTCTTCATGATGTTGGAGAAGCATTTGATATTATTCTCTATTGGTGGGCTATTGGTACAAATATTACTCGTGATAGGAGCAAAAGATGCAAATACTTGTCTCAAAGTCAGTATATTTCCAAATTATTTTGTAGGTTGAATATACATGGTGGAAAGGCATTGAGTACACCATTGCCTACATTTGTGATGTTGAGCAAGGATGATTGTCCCAAACTTGATGAGGATAAGGAATTCATGATTAAATATTGTTACCCTATTCAAGTGTGTGAAGACATGCCTCCATGAAGATATGGAGCTCAAGCAACAACACTTGGATGAATATCTGGCCATACACACACAAATAACAAGTAACACACCTCTAACACCATAGGTGGAGATAGGGTTCGGACACACCAAGAACACCATGAAAGCTCCAAAGGAAAAAGGAGAAGTGCCCCTTTATTTTGTGTCATATTTCAAGTAATTTTCCATGTAAGTCATCGTCGAATTATTGAACAATTTTGGTGGGCCCCTTCAAGATTTTAGGCCTTTACTTCAAGTTTTTGCCTTTTCTTCATCTACCAACAACATGTGACATGGGAGTATGAGAACATGTACCTCTCTTGCTCATTTAGAGTCAAAGTGCTATACACTATCTAAGAATTTAATCTATCATGCAAAGAACGAGCACATCAAGATGTAATATCACCTTATTCACGATTTCTTAATTCACGATTTCTTATTCAGCCAATGCATTCTACTTGCAAAGCTTCATTCTCAAGAAAATGAAGGAGATGGTTTGACCAAGGCTCTACCGCCAAATAGTTTTTGACATTTTTGTCACTTGATGGGGGTCACTTGCTCTTGTTCTCAAACAATCTCTTTTACATTGTCTAACATACCCATTAGGTGGAAGACATAGTTCATATACTCATTATCGGATATTCTTTGTCATTCTTCTTCATCATAAATATTCTCATTTCGATATTGGTACCATTAATGTCTATGTGGAAGGCCGAATGCCATCAGACACCCGTGTATATGCATATTGTAGTAAAACATATAATAGCCTTGTGAACCACATATTGTATTGAGACCAATTGTTGTGTGAGCTTCATAGCTTCCACAACAAAAACAAGTATCCAAGAGAACTAACTATCTAGACTCACACTAAGGAGAGAGATGCACTTTCCACCCAACACCCCGTCCAATATATAGCTCCAAGACCAAGGGGGTAAGACCGTCTCAAGGGTACATGTATTCCTTCCATCACATGGGTTCCCAAGGTGATCACATGGTTTCCAAGCTTAGGAAATTACATGCATTCTAAAAGAAGACCCTCTAAGCTCTCACATACAAATCAAATGGCAAGGAGAAGCTTCCAATCAATTCTAAAGTACTCAACCTTGGAGAATTAGCCCTAAGGTTCAAGACCCTTCAAATATGGGTAAATGAATAATAAACCCAAGGGTTTCACACCTAGAATCCCAAGGGTTCTACCCCTTAGAGCCATGTAATTATAAAACATATTCCCCTTCTAAAAGCATTTCCATCCAAAAAAATGAGTGGAGATATATACTTTGTGGTATTCCCCCGTGCCCCATGATCATTCTCTTCGATCATGGTCTTTGTAATAAAGTAAGTCTATGATCCAAGGGTCAGACCGGTTTAGACAGATCTGAAATCGGACACCGTTTGGTCATCCGTGTGTATGACCAAAGATCTCGAGTTTAGACTTACTAGGAGGTCATTTACTCTTGTGAACAAGTGATCCACTTAGCTTAGTGGTTAAGTCTCAAGGATGTGAAGGACGAGGTCTTGGGTTCAATCCCCATGAGGTACATGGGAAGAGTATTTTGCCCAAAGAGCTCTAGAACCTTCTAGAAGCATCCACTGGACACTTGGCGCACATGTAGTTACATGGCTGACACTTGGATGATTAGCATTCACCTGCCCAAGAAGGTAGTCCCCTGGAGAGAGCTATATATAGAGGCATTTGGTTGGGAGGAGAGTCATCTCTCTAGTATGTGGTGGTCGTAATCCTTGTTCTCTTGCAGTCTTCATCTCTCTAAGCTTGCCTCTTAATTCCAAAGGGGAATTCCATATCGTCTGAATCTTAAAAGAAGTGAATCCATGTGTGGTATGATCCTTGCCCCGATCTCTAAAATTTCCATTTGGTTTTGCATATGAAAAAACTATGTGCAAGGTATGGAAACGATGATATGGATGGAATAGAACATCCCTACCTAATTCCTTTCTTAAGCTATGTGGAATTTGGGCCTTCATATTTCAAAAATTTGAATTAGGTGGATCCAAAGTGTTTTCATCTAAATTGCTATCTTGGTCCATCTCTATGCACCACTTCTACATGAACCTAGCAAAATAGATCAATATTGCATAAGACTTCCTTAACAGACTCATTTGTCAAGTCAGAATCTATCTCGTTTTGAGAGGAAGATGAATCTTTCATAATCCTTGCCCAAATCACTTTCTCTTAGATGTACACATACTTTGTACCTTATAGTGAAATGGGTGGAGTTCTTATTTGTGATTTGCCTCCAATAATGAAATCAATCTAGATAGACAAGAAATTGTTTTATAATATCTACCCAACCAATAGAATGGTATAACTAGATTATATATATAGTTTTAAGAGGATATAACACCCTCTTTAATTTTGAGAGAATATCTTTACTTAATTTGGGTTTAAGGCTCTTTCAAAAGTTTACTTAGTTTTGAAAGTCAAGTTTACGAGTCTAAAACCCATCGGATTCAAAGCTACTTGTTGAAAAATCTAATTGGTTGAAATCTATGTTACTTGTTCTTCCAAAAAGATTAAGATATTTATAACTATGTCCCAAATGGGAACTCATGGTGTAAAAGATCGTATTATCTTTGAGGTCACAAGTATTTGTAAGATGGATTATTTCAACCAATTCTTTTGATTGGTTCTCAATCCTTATGGATCTTTAGCAAGATCTCAAAAACCTAGAGATACTTCTTGATCCTTTCAAAATTCTCTGCTTTTATACTCTAGATTTGTTTTAAGATATTCTATATTGACATCATAACTAGAGCTTTCTTATTCTTCTTATTGATTTGAATTAACAAGTATCCAAAAGATGATCTTTTTGAGTTTTCTTTCAAGCTTAATCTAAGGTCATCTTTATGTTCCTTGAATTCCAAGTCATACTTTGGGATGAAGCTTTTAGAACTTCAACCTTTGGAGTTTACCTTCAAGCTCCAAGAACTCGAGCCTCTCTTTATTTCTAACTCTCTATCAGGTTCATCGAGAGATAAAACCTTTACTATCTTGTTGGAAGAGTTCTTCTTCCCTTTGAGAGGATAGTTGAAGAAGATGCCTATTCCTAGACATTATCTTCTTGAATTATTCCATTGGATCATGAGTCCTTTTTTCTTTTGGCCATCAAGAAAAAGTACTCAACACGATTCAATACCCACAGTCCCATACTGGTGGGTTCTTCATCCAATCCTCATAACTTTGTCTCTATACTTTCTCACCTTCTATGTCCCTTTTAATGCCCTCTATCTACTACAAAGTATGGTACCAAATTATGAGATCAAGGACTAAGGTGCTTAGACACACCACAACTAATCTTACTTAATCTTTAAGAATATTTGATTAACCATTTAATGTGGTGTGATTGAGCTTATCAAACTTAAAATCTCAGTTTAAGAAATCATTTCTCAAAGTTTGGAGAAGCATTGAGTTAATGGTGACCATAGAGGTTATCTAGTGTCACATTAACTTTTCTCTTTAAACCAAATAAGAGATAAGACTAGGTCTTTCTTGATTAGATCCCTTTTCCTCATTTCAAGTTTGATGTTTTACCCATGGCTTTTATGTGGGGATCTAACTTTTATGCTTCATACAAGAAACCATTTTCCTTGGGCACCCTTTATTGGAATCCACAACTTATGCTGTGTTATCTCGAGAAGCATCGATATACTTTTAAGATTATGCTTTATAGCTCATCCAACTTATTTTCCAAACCCATTTAGGATTTCCCTGTTGGAGTAGGACAATCAACAATTGGTGATTATATGAAGTCTAGAAGTGAAGATATGAAGAAAAGATTGAAGTTCAACTTCATGAAGTAAAGTGAAGATTTAGGAAGCAAAGTTCTTCAAACATATGTACATTAGTTTTGTAAATACTTCAATATACTTGAAGTAATGATGAATCAACACTCATATTTATATATATATACGAGTATATGATTGTATTAAGAGGGAGAGATGAAATATAGATGAATAGATGATGTGTAGTGAAAGTATCATCCATCAGATGTATGAAAAGTTGAATAGAAAGAATGTTCAGAGAATTGCACGTCGATCTTTTCTCTAGTTCTCCTTCTGTGTTTGATTTTATCAGAATTCCTTCTCTACACATCTAATTCCATAGTTAATCTATCTATGGTTAAAGTTTGAGAGTCCAATTGCAAACAGGATGAGAGAATTTTGTGTAGGAACATTCATATGTGAGAAAGTATTGAGTGTCTTCTGAACAAGCGCAATTCCGATGGTCAAAGAAATGGTCAGTTCTCAGTGCACAATGTAAAGTTTTGCCAATGAGGAGTCAAAATCTAAGTTGGAAGGTAAGCCATCTATGGCTAAAAGCATTCGCTTAAACGGATTTTAGTTTGGGAGAACCATGTGTTAGAAGTTGCATGTGTCAAAGTCGACTCTACAAGGAGACAATTTCAGACATAGGCGACACATCCTACAAAGTTTCATCAGAAACTTTACACAAATGATCAATCAATGAGTCAATAATGTGCAGCAGACTTTTCTGTGAAATGACTTTCTTCACAGTTAGTTAAAATCTTGACAGTTTGGTGCTTGTCTTCCAAAATTGGTTGGAGTTTAAAGTTATTCTTGATATAGAGGTGATCTAACATCAAGGATAGCTTGTTCTTTTGGAGATTAACACTCTCCATCAGTGGTATCAGAGCAGGAAGTATCAAAATTGAGGAAAGGAAGACCGGGACTGTTGCAGATATACAAATTTCACACCTTGAAGGTTCAAAAGGATAAAGTGTGGAAGAAAGACTGAAGGAAGACACATAAAGGTTATCAAAAGGATCAGAAGGAGCAACATTCAAAGCTAAGGTACATTCATTCCTTATAAGGATTAAAGATTTGATAATACAGGTGAAGCAAGGATGGGAGATAGTCTCCAAATTGAGAAGTTGGATAGAGAGAACTATCCAGCTTGGTCTATGAGAATGGAAGCTCATCTTATGAGCAAAGATCTGATGGGATACATCACAAGAGAGGAAGAAAAGCCAGAGTTTTAAGATCCTAGTGTTCCAACTAGGGAAGAGCTTGCAGATATAAAGATTTGGATGAAGAAGGATGCTCAAGCAAGGAGCATAATCTACATGGCAGTAAATGATTATTTTCTTCCTCATATCAGAGGACTTGAAAGTGCAAGTGACATATGGAATGCTTTGGAAGAGCATTTTCAGAATACAACCAAATCAAGGAAAGCTTCATTATGGGCAGATTTTACTACATTTAAGAAGAAGGCTTCACAATCAATATCTGATTATGTGACAAAGATGAAAGACATTGCTGATTCTTTAGGTGCAGTTGATGAAGATATTGAAGAAGATAAGTTGGTAAGACAAATTCTCACAGGGCTAAGAGGAGATGAGAAGTGGAAGCCTTTTATTTTGTCTACAGAACTTTCATTAGATCATTTCACTCCTGATTTGAATCAATTGTTAGGACATATGCTAACTTTTGAGAATGATATCAAAGGAGATGTTGATAAGAGTGCAGGTCATGCAATGTATTCTAAAGACAAGAAGAAATCTAGCAAAGGAAAGCAACAATCAGTTGAAGATGAAGGTACTCCAAGTCAAGCAAACTTCCTAAGAGGAAGAGGAAGTGGCAGAAGTAGAGGAAGAGGTAGAAATAACAAAGATAATGTCAGAGCTTGTTGGATATGTGGTAAGACCAATCATCTATCTCATGATTGTTGGCATAATAATCAAAGCAATGGTAATTTTAATCAGAACTTTAATCAAAGAGGAAGAGGTGGCAAATATTAGAGAGGAAACTTCAGAGGTAGAGGTGGTAGGAATTCTTTTGGAAGAAGTGGAGGAAGAAACTTCCAAAATCAATCCTACAATAACACCTACTATAATTATGCATCAGATCAGAAAGAAGATTCAACTCTTATTATGAATGCAACATGTGAATCCTCACATGAAGACATGAGAGTATTTTATATTGACTCAGGATGTAGCAATCATCTGAGTGGAAATATTGCTTTGATGACTGATCTAGATCATAAGGCAATTAATTACACAGTTCAAACAGGTGATAATACAAAGCACAAAGTAAAGTCAATTGGTTCAGTTAAAGCCAAAGATGGAATTACTCTCTTGAGTAAGGTTCTGTATGTTCCTACAATTCCAAAGAACTTGATTAGTGTAGGACAAATTGTGGAAAAAGGATATGAGGTAAGGTTCACTAATGATGGAGTTTATGTTGAAGACCCTAGTCAAGGGTATAAACAAATTGTTACAGGGAAGAAGGAAGGAAGGCTCTTCACATTAAAGATGCAAGGTAATATTGGACATGCTATGTTCACATATGGAGAGCAAAAGGTGTCTGAATTGGATCTTTGGCATAAAAGACTTGGACACTTTAATGAAAGAGGTATCAAAGAAATGGCTAACAATGGTTCAGTGCTTGGATTGCCTAATGTTGCAGGTCAACACATGACATATAAATGTGAAGCATGTCAGTTAGGTAAGGCTCATAAGCAACCATATAATAAGCATGGTTTTATGTATTCAGAAAGACTTGAATTGGTACATACAGATGTGTGGGGTCCTTCAAAAGATTTCAGTATAAATGGTTCAAGATATTATGTCATATATGTTGATGATGCTACCAGGTGGATCACAATCTTTGTGATCAAAGACAAGTCAGAAGTGTTTAATACATTCAAACACTATCATGCATATGCAGAAAGAATTACAGGTCAAAATTTGAAGAGACTAAGGTCAGATGGAGGGGGACAGTATTTTTCTAATGATTTTAGTGATTATTTGTGGAATGCAGGTATAAAGAGAGAGGTTACTTGCAGGTACTCTCCTCAACAAAATGGTGTAGCAGAGAGAAGAAATAGAACTCTTGTTGAGTTTGCAAGATCCATGATGAAGGAGAAAAATTGCCCAAATTATTTGTGGGTTGAGGCTGTAAATACAGCCACATATTTGGTCAATAGGTTACCATGTAAAGCTTTGCAGGGTATGACACCATATGAAGCTTGGTGGGGTAAGAGACCTACCTTGGATCATTGTAAAATATTTGGATGTTTGGCATATGCATATGTGCCATCTCAATTGAGGCATAAATTGGAACCTAAAGCAGAGAAGTATGTATTCATTGGCTATGATGACAAACCGATGGGTTATAGGTTGTGGAGTCCATCCACAAAGCAATTCCTTGTGTCTAAGGATGTTACATTTGATAAGCAAGGTACTTGGTATGCAGGTACACTTAATGTTCATGCAGATGTTGAAGAAGTTGTGAATCAAAAGAAAGGTAAATCAAAGGATCAGATATTTGATGAAGAGGAGAACAACGAAGTACAGGTTGAAGTTGAAGAAGTGCCAAGGTTTGATCCAGAATGTGATGAACCAGAAACTTCAAGAAGTGGAGAACTCAGAAGGTCATCTAGGCACACATGGCAACCTACAAGGTATAGCTATGATACTTCATTCTTGACTACTAAAGATTATGCTTACATGTTAAAAGCAGATGAAGATCCATCCACATATGATGAAGCCAAAGGGAAGAAGAATTGGGAAAAGGCTATGTAGGAGGAATATGATGCATTGATGGAAAATGAGACTTGGGATTTGGTTCCTAAACCAAATAGTTAGAAGATCATTGGGTGCAAATGGGTTTATAAAACAAAAAGGTTTGCAGATGGAAGTATATCTAGGTGCAAAGCCAGGCTTGTTAAAGGGATATGCACAAACATATGGTGTGGACTATGATGAAACTTATAGTCCTGTTGCAAAGATGACAACCATAAGGACTCTAATAGCAATTGTTGCTTGCAAAGGTTGGAAATTGTCTCAATTAGATGTGAAGAATGCTTTTTTGAATGGTTATATTTCAGATGAAGTTTATATGGAACAACCAGATGGTTTCAAAGATCAAGTGTATCGAAATTATGTGTGTAAGCTCAAGAGAGCTTTGTATGGGTTGAAGCAGGCCCCAAGGGCATGGAATTATAGGCTTGTAAAGTTCTTAAAGGAACTTGGATTTCAAGCATCAAAGGCAGATAGTAGCTTGCTAGTTAAAGCAAGTGAGGATGGATTTATTTATGTTTGTATTTATGTTGATGACATAATACTTACAGGAAAAAATGACAAAGGTATACACATGATTAAGAAGCAGATGGAGAATGAGTTCAAAATCAGTGATTTGGGAAATTTGTCATTCTTTTTGGGAATGGAGATTTCATATACTCAACATGGAGTATATGTAACTCAAGAAAGGTATCTGAAAAATTTACTAATCAAATTTAAAATGGAAGATTGCAGGATAGCACCAACTCCAATGGAAGTGAATCATAGATTGAGTAGATATGGAGGAGAAGAATTCAAAGATATGAAGCTCTATCAGAGTTTGGTGGGTAGCCTGATTTATGTTACATTAACAAGACCTGATTTATCATATGCAGTTAGAGTTCTATCTCAATTCATGCATTGTCCTAGAAAGGAACATTGGATTGCAGGACAAAGAGTACTTAGGTACATCAAGGGGACACTTAAAGAAGGTCTGTATTATGGATTTACTTTTGATACAAGAGTCAAGATATATAGTGATGCAGATTGGGCAGGTAATTCTGATGATAGAAGATCAACACATGGATATTTGTGTTATGTGGGAGACAAGCTAATTTCTTGGTGCTCTAAGAAGCAACATACAGTTGCTTTATCATCTACAGAAGCAGAATACAAAGGCATGGTAGAAGCTGCAAAGGAAGTAATATGGTTAAAGACTCTTATGAAGAGTTTTGATATGGTTCAAAGTACTCCTATCATTTGTGGAGACAATGTGAGTTCTTTATATTTGGCAGCAAATCTTGTATTCCATGCTAGAACTAAACATATTGAGATTCAGTATCATTTTTTGAGAGAGAAGGTTGTTGATAAAGAAATAGAAGTTATGCATACTCCTACAAAAGATCAACTTGCAGATATGATGACAAAAAGTTTGGATGGACCAAAGTTGCAGAGGTTTAAAGATATGACAGGAATAAAGAAGATGCAGGTAATCACAATTGATGATTGAGGGGGAGCTGTTGGAGCAGGACAATCAACAATTGGTGATTATATGAAGTCTAGAAGTGAAGATATGAAGAAAAGATTGAAGTTCAACTTCATGAAGTAGAGAGAAGATTCAGGAAGTAAAGTTCTTCAAACATATGTACATTAGTTTTTAAATACTTCAATATACTTGAAGTAATGATTAATCAACACTCATATGTATATATATATATATATATATATGAGTATATGATTGTATTAAGAGGGAGAGATGAAATATAGATGAATAGATGATGTGTAGTGAAAGTATCATCCATCAGATGTATGAAAAGTTGAATAGAAAGAATGTTCAGAGAATTGCGCATCGATCTTTTCTCTAGTTCTCCTTCTGTGTTTGATTTTATCAGAAATCCTTTTGTACACATCTAATTCCATAGTTAATCTATATATGGTTAAAGTTTGAGAGTCCAATTGCAAACAGGCTGAGAGAATTTTGTGTAGGAACATTCATATGTGAGAAAGTATTGAGTGTCTTTTGAACAAGCACAATTCCGATGGTCAAAGAAATGGTCAGTTCTCAATGCACAATGTAAAGTTTTGCACAAATGAGGAGTCAAAATCTAAGTTGGAAGGTAAGCCATCTATGGCTAAAAGCATTCGCTTAAACGGATTTTAGTTTGGGAGAACCATGTGTTAGAAGTTGTAGGTGTCAAAGTCGACTCTACAAGGAGACAGTTTCAGACATAGGCGACACATCCTACAAAGTTTCATCAGAAACTTTACACAAATGATCAATCAATGAGTCAATAATGTGCAGCAGACTTTTCTGTGAAATGACTTTCTTCACAGTTAGTTAAAATCTTGACAATTTGGTGCTTGTCTTCCAAAATTGGTTGGAGTTTAAAGTTATTCTTGATATAGAGGTGATCTAACATCAAGGATAACTTGTTCTTTTGGAGATTAACACTCTCCATCATTCCCCAATCCTGATGGTTTATGAGAGTCTTTCCTTGCATTGGGGTTCTTTGAGAACTACCAATCCTTGAGAACATCTAGGTTAGAAGATGTAATGAAAGAAGTATGAAGCACTATAACACGAGGAGGTACTTCAACTCTATCTATTTCTTGCATATCTTTTACCTTGCAATACCTTATTCGGTCTTTTTAAAGCATAAGGTACAAGTTCTTGGGGACTTTCTCCCCTCCTTGAGAGTTTTCATCCTCAAAAATTGTGTAAGGTTTTATTGAAAATTATGGTCTTACTATTGCTCTTTAGAGTTTGAAAGAGTTTAGTTTCAATTTCTATTGTCCCCCTTGGTTAAAATAACTATTTAGAGCTTTTTATTTTCTCTCCTCCAAGCTTTTTGAACAAATGTCCCAAATTTCAAGCTTGGATTACCCATTAATTTGGTGCCCCATACCACAAAATCCACTTGAGTGGTAGTGTAATCCTAGATGCCCCATACCATCCGGCTTACATTTCCCATTTAGTGAAGGTAACTTTAGCTTTAATCTTAGGATCAAACCTTCTTTTAGTCTCATCAAGTGAGATCTATTACATCTTTGACTTGTAAGTGTTATTTCCATTGCAAAGCATATTTCTTGCTCATTCCACAATGAAATTATAACTTAGCAAGTCTTAGTTGTAATTTCAATTTGAAAAGAATTAATTTTAAGGATTGGGTTTTCAATGATTCCTTTGTTCAGATGCACTCTAAAAGATCATTTTTATGTCACCTGATAATAGAGCTAGTTTATGCCATCCTAGATATTATCTTTTGACATAACAAGTAACCTAAAAAATCATAATTGACTTACTAATCAGATTTTAATATGAAGTAGATGGTAACACCATTTATCATTTGAATAGTCCTTTACTTCTAAGACATTATAAAATGGTATTTAGGGTTTGTTGCAACCCTTGAGTTTTACCTTCTCTTTAGGCCTTCCATTTTCTTGGAAGAATAATGTAAAGTTTTGAATAATTCTCTAGTTTTCTTAGATAAAGAACTTTCTTAAACGGAAGAATTTCCATCTTCCAACACTACATAAATTGTTTTATGCCATATTTTCTCTTCCTTATAGCTTAAGACTAAGCTCTTTAAGTTACCACCATTGTGGTGGTTAAGGAAGAGAATTTTTTTACCTCTCACTTAAGTCCTTGGCCTTGTTGATTAGGCATGCCATGGGTTTTATGGGAAAATTCCATAAGCAAGACTTTAAGCTTAAGGTATCTCAAAAAGTTAGAATGTATTTGGATTTTATCTACTAAGACAATAATAAAGGAATTAAATGTTTTAGTATGACCAATGGGCCCCTATATTCTTTTAAATTTGAATTTTAGTTATGCTAGACCCTCTTTACCCACAAACCCATATAATTCATTCCAAATGCATACTTAGTGTATGCCAAATGTTTACACCTTTTTTTCGGGAGAGTTGTAGCTGCATAAGGTTCAGAAACGGAACCCCTCCTTAAAGCATGCAAAAGTTCTAATTTGGAAATTTGGTTTGTTTGAAGGATGGTGCAAAATTTCCATGCATGTTTCTTTGTGCATGCTGGTTTTTGTAATGCATTGGATGCATGGCCATGATCATGCATAACCAATCTTTCTTTTCCTAAACCACTTAACTTTTGATGCATAGTTGAAATCATTCTCAAGACTATTTGTCTATGTGATCAAAGTAAGTAGACCACACGTGCTTATCCACCCATTTCCAAGTTCATCTCTATAATGATATGTATTGCACATTCTATGGTTTCCAAGGAAAAGATCCCATGCATCTTATCTTTATGCACAACTATATGCATGCTTCCTTTGCTTTTGAAAAAGGATAATTACAAGAACAATCATGGTTTTTTGTATGCATATAGAATCATGTACAACCAAATTTTGTGTATAGTAAATTTATGAACACAATTCTTAGCTTCAGGTGCCATTAGCAAATCATGCATGGCATGTCCAGATAATTGAGAAGGAACATTAGTGGGTTACTCAAACCTTATTCTTTGTGTGCTCCTTCGAAAGAGCCTTTTATCGAGGGAACTTCATAATCTTCTCCAATGAAGGTCCTTGTTCTCCTGTGGCTTCCTCAAGGCTTCGACAATGTGTCAAAAGAAATTTTTGCACAATATAATTCATTTTATTGAATAGAACTACTCACACAACAAAGGAATAAAACATGCAAAGAATGAAAGGAGTAAAAATGTGTTTCCCCAATTATGATGATGATCCTCCATTCCATGATTCAAAGGATCCTAAATCCTGGAAGTGCTCCTTTCTTTTGCTTCCTCTTTGTCCTCCATGAGAGTTGACTATAGTTGAAAGACCAACTAAATGGATGCCACTCCTGGGATTTGGAGTTTTGAAAACTCCTTTTCCATTGAAGTTGAAAGTGAAGAAACATTCTCACGAATGAACCTAGTGTTTGACTCCTTTGTCTTTTACACCTTCTCTATATACAAAGAAAATCTTTGTACAAAAAAACTCGTACAAGTGTAGTTAGATATGGGTACTTCAAACTTGGAAAATGGCTGGGTGCTTACTTATATCCCATATGCGAATTTCAGTTCTATTTTTGTCAAGCAAAAGAGAGGGGGGATACTACTTTGAGTGCCTCTCCTTTTTGTTCGCATATCCTAAGCGCTTGGACAAGCAAGTACACGGCTGATTGTCTCGGGCCCATATGATAGTGTATAAAGATTACTTCAATCCTCTACATAGAGGGGTATCACATAATACATTTTTTGCAATGTATGAGGACTAAGAGAGCTACCCAATGTCCTCATGTGAATATGACTGGAGTATCTTGTCACCGAACTCAACTCAAATTTGACATGCAATATCTCTTCATAGCTCTTAGCTTTGATACGAGTGTTGTGTGAGCTCCATAGAATCCACAACAAAACAAAGTATCTAAGAGAACTAATTAGTTAGAATCACACTAAATAGAGGGATGCATTTTCCACCCAACCAACCCCTTCAATATATAGCTTTTAACACCAAAGGGGTAAGTCCGTCTCACGGGGACATGTGTACCTTCCATCACATGGGTTTCCAAGGGATCACACGGTTTCCAAACTTAGGAAATCACACAAAAACACATGCCTTCTAAAAGAAGACCCTCCAAGCTCTCATGTACAGATCAAGTGACTAGAAAAAGCTTTTAATCAAGTCCACGGTACTCAATCTTAGAGAATTAGCCCTAAAGGTCAAGACCTTTCAAATAGAGGTGAATAAACAACAAACCCCAAGGGTTTTACAACTAGAAACCCAAGATTTCTACTCCTTAGACCCATCTCATTGTACAACACCAGCCATTTGGGGAAATTGCATACAATGAATTTATACTCTCTCGTTCTTTGATCTTCTATGTTGTTTTATAAGTTTTCATATAAAGGTATAAAAAGCATTTGGGACGCGACCAAAAAGACAAGGTGCACTTTGACGAGCTCCTCTTTATTTGGTGCCTTATAATTAAAAGGAATTTTGGATACTTCACTTTCATTGGCATACAAAGATACACATAGAGAAGACATGACGCACGTGCCCTTATTCTTTCCTTTGAAGTTGAAAGAAATGAGATCAAAGTGATTCAACTTTCTGGTCATGTGTTCGAGGCTGCTCTCCGGGTGGTTGGGCCTTTCGCCTCTTGAGGCGGGGGTGAGGGTTCAACCCCCGTTGGTAGCATTTGTGAGGGACATGTTAATTTGGAATGATGTATCATGTGGTTGATGTGCTACCATCTATTCTGTTCCGTGATAATTGTGACTGCTATTTAACTCAGTTATGTAAACCTCTGTTCTTGTGAGATAAGGGGGGTTCCCATGGGTACTATGCCCTTCCTTGTACAATTGCAATTTCAAAGTTAAAGCCTGGGGGAGTAGGCCTAGGCTGAAACTCCATTTAAAAAAAAAAAAACTTTTTGGTCATGTCTATAAAAGTGTACATATGTCTACTTTATCCATGATGTACCCAGAAGATTTGTTGTGTACATATGTCTATTTTATCCATGATGTACCCAGAAGAGTTGTTGAAACAGGGCTCGGAGACTCTTTTTGGTTCCTTACCATTGTCATCAATCTATTTCCCATGGAACTTATAAACAAAAGTGGACTTAAAACAAATGGTTGGAATCTGGAATGAAAATAAGAACTCTTGGATTTCAACAGATATTTTAAGCCAACGTAAAGGTTTTGATTTGATGATTAGCTTGATTTGATAAGCATAATGTGTAAGTAGAGACTAGAAGAAATGGGCTATGAAAGGATTAACCACCTCCTAAAAAGTAGGGTATCTAAACGAAACAACCTAACAACCTATATTACCCCAAAAAAAGGCTACCATAAAGATTCTCTCTTACTTTTTCCTTGGTGAAAAACATGATTCTTTGAGAAGCTTCACAAGGTGCATAAAATCACGATTTTCTAAGGATTCTCAGAAAATGCCACCCTTCTCAACTTTCCTCTCCATGCCTCTCCTATTTTTGTTATCTTTTTCAATATCTTTCAATTTTTTTTGGTATTTTTTGTTGGATACCAAAAACAAAAAGTTAAATACTTTGTAACCAAAAAACTTTACAAGATTGTTAGCACTAAACTCCACACTAACTACCTCCCAAAACTTTCCACTCTTAATCCTGTCCATGTAGAGGTCCATGGCTATGGTAAAAGCTTCCTATTTGTCATCTGCCTTTATTCCATTGATCAATTGCCTTACTATTTGCTCTTCATCAATGATTTCTCCAATGCTTTCAAGTTGGTCTGCTATGTCCTTTATTTTGGTGGCAAAATCAATCACACTCTGGTTGAGCATCTTCTTGAGTGTGGTGAATTCCATCCACAATTGATTCTTCCTTGCCTTGGTCACTTGATGAGAACAATGCTTCAACAACATTCCAATTTTAGAACATATGGCACTTAAAAATGAAAAAAATTACAAAAGTCTAACCTTATGTGGTCCACAATCCACACTAGAATTTGTAGTAAATTCCATGATATAAGGGCGAAGAAGAATTGAAAAACCTTCTTTCACACTCGATGGACAATGTCAATAATGGAAAAGGCTATGCTCGCTACGCTAGCTTGACCTTAATTCACATCAATCTCCTTGTTTGTTTTTAGGGTCATCCCTTCCTAGTTCTTACCCTTAACGAACCTTCAAACTATGTTCATTCCTAGTATGTATTAATCATTCCACCCTTGCTTGTGTCGGATTTGGGGGTCCCATAGGTAGTGTGCTCTTCACATTGTACTATCAATTGATTCTAGCTATCACATATAAAAAACCTCTTCTTTTCATGAATAAAACCATAAAAGTAAACTTTACATGAACATTGGTCAACATTTTCCGTTCAAAAAAATGATTCACATTTTGCATTAAGAAAATGATATTTTCTAATGTACTAATGATATTCATGTAGTAATG
>CM035419.1:109420756-109433256 GCA_020310875.1 Ceratopteris richardii | reverse complement strand
TTAGCCGAACCGTAGGTTGTCCAAAATATTTCTCCATGCTACGAAACCGCACTCTCTCATCCTCCAACTGAGACAAGAGGGCTACATCACCACTTGTCCATCCTGCAATGTACTCAATCCAACTATCCTCAAGAATCTCGTTTGTGCATTGCTAGAATATGAGCAACTGCATGGATTGGTTTATGAAACCAATCCCATCGACTTTGCACAGCGTCACATAAACCCTTCTTCCTATCAAAAGAATTAAAAACATATGTAAGTATTTATCTAGACTATAATCATACAATGATACAGGATACATCATATATGAATCATGAATCGTGATATATGTAATATCAAAAAATAAAAAAGTACCAAATTGTAATAAACTTACTCCATCTCTGAAAGTCCATCGACTCGCTGGATGCAATCTTGTATCCGGTTGATGTACTCGTATACAAGGCCAAGAGTGCTACCCTCCATATCTTTAATGCGGAGCACAGTGTATACATGCTGAATGGAAGCTACTAATATCTCTCCCTTCACCCAAAGATCATCCTCTCCCATGACAAGAGATGAAAACTTTGTGAAGAGAGGATTCCCTGCTCTAACTTCCGATAACTGATACCATTCTTCTGAAACACATGTGCGTAAGAGACCCTTCCTCACTCTCAAGACTCTATCAACGACTATGTACATGTAACAAAAACGAGTGAGAGAAGGTTTTTGGAAATCTAAGGAGTGAGCACGAAAAACGTTTAGGACTTTTGGGCGGCTAGTGACAAACTTCACTATAAATTTGGCTTTATCTAGGATGGTTGTTACCCATGGAATTCCCCCTATGTCTTCCATGAGTAGATCTAAGCTATGTGATGCATAAGGTGTCCATTTGATTTTGGGATACATATCCTCAACCATACGCCCCATGGACACACAGTTAGACCCATTGTCGGTCACAACTTGCACCACATTTTCACTCTCCACGTCCTCAATGGCTTTTTGAACATGTGAAAATATGAATTGACTAGTAACCACTGTGCCAGGTGCATGTGCAGGTATGGCACGTAAGAACATTGTGCTCCTGCACGAGCAGACAAGAATGTTGTAAACATTCCTCTTCCTCATGTCTGACCAGCCATCACATAGAATAGAGAAGCCATACTTTTCCCATGAGCTCCTCAATGACAACATTTCTGTCTCAACTAATGTCTTTTGTTTGGAGAGCTCAGAGGTACGGAAGACTTGTCCCGATGGACCCTCCCAGGGATAACCAATCCTACTCAAAGCTCTCATGGCCCTCTTCCATGCATTTGTGTTTGCCACATTGAATGGGATACCACATTCAATGAAGAGCTTGGTTATCTCTCGGGTTGCTTCATTCATTGATTGTTTTTGTATTTCGGCCCTCACGCTACCTTTCACAAATATATTGCTCTCTGGAATCTTGGGTCTAGGATCCTCAGAGATGCTCACTGAGCTAATGCTCTCAGTTTGGGGCCGTTTGGATGAAGTAGGGGTATAATCAATGGGATTGGTTTGCTCTTCATTGCTATGTGACAATGAAGATGAACCAATTGGCATATTACCCACCCCTTCGCTCAATTGAAGCTGAGTAGTTAGCTCCTCAACAATCCTTGGAAGAATAGAAGTGCATTTTCCAATGCCTCCACCTTTTAAACCAAGGAGATGAGCTTTGATACGAGATGCGGTGCCTGTGTAAACTCCCATGCGATACTTGCATTGCCATGTGTTCTTGCCAAGCTCTTTCACATGGTTACGAATAATATTAGGAGTTCTTCCCATGATGATAAAACTCAAAAGATGAAGGCTTAGGAGTGAGGACTAAACTTCTATGACACTCAAGAACAAAGCTCAAGACTCAAGACTCAAGAGGGCAAATTGTAAGGGGCTGAATATATGTACTAATAACTATGTAGTGAGTCGTGACAAGAGGCTCTCTCTTTCTCTCTCTCTCTCTCTCTCTCTCTCTCTCTCTCTCAAAATGAGCGCAATCTCGTCGAAATGAGCATTCAAACTTCGGTGAACTCAACATATAAAGTCTAAACCCTCGATTTTTTTCGCACGATTTTTTGAATAAAAATTGTTATTAACGATTTAAATCGCACCATCGATTTTTACAATTTTTTTACTATATATATATATATATATATATATATATATATATATATATATATATATATATATATATATATATATATATATATATATATATATATATATATATATGTATATGTATGGGTGAAAATTCTCACTTTATTGCATTAAGGAAGAATAATGTACAAGAGTGCAAGGGAGAGAACTACTCTCTCTTTTCTCTCCAGTGTAGAACATTGACTTCAACACAAAGACCTCAACCATCTGTCCAACTATATAAATACAACATCAGCAACTAAAACGAGTCTAGGAGGGAGTAAGTGTAGATCTGTCCCGAGCAGGCACAACATCTATATCAAGCCTTAATCTTGTTTTGCAGAAAGTCCATGAGAAGATTGGAGGAGAGGTTTTATTGTGAAATAGGTTTCTGTTCCTGAGTGTCGAGTGAAGAGCAGTAGGAAAATGCATCGCTTTCTCACCCAATCCAGGGCTTTATTATCCTATTTAAAAAGCAAAAAAGTAGTGTTGAACTTAGTGGGCTTCATCTCCCAAATTGGAAATAGGAAAAGACTATTCCACCGTCTTTGAATACATGAGCACATCCAGAACGCATGACGCATAGTCTCGGCATAAGAGGCAAATGTGGACAACGAATTTCTTCCAACCCATGTTTGGAAAGAAAAGCCCCCAAAGTGAAATGACCTACTAGAATCCTCCACATGAAAATCTTCATTTTGAAGGTGAAAGATGACTCCCAAATAGCAAAAAACCTGGAGTGCCACTGGAATGGAGTTTTCTTGAGTTTCCAATGCTTCT
Source organism: Ceratopteris richardii (assembly GCA_020310875.1). Classification (NCBI taxonomy): domain Eukaryota; kingdom Viridiplantae; phylum Streptophyta; class Polypodiopsida; order Polypodiales; family Pteridaceae; genus Ceratopteris; species Ceratopteris richardii. Next base: position 109,430,346 of record CM035419.1, on the reverse strand, counting down.
TGCATTGAAGAGTAATATCTTCTGACCAAACAAGTGCACTATAGTAAGTACTAGCTTTTCCAATCCACCATCTAGTGTGCTTTGCAAGCAGCCAATTACGCCAAGGATCCGATGCATGAATAGAAAGTGGGACTTGATAACCCTACACGAAAAGAAGTATTTGTATCCACTTTGATCTGTAAGCCGGACCAATCACATACGTTTTCCAAATGATTGGAAACGGTAAGAGCTCCCATTTGGAGTCATAACATTTTGCTATAGAATCAATCCCTTTATTATTAAAGTATGGACCTGCCACCCCTAAAGAGTAAGCAAACGGTGAATTTGATAAGAAGGATCAATACTGAGACAACGATGCAAAAGAGTTTCCCACATAGCGGTGCCTTTCCGTTCCATTTCAATCGCGTTGCAGTCTGTTTGAAGCTCTAGAGCATAAAATGTAATGTAAGCAAAGAAGTTTGCGAGGGAGGGTGAGAAAAGAACTTATTCCAAGCATCCAATTTCCATTTTCCCTTATAATACACCACTGCATTCTCTAAAAACTTCCAAAAAATATCTGTCCAAAGGGGCTTATAAGAGGAAGTGGTATGCATGAAAAAAGCTATCCACCTCGCCATTATATGGGAATGAAGATGCAAAATACCAAGTCCATCTTTGCATTTAGTTTGACATACATAGTCCCATGCAAAAGCCACCAATGCAAAACTATGTTTTTTATCCCACAAGAAGCTCTTTATTAAGCAATCAAAGGTACGAAGATGACACTTCTTCCAATCTAAAAGCAATAAGTAATACATAACATACGGCTGCAAAAATGCTTGCACTATCCTTATCCTGGCATGCCACGGCCGGTGAGAAGAATGCCACAATTCCAATTTGCCTTTTTTAACAAAATACCCAATATCTTTGGTGGAAATATTCACTCCCAATGGATAACCCAAATGTCGAAAAACAGCACCCTTGTCTATTTTAGGTCCCAACCAAGGAAGGGATTCAAAGTGATGTGCAGAAATGTTAATTAGTGCTGATTTTCCCTTATTGACGCATAATGCAGATGCTTCTGAGAAAGGGGCTAAAGAAGTAAGTATATTTTGAATGTTGGCCCCATCTGCTTTTGCAAAAATGAAAGTGTCATCAGCAAGCCAGACTGCAATCTTTTGAGTCTCATATAAGGAAATGCCATGAATACAATTCGAGTTCATTTTAACTTCCAACAAATAAAAATTGGTGTGGATACTAATGCGTAGAAGAGAGGACTTAATGGACATCCTTGACGTACAAAGCTTTCAATGGGAAAGGGTGCAGAAGCCTTCCATTAATCTCCACGTGAGAAGCACTGTCTTGAGCCAAAATATAAATCAAGCGACGAAACTTAATCCCAAATCCAAGTTTGTTGAGAACTACTGCAATGAAATCCCATCGTATGAGATCAAAGGCTTTCTCAAAGTCAATTTGTAAACCAATCATTTCCAGGTCAGAGACAACAGCATGTTCTATCAGCAATTCGGTCAGGAAAATATTGTCATAGATCGATCTCTTATGAATGAACCCAATCTGAGAGGGATGAACCACATTGTTAATACATGATTTGAGTCTGAGAGCGAAAATTTTGGCAAATATTTTATAAATAATGCTCATCATCGTAATTGGTCGCTAGTCTCCCATCTTCTTAGGTACATCCAATTTGGGAATAAGCTTGATTTTCCCCTGCTTGAATGAATAAGCATCATCGTAATGGGTCGCTAGTCTCCCATCTTTTGGTCTTTGGAAGTTTGACAACTTGAAAGGTCGGGCAATTTCGTTGGACATTCAGAAGCTTCAAAAGTTGTGCAACCTTGGGCACTTGAGCATGAATCGGACTATTTGTGAAGTTGGTTGATTCCTCTGCTCTTGATGAACTTTTGATGATCTGGATCCTCTTGGATTTCTCCATCTTAGTCCTCTTGTGCTGCTGTTCCTTGCATAAAATCAAGATAACTCCTTGCCCTGCAAGTACCCCTCTTTAAACAACAACAGTATTATATATTATATATTCTTCTTCTTCTTCTTCTTCATTGTCTTCTTCTTCTTCTTATATCTGAATTTGCTGTATGTACATATATACAACATACTTTACAAACCTCGCCTTGGAGGTAAGATTAGGTTGTCATACTAGGATCTTACATACCTTGTGTACCTGACTACCTTGCTCCTTTGTTTCTATTATGCTCTGTGTACCTGACTATCTTGCTCCTTTCTTTCTATTATGCTCTTCTCGTTGCAAGTTAGTTTGAGATTGACCGTCTAATTCAGATCAGGGTGATTGTAAGGTCAACTTTTCTCTTCTTCAGGTATTTGGGTTTGACTGTCCAAGAATGGAGATAACATGCTGCTTCATATTCATCTTCATCACGATTCACAACTTACATCTTTCTGTTTATCCACTCGTGACAATAGAGAGTGACATGGATTGAGAAAGGGAGGGAGGGAGGGAAAAGAAAGGGGGAAAGAGTTCAGGACCCTGCCTTTTTTTTTTTTGGTTGGGGGGCGAGGGGGGGGGGGGTGGGGGGCGAGGGAGAGGGGAAGGGTGCTGCATGAAAATTTACCTTTTATTTAAGAAGTTGTTAACATCACTTGGTTTTCTTCATCAGCGTGATCTGGTCAGGCTTCAAAAGGAATCAGAAGAAACTGCAAGCTCAATAAGATCTTTGAACTCTTCTATCTTGAAGGCAAATGAGAAGATGGAGAAATTCAGGCTGCTCATGCAATGGAACAAGGTGAGCATGGCATTTGAAGAAATTTTTGTCTTTTCCCACATTACAAATGTAATTTGTCCCCAGTTTTACTCTAACAAGCATCTTCGATCTCACAATATAAGCTCAAGGCATGCTCTTTTTCTCCTTTTTCCTTTTATGTTCGAGAATAAGTTTGCATAACTCTGCAGGTCAAATCATATAATTTTCTCACTTTAAAGCTCATCTGACAGAACAGGAAGAGTTAGAGCAATGGGCTAAGGCTGCAGAGCAGAAGGATGAAGATGATTTTGCTCTTCAGATGTACAGTAAAAGTGATAATGCAAAGGTCAAAGAGTTATACTTAGAGGCAGAACGGGTCTCTAGTGAGGTGTGTGCATTACAACAAGCACTAGAAGCAGAGGTGACTTCTACACAAAGTACACAAATAGAGCTGGATAAAACTGCAGAGGTTTTTAGGTACAGTGGCATAACCTGTTTACAAATTTCAGTCAGTTTTTGGAATTTGAGTGGCCCAGATCAACTCAATGGAGGCCTAAATGAACTTGCATCTTGATGTATGGAAGCATTTTCTTTATCGTCAGACTAATGTTCTTTTCCCTTACACATGACATATGTTCATATTTCCATGTCAACATGATGGCTTCTTCTTTTGCCTGCACAAAGATTCCCTCATACTTGTCCTGAAAAATTCCTGAGACTTTAGTATGCTAATATGATCGCTTGGTAATAATGTGGATGTTTGTTAACCAAGCCTTCAATTGTTCAGGTAATGATGAAGCTGATTTCTTGAAGTTCTATGTATAGATCTTTTTCTTGTTGTCTGAAATTTTACGAGGATAATTTGTTTAGGACTTTGCATAATGAAAGAAAGGAACTGATAAAGCTTTGGGAAGAGTCTATTGAGACAATACACAAAAGAGATGAATCCATTCATAAGGCAGCAGAAGAGTTTGCAAAGAATAAAATTCAGATGAGGGATGAGAAGCGGCAGTTGGATGACCTAGCAGAAAAACTTGCCAAAGAAATACAGCTGATTGTAAGTTATTCAAATAGTGCATTTTAATATAATCCATCACATTTTATTGTTTGCATCTCCTTTATCTTCCCAACAGTGGAACATAATGAAAATGCTTTTTTTCTTTTCAATGAAATACACTAGATTTTTGTTTTATTCCATTTTTAAAAGAAAGGGCTAAAATTGTTCTTAATTCCTGCAGAGTGAGTTGAAGAAGCAGGTGATGAACAAAGAAGAAGAAGCTGTAAAAGCTCAAGAAATGTTTCTGAAGGAAGAAGCGAGGTGAGGTTCCAGAGACTTTGTAATTATTTATTTGCATTTTGGTGTAAGTTCAATACTTTTTTGCTACATTAACTGCTTGAAATTCTCTCTTTCTAGTGTTTTTGTTGCACTTCTTGGCACTCAACTTCATTAAATGACAAGATTCTGAATTTCTTTTGGTTATCGTCTTCTTTCTACATAGACTTTCAAAAAAGGGGGGCGGTGAAAGGAGGGAGAGAGATATAAATCTCTTGTTTTCATTATGTCTTTTGACTGTCATAACATAATAGAACGTGTTCACCATATAATGTTCTTGAGTATAATGTGCAAATGTTGATTGTTCCGTTTTTTTCTCTCTTTCATGTAATATTATCAAAAAGTTAAGCTTGCATATGAGTTACTCTACAAGCTCTGCTTTCTACTGTCGATTGCTTTCTCCGAATGCATAATTTCTACTTTTCATATGGATAAAAGCTTTTTATACCGTTCTATAGCTATATGAAGTGAACTATGTGCGCTCAATATTAGTTCTGAGTACAAGGTTCAGTAAGAATATCTCATATGTGCAGCACAAAGGAAGCAGAAGAAGAGCTCGTGCTGATGCGGAGGAGTCTAGAGCTTGCAGTTGCACATTTAGCCTCCCTTTGCGTGCAAAAGTTGCAAGCTGAAGAGGTAATTCATAACTCTCAATACATAATATGTAGAGACATGCACGTCTGAATGCATGTGTGCCTGTACAGTGCACACACACACACATATGTGCACACACAATCTCTCTCTCTCTCTCTCTCTCTCTCTCTCTCTCTCTCTCCCCCACACACACACACACACACATATACATGTGTACATATGCACATGTGCTCTCTCTCTCTCTCTCTCTCTCTCTCTCTCTCTCTCTCTCCCCCTCTTCCCCCCCCCCCCCCCCCTTCCCTCTCCTCATTCTTTACACACTTTAGAGTTTAGTTTATGTTATTTCTTTTCTTTTCTTGATGACAGGATGGCCAATGTACATGGTTTTGTCTCATAGGTCAACTTTGGCCTTTAGTAGACGTTAATATAACTTTTGTCGGATATGTGGGGTGGAGATAGAGGATGAGGAGTATTTTGTATGTAGATGCGGGGCATATGATGATATCAGGAGCAGATATGAGGCTCTATTTACAGGACAGCCTACCCTTCGTGAGATCATGGCCTCCAGAGATCCGCGTCATTTAGGATGATTCTTACTAGGGATACACAGCCACAGAGATTCCCTGCTCCAGCCCACCACGACGGTTCCGACCGGAGGGAGACAGGCACACCTCACAGACTTCTTGGCCCCACGACATGCACCAGCCTCCCCACCAGCTGTCACACAGAGAGGGGTGGCTCTTCAGCAGGCCAAACCCTCTCGTGCTAGGAGACAACCCCACATCATAGCATATCGGACACAGAGATTTCATAGACACCAGATTGCAGATATCCAGGCTCATTACCATCGAGCCACTGAGGAGAGATGGGCCCAGATGATCGCCAATCCTGCTGCAGTCATCCAGGCAGCCCTGACACCATGTACCATGTACTACACCTACACATGAGCACTGGATGGAGATGCTCAGCCACTTAGATGTATCCTCATATTTGTACTACCCTCTTGCATATAGGCTACCATAGGGATAGCACTCGTTTTTTCTCCCCTCATAGATTCTCCACACATGCATGTTATGGAGACTCTGATTTTCATTGTATTAGCATCAGTTTTTGTTTTCAGCACAGTCTTTCTGATTGACAGGAGACATAACCTACGTACATTGATTCTGTCTCATAGGTCAAGTTCGGCCTTCTAATAGATGTTAACAGTTTCTTTCTTTCTCTCTCTCCACGACTGAGCTCCAGATGATTAGGCTATGAGATACCCTCAGAGCCAACACACATGCACCTCCCACATGTCTCCCCAGAATGGAGCTAGGATTCCCTATGCACATGTACTAATTGCATCTCTATAGGCTTTAGTTTCACTCTCTCCATCCTGCCATTATGTATGAAGGTGTGGATGGGCTTGGTTGGCTGCAAATTTGGTCTCTGATAGTGCTGCTGGTGAAAGAAGACAACCCAAATGTATACAGAAAGACCTTGGTGTCTTATGCTACTGTATAAAGGGTCTGCAATTTCAATCTACAAGATAATTTTCCTCTTGGCTGGCATATTACTATGAATGCAGGACTAGCATATCTTTCTTGTTCCATTGATAAAGTTACACATCTGATGATGTCGTTTTCAGGTGAAAGAGTTCATTGTTCTGGGTCCACCGATTACCTGCTCTCGCAATAAAAAACGAAGGTGTGAGATCTTGTTTAAGGGTGTTGGTTCAACCATTTCTACAAGTATAGCAGGAGGTGGTTATGATCATATCCCTGTTAGAGTCCTTTTTTGGACTTTATATGCTTCATCTGATTAGTCGTGCACTCAATCGTTCTATTTGCGTTACATAAATATGCTCTCCTTGTACAGCTAGGGCATATCGTTTAATATCATTGTCATAGATATCCATCTTTGAATTCAACTCAGAATAGTATAGCAACTCTTCACTCTTCTCACTCCTCTCTTAGATGAAGAGGCTATTAGTAGTAGGCAACGTATAAAGAAAATTCTTGATGTATTACTTGTACTATTGTAAGTATTAGGTCCCTTGTACCTTTCCTTGTACATTTCACTTTTGGCCTATCGTGGACCTTTAGTTGCACACTTGGACACACTTGGACCAAGTGTAATATTAGGCTAGAATTAAATGACATAGAGACTCTTAGGACTAGATGAGTCACGATGACCTAGATTGGATGAGGCATGCAGGCAAAGTGGCTAAAACCCTCTGATTAGAAAAAATAAGTAACTACAATCTTGTGGTTGTCTTAAGCTGACACTCTTCCAAATAAATGGAGCATGGGTATCTTTATAAGGGCGGACGGCTAGAGCGTACATGCATGATATATGTTAAATGCAGAAATACTGAGATCTCAAAAGAGAAAGATATCTATAAATGTAACCCCTTCAAGACGTAGCTAGAGGATGGCTCCTATCAGGCTGGTGAGGGATAGGATTTAGCTCAGTAAGCCTTTGAGTTTGTGAGAATGCAAGCATATAAAGTAAGATAATGAGAAAAAACTGCTTTCTAGAAGACCAAAAAGATAGAAACGATAAGTAAAAACCAAAAAAGGAAAGATACGAATTAATTGCAACTTTAAGTTCTATGTATCGGATTTCACAAGAAGTATCGGATTTCACACTTCATCGTGCATAGCTTAGACAAGGATCTAGTGTAAGTCCAGATACACAAGTAATAACAGACATAAGAGAAAACTCACACACATAGACAAGAGAACAATAATAGACACAATATGCAAAGTATGATAAAAAATTACTATGCTCCAAATTATGATATAACTGTACAACATAATGGTACGCTCCAAATACAAAATAAAAACCAAAGAAATATATTCGTAACTAATAAGCACCAAAGAGAGCAAGTGCAGAAATAGAGAAGTGAGGTATGAAGAGGCTTAGGCTGAATAAGGAGCTCCAAAGGAAGCTCTCACAAGAGTAAGAGAGTCCTCCAAGTGTATGAGCATACGCAACTCCAAGTACGCTAGCACCTCAAAGAGTGTATGTAGGATATATGTTTATATCTATGTATATTGTTGTGTTTTGTGTTTGTATTTTTATGTGCATTCTGAATATGTTTTGATATGTTTTTGCGTTTGTCAGTTTGGTCTCGGTCAGTCTTTGTCAGTGAGTGTTCAGGTCTTCATCATTATAGTTCTGTCATGTCAGCTCAGGGTTCTTCTTCAGCCCCTCAGATTCAGGCATCAGCGATCATATCAGAGTGGGAAGATTTGCATCAGCTTGCTTCAGTTCAATTTGTTGTGATCTTTCCAGTCATCTTCAGAATATGTCAGTGTCTGACACTGTCAGAATGTCGTGTGTCAATTCTTCATCAGGTTCTCAGATATTTGTCAGACAAATCAGTTTGTCAATTTGATTGTCTCAGGGTGAAAGTCGGTTTTGGCTTCAGTCAACAGTCAGATTTTCTCAGTTTGCCTAGATTTGTGAGTCAGATTTGTCTTTTGTCAGCTCTGTCTCATCAGTTAGCTTACTTTCAGTCACTCAATTCAGCTCGCCTAGAGCTACTCAGAGCAGTATATTATACTTGCATCAGCTTCAGATACTTCTGGTAAAACATAGTATCATTACTTGTAAGTTTGGACATGATGTTGAACATATTTTTGAGGTCTTAGTAGATGCACATAGGAAAGGCTGGTGTTGAGCATATGCACTCTCATATGGCCAATCTTAAGTCCCTACGACAAGCCCACGGTCCCAGAAGGCCAAGGCTTTCTGCTCTAGAGGTGCTGTTTTGGCAGCTTCTTGGGATGGTCAAGAGACTTGTTGTACTATACTTTCACTTTTCAAAGCTTTCTTTCACATAAGCAAATACAAACTCCTCCAGCATCTGGACAGTCAGAATGATTTTATGAGTATGAAGCACTCAAGGTTCAAGTCAAAGCTATTTTATATTCCGGAGGGGCTATATAAATCAACAGGCCCCCATACAAACTTGAAACAACATAGAGAAAGATTCTGCTATTACAAGAAAGAAGGGGCTCATACATTCAAAGAGGATTATACTCAACAATAAGAGACTCTAGTCAAGAATATTTTTGTTCGAAAAGAAAACTCCAAATTTGTATTCTAGACAACCTTTCTTTATGTATAAGTTACACAATTTCAGATTTGTTCCTCTAGATCCAGCTATGAGTCTAGGCTGTAAGACTTATACACATAGACACATCTTTTCACTATTCATCCTTTTCTCTCTATCCTTTCAAAAGTATCTCATTGAGAAGAGATATGATCCTTTCTTATGTGTCTATGATTCCTACCCTAATTTCAGGTTAGGAGGGGAATCGTAGGATATATGTTTATATTTGCTTGTTATGTATATGTGTTGTGTTTTGCGTGTGTATTTTGAATATGTTTTGATACGTTTTTTTGTTTGTATTTTGTGTATTCGTGATATATATTTGTTATATCTTTGTGTGTGAAACCTTCTCTAGGAAGGAATTTTTATATTTTTAGTGTATTTTTATATTTTATCTATTAATTTTTTTTATTATTTGTGTTGCTTGTTTTTTATGTTAGTAGCTTTCTGTGTTCGACTCATGTAAAAAGCAGTTGTAGGGTTTGTCTATAAATTTAGTATCAGAATTACTGAGCCATGTGTTGGATGCCCGAATGTAACTAGTTGCTTTTGAAATTAAAACAAATGCATCAACAATGACCTCCACAGTTTTGACGCTTTTTGTCTCTAGAAACATTCTGTTTCATTATGCAGTTCAGCTGGGTATGTATTCTCCATCTGCCTCTTCACATAGATGATTATAGGCATGCATTTATTCTTGCTCATCTTAGGGTTATATAGCCAGCTGGTTTCAAGATCTTTTGGTGAAATTCTTGGATGCTGCATGGGATATGGATATCCTTCTTTGGCACCTGTAATTCCTGAGATCAGTGTTGGTACTGAGTTTCTATTGAAGATTACAGGT
>CM035419.1:109348256-109398256 GCA_020310875.1 Ceratopteris richardii | reverse complement strand
ACTGGGTAATGGTTTGCTGGGTACTCACCCGTGTCTGATGTATGGGCTGTAGTGACTGCTCTCGCCTCTCGTATGCTGCTGTGAGAAAGCGTCCCAAGCGTCTCTGGTCTCCCATAGTCATGCACAGCTGGAATGACTCCTCGATCTGGAACTGTGCTCGTAGGTCTATGTATGCTGGACATCTGATAACAAAATGCTCTTCACTCTCTACCTCTGTCTGGCATACTGGGCACCACCTCTCCTCACGGGGGACTCCCCTGGACCGACCCCTCTCAATCTCGAGCTGATGTGATGAAACCCGGAGCTGCCCAATGACGACTCGTGGGTGGTGGGGAAGGTAGGTCTGCATGTATCTCGGAATCTCGATGAAGCCCGTGCCCGATATATGTAGAAAATGCTCGCGGTAGTAGAGCATTTTCGGTGGCAATGTACCCCTAGGGCTCACCCATGTCCTCTGTATGTATGTATGCCATATCTCCTGACGAATGATCCTATTCCTCTCTTGATGAGAGAGCGAGTAGGTGGGTGCATGAGAGTCGTACTGTAGTGGTGGTAGCCTGTCTATGTCAAAGCCATGGTCATAGAGGGAGAGAGAGAGAAAGAAAGAGAAAGAAAGACTTTTTAACGTCTATTAGAGGCCAAAATCGGCCTATGAGACAAAACATATACATGAGTATGATCCAATCCACTGTGATCCAAAACGAAAATAAAGTGTGAGTACTACAAACGGGTATAAAAGGAGGGATAGTAGCTTGCATCAAGGGTGTGGGGTGCTATGGGTATGCACTCTATATGCTCAATGGGTGAGATACAAACATGATATGCATAGGGAGGGGAGGCTCGATGGTGTCACAACCCCCTAAATGCCTGGAGTGGGTGTAGGATATAATGCATCGGTGGGTAAGGCATCATGGCGATCCTCAAAATGCTCTGGGCGTCCAAATCGATAGGGGTGCGCTGCTGACGTCTCTGTATCTCCATGTCATGGTGTGCGTGAATCGCCTGCATCTCTCTCTGATGTGGACGAGCTCTCCGGACAAGGGGTCTCGGTCGTCGACGCTATCGTCTAAGCTCCTCTGCTCTGTGTAATGTGACACCCCGCATCGAGCTTGGTCCTCGAGTGTATGTGGGTCTGAAAAAATCTGTAATATGAGTCTGAGGGGGGGGGGGGCCAGGTGTATCTCCATCTGCTGCCGGAGGAGTGATGCGCGGTGGTGCTGGAGCTCTACTAGGAAACGACCTAGAGGGCGCTGGTCCTCTGTCCCCGATAAAGCCCTGATCTCTCTAGGCCCCCTGAAGAGCTGTGGGTAGCGGTCTCTCTCTGATGTCCTCATATGCCTGGCATCTACATGTGTAGTGCTCCTCGTCCTCCACCTCCTCTCTATATATCCTGCATAATCGCTCATCCCTTGGGGTATGTGTGGCTCGCCCAATCTCAATCTCGAGCTGGTGTGATGATACTCTGAGCTGCCCAATGGCCACTCTCTCCGCTGGTGCCATATATGTATCCATGTATCGTGGTCTCTGAATGAAACCATCCGCTCTCACAGTTAGGAAGTGCTCTCTGTAGTGTTGCCTCTTTGTGGGAAGAGGCTCCCGTGGTGCTATCCATGTCTCCCTGACGTGTATCTGTAGTAGGTCCTGACGGATGATCCTATTCCTCTCCGAACGAGAGAGGGTAATGTGGGGGGAAGAGAGGTCATACTGAAAAGGGGGGAGATCCGTAATGCTCAAGCCATGGTCTGCTAACCATCCGTAAGTCTGTGCATACCATACTCTCTCATGCCCTGTCTCTGCCAAATGTCTAGAGCTCTCAAATGCAAGCCTTGTGAGTCGGCTAGTGGGGAGCTCTCTGACTCTCAGAATAAAGGTCACCAACTGGAAGAGGGCCTCCACTAGCATCGGTGGTGTGCCAAGCTCAGCTCGTATAATGTCATGTGGAACGGAGGGCTTGCTGCGCAGCAAGCGTGATATCCTGGTGATCTGGGGCCTCTCAATCTGCGTCCACATCGCCTCTGTGATCCCTGGTGCCCATACTGCTGCTGCGTACATCAATGCGGGTGTCACTAGAGTGTCAAAGAGCCACCCCTTAGTCCGGGGCTCCTGAAAATGTGTCTGAAAGCAGCGTCTCTCCAATCCTGCAAGTGCCGCATAACCTCGCGTCAATCTATCTCTCGAAGCCTGTGCCATGGAGAATACCCCTGTGCTGCCCGAGAAGGTGATACCTAGGTAGACGTAGGAGTCCACTACCTCTATCTGTCCTCCATTTGCTATGAAAGAAGCGCGATGGCGTACTGTCCTGGAGGTATGGAAGATCATGACCTTGGTCTTGCCAAGGTTCACTATGAGTCCTCTCTCCATGCAAAAGGTATCGAGCGCCTGTAAATGTGACTGCAACCCCTCCTGTGACTCTCAGAGCAGGACAATGTCATCAGCATATAATAGGATATGTACTGGCGTACCTCCGATGTCTCCTCCTCTCCCTCCTGCTCGTTGTATATAAAGGTATCGAGAGAGAGAGAGAGAGAGAGAGAGAAGAGAGAGAGAGAGAGAGAGAGAGAGAGAGAGAGAGAGAGAGAGAGAGAGAGAGAGAGAGAGAGAGAGAGAGAGAGAGAGAGAGAGAAGAGAGAGAGAGAGAGAGAGAGAGAGAGAGAGAGAGAGAGAGAGAGAGAGAGAGAGAGAGAGAGAGAGAGAGAGAGAGAGAGAGAGAGAGAGAATGAAAATGAAATGATATATTTACGTCTTCAAAAGGCCAAAATGACCTATGAGACCAAAAGTTACAAAACTGGTGAATCTGATACAAACTTTGAGTACCAAAGGAAGTAGTATTGAAAATGAAAGATGTAAAATAGCTGGGAAAAGGCTAACATCAAGACTAATATAACAAAGGGCTGATACATAGGAGGGATGTGCTGATATACAAGGCTGGAGATCTATCTTGATCTTCACTGTGGGCGTCTGAGAAGTACAGCTCGAATCCTCTGCTGTAGTCTTCGTCGATATTGTGTAGCACCTCTCACTCTCGGTCGTCTAGATCTCCCTAGCTCCATTGCTCAGTCTATGAGAGTGCCTGTAGTGGCTGTATGAGTGTGGACAGAGCTCTGTACTAGATGCTCTACTGACTGCTCCTCTAGCTGCCCAGTGTCTGGTGCAAAGAAATCCGTAATCTGTCTCTGGGACTGTCTCCCTCCAGCTCTCCTCAGTAGAGTGTTTCTATGTCTGTGTACCTCTAGTAGATATAGTCCAAGACATCTCTGATCCTCAAAACTCATGACTCTAGATAGAGGCCCAAAACCCTCTCTGAATATACAATGAAAAGGGCCCCGTATCTCATAGTATACCGTGCAATGACATATGTAATGTAGCTGTGTCTCTGGCTCTAGGTGACATAGACGACATATCTTGCTATCTGCTGGTACCCCTCTGAATCTTCCAGTCTCAATCTCATGCTGATGTGAGGATGTGCACAACTGGCCAATGGCACAACGCAAGGCATGGGAAAGGTGTGTATCCATATAGCTAGGTCGAGTCACAAACCCATCCGTTGTGAGGTGTAGAAGATGCTCTGTATAGAAAGCCATCTTCGTACCCAACTCCTGTGTAGGCTCCATCCATGTCCTCGTGGTGTCCAGCTGGATAAGATCCTGACGAATGAGTCTAGTAATCTCCACCCGTGTCAGGTACATCAGGGGTGTCTGTAAAGAGTACTGGAAAGGAGGCAGCCTGTCCATGGTAAAACCATGTGTCTGAAACCATGATGTCATCTGTGCAAACCAGCATGATGTATCCCCCTGCAGGGCTAGCTGTCTGGATGACTCGAGGGCCATCCTCGTATATCTATCTCTGGTAGTGTCCCACAAGCTGTGTACAAAGGAGACTTCTCTAGTGAGTGCCTCAATCTCAATAGGGGGGGCAGCTAGCTCCGCTCGAATGATATCATGTGGTACGGAGGCCTTGGCTCTAATCAGCCTAGAGATCATAGATATCAAGGGCCTCTCCATGACTTTCCACCCATCCTGGCCTATAGAAGGTCCCCAAACCTGTACCCCATATAGCATAGTAGAGGCAACCAAATTATCAAAGAGCCATAACTTTGTCCTTGGTTCTTGAAACTGAACTTGCGAGCACATCCTCTCCAATCCTCCCAAAGCTGTAGATGCTCTAGTCAGTCTAGTCTCTGCTCTCCTCAAGGAAAATCTCTGTCCAATGAATACTACCCCAGATATGTGTATGCATCTGTATACTCCACAACCTCCTGCCGATATGTGAAAATAGGTGTTGATCTCCTGATCCACTGCGGTGTGGTGTTAAACACCATAACCTTGGTTTTACCAAGGTTTACAGAGAGACCACTATCCTTTGCAAAGCTGTGTAGAGCATCCAAGTGTCGTTGCATACCCTCCGGTGAGTCAGATATCAAAACAATATCATCAGCATATAACAACAATGGGATCCATGCCCTTGCCAACTCGGCCCCTCTATCACCCTCTCTGTCAATGTAATCAGACACCTCCTCAACATACATACCAAATAGAGTAGGAGACAGTGGGCAACCCTGTTTCACTCCAATAGTAGAGTGAACGAAATCAGATACCCCTTCTAGGGTGCAAACTCGTCCCTCCACTGATCTGTACAAAGCCATAATCCCCCACATCAACTCTATGGGTACCCCCATCTCCTGTAGTCTGCGCAACAATCGAGCTCTCGGCACCATGTCAACAGTCAAATGCTTTGCGGAAGTCCACGAAGCTACAATAAATCCACTTCCCGTGTGACCTTCCCTCTTCAATGATGGCTCTAAGTGTCAGAATATGATCAAGAGTGGAGAGACCCCTCCTAAAACCTGCCTGACCCTTTGCCCGCATACCCTCACCCTCTGCCCAATCACTCAAGTGCTTCTCAAGAATGGACGCATACAACCGTGCCAATGTGTGTCCCACCATAATAGTGCGGTAGTTTCCCGGCTCTATAGGATCCCCTGCCTTGAAGATAGGCACAATAGTAGACAATCTCCAAGTCTCAGGTAATCCTTCACTCACGGCACGATTGAACAACACTGCAAGAACCTCCATCAACATATCCCTAGCATGAATAAAATGCTCCACCACTAGACCGTCATGGTCATATGCCCTCCCGGTCCTCATCCTGTCAATGGCCCTTTGTACCATTCGAGCGTTAAAGAAAGTGCTCGTGGCTGGCACGGCTCTGCAGGGCCCGGAAGGGGTTCCTGTCGAGGAACCATATATAGCGATGTCGCATACTGACCCCACACATCAGGTGAAGTAATGGTTCGGGGAGTGGAGTGCTCATGAAAAAGTCGCCATGCCTCTCTTGAGTCCCTGCTCAAGAACATCTGATATAAATCTCGCTCCAAGTGAGCCAGGTAAGCTCGCTTCTTCCGTCTCACAAGGCGACGGAAAGCAATCTGAGACTGTGTGTAAGTGATAACTCCCAGCAAAATATCCCTCTGAAGCTTGGCTCTCATCTCTCTGCATTCCTCGTCATACCAACTATTCTGGGGCATGCTCCGAGACTGTCGCCTCCGAACCGGCCGGGTGTGTGGATATGCCACTGATGCCGCACTATGCAATGTCTCCGTCAATAGAGTGGTGCACTCCTCCAGTGAGAGACCTTGACCAACTGTGCGTAGACGGTCCCAAATCTCGTTTGTATAAACGGAATCGGTCTCTGGTGTAAATGTGTAACGGGTATGTGACCTGCCTACTGATGCCTGGGTTGTACTGTACTGAAAAGAGACTGATAGTGTCAAAAGAGCATGATCCACTGCTACACCCACTAGTCTAGCTCCCACTGTGAAATCCTGAATGAAGGGGATGAGGCTCGGCTTTGTCATGATATAGTCCACTGTACTGGCTCCATGTCTATGTGGAAAGCAAGTGAAACCAGCTGCCCCAGGAAATCGATGTAGGCCATTAAGTATGGCTAACCCATGTGTAGTCGTCATCTCAATGAGATATCTCCCATATAAGCATCTCATCTTAAGTGTCATAGAAGACTGTTTGTGAGTTGCCCGTTCGGGCATTGAAGTCCCCTAGGAGAATGATATCACCATGGCTAGAGAACTCCCAAATATCATCATCTAGAAGAGAGAAAGGTGATTGCCCACTGGGTGCAGCATATATAGACGTACTGGGAGGGAAGTAACACATGGCAATGTATAAAAATCGACCTGTGTCAGCTCTCAGCCTCACCCACATATATCGAGCATCCTCATCTCTCCGTACGATATGTAGTAGTGGCTGCAACTCCTCTCTGAATAGCACTGCTACTCCTCCTGACCCTCTAGTCCCATGTCCCGATCTCGCGTTTAGCCTGTGGGCTGTCTCCCATCTATATCCCACCACATGCAGCATCAACTGTCCAGGGACTTGGTGGGTCTCTGAGAAGAAAACAATGTCTCTATCTCTGAAACTGTCCTCAAATGCACCAATGTCCAACCTCATAGATCCATTACAGTTCCAAGTAGCCATCTTCAATGTGGTCCCATAAGTCTCGCACCGTCATGTAGTGCGTCGCTCGAGAATCACCACCCGACCATCTCTGTAGAAGGCTAGCTTTCCCTTCTCTCGTGCCTCTCTAATCTTTGGCATTACCTCTCTCATATGCGCAAGCTGTGAGAGAGTGAGGTCATCACCAAGGAAAACACCTGTCTTCTTGAGAATTGGTCTCTTCCTCAAGAATTCCTTCTTCTCTTCCAATGAAGGAAAGCGCAATATAAGAGTTCTCTCCTTTGAAGATTCTCCAAGGCCCTCGCTTTTCTTGCCTACTCTCCATGCCTTTGTATGCAAAGGCTTCTCCATCCCCATCATGGATGTGAGAGTTTTGACCTCCTTTTCCACATCATTTATGTCCTTGAGGCCGGTTACTCTCACATGTAGTGCCCTTGTCCGCCTTCTTTGTTCCTCTTCGAGGGTCACGTTGATAAGAGTAGGTGTACAAGGAGCTTCCTTACTTTTCCCTTTCTTAGCCACTTCAATCCATTTTTCGGCCTCTTGTACTTTCTTTTGCGTTTCGGATATGACTGCAGCCCATGACTTCTTCTCCTCATCTTCCTTGATGGTCCGTACCTGTTCTTTTATATCTTTCAGCTCCTCGATCACCGAAGGCTGAATTTCACCTTCTTCGAGAACACGAGATTCCCCCACTTCCATCAACTGTTGTTCGAGGGTTGAGACTTTCCCTTTGAGTCTATCAATTGCAGGTCGCATCTCTTCTCGTTCTTCATTCCATGACTTGAGCAGGGCTTCTTTTTCTTTCACTGCTTCCGCTCTCCATTCCTTCATCTCTCTCTCAATATGCTTTTGCCGCTTATTAGTTCTCGTAAATGTAACTTTCGACGAAGGGGAAGCCATGAGAGAGAGAGAGAGAGAGAGAGAGAGAGAGAGAGAGAGAGAGAGAGAGAGAGAGAGAGAGAGAGAGAGAGAGAGAGAGAGAGAGAGAGAGAGAGAGAGAGAGAGAGAGAGAGGAGAGAGAGAGAGAGAGAGAGAGAGAGAGAGAGAGAGAGAGAGAAAGAAAGAAAGAAAGAAAGAAAGTGTTTTTACGTCTATTAGGAGGCCGAACTCGGCCTATGAGACAAATCGATGTACATGGGTGTATCTTCTGTCAATCAGAAAAGATAAAAGTGCTGAAAAGAAACTGGTTAAGCTGATATAGATCTCCGTAGTATGCATGTGGGGATACCCATGAAAGTGGTGGGGGGTGTATGGAGTGCGATATCTATGATAGTCTATATGCGAAAGGGTAGTACAACAACCATGAGAATGCATCTAAAACGACTAACTAGCTCCATCCTGTGCTAGTGGGTGGGATGTAATATGTGATACATAGGTGGAGGTGGAGTCAGGGCCACCCTGATGGCTGCAACGGGATCGGCCATCATCTGGGATCGTCTCTCCTCCATGGCGCGATGGTCACAAGCCTGGATCTCCGCAATCTGGTGTCGGTGAAGTCTCGGGGCCCGATATCCTATAGCACGGGGTCGTCTCCTAGCTCGAGATATCTGAGCCTGCTGAAGAGTCACCCCGCTCGGTATGTGGGCTGAGGGGGGGAGGGCTGCAGCACGTCGTGGAATAAAGAAGTCAGTGAGCTGACTCTGTCTCCCTCCTGTATGGAGTGCTACAGTAGGCTGGAGTAGGGAATCTCTGTGACTCTGTATCTCTAGTAAGAATCGCCCGAACTGTCGCTGGTCTCTAGAGTCCATGATCTCTCGGAGGGTGGGCTGCCCTGCAAACAGAGTCTCGTATCTGCCTCTGATGCCATCATATGCGCTACATCTGCATACAAAGTGCTCCTCATCCTCCATCTCTACTCTGCATACTCTGCATATCCGCTCCTCTCTGGGAATGTCTGCGGCTCTGCCCGTCTCAATCTCGAGTCGGTGTGTGAGAGAGAGAGAGAGAGAGAGAGAGAGAGAGAGAGAGAGAGAGAGAGAGAGAGAGAGAGAGAGAGAGAGAGAGAGAGAGAGAGAGAGAGAGAGAGAAAGACTTTTTAACGTCTATTAGAGGCCAAAATCGGCCTATGAGACAAAACATATACATCAGTATGATCCAATCCACTGTGATCCAAAACGAAAATAAAGTGTGAGTACTGCAAACGGGTATAAAAGGAGGGATAGTAGCTGGCATCAAGGGTGTGGGGTGCTATGGGTATGCACTCTATATGCTCAATGGGTGAGATACAAATATGATATGCATAGGGAGGGGAGGCTCGATGGTATCACAACCCCCTAAATGCCTGGAGTGGGTGTAGGATATAATGCATCGGTGGGTAAGGCATCATGGCCTCTAGTACTGCCCCATAGATCTTGGCCAGGATATGGCCTATCATAATAGTCCTGTAGTTCCCTGGGTCCATCATATCGCCGGACTTATGGATAGGCGTAATGGTATGCATAGTCCATGAGTCAGGTAATCCCTCAACCAAAGCACGGTTGAAGAGATGGGCGATCAAGTGGGAAACTACATCTGCTGCGTATATAAAGTGCTCTTCCTGTAGCCCCGTGTGGTCTGCTGAACGGCCATGCTGTAGCCTATGGATGGCCTGTCGTACCATGCCTGCTGTGAAGAGGGTGGATATCACCGGACGCGGTGTGGAAGGAATCGGTAATGGTGGCTGTCCTGGGACGTCATATAACCTCTGGGCGTAGGTGTGCCAAGTCGAAGGATCTGCTATGGGTGTAGGTGGACGTGGCTCACGTAGTGCCCTCCACGCGGTGGCACAATCCCTACTCATGAGAAGGTCGATCAACTCTGCCTCCTGTCGCTCCTTGAAAGCTCGCCGCTTCCGGCGTGTGAGGGCTCGCATCTGTCGTCGTGCCTCCCTCTCAGTGATGGATCCCAAGATACTCTGTGTTCTGAGATGTCGGTATAGTCGCCTACACTCCTCATCGTACCATCTATTCTGGGGTGTATGCCCCAGCCGTGTCGGATGTGCAGTGCTGTGGGTGGTGTATGGGAAGCTGAGAGTAGCGGATGTATGGAGGATCGAGGAGAAGTGGGCGGTGAGGGTGTCCAAGGAGGCAGAGGGATCAAGGGAGTAGATGCGCTCTCGAACATGGGAGCTATAGATATGTGCTAGCTCATGTCTAAAGTGAATGGTGGTACGGGCTCGTGGCTGTATGGTGACGGGGTGGGGTATGCATGGTGAGCCGCGAATGGATAGGGCAAGATATGCGTGATCAGCTCCAATCGGTAAGGGTGGGATAGTGAATGAGGTGATCAGATGTGTCGCCTCCGGGTGTCCGAGAGAGAGAGAGAGAGAGAGAGAGAGAGAGAGAGAGAGAGAGAGAGAGAGAGAGAGAGAGAGAGAGAGAGAGAGAGAGAGAGAGAGAGAGAGAGAGAGAGAGAGAGAGAGAGAGAGAGAGAGAGAGAGAGTTGCTTTTAGTTGCTTCGGGAAGAGCTTCATGTAGAGCTCGGGCAGAGCTTCACGCAGAGCTCGGGCAGAGCTTCACGTAGAGAGGAGCTCGGGCAGAGCTACTAGAGGAGCTCGGGCAGACGGGTGCTAGGGTTTCGCAGAGGTTTCGGGCAGAGCGGACGAGCGCTAGGGTTTTCAGAGGGCGCAGAGGGGCTGACGCTAGGGTTTGCTGAGCCCGGGCAGACGGGCGCTAGGGTTTCGCAGAGAGGAGCTCGGGAGAAATGAAATGAAATGATATATTTACGTCTTCAGGAGGCCAAAATGACCTATGAGACCAAAAGTTACAAAACTGGTGAATCTGATACAAAATCTGAGTACCAAAGGAAGTGGTATTGAAAATGAAAGATGTAAAATAGCTTGGAAAAGGCTAACATCAAGACTAATACAACAAAGGGCTGATACATAGGAGGGATGTGCCGATATACAAGGCCGGAGATCTATCCTCATCTTCACTGTGGGCGTCTGAAAAGTACAGCTCGAATCCTCCGGTGTAGTCTCCGTCGATACTGTGTAGCACCTCTCACTCTCTGTCGTCTAGATCTCCCTAGCTCCACTGCTCGGTCTATGAGAGTGCCAGTAGTGGCTGTATGAGTGTGGACCCAGCTCTGTATTAGATGCTCTACTGACTGCTCCTCTAGCTGCCCAGTGTCTTGTGTAAAGAAATCCGTAATCTATCTCTGGGACTGTCTCCCTCCAGCTCTCCTCAGTAGAGTGTCTCTATGTCTGTGTACCTCTAGTAGATATAGTCCAAGACATCTCTGATCCTCAAAACTCATGACTCTAGATAGAGGCCCAAAACCCTCTCTGAATAGACAATGAAAAAGGCCCCGTATCTAATAGTATACCGTGCAATGACATATGTAATGTAGCTCTGTCTCTGGCTCTAGGTGACATAGACGGCATATCTTGCTATCTGCTGGTACCCCTCTGAATCTTCCAGTCTCAATCTCAAGCTGATGTGAGGATGTGCGCAACTGGCCAACGGCACAACGCAAGGCATGGGAAAGGTGTGTATCCATATAGCTAGGTCGAGTCACAAACCCATCCGTTGTGAGGTGTAGAAGATGCTCTCTATAGAAAGCCATCTTCGTACCCAACTCCTGTGTAGGCTCAGTCCATGTCCTCTTGGTGTTCAGCTGGATCAGATCCTGACGAATGAGTCTATTAATCTCCACCCGTGTCAGGTACATCAGGGGTTTCTGTAAAGAATACTGGAAAGGAGGCAGCCTGTCCATGGTAAAACCATGTGTCTGAAACCATGATGTCATCTGTGCAAACCAGCATGATGTATCCCCTTGCAGGGCTAGCTGTCTGGATGACTCGAGGGCCAGCCTCGTATATCTATCTCTGGTAGTGTCCCACAAGGTGTGTACAAAGGAGACTGCTCTAGTGAGTGCCTCAATCCCAATGGGGGGGAAGCTAGCTCCGCTCGAATGATATCATGTGGTACGGAGGCCTTGGCTCTAATCAGCCTAGAGATCATAGATACCAAGTGCCTCTCCATGACTTGCCACCCATCCTGGCCTATAGAAGGTCCCCAAACCTGTACCCCATATAGCATAGTAGAGGCAACCAAAGTATCAAAGAGCCATAATTTTGTCCTTGGTTCCTGAAATTGAACTTGCGAGCACATCCTCTCCAATTCTCCCAAAGCTGGAGATGCTCTAGTCAGTCTAGTCTCTGCTTCTCTCCTCAAGGAAAATCTCGGTCCAGTGAATACTGCCCCCAAATATGTGTATGCATCTGTATACTCCACAACCTCCTTCCCATATGTGAAAATCGGTGTTGATCTCCTGATCCACTGAGGTGTGGTGTTAAACACCATAACCTTGGTTTTACCAAGGTTTACAGATAGACCACTATCCTCTGCAAAGCTACGTAGAGCATCCAAGTGTCGTTGCATACCCTATGGTGAGTCAGATATCAAAACAATATCATCAGCATATAACAACAATGGGATCCACGTCCCTTCCAACTCGGCCCCTCTATACCCTCTCTGTCAATGTAATCAGACACCTCATCAACATACATACCAAATAGAGTAGGAGACAGTGGGCAGCCCTGTTTCACTCCAATAGTAGAGTGAACTAAATCAGATACCCCTTCTGGGGTGCAAACTCGTCCCACCACTGATCTGTACAAAGCCATAAATGATAATCCCCCACATCAACTCTATGGGTACCCCCATCTCCTGTAGTCTGAGCATCAATCGAGCTCTCGACACTATGTCAAATGCTTTGCGGAAGTCCACAAAGCTACAATAAATCTGCTTCCCGTGTGACCTTCCCTCTTCAATGATGGCTCTAAGTGTCAGAATATGATCAAGAGTGGAGAGACCCCTCCTGAAACCTGCCTGACCCTTTGCCCGCATACCTTCACCCTCTGCCCAATCACTCAAGTGCTTCTCAAGAATGGATGCATACAACCGTGCCAATGTGTGTCCAACCATAATAGTGTGGTAGTTTCCCGGCTCTATAGGATCCGCTGCCTTGAAGATAGGCATAATAGTAGACAATCTCCAAGTCTCGGGTAACCCTTCACACATGGCACGATTGAACAACACTGCAAGAACCTCCATCAACATATCCCTAGCATGAGTAAAATGCTCCGCCACTAGACCGTCATGGTCATATGCCCTCCCGGTCCTCATCCTGTCAATGGCCCTCTGTACCATTCGAGCGGTAAAGAAAGTGCTCGTGGCTAGGAACCTCTCTGCAGGGCCTGGAAGGGGTTCCTGTCCAGGAACCATATATAGCGATGTCGCATACTGACCTCATACATCATGTGAAGTAATCGCTGGGGGAGTGGAGTGCTCATGAAAAAGTTGCCATGCCTCTCTTGAGTCCCTGCTCAAGAACATCTGATATAAATCTCGCTCCAACTGAGCCAGGTAAGCCTGCTTATTCCGTCTCACAAGGCGATGGAAAGCAATCTTAGACTGTCTGTAAGTGATAACTCTCGGCAGAAGATCCCTCTGAAGCTTGGCTCTCATCTCTCTGCATTCCTCGTCATACCAACTATTCTGGGGCATGCTCCCATATTGTCGCCTCCGAATCGGCCGGGTGTGCGGATATGCCACTGATGCGGCACTATGCAATGTCTCCGTCAGTAGAGTGGTGCACTCCTCCAGTGAGAGACCTGGACCAAATGTGCGTAGACGGTCCTATATCTCCTTTGTATAAACGGAATCGGTCTCTGGTGTAAATGTGTAATGGGTGGTGTAAATGTGTAATGGGAATGTGACCTGCCTACTGATGTCTGGGCTGTACTGTACTGAAAAGAGACTGATAGTGTCAAAAGAGCATGATCCACTGCTACACCCACTGGTCTAGCTCCCATTGTGAAATCCTGAATGCAGGGGATGAAGCTCGGCTGTGTCATGATATAGTCCACTGTAGTGGCTCCATGTCTATGTGGAAAGTAAGTGAAACCAGCTGCCCCAGGTGCAGGCCATTAAATATGGCTAACCCATGCGTAGTCGTCATCTCAATGAGATATCTCCCATACTCTGTCTGCTCTCTATCATGCGAGCATCTGTCGAGCCCCAACTCACCCACATCCATCTCTCTAAGCATCTCATCTGAAGAGTCGTAGAAGACTGTCTGTGAGTTGCCCGTTCGGGCATTGAAGTCCCCTAGGAGAATGATATCACCATCCCTAGAGAACTCCCAAATATCATCATCTAGAAGAGAGAAAGGTGATTGCCCACTGGGTGCAGCATATATATATATATATATATATATATATATATATATGTATATATATATATATATATATATATATATGTATATATATATATATGTATATATATATATATATATATATATATATATATATATATATATGTATATATATATATGTATATATATATACATATATATATATATACATATATATATGTATACATATATATATATATATATATATATATACATATATATATATATATATATATATATATATATATATATATATATGTATATATATATACATATATATATATACATATATATATATATATATATATATATATATATATACATATATATATATATATATATATATATATATATATATATATATATATATATATATATAGAGAGAGAGAGAGAGAGAGAGAGAGAGAGAGAGAGAGAGAGAGAGAGAGAGAGAGAGAGAGAGAGAGAGAAAGAAAGAAAGACTTTTTAACGTCTATTAGAGGCCAAAATCGGCCTATGAGACAAAACATATACATCAGTATGATCCAATCTACTATGATCCAAAACGAAAATAAAGTGTGAGTACTGCAAACGGGTATAAAAGGAGGGATAGTAGCTGGTATCAAGGGTGTGGGGTGCTATGGGTATGCACTCTATATGCTCAATGGGTGAGATACAAATATGATATGCATAGGGAGGGGAGGCTCGATGGTATCACAACCCCCTAAATGCCTGGAGTGGGTGTAGGATATAATGCATCGGTGGGTAAGGCATCATGGCGATCCTCAAAATGCTCTGGGCGTCCAAATCGATAGGGGTGCGCTGCTGACGTCTCTGTATCTCCATGTCATGGCGTGCGTGAATCGCCTGAATCTCTCTCTGATGTGGACGAGCTCTCCGGACAAGCGGTCTCGGTCGACGCTGTCATCTAAGCTCCTCTGCTCTGTGTAATGTGACACCCCGCATCGAGCTTGGCCCTCGAGTGTATGTGGGTCTGAAAAAATCTGTAATATAAGTCTGAGGGGGGGGGTTCAGGTGTATCTCCATCTGCTGCTGGAGGAGTGATGCGCGACGGTGCTGGAGCTCCACTAGGAAACGACCTAGAGGGCGTTGGTCCTCTGTCCCCAATAAAGCCCTGATCTCTCTAGGCCCCCTGAAGAGCTGTGGGTAGCGGTCTCTGATGTCCTCATATGCCTGGCATCTACATGTGTAGTGCTCCTCGTCCTCCACCTCCTCTCTACATATCCTGCATAATCGCTCATCCCTGGGGGTATGTGTGGCTCGCCCAATCTCAATCTCAAGCTGGTGTGATGATACTCTGAGCTGCCCAATGGCCACTCTCTCAGCTGGTGCCATATATGTATCCATGTATCGTGGTCTCTGAATGAAACCATCCGCTGTCACAGTCAGGAAGTGCTCTCTGTAGTGTTGCCTCTTTGTGGGAAGAGGCCCCCGTGGTGCTATCCATGTCTCCCTGACGTGTATCTGTAGTAGGTCCTGACGGATGATCCTATTCCTCTCCGAACGAGAGAGGGTAATGTGGGGGGAAGAGAGGTCATACTGAAAAGGGGGGAGATCCGTAATGCTCATGCCATGGTCTGCTAACCATCGGTAAGTCTGTGCATACCATACTCTCTCATGCCCTGTCTCTGCCAAATGTCTAGAGCTCTCAAATGCAAGCCTGGTGAGTCGGCTAGTGGGGAGCTCTCTGACTCTCAGAATAAAGGTCACCAACTGGAAGAGGGCCTCCACTAGCATCGGTGGTGTGCCAAGCTCAGCTCGTATAATGTCATGTGGAACGGAGGGCTGGCTGCGCAGCAAGCGTGATATCATGGTGATCTTGGGCCTCTCAATCTGCGTCCACATCGCCTCTGTGATCCTTGGTGCCCATACTGCTGCTGCGTACATCAATGCGGGTGTCACTAGAGTGTCAAAGAGCCACCCCTTAGTCCGGGGCTCCTGAAAATGCGTCTGAAAGCAGCGTCTCTCCAATCCTGCAAGTGCCGCATAACCTCGCGTCAATCTATCTCTCGCAGCCTGTGCCATGGAGAATACCCCTGTGCTGCCCGAGAAGGTGATACCTAGGTAGACGTAGGAGTCCACTACCTCTATCTGTCCTCCATTTGCTATGAAAGAAGCGCGATGGCGTACTGTCCTGGAGGTATGGAAGATCATGACCTTGGTCTTGCCAAGGTTCACTGTGAGTCCTCTCTCCATGCAAAAGGTATCGAGCGCCTGTAAATGTGACTGCAACCCCTCCTGTGACTCTGAGAGCAGGACAATGTCATCAGCATATAATAGGATATGTACTGGCGTACCTCCGAGGTCTCCTCCTCGCCCTCCTGCTCGCTGTATATACTCCGTGATCTCGTCGATGTAGAGACCGAAGAGAGTAGGTGAGAGAGGGCAACCTTGTTTCACACCAATGGTGCTAACAAGGCTGTCTGATAGACCGCCGGGGCAGCGTACCCTGCCTGTGACTCGTGCATACAAAGCGTGGATGGCCCATAGCATGTCTGATGGAAGCTGTAACTCCTTGAGCCTCCGTAGTAGTCTCTCTCGAGGGACCATATCGAAGGCTTTGCGGAAATCCACAAAGCAACAATATAGTCTCTGCTTCCTCGCCTTCGCGCTCTCAATCAAGCAACGAAGCACGAAGATGTGGTCGATGGTGGAGAAAGTGCGGCGGAAGCCTGCCTGGCCGGGTGCTCTGATCCCCGCTGCCTAAGTGTGTGTACTGAGCTCTGCCTCTAGTACTGCCCCATAGATCTTGGCCAGGATATGGCCTATCATAATAGCCCCATAGAGAGAGAGAGAGAGAGAGAGAGAGAGAGAGAGAGAGAGAGAGAGAGAGAGAGAGAGAGAGAGAGAGAGAGAGAGAGAGAGAGAGAGAGAGAGAGAGAGAGAGAGAGAGAGAGAGATTAGTTATCATTATTAAATGTTCATAAATACATGCATGATCCATAATACTTATATATTTATGATTCATCATTGATTCATTTATAAATTGTGACTTCGAACTTGAATTAAATTTTAAGAATCAACACACCATTATTGCAGAAATATGGCTGGAGAGAGAGAGAGAGAGAGAGAGAGAGAGAGAGAGAGAGAGAGAGAGAGAGAGAGAGAGAGAGAGAGAGAGAGAGAGAGAGAGAGAGAGAGAGAGAGAGAGAGAGAGAGAGAGAGAGAGAGAGAGAGAGAGAGAGAGAGAGAGAGAGAGAGAGAGAGAGAGAGAGAGAGAGAGAGAGAGAGAGAGAGAGAGAGAGAGAGAGGGGGAGGGGGGGAGGGGGGGAGGGGGAGAGGGAGGGAGGGAGAGAGAGAGAGAGAGAGAGAGAGAGAGAGAGAGAGAGAGAGAGAGAGAGAGAGAGAGAGAGAGAGAGAGAGAGAGAGAGAGAGAGAGAGAGAGAGAGAGAGAGAGAGAGAGAGAGAGAGAGAGAGAGAGAGAGAGAAAGAAAGAAAGAAAGAAAGTCATATTAACGTCTTCTGGAGGCCAAACTTGGCCTATGAGACAAAAACCATGTACAAGTGTAGTAACCCTGTGTAGAAGATAAAATGAAATAAAAAGTATATCGCTACACAAAGCTATATAGGGCTGGAAAAGGCTGGGGAGATGTGGCTCTGACTCTGCAGATAGTGGCCACCTAATACATGGGGGGGGGTCCAAAATGTGAGTAAAACGCCCTAGCTACTGGTGATGGGTGGAGGTGGGTGTAGTATGTGGTACATCGGTGGTCGTCTGAGTGCCTCCTGAAGGAAGACAACCCAGGGGGTGGTGGTACGCCTATGCTCCATCATGTGGTCGTAGGCAATCCTGATGCGTGAGATATCCTCCTGATATAGTCGTGGTCGACGATATCCGCCCATGCGTGGTCGGCGCTGTGCTCTCTGTGCTGCTGCCTGGTGGAGCGTGAGCCCTATAGATGGACCTCTCTGATGTAGCTCAACTCGCTGAAAGAACTGGGTAATGGTCTGCTGGGTACTCACCCGTGTCTGATGTATGGGCTGTAGTGACTGCTCTCGCCTCTCGTATGCTGCTGTGAGAAAGCGTCCCAAGCGTCTCTGGTCTCCCATAGTCATGCACAGCTGGAATGACTCCTCGATCTGGAACTGTGCTCGTAGGTCTATGTATGCTGGACATCTGATAACAAAATGCTCTTCACTCTCTACCTCTGTCTGGCATACTGGGCACCACCTCTCCTCACGGGGGACTCCCCTGGACCGACCCCTCTCAATCTCGAGCTGATGTGATGAAACCCGGAGCTGCCCAATGACGACTCGTGGGTGGTGGGGAAGGTAGGTCTGCATGTATCTCGGAATCTCGATGAAGCCCGTGCCCGATATATGTAGAAAATGCTCGCGGTAGTAGAGCATTTTCGGTGGCAATGTACCCCTAGGGCTCACCCATGTCCTCTGTATGTATGTATTCCATATCTCCTGACGAATGATCCTATTCCTCTCTTGATGAGAGAGCGAGTAGGTGGGTGCATGAGAGTCGTACTGTAGTGGTGGTAGCCTGTCTATGTCAAAGCCATGGTGGGCAAGCCAGTCTCGTGTCTGTGCATACCATGAGGAGGTGTCGCCTGCTAATGCCATATCACGTGATGCCTCGAAAGCACGATAAGCAATGCGCTCTGTATCCATGCCTCGAAGTCTGTGTAATAGGCATACCGTCTGGAATAGTGCCTCAACTAGCATCGGTGGTGCAGCGAGCTCTGCTCTAATGATATCATGTGGTACTGAAGGCTTGCTGCGGATAAGTCTGGCAATCATGAGGATCTGTGGCCTCTCTAATGCTGTCCATACTGATGTAGCTAATCCTGGTCCCCATATGGCTGCCCCATACATGAGCGCTGGCGTAACCAAAGTGTCAAAGAGCCACCCCTTTGTGCGGGGCTCCTGAAAATATGCCTGGTGGCACTGTCTCTCCATCAAAGCTAGTGCTGCGTACCCACGTGTGATGCGGTCACGGGCTGCCTGAGCCATAGAGAAGACCCCTGATGCTGCTGTAAATGTCACCCCCAAGTAAACATATGATCCGACCACCTCGATCGGTCCACCTGCTGCTGTGAACAAACTATGTCTGCGTACCTGTGCTGATGTATGAAAGATCAAGACCTTGGTTTTACCAAGGTTCACAGATAACCCTCTGTGTCTGCAAAAGTCATCTAGGCCGTGTAGATGATGCTGTAGACCTTCTGCAGACTCTGAAACCAATACAATATCATCAGCGTATAAAAGAATATGGACAGTGGACCCGTGTACCTCAATGCCATCTCCCCCCTGCTGCTGTATGAAATCCACTATCTCATCAATGTAGAGACCAAAGAGGGTGGGTGAGAGAGGGCATCCTTGCTTCACCCCGATAGTGCTAGTAAGTGGATCAGATAAGCCCCCTGGACATCTGACTCTACCAGATACTCTCTCGTATAAGGCGTAGATCCCCCATATCATCTCCTCCGGAGCTCCGATGTCAAGGAGTCGTCTGAAGAGTCGATCCCTGGGAATAGTGTCAAATGCTTTGCGAAAGTCCACAAAGCAACAATATAATCTCCTCTTCCTCACCCTGGCCTGGTCGATCAGGCATCTCAGAGTGAAGATGTGGTCAATGGTAGAGTAATCTCGTCTGAGACCTGCCTTTCCTGGAGCCCTGATGCCCTTCCTCTCAGCGAGAGTACTCAACTCTGTCTCTAGTACCGCCCCATATAACTTGGCCAATATAGGGCCAATCATGATCGTCCGGTATGTACCTGGATCCATAGTATCACCCGACTTATGAATGGGCACTATGGTGTGCTCAGTCCATGAGTCTGGGAACCCTTCAACCAATGCACGGTTGAAGAGATGGGCAATGAGCGGTGCGAGAGTCGTGCCTCCATAGATGAGGTGCTCTGCCTGTAAACCGAAATGATCATGGGCCCTGCCATGCTGCAGCCGGGCAATAGCGCGTCCCACCATAGTGGGTGTGAAGAAGTCAGAGGTAGTAGGACGTGAGCTCTGCGGTCTGGGAATGGGAGGCTGGCCTGGGATCTCGTATAGGCCCCGTGCATAGCTATGCCAAGTGCTCGGGTCTCGGATAGGTGTCTGCTGTCTCCTCTCTCTCAAATGTCGCCATGCCACTGCACTGTCTCGACTCATGAGCAAATGGTAAATATCCCAATACTGTCTCTCCTCCCAGTCCCGCCGTTTGCGGCAAGTAAGGCTCTGCATGCGACGCTGTGCCTGTGTGTGTGTAATATCTCCTCTATGCTCTAAAATCCGTAGGTGCTTCCGTAGCTCACGACAATCTGCATCATACCAGCGGTTCTGGGGCATGGATCCTGTGCGTGGAGGGTGCCTATGTGTGCGGTGTGGGAAGCTGCGGAGAGCTGAGTCCTGTAGGATGGAGGTGATATGTGATGTAAGTGTGTCCAAAGGTGAGAATGGATCAAGGGAGAGTAGGTGGGTTTGTAAATGGTGTGCATAAACATGTGAGAGCTCGTGTGTGAAGTGTATCGTGGTATGTATCTCAGTGGGTGAGGGAGGGTCTAATGGAATCGGAGATGAGAGTGTGAATGTGATAAATGTGTGGTCAGCACCGAGTGGGCGTCGTCCAATACTAAGTGAAGGGATGAGTGAAGCTCCAGAGGTAGTACCCAAAATGTAGTCGACTGTGCTCTCACCTCCCCCGTGAGGGAAGCAAGTAAATCCGCCTGAACCTGGCCAACGATTCATCCCGTTATATATAACGAGATGATGTCGGCTGCCTAGCTCGAGTAGATGTCTGCCATAGCCGGTGGTGTCCTGACCCGTATCTGCTGATACCCTGCTCGTGCTTATCTCATCGGGGTCTCTGGCCCTCATGATCTGTGGGTGGTCCATGTCGTATGCCTCGCACTGATGCGACTGAGTGCGGCCATTGAAGTCCCCCATAAGGAAGACTTCACCTAGTGTGCTGTAATGTAGTATCTCATCTGAAAGCGCTGTGTATGGTGAGTCTCTATCTCGGATCGGTCCCCCCATATCCTGTCCTGCGTATCGAGATCCGCCCGGTGGGAAGTAGCATATAGCAATGTAAATCGAGCTCCCCTGTGCTATCTCCATGCGAACCCACATGTATCGTGCCTCCTCATCTCTACCTATAATATGGATCCGACTCTGTATCTCCTGTCGAAAGAAAGAGAGAGAGAGAGAGAGAGAGAGAGAGAGAGAGAGAGAGAGAGAGAGAGAGAGAGAGAGAGAGAGAGAGAGAGAGAGAGAGAGAGAGAGAGAGAGAGAGAGAGAGAGAGAGAGAGAGAGAGAGAGAGAGAGAGAGAGAGAGAGAGGGAGGGAGGGAGGGAGGGAGGGAGGGGGAGAGGGAGAGAGAGAGAGAGAGAGAGAGAGAGAGAGAGAGAGAGAGAGAGAGAGAGAGAGAGAGAGAGAGAGAGAGAGAGAGAGAGAGAGAGAGAGAGAGAGAGAGAGAGAGAGAGAGAGAGAGAGAGAGAGAGAGAGAGAGAGAGAGAGAGAACGTATGTGTGTACATATATACATACATACATACATTGATGATAGTATCATGTGCACAAGCTTGCTCTATAAGGCAATGGTTTGCATTCGGAGAAAGTGGATGAGAAATGGGAGGGGTCTAGAAAGTGCACAAGCTTGCATGGGAAGGGGGTTGATAAATGTCCAAAGTAAAATAAGTGAAAAGTTAAAAATTTGCCTATGTTGGTAATGGATGCCAAAGATTTCTAGAAACTTCACCGTATGTATCATACGTGATCTGATGGGATGGGATTGGACAGGATATGTCGGATGGGTCCACTCATACATTGGAGGAGTGCAACTCTGGTTAAAACTGATTTTTGAAAGAGAAGCCGAGGATAGTGATAGTGAAGATGTAGTGAATGCTAAGTGGATGTCATACAGGCCATGCAAGATTGAAGCAAAGGTATCCTTTTATTGGATTTCCACTCAAGAAAAATGTTTGCATTTCAAGCTCACACCTTGCAGCAATACAATAAGAGCGAGCCTCATTTGAGCTCTCCATGAATTGACTGAATATCATGGGTAAAGATGGTGGAAAGGCAGATTCTTCACCTTATATGCAGAAGATCCTCAAGTGAGCACTGTGTCTCAAAAGGAATTCTATTGATGATGATTTATGGACTCCATTGTCATAGATCTCAGCGGATGACCAAGTACCACCCTGAAACCTGTCTCTATCTTTGCAATTTAAATACATTCAGCCGTTGGAGAAGACCTGTTGCTTTATATGGTGACCTGATGAGGTTTGTATGATGAACTGCACTGGGTGATGACCAAAGATTCCTCGTTTGGAGCTGAGATATCCTTATGTCCACCTTTGAACTATTCAACCTGCATTGAAGGACACTTAGTGGAGCCTTTTATTGCAGAAATATGGCTGGAGAAGCATATGGTGCTATTCGGTATACAAAAATGGAGATAGACCAAGTTCAACATGTTTTGATCTATGCAAAGATGTGGATAATGAGCAGGGTAGGGTGGCTGTCTTACCGCTGGAGAATGTATGGGAACGTGCCTTAACATTTCAAATAAAGGAATTAATGATATATTTGATAGGAAGGGTTACGTCTGATGTGGTGGTAACCCAATAAATTGATTTTGGGTTTGGCTGTAGAGCAGTTGATACTGTATTTTACTGTACCTAGGGCTTACATGAGGTCTTGTTCAAGGTTAAGGAGAAATATAAACTAATGGCATGTTTCGCTATTTTGATGACCAAATGTTAATGTGCCGGCATGGAATTCTCCTAGATTCATTATAGAAGAACTTGTGAAATGCTGTGATCAGGTTGAATTTTTCAATCTGTTCTCATTTTCACGAAGGAACAAACAGAAAATTAGAGAAGCTTTAGGAAAAGTACTATATGCTCCTTCCATCATAGTAGAAAACAAAAATTAGGTAGTGTCTTTTGGAATAGAGGCACCTCTTCTCTAAGAAGCTTGTCATTCATATACAAGGTGTAGAGGACGTCTTTGTGTATTTGAAATGCATTGAGTGGTGCTTGTTTTTATTTCAAACATTTTTCAAGGAATTTCCCATAATCAATGAGCAAGAAGTCTAGCTGATTCTAACATTTTCCCCTCTATGAGCATAAACATAGTATGGCCGAGCGATTTAAATCTCACGATTTAAATTGTTAAGATCATTCAGACACAAAATAAAAATTGAGGTTTTTATGCCTTCAACGAGATTTTAATTTTTATGACACACACTGTATATTCACATATATACATTACATAAACATACACCATTATGAAAGCAAGATTTAAAATTCTACACAGTATCTAAATGAAATGGTCAGCATGCAAGCATTAGAGAATGCATATATCCCAAGGTTTCCCTAACTATGTATTAAGAAAAAATCATAATAAAAATCATTAAAGAGATTTAAATCAAGAGCGATTTTAAAGGTTTTTAATTTTAGCAAAAAATTGCAATTTTGTCGCTATATGAGCACAAAGACATCCCCAGCATACCAGCCCTCTTGTATTTCCATGGGATCGCTACCACCCCACTCCTTCCCAAAACCCTAGGGGTGATGGGAGGGAATGAGCGGAGGGAATGAGTGGAGGGAATGAATGGAGGGAATGAGTGGAGGGCCTGATCGATATGTGGTGGGCATAGTGGATGGTGTTATACGACTGTACCGGTGGTTCACGTTGGAGGGGATGATTTAGGCTTCAGAATAGGAGTTTCTTGGGGTCTTTAGGGACTATTTCATGTAGGATGATGTGCTCTAGGCATACGAAGGACTCCTCATGTCACTAGATATGGGAAGTATTCTCTCGACGCATATGCACTAGATTCTGAGGATGGTGGGTGTGTACCCAAGTTCTTGAAGATCAATTAGATCATGTTGATGATGAGTTGTGGGGATAGCAAGAGAGGGCATTCCTCTTGGGATACTTTGCAGTACCACTAGGTGTGACTTCAGACATGCTTGGGCGACTAAATGAATTCTTAGGTGAATGTTTCCCCTTATCTAGGTGACTAACTCCTAGACTAGGCAGATTCCCCTCTTACTTCCCTAGGATGGATGATTGATTGTGCTATCCAAGGTGACTCCTTCCCTTCCTAAACAACTCCCACCTTCTCCTTTCCTAGGCAACTCCACCATCATGGCAAGTGGATCACTTAGTCTAGACGACGACGACTCCTCTAAGGATTTTATCCATTCTATCCACACTTTCATCATGGTGCATGACACATATTAGGAGTCGAAAGGAAGGTCAGTTAAGCCCGAAGAAGAAACCTATAAAAAACTATTGTAGAAGGCTTAAGAGGATTGGCTTCAACAAACGTACTCAGACAATTCATTTCTATTGGAGAAGAGAACAAGTCTAACACAAAGCTGGTTATCTTCCTTGGTAAAGAGAAAGGTCATAAGGTATGGAAGAAGAGCTCTTAGCCCTCTATCTAGGATCAACATTCGTTTCCCCTCATTCCTCGATGGTGCACATGAAGATCTCAAGGACCACATCAAAAGATTCCTCTCTATTTGTAAGATTCGTGGATTGTAGCAAAGGAAGGATGCATTCTTGGCTTTATTTCCTTGCTCATTAGGATTGAGTGATAAGTGGTGCAACCAGTATGCAGAAGAACACTTCAAGGATTGAAGAAGCCAGAGTTCGCTTTGGAGGCCTCTCCAAATGAGGATTCCATCTTAGAGTTGCAGAGAGAGATAGAGGCTCTTAAAGCTGCAAGAGACGTTGTTGGAGGGAAAAGCTACCCTAGAGCAAGATTTTGACAACTTGGTGTACTTAAAGTGAGAATTGGAGGAGCTCAAGGCTCAAAAAAAGGTACGTACTTAGTGCACCATTTGTGGAGGTCAAGGCCACTCTCTCCAAGAGTATCCAAGGTGAGTTTATTGTGGAAAAGGAGGACATGAACAGAGGGATTGCTATTACCTCAAGGGAAGAGGAATTCCCAATCAAACGTAGAATCACGCCCCAAGTGTGCAATGGTTAGGGCCAAACCACTCCTCCTAGGACATCCTTTTCTCCCATCTACGTCTACTCTTTATGCAAATTAGTCCAACAATGAGTCATGGCCATGGGAAGAAAGGCCTTGGCCAAACGTACCCAAACAACCCATAATCTGTTATCAATGCGGTGAATATGGGCATATCCAAAATAGTTGTTCCCTTTTTGAAGACGCATCTCCATGAAGAAATTGCCCGGAAGTGAAGGACCACTACACCAACGATTACCCTAAGGAAAATCCCTCTACCAACGGAGAAGGTAACTCCTATCCCTTACGCATGATGAACTAGGAAGCCACTCAAGCATAGATACTCTCAACTAGCACTAGAGTAGTGCAACTTGAGGAGCCTCCATGGGTGATGGCTCGAACACGAAAGTAGAAAGAGGTAGAGAAACGAAAGACAACTGAACTACAACCTCTTGAGAAAACGAAGAAAGCTCAAATGAGACGAAGTTCGGACCAAGATACATCAAGGTCAACCCAACCAACAAATATTAGAAAAATGGTAGTGTTGTCTTAAGAGAGAGCGCAAGGAAGGGTGGAAGTTGCTCATGAGCATCCTATTCATGAAGCTTATATGAAGACAAAGGAGGAACTACAACAATTCCAAAAAGAAAGTGTAAGTGACCACTCCCTCTTTCCTATGGACATTCTTCAAAAGACATACAAGCAAGTGTCCCTCTATGACTTTTTGAACACGAGCCTTGCTTTTCGAGTGAAGTGGTTTCTACCATTAACAATATGGGACCCACCTATCCCAACACTGGCGGGTATTCCTCTCACTACCTACCCATGCCATCTAGTTATATGGTCACTTCAACACCTTTAGCATACTATAAGAGGCCTAGGTTGACTGTAAGTCAGGAGGGCACTACTTTGACGGGTGTCATTGTAGATGAGGGTTCGAGAATCAATCTCATGCCAGCCTACACTATGACAATGCTGAATTTAAAGCCCACCAAACCAACTTATTTTACTAAATGCAAGGCATCAGTTTTGTGTTGGATTTTGTGGTCATTTCACTTCCAATAGTCAAGGGAAAT
Source organism: Ceratopteris richardii (assembly GCA_020310875.1). NCBI lineage: Eukaryota > Viridiplantae > Streptophyta > Polypodiopsida > Polypodiales > Pteridaceae > Ceratopteris > Ceratopteris richardii. The sequence goes on along the minus strand of CM035419.1, from coordinate 109,372,596 downwards.
TTTCCCCTTTTGATAGGAAGGCCATGGTTGAGGCACAACAACGCAAAGCAAGAATGAGGAAGTGACACCATGTGGGTAGCTGCCCTTGACACCTCCATGAGGAAGCTACACTTGGAAGGAGGTACCGATGGAATGGTGGGCACCTCGCATATTACTACCTAGCCACCTCACTCTACAATCGGTGCCTTCCCTATCAGCACCTTGGCGACTACAAGATCCTCCCATCTCACCATTTGGATGCCTACCATCTCCTGTTTCACTACCAAGGAGACTACTAGTGCAAGTGCATCGTGGGCAGCCCACTCTACAGAAAGCACCCATGCTCCAACGGACACTCTCAGGATGGCACAATGGCAACTCTTCTGAGAGACACTTTCCATGCCATCCAAGGTATAGTAGACCTCTTCCAGACATACCATAGTTGCACTCGTCCGACGGATGAGTAAAGGCGTACGACATGTCCTGTCCAGTACAGTCCAGTACGAACTCGTATGATGGCAAAACTGCTGACCTGAATTTTGTTCTTTGAAACCTGAATTTTGTTTAATTTTGAATCTCTTTGTGAAATCTAAATTATGGCATATGCAGTAAGATTGAAATCTTATAAGTTTTGAATCTTGATTCTTGAATTTAGAATAAAATATATGTACATGTTCATATATATGTGTATGCAGATACTACAAGGTACATGTACATGTATCGTACGTATCGTACATGACACATGTAACCCAAAATTTACTTGTACAGTCTCGTACCGTACGTGAACCGTACTGGACGCATCGTACTGGACTGGACGTGACTACTATGAGACATACATAGAAGCTCTTGATCCTACCTACCAAGAAGAAGCGGCATATTCCATGATGGACTTAGAAGTGACAGACTCTTTGCAATACATGACGGAAGTGTCTTCTCCAAGTGGAATATTCCGCTTCTCCAAGATTGGCAACTTTTCTTCTCAGTGGCCGCATCCTCTTCTCCAAGATGAGCTAGTTATCTGCTCTTAATGGACTCCTCTCCGAGCTGCGATACTCCTCTTAGTGAATTCCTCCTCTCTCAGTGGCGAATGTTCCCCTCATTATCTTCTCCTCTCCTCTCCCTCCACCTCTTGTCTTCCTCTCTGAGTGGTGACTCCTTTCCTCTCTTCAGCAGTGACTCCCTTCCTAATTTAAACTCTCCCTCTCTTCCTCCATGTGTATGTGAAGTCAGCCACTACCTTGTCCATAAGTCAGCCACTACCTCATGTGATGAGTATTGTGTCTGTAGTCATCCTTTCAAGTTTTGTGATCTAAAGTCAAGGGTTACCCTGTACTTAAGATTTTGGATTCTCCAATCGTTATTTCGGGGGTGTTATCATTTATGCACATGACATGTTACAGAGTATACTTTTCCAAGTAGAGCCCGTCCTCTCCCTCTCGTCCTCCTGCGGTCCATTCTGGGGTTGAGCTCGTATTCAGCCCGCCCTTCTGTTGTCCCCTGCTCTGCAGACCTCCTTGTGGGGCCAACGGCCTGCTGAGGTATTCTGGGTGGAGCTTCATGCTCCCCAGCCTTTCTATTACTCTGTTGATGGGTTTGAGCCATGGGGTCCCCCTTCTTCATCCCCCTTTCCTCTCTTCAGCAGTGACTCCCTTCAGCGGTGACTCCATTCCTCATTTGAACTTTCCCTCTTCTCCTCCATGTGTATGTGAAGTCAGCCACTACCTTGTCCATAAGTCAGCCACTACCTCATGTGATGAGTATTATGAGTGTGGTCTTCCTTTCAAGTTTTGATCTAAAGTCAAGGGTTATCCTGTACTTTAGATTGTGGGTTCTCCAATCGTTGTTTTGCGGGTGTTATCTTTATGCACATGACATGTTACTGAGTATACTTTTCCAAGGAGAGCCTGTCCTCTCCCTCTCGTCCTCCCGTGGCCCATTCCGGGGTTGAGCTCATATTCAGCTCCCCCTTCTATTGTCCCCCTGCTCCACAGACCTCCCTGTGGGGCCAACGGAGGTATGGTGGGTGGAGTTTCATGCTCCCCACCCTCTCTATTACTCTGTTGATGGGGTCGTGCCATGAGGCTCCCCCTTCTTCATCCCCGCCTCCTACCATCTCTATATTAGCATATGTGCAAGCTCCCCGTGCAACGAGAGAGACTCAGAGATACCTCGGACTTGTTCAGGCCAGTCCTCATGGAGCAGCAGGATGAACAGAAATCACAGCAAAGTCAAGATCTCATCTTTACTAGAGAATGCTGCAACTGGGCATCTAAGCTTGGGAGGTTCAGACATCATGCATGAATGTGGAGAGCATCTCTGGATGGATAAGGATTACAAAGGATGACTTGAGTTATGGTAGCATGCCAAGCTTGATGTGCAAGGCCTCAGATCTTGGCGGACATCGAGGAGATTTGTCGATGTCCTACTGGATCTAATGTGAGGGAGGACTTGTGTTTTATATCCCACATTGTACTAACGTTCCTCTTTACGCTTAGTGAATTACCCTTCAGCTGCCAGCCATGCCACTCTAGGATTCATTGGTATAGCTGCGCAGCAGCTAAGCCTTCATAGCCATGTTGCAGTACACTTCTATTTTCCCTTTTAGCTCTGAGTGGTATCTCCCACCCTTATTTTCTCATAGGTGTTTTATCTTGTTTATCCAAACATTGTATAAGATTACACTAAGATGTGACATTTTCATCTCATATGTCATTCTAGCCTTTTGATTCTCAAAGATGTGCTGCATCATTTTACTAAATCATTTTATTCCATTTCCTCTCTCTCTCTCTCTCTCTCTCTCTCTCTCTCTCTCTCTCCAAAGGAGAGAGCTCTTATATTGCGCTTTCCTTCATTGGAAGAGAAGAAGGAATTCTTGAGGAAGAGACCAATTCTCAAGAAGACAGGTGTTTTCCTTGGTGATGACCTCACTCTCTCACAGCTTGCGCTTATGAGAGAGGTAATGCCAGAGATTAGAGCAGCACGAGAGAAGGGAAAGCTAGCCTTCTACAGAGATGGTCGGGTGGTGATTCTCGAGCGATGCACTACATGACGGTGCGAGACCTATGGGACCACATTGAAGATGGCTACTTGGAACTGTAATGGATCTATGAGGTTGGACATTGGTGCATTTGAGGACAGTTTCAGAGATAGAGACATTGTTTTCTTCTCAGAGACCCACCAGGTCCCTGGACAGTTGATGCTGCATGTGGTGGGATATAGATGGGAGACAGCCCACAGGCTAAACGCGAGATCGGGACATGGGACTAGAGGGTCAGGAGGAGTAGCAATGCTATTCAGAGAGGAGTTGCAGCCACTACTACATATCGTACGGAGAGATGAGGATGCTCGATATATGTGGGTGAGGCTGAGAGCTGACACAGGTCGATGTTTATACATTGCCATATGTTACTTCCCTCCCAGTACGTCTATATATGCTTCACCCAGGGGGCAATCACCTTTCTCTCTTCTAGATGATGATATTTGGGAGTTCTCTAGGGATGGTGATATCATTCTCCTAGGGGACTTCAATGCTCGAACGGGAAACTCACAGACAGTCTTCTATGACACTTGAGATGAGATGCTTAGAGAGATGGATGTGGGTGAGTTGGGGCTCGACAGATGCTCGCATGATAGAGAGCAGACAGAGTATGGGAGATATCTCATTGAGATGACGACTACACATAGGTTAGCCATACTTAATGGCCTACACCGATTTCCTAGAGCAACTGGTTTCACTTGCTTTCCACATAGACATGGAGCCAATACAGTGGACTATATCATGACACAGCCAAGCTTCATCCCCTTCATTCAGGATTTCACAGTGGGAGCTAGTCCAGTGGGTGTAGCAGTGGATCATGCTCTTTTGACACTATCAGTCTCTTTTTAGTACAGTACAGCCCAAACCTGAGTAGGCAGGTCACATACCCGTTACACATTTACACCAGAGACCAATTCCGTTTATACAAAGGAGATCTGGGACCGTCTATGCACAGTTGGTCCAGGTCTCTCACTGGAGGAGTGCACCAGTCTACTGACGGAGACATTGCATAGTGCCGCATCAGTGGCATATCCACACACCCGGCCGGTTCGGAGGCGAGGGAGCATGCCCCAGAATAATTGGTATGACAAGGAATGCAGAGAGATCACAGCCCAGTTTCAAAGGGATCTTCTGCTAGGAGTTATCACTTATAGACAGTCTCATATTGCTTTCCGTCGCCTTGTGAGACGGAAGAAACGGGCTTACCTGGCACAGTTGGATCGAGATTTATATCAGATGTTCTTGAGCAGGGACTCAAGAGAGGCATGGCAACTTTTTCATGAGCACTCCACTCCCCCAGTGATTACTTCACTTGATGTATGCGGTCAGTATGCGACATCACTATATATGGTTCCTGGACAGGAACCCCTTCGGGGCCCTGCAGAGCCGTGCCCAGCCACGAGCACTTTCTTTACCGCTCGAATGGTATAGAGGGCCATTGACAGGATGAGGACCGGGAGGGTATATGACCATGACGGTCTAGTGGCGGAGCATTTTATTCATGCTAGGGATATGTTGATGGAGGTTCTTGCAGTGTTGTTCAATCGTGCCATGTGTGAAGGGTTACCTGAGACTTGGAGATTGTCTACTATTGTGCCTATCTTCAAGGCAGGGGCTCCTATGGAGCCGGGAAACTACCGCACTATTATGGTTGGACACACATTGGCACGGTTGTATGCATCCATTCTTGAGCAGCACTTGAGTGATTGGGCAGAGGGTGAGGGTATGCGGGCAAAGGGTCAGGCAGGTTTTAGGAGGGGTTTCTCTACTCTTATCATATTCTGACACTTAGAGCCATCATTGAAGAGGGAAGGTCACACGAGAAATGGATTTATTGTAGCTTTGTGGACTTCCGCAAAGCATTTGACACGGTGCTTAGAGCTCGATTGATGCGCAGACTACAGGAGATGGGGTATCCATAGAGTTGATGTGGGGGATTATGGCTTTGTACAGATCAGTGGTGGGACGAGTTTGCACCCCAGAAGGGGTATCTGATTTAGTTCACTCTACTATTGGAGTGAAACAGGGCTGCCCACTGTCTCCTACTCTATTTGGTATGTATGTTGATGAGGTGTCTGATTACATTGGAAGAGAGGGTGATAGAGGGGCCGAGTTGGCAGGGACGTAGATCCCATTGTTGTTGTTGTTATATGCTGATGATATTGTTTTGATATCTGACTCACCGGAGGGTATGCAATGACATTTGGATGCTCTACACAGCTTTGCAGAGGATAGTGGTCTGTCTGTAAACCTTGGTAAAACCAAGGTTATGGTGTTTAACACCACACCGCACTGGATCAGGAGAAACACCTATTTTCACATATGGGCAGGAGGTTGTGGAGTATACAGATGCATACACATATCTGGGGGTAGTATTCACTGGACCGAGATTTTCCTTGAGGAGAGCAGCAGAGACTAGACTGACTAGAGCATCTGCAGCTCTGGGAGGATTGGAGAGGATGTGCTCGCAAGTTCAGTTTCAGGAACCGAGGACAAAGTTATGGCTCTTTGATACTTTGGTTGCCTCTACTATGCTATATGGGGTACAGGTTTGGGGACCTTCTATAGGCCAGGATGGGTGGAAAGTCATGGAGAGGCCCTTGGTATCTATGATCTCTAGGCTCATTAGAGCCAAGGCCTCCGTACCACATGATATCATTGGAGCGGAGCTAGCTTCTCCCCCTATTGAGATTGAAGCACTCACTAGAGAAGTCTCCTTTGTACACAGCTTGTGGGACACTACCAGAGATAGATATACGAGGTTGGCCCTCGAGTCATCCAGACAGCTAGCACTGCAGGGGGATACATCATGTTGGTTTGCACAGATGACATCATGGTTTCAGACACATGGTTTTACCATGGACAGGCTTCCTCCTTTCCAGTACTCTTTACAGACACTCCTGATGTACCTGATTCGTCAGGATTTGATCCAGGTGGACACCAGGAGGACATGGATTGAGCCTACACAGGAGTTGGGTACGAAGATGGCTTTCTATAGAGAGCATCTTCTACACCTCACAACGGATGGGTTTGTGACTCGACCTAGCTATATGGATACACACCTTTCCCATGCCTTGCGTTGTGACATTAGCCAGTTGCGCACATCCTCACATCAGCTTGAGGTTGAGATTGAGACTGGCAGATTCAGAGGGGTACCAGCAGATAGCAAGATATGCCGTCTATGTCACCTAGAGCTAGAGACAGAGCTACATTACATATGTCATTGCATGGTATACTATGAGATACGGGGCCGTTTTCATTGTCTATTCAGAGAGGGTTTTGGGCCTCTATCTAGAGTCATGAGTTTTGAGGATCAGAGATGTCTTGGACTATATCTACTAGAGGTACACAGACATAGAGACACTCTATTGAGGAGAGCTGGAGGGAGACAGTCCCAGAGACAGATTACGGATTTCTTTACGCCAGACACTGGGCAGCTAGAGGAGGAGTCAGTAGAGCATCTAGTAGAGAGCTCTGCCCACACTCATACAGCCACTACTGGCACTCTCATAGACCGAGCAGTGGAGCTAGGGAGATCTAGACGACCGAGAGTGAGAGGTGCTACACAGTATGGACGGAGGCTACAGCGGAGGATTCGAGCTGTACTTTTCAGACGCCCATAGTGCAGATGAGGATAGATCTCCAGCCTTGTATATCAGCACATCCCTCCTATGTATCAGCCCTTTGTTGTATTAGTCTTGGTGTTAGCCTTTTCCCAGCTATTTTACATCTTTCATTTTCAATACCACTTCCTTTGGTACTCAGATTTTGTATCAGATTCACCAGTTTTGTAACTTTTGGTCTCATAGGTCATTTTGGCCTTCTGAAGACGTAAATATATCATTTCATTTCATTTCATTTCTCTCTCTCTCTCACTCTCTCGGTTTTCCTCCTGAAGTCCTCTTCTTTCTTATACCTCTTTTTTACAGGCTTTGCTGGGGAGGATATTGTGGTGCTTAGGAACTTAAATATTTGTTTGCAGATGTTTAGTTATTATGCTTTTGTGTTTCCTTGTCGGTCTCTGGTTTAAAGAATTGTAATAACCTTTTGTTCTGCTGCTTATATTGAATTGTTCACATTTGTATGCAGAAAAGGATACTGTGCATGAAATCAAAGGAGCAAACGCACAGTCTGCAGCACTCAGCAATCAAATACGTCAGATGGAAGAGAAGGTGCTCAGGCTCGATGAACTTCTCTACTCAACAGAGTTTCAGATCCAATGCCTTGAAAGAAAGGTTGCTAGAGCAAGTGGAGAACGAAGTGACATCGAGGCAAAAGAAGCAAAGACGAGACTGACCGAACTTGAAAAGGAACTCCAAGTGAAAAAGTCAGAGCAAGCATTGGTGTTGTCACAGGTTTGCTGGCCGCTACTGTTAGCTGTATGAACTGGTTTACTAGTTGTTATAATTAGGGGTCAAATTGGAGAACATGCAATAAAAACTTGTTTAGTTTATAGAAACATCGATTCTTCCTTTATTTATGCTTTCACTACCGCATCTTGTATTTATGCTTCCTAATCTCTTCTCTTAACCATACTTCCTATATTCTTTCCTTGGCCTTGACTCTAACTTTGTGACAAAATTTGGTTTTCTTCTAATATTGCTGCCTTGAAGAGGAATTCTTTCTTAGCATTACCTTCTGAAAATGAAAAAGGCGAATAATCCCATTTTATGTATAATTTCTTACATCTTATTTATCTGGTCATCGAAGGGGTTATATGGGCAAATTTTTCCAGTAGCTGGGATTTTCCCAAATTTCTAAATGTTTCTTCATTGACGTTTGCTGATGATTTGAGTACTAAGAATACTGGTATTTTACTATTCCATTTTACATTTCTCTTCTGTGTTCTTATAAGGGATTCTGGTTTCTGCAGATTAAAAAAGCAGAAGAGGACAGTCGAGCAGCGAAAAGGAAAAATGAGGAACTAGTTAAAAAAGTTTCAGATTCTAACGAGAAGAATTCTGAATTGACACTTGCATCAGAGACAGGGCTGCAGGCTATTAAGGTGATCACGTGTTTTGCCATTTTTTGCGTATGCATGGATTTTGATGTGGTACAATATGAAATGTTCCCAAGCAATACTGTATTCTGGATGTCGAATTTACTTGTTGTGAAAACGGCCTTGGATTTACATTAGAAGTTTGTACTAACAGAATGTTGATTAGATGAGTAGTATGCTCATCCCTACTTCTCTGATTTTGGAAGTCTAGTATCTAAAATTGAAAAATCACAAATGCTCCTAGTCAGAACCTTATTATTTCTGTTTCTTTAGCCGCTCCCTGAATGAATCTTTGACGTAGAGTTTACATGGAATTTAACTATTATAGGGGATGGTGAAACAAAAGGAAGAAAAGTTGCTTGCTCGTGACTTGCTGCAAATGGAAGTAAACCGATTGCAAGGCGTTTTAAATCTTAAAACAGGTTAAAGATTTAATGGTCACCTTTGAGCTCTTTAAGGCTTCAGTTGACAAGAATGTAAAGAGTTTTATTTTTACAGTAAAATTGTCAAAAATTTCAGAGAAGTATAAAGATGTAAGATGTTCTTTCTGTAATTACAATAGATGTGTAGACATATGTATGCATGTGCACATGTATGGAGATGATTTCTTGTTGATATGAACATAATGACATTAGATGTTCTTTCAAAAACTTTTCCCAGAATGTACTCCAGAGGCCTAGACAAGCACTGCTCTCTTTGGCAGCATGTGATGATCACTGAATTTCAGACATTCCACGTTGTTGGATTTGTGATTCATAATTTCTCAAATGTTATGGGACTACAGACTTCCTGTCTTTAACATTCAACAGGATGCCATGCAGCATCTAAGACTTTTGATGATAATGAGCTCTTATATGTGCAACAGTTAGGAAATAATAAAGTTTCTGGGCCTGATTGTATTGCACAATCGGGAACACTTGAATGGCTTAATCATGTCTGTAACTGCCCTTGACAGGAGGCTAATTTAGGTTGGGATTCTCCTCTCCTTGGAGAAGTATAACTTGGGGTTGAGCGTGTATAGTCTACTTCACACAGATGAAGGTCCATCCACCAATGGTATCTGGCGGAGTACAAGTTCCTCTAAGATTCCCATCAGATTCTTATAGGACCGTGCAAATGCTTTCTTATAGTTGTACAAGAGTGAAATTACCTTCTTGAGCAAATAGGGGTAGTCCCATAACTATCTTGCTAGGTAAACTACTTGGGGGTTCTGATCATTTTCAAGGTTGACTTCGTGCACAAGTGCCCCTTCTTTGTAGTCTTGAGAGAAACTATCATAGAGTGAGCTTGACCAGCATGTAGGTCGGACTTTGTAGGATGCTCTTTGCTCCATCCTTTAGGGATATTGCTTGAAGCTTCTACATCTGAATCTATGATGAGAGGCTCCTTCCTTTGACCTGCATGCTCTTGCCCTACATCTGTAAGATGGTCAAAATCTTCCTTTGACCTCTGGCTGAGCTTGGCACATTAGCCTAGGCAGGTACGCTCGTCTTACTGATCCATCATGTCTTGTATCTTGTTCATCTCTATCAAGGGTGATCTTGTAATTCTAATATTGTATTTCATTCTTACGATCCCCATTTGTGGGATCTACATCTTGTCTAGTCCAATTATTCATAGCTATTAGTCCCCGGTTGTGGGACTTGTAATGCTAGTTGGGTATTGTTGTATTATCTTCTCCTTCATGAGTTATCTTGTAATTAGAAGTATATATTCCATTAATCTTGTGTCTAGTCTCAAAGGGCACAATCTGGTGCTCCCTTGACATTTAGGCAAGACGACTATACTAGGTTCATATCAAGCATCATGGATTCCACATGTAAGGCAATTCAATCTACCATAAGGGATTTGATAGGATAAGTACAAGATTTTAGAAGAGCGTATGACAAGGTGATCGATCAGTTTCAACCTACACATTAAATTTTAAGAATTTATTTCACGGGTCTATATATCTTTCAAGTATGTCTTGCAAGTTGCTATCCATGCCTCAAGCAAATAACTTGGATGATGTTATTAATCAAGACCGATTGTCTAAAGAAAACCAACTCATAGAGCTAGAATTGTTGAATAACAAATGCATTGTTTCTAAAAAATTTGAATTACCAATCTTGGAAATCCAACAAACAAAAGTAATTGATTTGGAATGTACACATTATGAAAATAACAAGGAAGTAAAGGACAATGAGAAGCACATGTTTAATCAAGTAGGTAGGCTTAGTCAAGTCCCTCAATCAAAGATCTTGGAAACACCGGGACATGTCAGTAGAACCTCAAAGGATTTATCTTATAAAGGTAACAAATCATTCAATGGTCAAAGAATAAAACATTTTTCCTTAAGTAGTAGTGCCTTGCACATGAGTAGGTTATATCATGTCTTGTCCATTATGGTTCATTCAGCTATTCATTGATGGAACCCATATACATGCTCTCGCTACAAGTCATATCAGATGCTCTTGTCGATACTTCTAATCGAGCGAACTTGCTAAATCCATCAAGAAGACTATCTTATGGATATTGTTTTTATCCACCATGATCCACTCTTCAAAATATAGTGAAGTCATATACATTTAGTGATTCATAGAACTTTCTCTTTCACAATTGTGTAATTTACATGAAAAATATGCACATCATGAAGATGATCTCCACGTTTAAGGCTATGTGCAAAACTAGACCATAATAGATTTGGTCCCTTTACTATCCTAGCCAAGATTAACTATAGTACAAAGAGAGTTTTAAAAACGGGTTTTAAAACGTTTAGTACGTAGAGTACTAAAAAAATGGGAATAAAAAACGAGTATTATATTTTGTCGCGACATTTTAATTTTTTTTTCTCTAATAATCCATGAATAATGTATATCTAACACTCATTTACATATCTAGTGCTAAAAACACATAAAAAACCTTAATCTACTACCACTACAATGATTTGGAGTTAGGAAGGTCCAAAATGAATTGGGTTAAATTAAACAAAAATGGGAATGAAATCTTAAACAAAGGATTGATGACCTTAAAGCCCCATATACAACACATTAAAACTCCTAAGACAATGCATTTAGAGTGATAGACTCCAGAATGGATAAAAACAATGTCAACAATTTAATGATGTCCTGACTCTTTGCTAAATGAAATATCTTTTAAAATCAAAATAGGAACCTTTTTCTTATCTAGATAGGAGAGACTTTTGGTTCTTATTTTGGTAGAGAAAGAAAGAAAACCATACATTTTCATAATTCTGTTCATAATTCTCAAAAAAACGTATTAGGACGTTCGGAACGTCCGAACGCCCTAAACGTTTTTCATTTAAAAAAAGAAACGCGTTTTATTTTACTATGAGATTAACCCAAACACTTATACACTCCAACTACCAAGTACCATGGAAATCCATCTAGTTTTCCATGAATCTATGTTGCGACCATATCATGCTTCTCCATTGGGTGGGGAGAGATCCAATCCTTGACCATTCATCGAGATTGAAGATCATGAAGTATTCAAAGTCGAGCATGTCCTAGATTCAAGAATTTCTTGGGGAAGATTGGAATGTGCGCATTGAAATGGATATGAGATCAATGATTGTACCTTGGAACCTACTGAAAATCTTCAGAGAGCACCTATCAAGGTCAGAGAATTTCATAAGAAAAACCGAATGAAACCCAATCTAGAAAACACAAATGCTCCTGGAGCTCGTCACTTGAGGGGGAAGTGTTGTCATAGGCACTAAAAAATATGCAAGTGCTTGATGCCTTGCTTCGTTGCATGTCTGTGCTTAATCCTTGCATCGTGGTCATGTGCCTTATCTTGTATCATGTCACCTCCCATAGGAACACATCCCTACTTGGAGGACCTTGGATATCCATTGAACTACGCCTTGCGATGCCATCATAGAAGGTTCTAGATTACATGCCATGTCATTGCACTCATCATCAATGATGTTACCATGAAACATTCTAGAAGAACCTTAGTCACCATCCAACACCTATATAAGGAGGCCTACCCATAGAGATCCTCAGTCTTGCTAGTGCAAATTTTGGAAGCTCAAGCAGTTTCAGTCATCAAATAAGTACCTTCTGAGCTTCAGCTCTTGTTTTGGACTAGTTCCTTGTTCTAGTCTTGTTTAGTCTAGCTCACAGTTATCTTGTCTTGCCATGTTGTAATCTCATAGTATGAGATCTTATCTAGTCTTATCTTGTACCTCGTTCATCTTTGTCAAGGGAGACCTTGCCATTCTGATATTGTGTTTCATACCTATGGTCTTAGGTTGTGGAATCTCGTGTATCTTGTCTACTTCAATTAGTCCCAGGTTGTGGAACTTAAAATGTTAGCTGGGTATTGTTGTATTGTCTTTCCTTGCGTGGGTTGTCTTGTAATTAGAAGTATTCCTAGTAATCTTGGGACTATCATAGAGGGCACAATCTAGTGCTCCCCTGACATCACCGAGTTACTGTGTCAAAGACCACATGGGGCTACTCCACATGCATTTTATTTCAATATGTACATTTTTCTTTTCTTTTCATCATTATTGATTAATCGTCGATATGTTTGTATGATTTTTTTCCCTCATAAGCTAGTTTTAATGTTTGTAGAGATTGATACAATATCTTTGTTTTTTAGCCATTTTTCCCCCTCTTTGGAAAACACAGATGCATGCACAAAAGATGAATGGAAGTATTCACTTCTCGTAATATTTTTGGGTCATGATTCATAAAATGTTGTTCTAATAATTGTAGCAGCTAAGTAAATGGAAGACGTAAGATCTCTTTTGGGAATTGCATCATTGAGCTTAACATCAAAATTTGGATTTCTATGCATGAAAAAGATGCTGTATTTGGAATGGAGGACATGAAGCAGAGACTGAAGATGAACATGGAGGAGAGGAAGGAGGAATTACAGGGAAGATTTAAGAACCAACACAAAGAAATCAAGGCTCTTCGGCAGGAAATCCATTGCCTCTCTCTTAAAAAAAAGAGATTATACCTTCAGTGTGAAAAGGTCAATTTTATTTTTGCTTTGAAGGTCGTTATCAAATTAAGCTTTTCAATTTGAGCATTATATTATTCAAGTTGCAGTTACAAGCAAAATATGAGACTTTATTGAGAAGGACAAAATTTGAACCGGGAGATAAGCGCTCACCACAGCTGCTCATTGCTAATGCATCGAAGGAACAAGAATCTATGCAACAGGAGGGATACAATCTAGAGCAGCAAGTACAGGAGGTATATGATCGATTAGCAGAAGGATCAGATCCTTGAAAACAAAAGAATAGATCTATCCTAAAATATTTAATTTTTACCTTTTCATAATAAATCCTTGTTCATTATCTGTTGTTCTAGAAGCCTCTCAGATCTATAGCTAAGCACCTCACAAGCAAAAATATGGTTTGGCCACATCATTACATCAGGAAAAATGGCATTGCTGCATGTGTGTGTAAAAAAGAAAAAAGTGAAATCCCATTGTTTTGTGAGGCCAATTTCGATTTTTTAATGAATGAAATCAACATATCTGATCAATGTCATCAATCAATTGGATGCTGGAATTATTTCCATGTCACATGCTCTGACATTTATGTAACGAAGTGTGCTGTCTGTTTGAAGTTTCTGTGAACCAAGCATTGGTCAGCAGAATCAGCCAAGCTGAACTCGTAGATGTTCATGTCAGCAATGTGGGCAAATTTGATTTACCATTCGTGTGCCCTCTATCTAAGTGTAATTCAATAGAATGAAGAGTCGTGTAGTCATATTGCCTTACTTATGGCTTAATATGCAGCAGAATGTAGGCATAACACATGTTTAATTTTGGCCATGCCATGCCGTGTGGGATGGGGTAAACTATTAGTGAGATTATGTCCTTCTGAATCCTAGTCTTGTTTCACTTCCCAACAAAAAGCAAACTTTTGATATTTATGTACATATTTTCATCAACAAGGGTGATTATCACGTTCTTCCACTCACAATTTCTAGCCACCTTTTCCAACAAAATCAATTCAAATCATCTACTGCACTTAATGATATTATCTTTATTCAGGTCAAAGAAGAGATACGGGCCTTAGAGGGAGCTGTAGATGATGTAAAAGAGGCTAATGAGCTTCTGCGGCATAGCTACAGATCACCAAAAATGAAAGAACTGGCTGATGAACAGCTTCAACTGAAGATAGAGCTAGAAAAAGCTCTGGAAAGTCTGCATGATCGGCAGAAGCTGGAGCAGAGTCTTTTAGAAGTGCGTAAAACTTATGTCATGTCATATTCATTTACAGTACCAGACAATCAATTCACATTCTTTAGCTGAATTATAATTGTGATTTTTGAGTACCTACAGCAAAAAAACGTTTCTGCACTGTTTTGAAGAACTTCAGGAGAAGTGTTTCACATAGTGCTTACGACAAAAAACATTTGTATCCGAATATTCAGGAAATTGCAGGCTTGGAGTCATCCCTTCAAAACCTGCAGAATGAAAGTAGGACAGTCATGGAATACCTGAAGACATTGGAAGAACAGGTAGATGTAGCATTCAAAGAGGCTGAAGAACAAAATCAGAAGTACAAACGTGCAAAGGCTCAACTAAGCAAAATGACCAAAGAAATAAAGAACACACATGGGTACTGAAAAAAGACTGGTTCTTTATGTTTTACTGCATGCAAAGAATTGTGGCCATACCATGCATCCGAAGTGTTAAGAGTTTTCTGAATGGCATCGGAAGGGAGCCAGTCAGATCTTATGATGAATCAGCTTCTAATGTGACCATTATTAAACTTGGATTGAAACAATTAAATGGATCTGATGGAGTATCATGGTGCATTGCAACAAACCCTGGAATAATGTTAAATGCCAGCATATATAGTGCAGATTCCTTGGCTACAATGAACCTATAAAAGCTGATCCTACTGCACAGGTTGTAGAGTGACCAATCAGCTGTGTAGCATCTCTATGAAACAATCATGAAATGTTTTATGTGATTTTCCACTGATATGGAAAATATGCCACTAACATTAATGTACCTCTAAAATGTAGAGAAGCAGCAGAAAATATCAACAAAGAAATGCAGCTAGCAGAGTTCGTGGAAACTGCAAATGATGCATTGTATAAACTCAAGGCCTTGGCAGGTGAATTTCCCGAATATCAACAAATTATTGAACATGGAATAGCCCAATCTGGGATTACTGTTCCTTATGCCGCATCGAGTGTCCGGTCAGGACGATCAAGTGTATCGAGCATGTCTAGTCGTACTTCAAGTGCAAGCCGGCTGGCAAGAAGAGCATTATCGAGCTCAGGGTCTGTAAGAAGTTCTAAATCTGGAAGTGTAGTCAATCTTGAGTTCAATGTTGAGAGTTAAAGCTTGTTTTTGCTGAAACTGCCTTTGTAGGGAAACTCCTGCCCTCAGAAAGTGAAATTGAGATTTCTGTAACTTAAAGAAGTATATAAAAGTATTAATGTACAAATGTATGTGTCATTTTAGATCACACATGTTGCGAACTGTACCTATCAAGATAGGAGTGTTTCATAAAAAGCGAAGCTCATATTCTTAGTGTTAAAGATCTTTAATATTCTACGTGACCCTTTTTATTGCAACACTCTAAAAGTCTTTGTATCTGGATTGCAAAGTCGTCCATCGATCCATACATACATGCATACAAAGACACATCTTAGGGGATATGAACTTTTCACTTTTGTTTACAAAGATGTAAGTCACCAAAGGAGTAAACCACATTTCTTCAGGCTAGAGGATAACACCTAAGAGATAATGTAAATAGCCTCTGTCACATGCATCAAAGTGCTAGCCCCTGGGCCTGATGTAAGAAGTGAGATTTGTAGGCTTTTAAAGCAGGAGGTTGTAAATTCTTCTTCTAGGAAATGGCGGCATTCCTCGAGTCCTATATGAACCAAAGTATCAGATAGTTAACTTAATAAGATTTTAAGGTAAGGCAGCTGCCAGCAGGTTATAAGTTTGTTTCGTGTAAAGATGTAAGATCTGGCATGGTGTAAGATATAAGATTTGATATGCTTTCAAGGTAAAACAGCAGATCATTTGTAGTCTGAAAAAAGGCAGCATTCCTCAACTCCCACTAAAATCAAATCATGAGAGTCCTCAACTGATTTACATTCTAGATAGCATCTTCATCCGAGTACTTGTAAATCCCAAATGTAATCTTGTATTAGTTGATGCCAGACACGAATAAACCAAGAATATGATTATTTGCAAGGTCAGATCAAAAAGTAAGCATCTGCAAGAAGACACAGAGAAAAGAAGAAACAATGCAGGCAGCATGGACAAGAGGGGAAAGATGATGGGCAAAAATGAGGAAAGGAGATTACCGTGGTCCTTAGTGGGCTCATTTCTGAAATGACCTTAATTGTTTTGTGTGTGGGGATATGATTTGGTACTGGATGCAAAATTAACCACATGCCAACATGCACCATGTGCTCTTGATGATTTAAGAGATGAAATGAATATTCGTTTTACTTTCAATGTGATCTGATTTTCAGTGTCAGACATTTGATCCACAGGGACGAGTCCGTTTGATCCATAGGGATCAGTCCAATTGATCCACAGGGATCAGTCCATGTGTGTAAAGGACAAGGGCTAGCTAGCCAAGGTCCCAAGATCGGGGGATGCCCTAAGGTATGTTGGTAGTAATGGGAAGTACTTGGGTAGTAATGGGAATAAGTGTTGCATGATGACCACATATTCACACTAGACTATTCCAGATTATTACTTTTTTTAGAGTACATTGCTATTTTTAGAGTACAAGAGGGTATATATGGATGGGAGGAGAGTCACACACACATCATTCAAACAATTTCTAACAATTGGTATCAGAGCAAATAAGATTTGGGCGTGTACTTTTTGGACCACTTTTGCGTTTTTGCATGACTCGTGTCTTCCTCTTCGGTTTCATCGTCGTTCGTCGGCGTTATTTCGCGACCGTCGCCATTGTTCTAGAGCCATCAGGAGCAAAAACATCGTTGGGAGAGAGTAGATCGAAGAACCCACGTGACTCCCCCTAAGCATCAGGGACCAAAAAACGCGGGAGGAGCCGTATGCGCCTCCTCTCTCTAGACTGTCCACAGGGATACAATCGACACGTGCTCAAGAAAGCCCCTCTCCGAAAATCACGCCCTTTGTCCAAAATCACAGGAGAGCGGCTCTACACATGCTCTCTACCAAGAGTTGAATGACTAATCAAGAGCGCACTCTACATGTGCTAGCTTGGAGCCGTTAATAACAACGTATATGGGATAATTACGCCCTCAAGCGCCTGTTCGTGAAGGGAGAATACCATAGTAAGGGAAATTCGCATGCGCTTTGTGAAGAAGAGAGCAATTTCGAATGTTTTGAAGGTTTCCATTGCATAGAGCTTTCCAAATTAACCATCCTCTTCCACTCTTTTGGCCATAACTTTGGCATACAACCTTCAAAAATTTTGAGTTTTTAATTGCTTTGGATGGCCCTCTCAGAGATCTTTCCAATACAAGCCATATTTTAGCTTCAGTTTCCCTTGTTTTCAGAGTCTTGAGTTTGCTTGTTAATCCTTAACAATCCTCTTTCAAGCAATGTTTGGAAGTACAACCTATTGGGAGGGACTTGGAAAGCTATTCCAATGGAGTGTGGACCATCTTCA
This sequence comes from Ceratopteris richardii, assembly GCA_020310875.1. NCBI lineage: Eukaryota > Viridiplantae > Streptophyta > Polypodiopsida > Polypodiales > Pteridaceae > Ceratopteris > Ceratopteris richardii. The sequence continues at coordinate 109,354,971 of CM035419.1, read as the reverse complement.
GCACTTGCACACACCTGCAAATTACTTTTTGAACCTCAAGATAAGTCTCTTGTCAATTTATATGCATTGTTCTCTTTTTGCATCATATTGCATATGGGACATGCAATTTTGCATAACACAAACTATACGTGTAGTTAAGATGTGGATTCGTATTGTACGGTGCATGTGTTCTTCTTGCAAGGACATGTAAGTATTTTCTTGCAGGTTAGTTAGGAGAAAAATGTAAATTTGTCAGGGTGTGTAATCCCCTTTCGGTCTACTTGTAGTCATATTATGCCTGTCGGCATTGCAAAATTTGTCAGGGCATGTAATCCACTTTCGGTCTATTTGTAGATAGATTGCGCCTGTCGGCACTGTTATCACAGAAATTGCTTGTCGTAGTTTTTTCGGTTTTCAAAATTGCATTGTTATGTTGCTGAAATTTTCAAAAAATGAGTATGCATATGCATTCAAGCATATAGAACATACTAAAAGTTTCTTATTTCTTCATGTTTCATTAAGCAAAGGCTTGTAATTTGTTTCTTTTTTGCTGCCACTTATTTGTTTTGAATATACATAGAATATTCAAACTATATAATGATGAAGATGAATGATTAGTAACATTCTGATCAAAGAATCGTATAAGCTTGTGGATATCTAGTAGATATCACTATTTGGGAAAAATTAATACAAGGATAAGTGTAAGGACGATCTTAAGACTAGGAAAAATGTTGCCAAGGTTATTAGAATGAGGAACTTAATAGTTTCATAGCTAAGAGTTCTAGGATTTCTAGGTAGAATGTAGAATAGAGGATAGTTCATCCTCAAAGATTCCATGATCTAGAAGAATGCAAGTGGCATTTTGACCAAAAGGAATAAAGTCAAGATTTGAAATATGTAAAGTACTACATTAAGAAAGAGATAAGAATTTTCAAGTAAAAGGATTACCCTTTTGCAGAAAGGATAAATTGAAACAAGGCTAGTTTTAGCCAAGGTCTCATGAGTTAGCAATTTAGAGGTAAGAGGTCTCAAGGTAAATTGCAACCTTAGAAGAGAACTTTGAGAACACCTACAAGTTGAGGATGCTTCTAAATTAAGTATCTAGTTCATAAGTAGTTACTATAATTACATAGTTATGAGTTCTAGTGCACATTTCTATGTATATAGAATAAAGAAGTTTATTTCACAAGAAGTATAGACTTCAGATTTATGGAATAAAAGGAGCAAATCAAGTTTGATTAGAATGCCATAGTTAGAAATAGTAAAAGAAAAGTCATATAAGAACTTCCTACATGTGGAGGTTAAGACACAGACTTTAGAGTTGCTAGTTTTATAAGGCATCATATCGTGATTCCATAACAGTTTAACACGGGGAGATGGGGTAGTTCCATCTATCTATCTACCTAAGAATGAAGAATAGATATCTTAGGTGGACTCATTTTCATTAAGCAAGCAAGGCAAGTCTGTAGGCCAAGAACTCTAGAGTGGTGGCCAAGATACATAGAAAGGCAAGGTTTGGAGAGAGCAAATAAGACAAGTTTGTGGGTCAAATACTCAAGAGTGTCCAAGATATACAGAAAGGCAAGGTTTGCACGGAGTAAACAAGGTTCTATTAGCAAGGCATGGTTTGCATTTATGAGACAAGGTAAGGTTGTCTCCAGTAGGGAGTGATTATGCAAGGTCTACAAGTAAGAAAGTTAGTTCCAATGGATGACAAGTTGAGAAGCAAGTTTGAGGTTTCTATTTATAGTCCATCATAAATAGTGACCAAGTAAATTGATCAAGTTTGAGCATGAGGGGAGGTGACTACTGATCCGTGGAGAATCAGATCTCCAAGAGACGCGATTAGTAAATGTTACCAAGTTGCTTAAAATTGATTGTGAGTTTAATTATTTTCTTTACTTTGTGCATTTGTCATGTAGTATGATGGATTCATGTAGGCATGGAGACTATGGTTGGAATGCTTCAGCACTTTCAACAAAAGTGAGAGTAGAATTCCAAGAGTTGTTCCTAAAAGAATACCTTTTGGTTTGTCTCCTTGCAAGAACATAGAGCATAGAATCGAATTGGTACCGGGGGCGAGCCTTCCTACTTGGCCACCATTTCAAATGAGTTTGTAGGAGGAGAATGAAGTCTGCAAGGTCGTGGACGAGTATTTACAGAAAGGGCTGATTAGACCCAGTTATTCACCCTTTTGCAACACCAGTTCTAGTAAAGAAGAAAGATGGATCTTGATGGAGCCATAGTATTTAGTAAAATAGATTTTTCAAGTGGCTACCATCAGATTAGAGTAAGAGATCATGATAAGACTCAATTAATCTAGAGAAGACTAAGTTGTTTCTTCCAAGGATAGAGTATCTATTGATGGGGTTCAAATGGATCCCAAGAAGGTTTCCGTTATATTATTTTGGCCTACTCCTCAAGATGAGGTTTAGTTACGGTCATTTCTAGGACTTTCTAGTTTTGATCGAAAATTCATCTCTTCTTATTCGTCGATAGCAGCATCTATGACGAACTTGATTCAAGGCAAAGTTCCATTTGCATGGAAGCAAGAGCAGAAAGATAGTTTTGATACTATGAAACAAGGTAGATCCACAAAACACTTTGAGTTAGAGATAGATGCTAGTGGCATAGCCATAGGGACAATTTTGAGCCAAGATGGCAGACCCATAGCTTTTGAAAGAAAGGAATTGACCAGTGCATCAAACTTTAAGATATACATAGATCACCATACACTTAAGTATTTTTATGGTCAGCCAGATCTTCGAGGCAGAGAGGCTCATTGGACTGAGCTCATATAGGAGTTTCATATGGAAATCTTGTATAGAAGAGCAAAGAGAATAAAGTTGTTGATGCATTATCATGGATAATGTATCAAATGAACTTTACAGTTCTAGAAAGATCATTGCTTCAAGAGATAAAGGAAGCACAGGTGGAAGATCCACATTTGTTTGAGCCATCGATGATGACTCAATTACAAGAGATGGGACAGTTCCCACTGTTTCTTCCCCTAGCAGAGCGAACAAGTCCATTCCGTATTCCACTTTCTCAGAGGAGAATGGAATAATCAGATGGAAAGGAAAGGTTTGCGTACCAGATTTGAGAAGAAAAGTCATGCATGATAACCATGATATGCTTTGTGCAGGACATCCAGGTGTCGGCAAGACAATATAGCTTGTTAGAAGAACATTCTGGTAGCATGGATAGCTAGAGATGTCCACACTTATGTATAACAATGCTTAATGTGTCAAGTCGACAAATAAGAAAGGATAAAGACACTAGGTCTTTTGCATCCTTTACAGATTCCATATCATAACTGGGATAGTATATGCATGGACTTCATAGTCGGGTTACCGCGAACCCTAAGGAAGCGGGATACTATCCTAGTTGTAGTAGATAGATTGAGCAAGTTGGCTCATTTCATACCCATGCAAGAGACGATAGAAGCTCCACATGTAACAGAGTTGTTTATCCAGCATGACTTCAGATTGCATGGGTTACTGACATCCATAGTTTCAGATAGGAATGTCAGATTTACAAGACACTTTTGGAAGTTTGTATTTGACAAACTGAATGTGTAATTAAAGGTAAGCAGTGATGATCATCCTCAGACAGATGGTCAGATCGAGAGGGTCAACCAGATTTTAGAGGACATGTTGCAGGTATGTGTCTGAGAGACAGACAGATTAGGATAGTTATTTGCCACTAGTTGAGTTTGAACTATGGCATGAATCCTAATGTTTCCAGAACCATAGACATGCCAAAGAAATGTCCTAGTGGTTTCGAGTTCTTAGCGAATGTCCAAGCAAATTTAGAAATAGCTAAAGCCAAGATGCAGCAAGAAGCTGATAGGGCTAAAGGGTACGTTGATAGGAAGAGATCTCCTAGATCCTTTGAGACCAAGGTTTTGTGGATCTTGGAAGATAATTAAAAAGCTAAGTGAAGTTGCATACCGATTAGCGCTTCCTCCAGATTGCAGAGTTCATCCAATGTCTCATGTTAGTAAACTTTGGAAGTACATTTCTAGGGAGGATAATCTGATAGAAGGTATTGTTTCTTTGCAGGACAATAATAGCATGGATCATTCGCCAGACAGGATACTAGATCGGAGATGGAAACGATTGAGGAATCGTATCATCCAAGAGTATCTAGTAGCCTTGAGAGGATTACCACTTACTGACTCTACTTGGGAATCAGAAGCTCTGGTTTGCAAGTACTTTCCCTCATGGATCATTGAGGACAATGATCTTTAGAAGGTGTCACGAGGAAGGAGATAAGGAAGAGAGCTCACACACACACTCTCACTCTCAAGGAGAAGCACACACACAGATTGAGGCAAGGAAGAAGTATCTTCTTCTTCTTCTTCTATTACATAAAAAGAATGTACAATAATGACTTGAAAACAAGAATACAACAAGTTGCAATATATAAAGATCAGTACATAAGGAAAAACCTAATGTCCGCGAATGAGTGAGCTGGCAAGAAACAAATGTGCCATCACTTTCGGTAGATAAATCTAATAAATCTCAATGAAGTATCCCTGACATATATCGGCGTGACCACTATACATGTTAGAGAAACGAAAAACTGGTACGTGTCATCCTGGATCATCACATGTTGAGCTTGATATCTCAACACTCCCCCTCAAGCTGAACGCCATATCCTGTAATCCAAGCATCTCCCGAAACTTCTTCAACTTCTTAGCTCCAAGTCCTTTGGTGAAAATATCAGCAACTGCTCATTTGTTCTCACATAAGCAAGATCAATATCACCTGCTAATACCTTCTCTCTCTGATGAAGTGATAATGTACCTCAATATGCTTTGTTCTAGCATGGAAAACAGGGTTCCCTGCTACCTGTATGCTGCTAAGATTATCACAATAGATAGTGCAAATAGGCTTTTGCACTTCCACACCTAAATCTGCAAGTAACATCTCTAGCCATGATGCCTCACATGCTGCCATTGCAGCACCTGTGTACTCAGTCTCTGTACTCGACAAAGAAATAGTTGGTTGCTTCTTACTGCTCCATGTAATAGCTTCACCTCCAAGTAAGAAAAGAAAGCCACTAGTAGATCTTCTATTTGGAGTACTACCAGCCCAATCTGCATCGGTGTATCCATGAACCTGCAAATCTACACCAGCTTCATAAAACAATGCATAATCCAAAGTAGCACTCACATAACGTAGAGTGTGCCTTAGAGCATCCAAATGTGGCTTCCTGGGAACCTGCATAAACTGACTTTCAAGTCCAACTTAGGCCTTGTAATTGTAAGATATATAAGACTTCCCACAATTTTCCTGTACATAGTAGCATTTTCCAATGCTTCACCTGATGTAGTATCCAACTTGAAATTCTGATCTAATGGCATAGAAATTGGTTTACAACTAGCCATACCATACTTTTACAGCATATTCAAGGCATATTGCCTTTGTGACATCCATATACCTGTTTTTGTATGTATAAACTCAATGCCCAAGAAATAGCGTAGCACACCAAGATCTTTCATGTCAAATTCCTGCATAAGAAGTTGCTTTACCTCTTTGATGCTTTCTTCATTATCGCCACCTACAATCAAGTCATCAACATAAATGGCCACAATTGTGATGCCATCGTCAGCCTTCCTTGCATATAGTGAATGATCTGCATCACACATAGAAAACCCAATGCTGGTTAAGTAATCAACAATCCTTGCATGCCATGCACGCGGAGCCCGCTTCAGCCCATACAAAGCCTTTTGCAACCTACAAACATATTTTGGATGTGCAACCTACAAACATATTTTGGATGCTTTGAATCTTCATATGCTTGTGGCTGGTCCATATATACTTCTTCCTATTACTCACCATGTAGGAAAGCATTCTTCACATCCATCTGATGCAAAGTCCATCCTTTTGCTGTAGCTAATGCAACAAGTGTCCTAACAGTAGACATTTTAGCTATGACTGAATTTTTCCTCATAATCAATGCCATATGTTTGTGCATATCCTTTAGCTACCAATGGTGCTTTATACCTGCTTATGCTACCATCAGCATTATGCTTTACCTTGTAAACCCATTTATAGCCTATGGGTTTCTTTCCTTGCGGCAATGGAACCAGCTTCCATGTATCATTTCCATGTATCATCTCCTCATCCATAGCTTTTTCCCAATCTGAAATTCCAGTTGCATCTTCAAAGCAAGAAGGTTCAGCATCTTGTATTACCTTTGTCATGTAGGCATAATGATGAGCCATGTAACTATCATATGTCAATCCTTGCACTGAATTCCTCATCCTCCCAGATCTTATTGGTCGTGGGTCACTTCTCCTTGTATCATCTGCATGTGCCCTTCTTACTCCTGGAGTCTTCACAGAGGGCAATCCAAGTTCCTCATCAAGACTCTTTTTTGAACTGCTTGAATCTCCATCAACGTCTTCAAAACCTGCACATGTTTTATGACCAACAGAAAGCTTTTCTTTACCTTTCTTGGATGTATTTGATGAATTTGCTGGAATGAAATTTCCACGCAATCTTCCACTCCATGGATTTGAGTTGGAACTATTGCTTGGAGATGCATCTGGTCCACTCAAAACTTGAGATTCTGCACTTGATTTTTCAGCATTTTCTTTATCATTTGGTTCAAGACTGAGTCCTTCTTTGGCATCTGCATAGAAGCTTGACATTTCATCAAATACCACATCTCTGCTCACCTTCACCTATCATGTGAGTGGGTTATAATATTTGTACCCCTTTTG
>CM035419.1:108948256-109340756 GCA_020310875.1 Ceratopteris richardii | reverse complement strand
ATTAGTCTAGTTGTTGGACATCTAGCCTTGTCCTCTTGTAATCTCATAGTTCGAGATCTTGTTGACTTATTCGTTGTATTTAGTTCATCTCTCTCAACAGAGTTCTTGTAATTCATATTGTGTTTCATACCTACAGTCCCAGGTTATGGGATCTCTTGTATCATCTCTAGTTGAGTTATCCATACCTATCAGTCACGTGTTATGGGGCTTCTTCTATTAGTTATATATTCTTCATTTTTCCTATGTGGGTGATCTTGTAATCTAAAGTATAGTTCCAAAATCTTATCTAGTTTATTCAGAAGGCATAATCTAGTGCTCCCCTAACATTTTGGCAAGACTACTTTCATGAAGACCAAGCACATGGATTCCCTATGCAAGGAGATTCAATCTACAATAAAGGATTTGAAGGGACATTTCCAACAACTGAAAAGATTATTGTGAAAAGATGAATGATCGGTATTGTATTTTGCCTCATATTTGAAGATATTATTTCATGAATCTCCATATCAAGGAGATGGCATGGTTAAGTAGTTCTGAAGTGGCCTCAAACTTGAAGTGAAGCATCTCTTGCTATGCATGCTGCAAGCAGTTACCTTGGAGGATGTTATCAAACATGTAGTTGAATATGAGAATCATTTTGCTCAAAGGAAGACACGTCCAAGAACTAGCATTATTGAGTAAGCAAGGCATCGTTAATCAAGAATATGAATCAATATTCTTTGAAGATTAACCAATCATTTCAAATGATATGGAGCATACACATTATGAAGATAACAAGAAGACAAAGGACAACAAGAGCAAGGAGGTACGCTTACTCTAGTCTCTCCATCAAAGATATTGGAAACACCACAATGTACCACTAGAAGTTTGAAGGATCTATCTTGTGAAGAACCTAAGCAGTTGGATGATATCAAGGTTAGCAGGCTTGCACCGAGGGAAAGAAAGTACGAGAATACAAAGGAGTATGCTTTGATTGTGGAGATCATGATCATATGATATTCAAATGCGCTAAGAAGAAGAAACAAGTGTGAATTAGAACTTCCACAATCATCATCACATATCCAAAGGATCATCATCGTAGTCAAAAGAGAAATATTGTCCATCATGAGAATCATGCCCTTGATTATGTACCTAGATATACTATAAACACTTTCCAGTTTTATCATGAATATCCATAACCATCATGTTCCAATACCACATATCAAGAACTCTACAAAGAGCAATCAAGTCCTAGAAGATCTCACAGTCACATAACCACTCCTCATGGAACTCATCGCCCAAGGGGGAGGTGATGTCATGTCTAAAGAAAACCATCATGAACCTCAAATTCCATGTGACTTTCTATATCTCATGATTGGTACAAAATTGGAGAAAGTAATGCTTCCATTGCATCCAAAACATGCAAAAACCCTAAGATCGATTATCTATTTGTTGGATTTTGATATCTAGAGGTCTTGTGTCCGATTGTTGATATCATCGATGGCATCATCAATTTGTAACTGCCCTTGATAACTAACCTTGAACACAAAGATAAGGAAGGCTTGGCCATATACATCCTTAGTGTTGCCAATGCCATTCTTAGGAGCTCAAGGAGTCATGATCACTAAGTAAGTACCCTCTAAGTTCAAGTTCGAGTTCTTGTCTTGTTCCTTGTTCTACTCCCGATTAGTCTAGTTGTTCAAAATCTATTCTTGTCCTCTTGTAATCTCTTAGTATGAGATCTTGTCGAGTTATTTCTTATATCTAGTTCATCTTTCTCAAGTCAGTTCTTGTAATTCACATATCTTGTTTCATACCTATGGTTTCATGTTGTGGAATCTCTTGTATCATCGCTAGTCGAGTTATCCATACCTATCAATGTTGGGTTGTGGGGCTTCTTGTATAAATTATATATTCTTGTATTATTTTCCCTATGTGCGGGATCTTGTAATTTAAAGTATAGTTCGAAAATCTTGTCCAGTCTATTCAAAAGGCACAATCTAGTGCTCCCGTGACATGTTGGCAAGAGTAGCTTCATCAAGACCAAGAACCATGGATTCCCTATGCAAGTGATTCTATCTATGAAGGATTTGATGGGACATGTCCAAGAGCTCAAAAGATTATTACAACAAGGTGATCAATCGGTATTGAAATATGCCTCAGATTTCAAGATATTATTTCGTGGATCTATATATCAAGGAGATTACATAGTAAATCAGTTTCGAAGTGGCCTCAAACTTGAAGTGAAGCATCTCTTGCTATCCATGCCTCAAGCAGATGCCTTGGAGGATGTTGTCAACCAAGCAGTTCAATGTGAGAATCATTTGCTCAAAGGAAGCCAAGTCCAAGAGCGAGCAACATTGAGTAATCAAGACATCGTTCATCAAGAATATGAATCAATAATCTTTAAAGATAAGCAATCATTTCGAACGATATGGAGCATTCACATCATGAAGATAATGAGGAGGCAAAGGACAACAAGAAGTTCATGTTCAATCAAGGAGGTATGCTTACTCAATTCTTGCTATCAAAGACATTGGAAACACAACATACCAGTAGAAGTTTGAAGGATCTATCTTGTGAAGAACCCAAGCAATTGGATGATATGAAGGTTGGGACACTTATACCAAGGGAAAAAAAGCATTGAGAAGACAAAGGATTATTCTTTAGTGTGGAGAGCATGATCATATGGTATTCAAATGATCTAAGAAGAAGAAACAAGTTTGGATTAGATCTTCCACAATCACCATCACATATCAAAGTGATCATCATCATAGTCAAAAGAGGAATATTGTCCATCATGAGAATCATGCCCTTGATTTTGTACCTAGGTGTACTACAAAACCTTTCTAGTTTCATCATGGATATCCATAACCATCGCCTTCTAATACCACATATCAATTACTCTACAAAGATCAAGCTATGAAATTCAAGTCACATAACCGCTCCTCATGGAACTCATTGCTTGAGGGGGGAGGTGATGTCATGGGAAAAGAAAACCATCTCGAACCTCAAATTCCATGTGACTTTCATATCTCGTGATTATTTTGGAATTTGGAGAAATCAATGTTTCCATTGCATCCCAAATGTCCCAAAACCCTAAGATCGATTGTCTACTTCCGGGATCTTGATATTCAGAGGTCTTGTTTTGGATTTGTGATATGATCGATGCATCATCGATTCATAATTGCCCTCGATAACTACCCTTGAATACCTATATAAGGAGGGCTTGGCCATATACATCCTCAGTGTTGCCAATGCCAGTATTGGGAGCTCAAGTAGTCGCAATCATCAAGTAAGTACTCTCCAAGTTCGAGTTCGAGTTCAAGCTCTTATCTTGTTCCTTGTTCTGGTCCTAATTAGTCTAGTTGTTAGAGATCTAGTCTTCTCCTCTTGTAATCTTGTAGTACGAGATCTTGTTAAGCTATTTCTTGTATCTAGTTCATCTTCTTCAAGGGAATTCTTGTAATTCATATATCATGTTTAATACCTACGGTTCGAGGTTGTGGGATCTATTGTATCATCTCTAGTCGAGTTATCCATACTTATCAATCCTGGATTGTGGGGCTTCTTGTATCGTTTACATATTCTTTTATTATTTTTCCTACGTGGGCAAACTTGTAATCAAAAGCATAGTTTTGAAATCTTGCCAGTCTATTCACAAGGCATAATCTAGTGCTCCTGTGATGAAAGCTCCCCAGAAGACATACAATTTGGAGCCAACCATGAACCATCTTGCAATACAAAGCATACGGTTCGAGATCAGGGTTGTTGGAGCTACTCAATGTAGGAGGATGGAAGCTGAATAAGAGTAGGACCTAATTGCTCCCAAGTCCTCGATACTACATGTGAAGTGATCCACCATCTTGCTTGATAATCTAGTATGTTGTATTTCAACAAAGATCCATTTGATCTCAAGCTGCCATGGTCCACCCGTAGCATGCGCAAATATGCTAAGTCTCTATTGAAGAAACTCCTTCCAGGGCTCTGGATAGGAAGTAAGTTGTGAATGATAAACTTTCCCAAAAGGGTTGTGCTATGACAAGAAAAATCAATAATCCCAAGGCCGTTGTGCTCTGTAGGAAGAGTGATGATAGGTCAAGCCACCTTGGCCCCAACGAGGCTACCATCCCTCCTAGACCATAAAAAATTATTGAGTAGGCATTGATACTACGACCCTTAACAAAACCAGTGTGCATCAGGTGGATCAAGGATTCAAGGATCGTTGATAATCTCAAAGTCAGAGCCTTCACAAGAATTTTGTAGACTGAGTTGAGAATTGTGATGGATTGCTAGTGTTTAATCTCATCGAGGTTCCCCCCTCCTTAGGGATAAGAAAAATCAACCCCTCAAAAATCATCTCAAGTAAGGTATCCCCCTCCATGATCTCCTGGAAAACAAGTTTGAGCCCTTCCCCCCAGAGCCTCCAATAACAAAGAAAGAAAGCTCATAGGAGGCCATCCTTGCAAGGACAACTATAAAACCGGGTGGCAATCTCCCTCATCTCAACAAGCTCAAAAGACATCTAACCATCGGCCCAATGAAGCTGGAAAATCCCACTCTAAGAGTGACACCGATGAGTAGGTGAGAAGAACTCACTAAAAACATAGTCCTCTCCTTGAGTCTATGTAGAAGTCCATCTATAATGGAAAAAGGTACATCACCAGTCCTCAACATCACGAAGCTCTTGTTGGGCAAGAGCAAGCTAAGCACCCGCCTACTCATAATCAAGGAGATGCTCAAGGATACACTAGAGGGAGGCAAGCCCTATGTGAAGGCATCACTTAGTCTCTCGAAGTTGAGCAAGCCGTAGAGTGCTCACCTCATGCAAGAAAGAACTAATCTATTGAAGCCTCTCAGAGAAAGACAGGCTCCGAAAACCAACATCCCACTAGTTGGATCCAAATCTTAGCAATTTGGTATGTTAGGTTCTCATCATGTTGAATTTGTTCAGGAGTACACATGATAGGGGAACCTTGAGTAGCACCCTCCCCAAATGAAACAACTAGAGGGGCATGATCTGACATGCAAGAGCCTACCACAATACCAAACATACCTCCACAGTCGGGCAATGCATCACTCACATAAATCCAATCAATCCGAGAGATTCATTCCGCTAATGCATCTGCCCGAGCATGAAAAAAGGAAACTATCTCTCTCTTGCAAAACCCTCAAACATCATGAAGTCTCAATGTCAAACATAACCTCTCTTAGGCAGCAAGCTCAAACCCATGAATCGCAATTTGGCTACTGCCTTGTCTATCCATAGGTGCCTCAATCATGTTGAAGTCATGAGCAACACACCATGCATCCGCACTAGGCATTGTATCAGTAATTTGAGCCCAAAATATAGCACGTGAACTCTCATGCTTCGGGGCATATAAATTCAATAAGCCATACCTGAGGCCCTTCCACTGAAGAATCACCCAGATGGCCTTGCTAGGCACAATCTCTCCCCTGTTAGCAATTGTGGTATTCATGGAATCCCCAATTGAAATACATACATGACCTTGGGATCCATTGGGTCCATATCAGCCAACCAGAAGGCCTCACTGTATCTATGAAAAAGTTGTCCACAATGCTAAGTGTGGCTCAAAGAGAGATGGTGCTCCTAGATCATCAAAATATCAATGGGCCCACCAACCAGACATTGATAGAGCTCTTGCCTCAATCAATCTCTATACTGCAAGAAGTTCATGCCTCCCAATTCTTGAACATTCCATGAGGGCTTTCATGGAGACAGATTGAACCAAGAAGTTGCAATAGCAATAAATCAAACCGTCTTCAAGGTTGGCTTGGATGGGTAATAATCCAAGTCTAGGTGTCCTCTAGATGAAGGAAACTACTCAATAAGATCCTGATGTAGAATAAACCAACTAGACTTACCCAACACAAGAGCCCTCTCCTGAGAGTGTATCTCCTCATGAATATACATAAAGCAAGGGGAAATATGAGTATCCACAACCACATACAAGGTAAGTTGGCTCTCTTGAGGCCCTAGAATGAACATGAATTACATTGTATCCCATGAATGGATAAACAAATCTCTATGATCAAGCTCACCAAGGTGATGCAAAAACTCAATCACCTAGGCATATACAAACAACACCACCTCCCCATGGACCAATCAAGTTGTGAGGCCTTGCACAAGGGGAAGGAGAAAGCAACTGTTGATTCAAAAGAAGTCTAGCTATGAAAAGCAAGAGCCACTGCATGAACCCAAATGGTGGAAGAGGTCTAGTCCTCCTGCATGTCAAACAAACAAGAGAACTCATAATTGAAATGTATCCCCCACAGATGATAGTCAAAGCACTAGTCTAGGAAGAATAGCGGTCATGGGAGAGGTACCAATTTTCATATGGGGCCTTGATGTCGATTACCCCTCTTAAATTACCCGACTCATCAAGAAGTCACTCTCAAGTGAGCGTTGAGAACTACGAGCCTCAAAGTCACGAGGGTGTGTGGGTCTCGATATGGAGATCAACATAGGGGGAATTGTCGATAGCAGCAACGAGGGGCTCCATAATTTTTTTTGTAGGAGGAAGCAGATGACTCTTGAAGTGCACTAAAACGGTTCCCAATATGAATGAAGACTTATCGGACCACTGTTCTTTACTGTTGGCCCACTTGTTGCCATCGCTTGGACTGCTGCCAACGAGAGGAGGATAGTGAAGGATAAGATGATGCTACCAAGAGAGAGGAAGCTTGTTGTCCAACTCCCTCCCTTTGCTCTGGAGAGCAGCCCGATGAAGTTTGAGTAGGAGAAGGGTGTTGAAACATCTATGGAGGTTTTTGGGACACCTGTTGCGATTGGCATTTACTTTGACATCGGGATCTCGATGAGTACTCTTGCAAGGTGACCAACCTTATGACAAATAAAACACTAAGTCGAAAGGTTGGAATACTCGACCCGATGAATCAACAAATCCCTTGATAATATTGGAAGCTCGATCTCAGAAGGCAACTTTGCTTGGTTTGAAATGAGGATCTAAAAAGAAGGTAGGTTCATAGTCTTAGCCACAACAGAGGCAACCGATTACATGAATGTCAGAAAAGTGCCTAATGATCCACCGATCTGGGGCAAGAGAGCAAGATATTAGTGACATGAAAAAAAGCTATCACCAAGAAATCACATGCTTCTCAGGGAACAAATGTTGAAGCCGTCTCTATTGAAGGATAAAAAACATGGACCCAAGGATATACGTATGCTCGAGTAGCCCGTATTGCAATCAGGAAAAGTGCAATAATCCATGCAGTTTCCTTAAGAGTCTGTAACTCAACCTGGTAAAAATTATGACCCAAGGTTTGAAAATCGACCAACTTGCTAACTTTCATAAGCAGGTTACTCTAAAGGTCCCTGAGTAGGCCACGATTGGGTGCAAACCAATGATATTACTAATGATTGAAGAGGCCTAGGGGCACTCAACCTTAGAAATGAGACTCACTTTGCCATCATCGGTTAGGGAGAGTCGAATGGGTAACAGAGCAGTAGCAAGTGAGGGAGCTTTAGAGGAGTCCCTCTGAGGGGCGGACTTCAGGTCAATTCGCGTTTGCCCTATGCAAGGGAGGAGGGAACAGGAGAGGAAGAAGAAGAAGACAATCGGGTTCCTCCACAACCTGGCAATCCACAGAGAATGGAGACATGGATAAGGGACGATGAAAAGCTAAGGGAGGAAGGGGGAGGTGGGGAGAAGGGGGGAGAGGTAGGGATGAGAAGGGGGGAGGGGGCGAGGCTAGAAATGGGGACGATGGCAAGCTAAGGTGAGAGGAGGAGTGCAGGCAAGATCCCATGCAAGGGGGAGTGCAGGCAATGAGTTTGAATTGAAGTTGTACATATTTCTTACCATAATCTTTTGATTCCAAAAATGTATGTTGCATTATATGATTGTGGAAGCTACATGGCCATGAAAGTGCCTTCCTAAATATTATTTCTTACAATTCATTTATTGTTGGGTTTTTGAATTTTAATAGAACCATTGTTGAAATTGATACCCTCTGAGAGTAGGGTATAAATGGTTAGTTGAATATCTACATTAGTTTTTAATACCAAAAAGTGTACTCAAATTATTTAGGAAGTATTCCAAGTGAGCAAATTAGATGTGTCAAATCCTCCATTTCCTTTTACAAAAAGCCCTAGTTTCTATGTGATATGTACCTTGATAATTGGAACTCATACTTCTTTTTTCTCATAACATCTAAAAATCAATTATATATTTTTCAAAGAAGCACTTGGGCATCTAAGCCCAAAACCAAAGGATTAAGCACTTTGAGAATGTAGGGTCCAATATGGTATTTCATAAGAATGAAAATCTCTTGTAATGTTGTTATCCATTCCATTGTAAGCCTTCACTTGTTGATTGTCTGAATGGATCTTCTGTGAAACCAGGGAAATGTTTTTATAGTAAACTCCTATTCTCTAAAGTTATCTTGAAAGCAATGGTGGGAAGACCCATGTTGGTTCCTTTCTCTCTTCATTGCTTACCTCTCATCATTGCCTTTGCCATTTCTCACATCTCACCCATTTTACCTCGTCATTTTGCTCAACCATTGATAAACACTTGTATGATACATGAGAGTATTTTTGTCCATGTTAAGTGGTCTTACCAATCAACACAAGCCTCAAAGTAGATATGAACATACATTGTCTAAAGTGGATCACAATGCAACTAGTAGGCTAGCACCTACTATATGCTGACTTTTTGTTGAAACATGAAGATGTTGAGTGATAATCCACTTTTCATAAGCCATGAATAGAATAATCCATGATAGTAATGATACAAGAGGAAGATGGAGATACAAAGAAAAACTGCTTTTGCCGTTGGGAAATCTTGAAATATGACATCTTTTGAGTAACATTGTCAGGTAAAAAGAAGGTGCTATTGAAGTTGGTGCTATCAATAGACCTTAGAAAAGGCCAAGGTCACCATATAAATCTACTTTCAAAATTCTCTTGCAAGAAGTGGTTTATGTAGCATCTAGAGCTAAGTTATATTGATTGAGTTCAAGTATCATAACTCTAGCTAGTTTTGGGGAAACATGTTCTCTTTATTGTTGATTACAAAAGAAAACAAACTTCATGCAACAAAATGCAATGGTCTTTATGAGGCTTCGAGAATGTTTCTAGTAAATCAAATTACATGATTCTTAGGTCCAATAGATAGATTACCCATAGAGTTGGTTATAGACATTAGTAAGAGCTTCGGAAGAAATAATAATTTTATTTGAAAAACAATTACATTCCATGAATCATAGATATAACAAAACATCCTTATGAGGATTGTGGAATATAAACACATGCAATCAATATGAGGATCTTCAAATCATAGTGCCTAGTAATATTATTAAGTATTGAATGTACAAAGATAAGTAGCCCATTGGATTTGACATATATACAAGCTAGGGAAAAACAAATCCTCCTAAGGAGCAAAAAAGCACCATAATGTATTAACAAAGCTCCCTTGAAAGTGGTGTGGTGAAGGAAGTATTGGTGCTTATGTATAGCTATCTAGCTATATGGGCTTCGAGCAATTTCCAAAAGGGAGTAAGCCAAAATATTTTTTTTGAAGCCTTGAACGTCTCCACGACAAAGTGAAAAGGTTTGCAAGTTCATCTTATGTATGCATAAAAGTGGAGCTAATCTCTCCACTCAAGAGTTCCTGAATGACATGAATACAATGCCCCTCAATGTGTCTTGTGCAAGCATGGCTCATGATGTTGCTCGTAATATCCCAATTCTAGCTATGGAAGGTACCATATACTCAAGTTCACAACTAGAAGCGGCCATATATACCATATCTTGCTCAACCAAGATACACATGAGCTACCAAGCATGAGCAAAAGAAGAAACCTATGGCCATACAAGTATCATAGCAGCTAGCCTAATTTGTTTCTCTTTTGCCTTATGCTTGGTAGCTCATGTATCTTGTTTGAGCAAGATATAGTATATATAACGAGAAAGAACCTAACTAGATTGGTTACTATGATACTAAAAAAAGAAGAGCCTAATTGGAATCAACTTAAATTTTTGGATACCATTGAGATTGCAAAAAAAAATGCTAAACCATATACTTATGCTTGGCATTGAATGTTATGTTGCAAAATGAATACATAAATAAAACATCCTAAATCTTCTTGATAGAGGATAATCTCAAATGCATCTCCAGCTTCCTAAAGAACAAAATGTAATATCTCAAATGTAATGTGTTTGCAATCTTGAAGTGAGAAAAATTGCAATAAGATGCCAATATATATTGTTTGATAAAAAAATAATTTTCCATAAATTTGTGTATATTAAATATGATATTAACAATCAAGATCACAAATACATCACCTACATGCTTCAAATATAAGGTGCTTATGTTTGGACTAGATTGACATTTGTGCACTAAGCAAGCATGCATCTTTTCATACCAAACATTAGTTCTTCTCTTAGATCATGTAGTATCATTTGCACATCTTATTTGATCACCTTTTAAAGACACCATTATTACATGTATGTATCCCTTGAGTAGCTTTGATGTGAACCATTTCTTTATGCATGGGCATTTTTTACTCTAGATTTTTCTAGAGGTCTTTTCCCCATGTAACCACAAATACATGATATACTCATATGTGGTGGTATACTTAAGGATTGATTTATTGTTTTCATTTCACTCATTTTCATATTATTAGTCATTGTTCATTATCTATCCATAGAGAGCTTTTTCAACCATCATTGTTTTTTGGTGCTTTGATCTACTTCTTCGCTCTTGTGCATACTTCTATTTGTGCTTCCTCACTCCCTTACACACCCAAGAGTGGTATCAAAGTTTAGCTCTTTTTCAACATACAATTTTTTATGTCCGCATACATGTGCACTTTGAATATTGCAAATCATTTTCAATGCATAGAAGTACAAGGTTCAACACTTGAAGAACACTTCCACAAAGTGCACTAGGGTTTTACCCCCCTTCAAAACCATTTATGGAGTCAAAGTTTCCATTGGAGTGATTGTAACATGTATTTCAACTTTCGTTGAAGCTCATATCTACTACTTTTAAGTTCTTTGCTGTAATGGAAAATAACAATGACTTTTTTGCATGCTTCCAATTGAAGATATACTTGATGGAATAAACTATCCAATGTGGTGTTACATGATGAAGCATGCTCTTGTTGCAAGGAAACTATGGAACATAATAGTAGATGTTGACAAGCGATCTGATGATAGTTGCAAAATGAAATCCAAATATGTATAGTCTTGATGAGACTGTATCTTCTTTTATGAAAAGAGAAGTCAAGAGTGAATAGAAGTGATTCTCTTGAGGGAAAACTAAAGCCTCAATCTTTCTCTTAAGGAAGAATCCACTATGTCTATTATTGAGAATACATCTAATGCAAAGAATGATGAAATTAATAATACTCCAGATGTTTGGGCATGTGTTGTTACATGTCATTATGATTCATCATCACATTCTACATGTATGATTGTGAATGAAATTGATTCGAATTGGTTTTTTGATAGTGGTGCTTCAATGTATCTAACTTCATTCATTTTTTTTATCATCTTTGAGAGATGCAACCAAGGGAGGATATGTTTTTGTAAACATCTATTCTTATCCTATTATTGGAGTTGGAGAAATTCAACGTGCTTGCAAATGAAGGTATTGTTACTATAAAAAATGGATTGTATGTATCTAGTATCAAGAAAAACTTGATTTCATTTCCTACTATTGTTAGGGTGGGACTTCATGTATACTCTTGATAACAAATGTATGGTTCATGTTGTTGGCAGTGCATCTGGCAGCAGCCACATGCATCGATGCAGAGATAGCATGTAAAGATGGG
Organism: Ceratopteris richardii; assembly: GCA_020310875.1. Taxonomy (NCBI): domain Eukaryota; kingdom Viridiplantae; phylum Streptophyta; class Polypodiopsida; order Polypodiales; family Pteridaceae; genus Ceratopteris; species Ceratopteris richardii. The sequence goes on along the minus strand of CM035419.1, from coordinate 109,328,954 downwards.
AATGCAGTGAGTTGAGGGGGCCATAAATTCTTTTTTTTTTCAAGAAATATGCTTTATGATATTTTCTTCAAAACTTCAAACAGTGATTGTTATCGCTCTTGTAATATATGTACCATAGAATACCCAATTTTGTAATTAGTAGCTCCATTTTGTGCAAGCCAAGGAGTCCTCAAGCTTGAGGAGTCTAGGTAGAGCGATCATACCAATTTTGGTTATTTTTAGATCTCATTTGGATCTCCAAATGAACCCAAGAATTTAATTTTTAACTATGCCAATTAGTAAGTTCCAAACCAATCAAAACTAGTCTAGAAACTATAAAAGGAGCTAGAGAGCTCATTTTTGAGGTTAGCTTGTGTGAGGTTCTTAGAGATCGTAGTCTATTGGAGAACTTGTAAGAGTGTTCTTGAGTAATAGAGTGTGTTCTTGACCTTCCATTGTGTCTCGCTTCTCTCTACCATATGTGTGCGGGTGTATGTGTGTGTGCATTCACATGCTTCTCACCATCGCCTTCACTCACTTCATCTTTTCATGATCTTCATATCACTCCTATCTCTTTCGCAGATTGACATTAAGGAGGTAGAGCTTCTTGATGAGGTGTTTATCCTAGTTTAGAACAACACTGAATTTGGTGTCGTTGTTTGGGATCAAGTTCTAGGACAAATGCTTGATGGTAAGAGTATAGTGAGAATTGGCATTGGAAGGTAATTAATCTCACTCCTTGTTTTTTTTGCATTGTTTTTAGTGTTTTTCACCTCCCTTAAGTCCCTTTTCACCCCCACATCATCTTCTTGCATCCCAAAGAAACCAGAAAATTCACCATATTCACCTATTCACTCCATTTTTCTCATTTGTGTATGCGTGAGAGAGAGAGATCTCTCTTGAGCAAGAGACACGACGACGCATCACCAGCGTGATTGGCTCATGCCATTGCGATGTAAGTGGACCATCGCGACAGGCTCCCGCCATCACGATGGTTTGAGACCATTGCAACGATCTAGGTGCCGTCACGACGATTATACCCACTCTACACCATCGCGATTGGCTCACACCATTGTGATGCCTCGAGACCATCGTGTCTTTGGACCATCGCGACGACTCGCTTGACCATTGACCATCGTGATTGACTCATGCCATGGCGATGACTCTTTTGACTTGGACCATTGTGAGGAGATCAAAACATCACGATTGGCTCATGCCATCGCAATGTTTTGCTAGATCTAGACCGTCGCATCATGTGCACTTTAGACGATCGTGACGAGACACCTAGTTTAGACCATCATGATTGTGTCATACCATCACGACGGGTTGTGCCTTATGCAAACCATCACGACTATCTCCAGACCACCACGATTGTGTCATACCATCGCGACGGGCTGAGACCATCAGAAAACTATCTAGCTTGGTCAATGAGGATGGAAGCTCATCTCATGAGCAAAGACCTGATAGGTTATATCACAGATGAAGAAGAAAAACCAGAATTCAGAGATCCTAGTGTTTTGACTAGGGATGAACTCTCAGATTTGAAGACATGGATGAAGAAGGATGCTCAAGCAAGGAGCATTATCTACATGGGAGTCAATGACTACTTGCTACCTTATATTAGAGGACTTGAAAGTGCAAGTGACATATGGAATGCTTTGGAAGAGCATTTCCAAAATACTACAAAGTCAAGGAAGGCATCCTTATGGGCAGAGTTCACTACATTCAAAAAGAAAGCTCCTCAATCCATTTCTGATTATGCAACAAGAAGAAGGACATTGCAGATGCATTAGGAGAAGTTGATGAAGATATTGAAGAGGATAAATTGGTAAGACAAATCCTCACAGGCTTGAGAGGAGATGAGAAATGGAAGCCATTCATTTTGTCTACTGAAATGTCACTAGATCATTTCACTCTTGATTTAAATCAATTGCTAGGACATATGCTAAATTTTGAGCAGGATGTCAAAGGTGATGTTGATAAGAGTACAGGTCAAGCAATGTATTCAAAGGACAAGAAGAAGAATAGCAAAGGCAAACAATAATTAAATGAAGAAGAAGGTACAACTAGCCAAGCCAACTTCCTAAGAGGAAGAGGAGGTGGCAAAGGTAGAGGAAGAGGCAGAAGCAATAAAGATGGAACCAAAGCTTGTTAGATTTGTGGTAAGACAAATCATTTAGCTCATGATTGTTGGCATAATAATCAAAATTATGGAGGATATAGTCAGAACTTTAATTCAAGAGGAAGAGGTGGTAGAAACCAAAGAGGTAATTTCAGAGGTAGAGGTAGTAGAGGTTACTTTGGAAGAAATGCAGGTAGAGGTTTTCCAAAGTCAATCTTACAACAATACCTACTACAATTATGCTTCATATCAGAAGGGGGATTCAACCTTGATTATGAATGCAACTTGTGAAAGACAAAGTGAAGACCAAAGAGTCTTCTACATTGACTCAGGGTGTAGCAATCACCTGAGTGGTAATATAGCTTTGATGATTCATTTTGATAATAAGATAACTAATCATGTAGTTCAAACAAGTGATAATACAAGTAAATTCAATTGGATCAGTGAAGGCCAAGGATGGGAGAACTCTTCTGAGTAAGGTTTTGTTTGTTCCTACAATTCCAAAGAATTTGATAAGTGTAGGGCAAATTGTTGAGAAAGGTTATGAAGTAAGGTTCACTAATGATGGATTTTTTGTGGAAGACCCTAGCAATGGGTATAAACAAATTGTTTCAGGGAAGAAAGAAGGAAGGTTATTCACATTGAAGATTCAAGGCAATGTTGGTCATGCCTTGTTCACTTATGGAGGACATAAGATCTCTGAGTTAGATCTTTGGCATAAAAGGCTTGGACATTTCAATGAAAAAGGTATTAAGGATATGGTTAACAATGGTTCAGTGCTTGGATTTCCTAATGTTGCAGGTCAACACATGACATACAGATGTGAGGCATGTCAATTAAGTAAGGCTCATAAGCAATCATATACCAAGCATGGTTTCATGTACTCAGAGAAGCTTGACTTGGTACACACAGATGTGTGGGGACCATCAAAGGATTTTAGTATTAATGGTTCAAGATATTATGTGATTTATGTTGATGATGCTACCAGGTGGATCACTATATATGTGATCAAAGGTAAATTAGAGGTGTTCATTTAAACATTATCATGCATATGCAGAAAGAATTACATGGCAAAAGTTGAAGAGACTAAGGTCAAATGGAGGGGGAGAGTATTTCTCTAATGAGTTCAGTGATTACTTATGGAATGCAGGTATAAAGAGAGAGGTTACTTGCAGGTACTCTCCTCAACAAAATGGTGTAGCAGAGAGGAGAAATAGAACTCTTGTTGAATTTTCAAGGTCAATGATGAAGGAGAAAAATTATCCCAATTATTTGTGGGCTGAGGTTGTAAATACAACTACATATTTGGTTAATAGGTTACCATGTAAAGCTTTGCAGGGTATGAGACCATATGAGGCATGATGGGGTAAGAGACCTACCTTAGATCATTGCAAAGTATTTGGATGTTTAGCTTATGCATATGTGCCATCTCGACATAAATTGGAACCTAAAGTTGAAAAGTATGTGTTCATTGGATATGATGATAAGCAGATGGGTTATAGGTTGTGGAGTCCATCGACAAAGCAATTCCTTATGTCTAAGGATGTTACATTTGATGAGCAAGGTACTTGGTATACATGTACACTTAATATTCATGCAGGTGATGAAGAAACCTTGAATCAGAAGAAAGGTAAATCAAATGTTCAAATATTTGATGAGAAGAGAACAATGAAGCACAAGTTGAAGTTGAAAAAGTGCCAAGGTTTGATCCAGAATGTGATGAACCAGAAACCTCAAGAAGTGGAGAACTCAGGAGGTCATCAAGACACAAATGGCAACCTACAAGGTATAGCTATGATACTTCTTTTTTGACCACTAAAGATTATGCTTACATGGTGAAAGTAGAAGAAGACCCTTCTACATATGAAGAGGCAAAAGGTAAGGAAAATTGGGAGAAAGCTATGCAGGAAGAATATGATGCATTGATGGAAAATGAGACATGGGATTTGGTTCCAAAACCAAATAGTCAGAAGATCATTGGATGCAAATGGGTCTACAAGACAAAGAGGTATGCAGATGGAAGTGTGTCTAGGTATAAAGCTAGACTTGTTGTGAAAGGGTATGCTCAGACATATGGTATAGATTATGATGAGATCTATAGTCCTGTGGCAAAGATGACAACCATAAGGACACTCATAGCCATTGCTACATGTAAAGGTTGGAGATTATGTCAATTAGATATGAAGAATGCTTTTCTAAATGGTTATACTTCAGATGATGTTTTCATGGAGCAACCAGAAGGATTCAAAGATAAAAGGTATACAAATTATGTATGTAAGCTCAAGAGAGCTTTGTATGGTTTGAAGCAGGCCCCAAGGGCATGGAATTATAGACTTGTGAAGTTCTTGAAGGAACTTGGTTTTCAAGTATCTAATGCAGATAGTAGCTTGCTTGTCAAAGCAAGTGATGATGGGTTCATTTATATGTGCATATATGTTGATGACATAATCCTTACAGGTACAGATGAGAAGGGCAAACAAAGTCTCAAGAAGCAAATGGAGAAAGAGTTCAAGAAATTAGTGACTTAGAAGACTTGTCATATTTCTTGGGCATGGAGGTCTCATATACTCAACATGGAGTATATGTGACTCAAGAAAGGTATTTTAAGAACTTGTTAATCAAGTTTAAAATGGAAGATTGTAGGGTAGCACCTAATCCAATGGAGGTGAATCACAAAGACATGGAGGAGAAGAATTCAAGGATATGAAGTTATATCAAATTTTGGTTCGTAGTCTAATCTATGCTACTTTAACTAGGCCTGATTTGTCATATGTAGTTGGAGTGTTATCTCAATTCATGCAGTGTCCTAGGAAAGAACATTGGTTTGCAAGACAAAGAGTGTTGAGATACATTAAGGGTACACTCAAGGAAGGTTTGTATCATGGTTTTATATCAGATTAAAACATCAAGATATATAGTGATACAGATTGGGCAGGTAATCCTAATGATAGGAGATCAACATATGGATACTTGTGTTATGTGGGAGATAAGCTAATATCTTGGTGTTCTAAGAAGCAACATACAATTTCTTTATCATCTACAGAAGCAGAGTATAAAGGTATGGTTGAAGCTGCAAAGGAAGTCATATGGTTAAAGACTCTCATGAAGAGTTTTGACATTGTTCAGAGTACACCCATTATTCATGGAGATAACATGAGTTCATTGCATCTAGCTACTAATCCTCTTTTTCATGCCATAACTAAACATATTGAAATTCAATATCACTTTATGAGAGAGAAGGTGATTGATGAGGAGATTGAAGTAATACATACTTCAACAAAAGATCAGATTGCAATATGCTAACCAAAAGCTTGGATGGACCAAAGCTATAGAGATTCAAAGACATGCTAGGTATAAAGAAGATAGAGAAAACCTCAATTGATGATTGAGGAGGAGCTGTTGGTGCAAGTCAGCCATAATTGATGTCTTGAACAAAAGGTTGAAGTCAAAAGAAGAAGAAAAAACCAAGAAGTGAAGCTTGAAGATAGTGCATATTCAGGAAATGAAGACTTATATATATATATATATATATATATATATATATATATATATATATATATATATATATATATATATATATATATATATATATATATATATATATATATATATATATATATATATATATATATATACACACACATTAAACTTGTAATTAGCTCACATATACTTTTGTTATGGTCATGAGCCTGTACATATATACCTATATATACAAGTAGAAATTCAGGGCATGTATGAAAGAGCATGAGATGTGATGAATTAGAAGTTGTAAGAGTCATTAGGCACTTTAGAAGTGAAGGAGATCTCTCTCATCATTTAGATGTAAAGTTTTTTTAGTAGAAGAAAAAGTTGCACATGATAATTTGTTGAGTACTCACTCTGTGTTTATCATCTTGTGATATGCTTTTGTATAATTCTAAGTCTAAAGTTGATTGACCTCTGTACAAGTTTTCATATCCTAATCGTGATGAGGCTGAGAGAATTGAGAGTAGAAACATTTACATGTGTAAATAAGAAGAAGTGAAGTTTGTAACAGGTGCAAATTTGATGCTAATGTTTTGGTCAATTCTCCTTCCACAGTATAAAGTTTTGAGCAAGAAAGCACTCATTCTTTAGTTGGAAGGTAAGCTACCTATGGCTAAAAGCATTTGAATAAATGAGTTTTATTTTGAGAGAACTATGCATTAGAAGTTATAGGTGTCAAAGTCAACTCTATAGAAGTAGAGTTCTAGACATAGGTGAATTGTTTGGAGTAAATCTCATGATTTACTAAACCTTTTGAGAAGTTTTAACTTGGAGAGGGTGCACAAACATTAGCAAACACCTCGTACAAAGTTTCATTGAAAACTTTACATGTTTGATCAGCCTATGAGTGGATAAAGTGAAGCAGACTTTCTTTGTGTTTAGTTTGGTATTGGTCATCCAAATTGGTAGAGGTTTTGAGTTATTCTTGATATAGAGGTGCTCTAACATCAAGGATAGCGTGTTGTTTTGGAGATTAACACTCTCCATCATAAGCCAGCACTAAGACCCACAAGAATGAAGCTACAAATGGCTGAAGAACATATTGAGAAACCATTAAGCTTGTTCAAAGGTATATCCCTCACCATTTGTGGTGTAGAATTTGAGCTCACCTTCTCCATTTGTGGTTTGGAAAAAATCATGCTTATGAGATGATATTGGGAAGAACATTCATGCAATAGTTGTAAATTGTACAAGATTGGGGAACTAACTCCTTATACCTGCAAAATTTAGGAGTGACCACCAAAGTTAACCTCAAGGATTATTCCCATCATGATGTACCCCCAATCCAGTGGAATACCATCCATAGGTCACTTGAAGAAATAGATTCGGTGCAATCCATAGAATCTGGAGCTACCTTACACATCCATAGATGTGTAAGGTAGCTAAACAAGAGGAAGAATGATTAGAAGCTGGAGCTTTAGGTTCTGAATGACATCCATTAACTCTTCAAGATGTTATTTATGCATCGATAGTGTTTCCCAACAAGGAATTTGAGCCTCATGATTGGCAAAGATCTTAGCCACCATGGACATAGAAGTGAATGAAGAACAATGGACCCCTCACTGTGATGAGGACAGACATGACATTTTCATCTTGATTATAGAACCCTTAGCAGAAGAGCCTATCCTAGAAGAATGCAAGGAATTGGCTCGAGGACCTAGAGTCCATTATCATGGAACCCTTCTGCTCAACAAAAGAGGAGTATCTTTACTTTGTGGAAGCCACCACCCCTGAGATGGGTAAGGAAAATCAAACTAAACAACCCAAGTCACGCACAGAATGTAAAGAAAGTAAGCACAAAAAAAGAAAGAGAAATTACCTCAGACAAAAGAAGAAGAACATCTTTTTGAAGTACAAGAGAACTTAAAAAAATATGAAATAGAAGGCAGAAGAATCATGGTATGGATGCCTAAACAAGAAACATGCATTGGAAAAGTATACGATAATCAAGGGAAAACCAAGAAGATAAATGCACATACATAGGGCATGATTTGACGGAGGAAGAAGAAGAGTTAACTACCTATTGCGAGAATATAGAGATGTGTTTGCTTGGATTTATAAGGAATTGAAAGGAGTGGACCTAGATATATGCTTCTATAGAATTCCTATGACCCCAGAGGTCAAGCCTTCTAAGCAAAAACCATACACCTATAATGATAATTATGATGCCAAGATTAAAGAGGAGATAGATTGTTTGATAAAAGCAAGATTTATTTACAAAATTGAGCATAATGAATGGGTATCCCCCATTATGTTTGTGCCCAAGAAAAATGGGAAATTGCATGTGTGTATTAACCTTAAAAAAGTTAATGCCGCCATGATTAGAGACTGTTATCCTCTTCCTATCATTGAGCATTTATTGGAATGGGTTGCGGGCAAGGAAGTCTAAGCTTTCTCGATGGATTCTCATGCTATAATCAGGTAGCCATTGCCCCTGAAAATCAACATAAGACAGCCTTTGCCACAAAGTGGAGCATATTTTCATTTCTTGTGATGTGATCAAAATTACATCATATACATGCTTAACATATAAGGTGCACTCAGTTGGATTGTTTGCAAATCCATGTCCTAACAAGTAGTCATGCATCCTTTCATACCAAGCACCTAGTGCTTTTCTCTACCTTTACAATGCCTTTTTCAACCTGCACACTTTGTTTTCTTTCTCTTTTGGAACAAAGCCATAGGGTTGAAGTACATACAATTCTTCATGTAATTCACCATTCAAAATCTAGTTTTAATGTCCAAGTGATGTACAATCCAACCATGATGAGTTGCAAGTGCAAAAATTCTATGAGCGATGGTCATTCGACATGTGGGCGCAAATATCTCATCAAAATCAATGCCCTTCTCTTGAGGCATAACCTATTGGGAACAAGCCTAACCTTATGCCTATCAATTGTTCCATCACATGAAATTATAGCTCAAAGCATTGAAGAAAAAGGCCTCTACAAGCTTTCATGTTTTATCACAAAAGAGTCACTCTCAGAGTTGTGGCATGAGAGATATGGGCATACCTCATATCTTCAAAAGATCTCCTCATCCCATCTTGTTAGAGGTTTTCCCAACATAACTCAAGTCAAAGATGCTTTCCAAGCATGCACACAAGCCAAACAACATAGGAAACCTATTTTCAAGGAGGAATCTACTAGAGCTAAGCATACACTTGCTCTAGTTCATATGGGCATTTGTGGTCCGATGAATACCTCTTGTCTTCATGGGTCTCTTGTTGGAGTTCGAGGTCTATAAAGCACATGAACAACACAAGGAAGAAGAAGAAGATTGGAACACAACATTATATAAAATGTATTGCCAAATATACAGAAGATAAGTGACCCATTAGGGTTATAAGCATATAAACAAGTTGGGGGAAAAAACCTCTTAAAGAGAGAAAAAGGTACCTCAAATTGGCTGGTCTACATGGCCATAGTCAAGCGCACCATTTTGGAATAAAGGCATGAGTGTATCAAACACATTTTATGAGCTAAATGTTGGCTGTTTTTTGCATTCAAGTAGAGGGAAAACTGAATTTTCAGCAAATACCACATCTTGACTCATAATAATTGCGTTGGTCAATGGATGGTACAAGCAATATCCGTTACTTTCAGCACTATAACCAACAAATATAAATTTCTTTGCCTTGTCATCAAGTTTGTGACATTGTTGCAATGGCACAAGAGCATATGCCAAACAACCAAACACGCGCATATGACTAACCATAGGCTTATGTCCATTCCAAGCCTCATAAGGAGTGATGAATCTCAATGCTTTTGTAGGGCAGTGATTCAACACATAGTTTTCACACATGACCGCTTCCTTCCAAAATTTATCAGGAAGGTGCCTTCCTTTAACCATACATCGTGCCATTTTAAGAAGTGTTCTATTTTTATGCTCGACAACACCATTTTTCTAAGGTTTATATGGCCTCATACATTGTCCTAAAATACATCTTTCAGGAAGAAAAGCATTAAACTCATGTGGCATGTATTCACCACCATGATCTGTGCATGGAGTCAAAAGCTTTTGTGAAGAAAAATTTTCAGCCATAGCCAAAAATGCTATGAAGCAAGAAAATACCTCATTCTTTGCTTTCAAATGATACACCCATATATGGCGAGTAGCATCATCAGTAAAGGTAACAAAATATACATGCTTCCCAAAAGATGGACTCTTGACGGGACCACATACATCACTATGAACAAGCTACAATTTTCTTGTAGTGTATGTATGCCTATCTTTAGGAAAAAAAGTACGATGCATTTTTCCAAGAATACAACCTTCGCATGCATGCTTTTCAATGGACTCAAGTGTTGGCAAACCAATAACCATGTCCTTCCTTTGCAAGTAAAGCAAACTATTGAAGTTCAAGTGACCAAAATTATCATGCCAAAGCTCCATTTCAGCCATGGAAGAAGTATGAGCAACCAAGGCATTCAAGGTAGCCCTCTTGTATGTATCCATGCGATACAAACCATTACATAATGTACTGGACATCATGATAATATCACCATTGTTGAAATCATGAACCATACACTTATCATCAACAAAGTGTACATGAAGTATAGATTTGGCAATCAATGGAACTAAAATTTAGTTCTTCTTGATACCGTGTATATACAATGCATTTTTCAAGCGAATCACACCTCCATTTGTAGTCGTACACTCAATTTCACCTACTCCAATGATAGGATAAGAGGCATTGTTTGCACACACCACATGTCCTCCTTTGGGTGCATCTTTCAAAGATGCAAAAAGACTTTTGCATGAAGTTATGTGCTTTGAAGCACCACTATCAAAGAACCAATCTGAATTAGCCTCACTCACAACCATACATTTAGAATGCAAAGATGCATCATAATGACATGTAACAATACCCCAAAAATCTTGAGCCATGTTAGCTTCATCATTCTTTGCATTTGCTGAATTTTCAGCAATAGGCATGCCAGATTCCTTCTTCTTTTCATTGTGCTTAGCAAGCTTTCGACACTCATCAATAGCATGTCAAGCCTTCAGGCAATATTTGCATCTCTTCATTTTTTGCAAATTAGCATCATTAGAGGAATGAGTGGAAGAGGAAGGTTGAGGCTTTGGTTTTGATGAACCCAAAGCTAAACCATACTTGCTTTTCTCCTTTTGTGAGATAGCAAGTGCTTGCATTCCCTCAATCAAACCACACCTATTCACTCTAGATTGCTCTTCTTGCAAAAGAAGAGACACAGCCTCATCAAATGCATACATATTGGGATTCTCTTTTGCAACCAAACGAAGTGTAGTAGCAAAGTTTTGAAAAGATTCTAGTAACCTTTCCAACAATGTAGAGATGAGTGATGCATCTAGAATAATCTCATCTATGTTTGAAAATTGCTCTTTCAAGTCCTTGATGCGTGTCACATACACATCCACCGACTCATTTTCAGTCATACATACATCCTCAAGTTGCTTCCTCAAGTATGCAACACGTGCTTCATATCGCACAACATACAAAGAAGCAAGAGTATCCCATGCCTGTCTTGATGTAGAACATGACCAAATGTGTGGAACTATATGACACTTCAGATAAAGTGCAATCAAAACATGAGCTTGAGAATCTTTTCCATCCCATCTAGGCTACTCCTGTGTAGGTGGAGAAGGAGAAACCACTGTACTTGAAGAAGAAGCTCCATTTATGACCGTAGACTATGAAGTAGAAGATCCTATGGGTCTTCGATCTACATCTGCGACTATGTTCCAAAGTTTTTTTGCAACAAGAACATGCTTCATCATGTAAGACCACATTAGATAGTTGGTCCCATCAAGCTTATCTTCAGCTTGAAGCATGTAAAACAAGTCATTGTTGCCCGCCATTTCACTAAAGAACAAGAATGTGACAAAATCTTTACTTCGATGAAAGCTTAAATGAATGCTAAAATTTCAGCTCACAAACCATCACTCCAATTCTGACTGCATGAATGGATTTGAAATGGGGGTAAAACTCTGGTGCAACTGTTGGAAATGTTTCTTGGCTATTGAAATTCATTGTTCTATGCTCCGAAGTTGATATGCAGTGTTAAAAGTGTGCATGCACCATGACACAAAAAACTAAAACTTGAGAAGGAGCTCAACCTACTCTGATACCACTATTGGGAGTGTGTAGACATACGAGAGACATAGGAGATGCACACACAAGGAGCACAAATGCAGCAAGACACATGGAGAAGATGGATGGTTGGAATAGCTCTCTCTATTGATGACGAACTAAACTAAAGTAAGAGCTAAATATTATCCCTAAGTACAAAGTACCACCACATATGAGTGTATCAAGTATGTGGTAACATGGGGAAAAAACCTCTAGCCAGCACTAGAGTAAAAATTTCCCATGTACAGGGAAAAGTTTCACATCAAAGCTACTTGAGGAACACATAAGTGTAGCAGAGGGAGCAATGATAGCGATTAGCCCCAAAAGTTAAAAGCTCTTTGTCTAAAGGAAGCGGTCCTCTATGCCATCCTATGTATCGTCTTTTATCACATGTTTGTACAAGAGGATGATCACAAGTTGGTAATGGATAACCTATAGATGTTTCACTCTCTAAAACAGAAGCTAGAGGATTTTGAGTAACCTTAGCTTGCAATTGATAAATGGCATGTATGTGACATGTACGAGAGATATTAGCATTATTAATAGAGTTATAGAAGAAGAATCATCATCATCATCATCCAGGAAATATTCTTGTACAAATGGTATAATTTTATTACCTATATTTGGTGTTAATATAAATGACTTAAATTATCTTATAGATATCATTACATACCCAAGCATTGTTGCATCCATCATGTGGTGGTGCTTGCTCAAAAATACCATAAGCATTCTCCTATTCAATACATTATATTCAAGGTTTTTGATACATGCCATAACAAATATTGACATGTGAAGTTGTTGCATGGGTACAAGGTGGTGGTACAAATCTGATTATAACATAACAAAAAAAGAGTACACTATATATATATATATATTAAAAAAAACCAAGGTATTAGATAATAAAAGTCGATTACATTATATAAGCTAAAAAGATCAAATGGATAAGAGAGCGAGGGAGAGAGAGAGAGAGAGAGAGATTAGAGAGAGATGTATGAGAGAGATACACAAAAATACACACATATGGCTATTCACATACATACATGCACATATTCACACACACATGTACACAAAGATACACACATTCACACATATACATATTCACATATACACATTCACATGTACACATTTACACGTATATACATACACATTCACAAATACACATATATATACATTCATACATATAAACATTCACACATATACACATACACAAAGATACACATATTCACACACACATTCACATACACACACATACACATCCATGCATATACACTTCCAAAAACCTTTTATGCCTCTACAACTCCAACTTAAGAGTAAAAGAGATCCCAATTCACCTCTTTGGAGTGGAATAAATGGAAGATCAAGGGCAAATTTACAAGCACTACAAGAAGTGACCCCCCATAGTGATTACTAATGCGACACAATGTCATCACTAGCCTCCTCTTCTGCCATCTTATAAAGCATCATTCATAGACCATCATAAATAAGGGGCTTTTTGCGACAATTAAAACAATGCTTTAGTAGTCAATTATGAGACATTTTGCAAATGTTGCATATATGTTGTTATATCATCACATATGTATTGCTATCATCGCACATACGATTGCCCTGTTATGCCACGTATGTGACATTATAAATATATGTGTATACGATGGGTGGGTGCAAATGTTGAAATGACAATAATACTATTGTCAGGATCTTAACTCACATGCATATAGAGGTTATGAATGCTAAAATACACAGAGAAAATAGATACACAAGGAGACGATACAAAACACAGTACTGGGTGCAATCTCCCCCCATGCACTCTGTTTCGACAGTCCACAGAGTGCATGTATTTATAGGATTTTTTCATTATGTCAAAAATAGTGCTTACATGAGAGTGGCGTCGAAAAGCATGCATGGAAGTAAAAGTTGGTCTCTTTTGTAGAGATCCTTTGCTTTTATTAATAGAAATCGCAGTCTATAGTGATCCATATCCTAACCACTAATTTTACTAACTATTTCTAAAAATCAAACCCTCTACGTGGGTTTATTTACAAACTATATAAAATATAAATCCGATTATTGATGTCTGTCCTTTCACGCCTTTCATGCCCCTCACAAACCTTTACCTTCTATATTAAAAACATCAAAACACATTAATACATTAATAAATTAACACTCCAACAATTCCTTATTCAACACATTCCATAATTCATAACATGCCCCTCAGTTGAAAAAGCAACTGACCTGAGTTGATAAAAGAAAAGTAAACATGGATGGCCAATTGCATGTTCCCATCATTGAACAAAAATAAGCATGTTCCATGTAAAAACACATGCATGTAAATGTTCATAGAGGAGTTACATTAATGTGTATATGCATAATATGCAAAAATTAAGTGGTCATAATGGGGTGTTAATTGTGTTTTATGCTTTGGCATTCTTCCATAGAGTGATTTTTGTACTTAACTAAATATCAATGATACTGAGTACTTGTACGTGTAGTAGTGACATCATGATCAATTTTTTTCTCAAGAACTAAGATTTTTTATTGTTCTTTAATTAAAGAAGGGTCATCAAGAAGTGGAGTGAGGGGTAAAGTTCCTTTAAATGATTTAAGTAAACTAAGAGTTATGTATATTCCAATGGGATGGTATATCTAATCTAAATGAATTATCGTTAATTTTTTTATAATGTGAAATGGTCCATAATAGCGTGGTGCAAGTTTGATTTTAGGATGCTGCAAAATATTTTTTAGACGTCTTTTACTAATACATAATCATAAAAGATCATTTTCCTTGAATTCCTTGGCTCATTGTTTTGTATTGATATTACATGTATATTGCTCCTGACCTTTTCTAATGTGCTCATGAACATCGTGAAGTATAGAAATGTGATATTGAGCAATAGAATCAGCCATCGGAATATCGGTTTGGGTGAGTGACATGGGAGTGGGGAGCTTTTTACCATAAACAATTTCAAAAGGTGCACGACTAGTAGTGGTGTGTATGGTGTTATTGTAAGCAAATTGAAGCAATGGCAACTTTTCATCCCAGTTAGTGGGACTATCTAATGAATAACAACACAATAAATCAAGAATAGTACTATTTGTAGCCTCACTTTGTCCATTACTTTCGGGATGAAATGCAGAGCTAAAATCTATCTTAGAACAAAAATGCTGAAATAAGGCAACCCAAAAATGATTGCAAAATGAACATCACGATTAGATAACATTACTTTAGGAAATCCATGATGTGGGAAAATGCATTTAATGAATAATTTTGCAACCTGAGGGTGCAAACAAAGTTTTTTTTACATGAAATGAAATATGCATATTTACTAAACCTATCACTTATTGTCCAAATCATATCATTATGTGATGAAGTGATAGGAAGACCTGTGATAAAATCCATAGAGATTTGTTCTCATGGTTTGTTTGGAATGGGAAATGGCATAATAATTCAAATGGTTTACCATGATGACATTTTACATGCTGACATACAATGCATTGAGAAACATAATGTGCAATATCTTTTTCCATGTGGGGCCAAAAGTGTTGATATATTTAGGTAGTGATGTGCGTGAACACTCTAGGACCGCCAAGGTACTTTTTTCCCCTCTTTAGGAGGTTTTTTTCCCCAGCTTGTATATATGTCTACCGCCCTAATAGGTTACTTATCTTGTACATTCTAGTTGTAATACATTCAGTATTGTGTGTTATGCTCCAAGCTTCTTCTTCTTCCTTGTGTTGTTTGTGTGCTTCCACAGACCTCGAACTCCAACAATTGGTATCAAAGTAGGTCAGCACTTCATCTAGGGCATCATCGACACCCCTCCAATCACAATCTCATCATAGCACTTTGTAGGCTATTTTGTCTTTTTGTGTCAAATATATATATAGGTGTTAGTTCGCCAGTATAAGCATCTTGAAGTCTGCTAGAGGTTTAGCAAAACTCGTCAGGGTAGTTCTGTTCAACTTTTTCACATACAATCATCAAGGTATCTTAGTGATTGGCCATGGCTAAAATCAGTGATGTGTTTCGTATGTTGGATGTTGAGGATAAGTTGGATGGAAAGAATTACCCATTATGGGCTTATATGATGCATCATGTATTGATCACAAAAGGACTGTGGAATATTGTGTAGGGTGTCAATGTTGGAGTTAGACGTCTGTAGAAGCACGCAAACAGCACAAGGAAGAAGAAGAAGCTTGGAGAACAACACACAATACTGAATGTATTACTAGAGAATGTACAAAGATAAGTAGCCCATTAGGGCAATAGGCATATATACAAGCCGGGGGAAAAAACCTCCTAAAGAGGGAAAAAAGTGCCCTGGCTGTCCTAGTGTGTTCACACACATCACTACCTAAATATATCAAAAAATCCCCCCTGGGAGTGATGCGGTGAACAAGGAGTTGGCACTCATGTATAAGGACGTGCAAAGTTATGTGGAAATCACTCCACAAAAGGAAGTAATCCCAAAGCTTTGTGGAAAGCTTCAAACTTCTCCCTAGGCAGAGCCTTCGTGAAAAGGTCTTCCATGTTCTCCTGCTGGGCACATATGCCAAGCTGATCTCCCCAGTAGAGAACCTCTCCCTGACATAGTGATAATGCACCTCAATGTGCTTAGTGCGAGCATGGAACACAGGGTTCCTCGCAACTGCCAATGTGCTCTGACTGTCAGTGAAGATGGTGGTGGTAGAAGTCTCACCAACACCCAAATCAGCCATGAGGCAACTGAGCCACACACACTCAACAGTCGCTGTGAAAGTTGCCCTATACTCAGCCTCACAATTGGAAGTGGCCAAAGTAGGCTCCTTCTTGCTCAACCAAGATATACATGAGCTACCAAGCATGAAGCAAAATCCACTGGTGGACATATAAGTGTCATAGCAACCAGCCCATCAAAGTCAGAAAAAGCATGCAAGTCTGGTGGTAGTGATCCCCCCTTGGGTTAAAACAACCCAAGTAGCCGAGTACCACTCAAATAGTGAAAGATGCACTTAACTGCCTGCCAATGCTTGACTCTTGGGCAATGCATAAACATGCTCATCTGTGAGACAACAAACTGAATATCTGCCGAGTAATGCATAAGTAAATAAAGCATCCAACAGCCTACTGATAGAGAACGGCATTAAATGCATCTCAAGCATCATGAAGACTCAATCGTAAACCTGTAGTTGGACTGTTCTCAAAACCATGTGCAATCAGATAGGCATGTATCTTCTCATACCAAGCATGTGGTGCTTGCTTTAAACCATATAATGCTTTCTTTAACCTGCACACTTGGTTTTCATGCCCTTTCTACATAAAGCCACGAGGCTGAAAAACATACACTTCTTCATGCAATTCACCATTCAAAAATGCTATTTTAATGTCCAACTGATGTACATTCCAACCATGATGAGCTGCAAGTGCACAGATGCTCCGAACAGTAGTCATACGGCATGTAGGTCCAAAGGTCTCATCAAAATCAATGCCTCTTTCCTGTGCATAACCCTTTGCAACAAGCCTAGCCTTACACCTGTCAACGTACCATCAAATTTACGCTTCAGCTTGTATACCCACTTAGTGCCAATGGCCTTCTTGCCAGGAGGCAAGTCACATAAAGACCAAGTACCATTCTTCATTATAGCATCATGTTCAGATTGCATAGCAGCCATCCAATTTTCTGAATTTTGTGCTTCATCAAACGAAACAGGCTCAGTCTCATCACAGAGATTAGATGCAGCCATAGCATAGCAATCTGATGCAAAAGAGGCACTATGAGAGCCTGAACAAGTACGATATGACAGAGGTGCATCTAATTTGTTGTCACGCAAGGTCTGCACCAGCTGTTTTGGCATAGTTCTTGTCAGCTCAATATCAGCTCTCTGATCAATAAGTGCATCACGTATATCTGCATCAGAAATGGAATTATATGCATCATCACATGAAACCTGCAAAGGCTGAGAAGGTGCCTCATTAGGACCAACAGTAGATTGTCCACCTGTAAAAAGAGGCAACAAAGTATCATACATGTCTTTGGAGCTAATAGATGTCTCCTTAGTACTTAGTACATGAAAGCAATGGCTGAATAGCATCTTCCACAAAAACAACATCATGGCTAACCAGAATGCATTTAGTTTGTGGATGATACAGACGATAGCCTTTACTTTTAGAACTGTATCCAACAAAAATACATTTTACTGCTTTATCATCCTATTTTCTTTGATGTTCTTCATGCACTAATGCATATGCCAAACAACCAAAAACACGCAGATTAGCAACAGATGGCTTGCGGTCATGCCAAGCCTCATATGGAGTGATAGACTGCAGCACTTTAGTGGGACACTTGTTCAGTACATATGTTGCACAGATGACAGCCTCAAGCCAGAAACTATGTGGTAAAGCCTGACTCTTGACCATACACCTTGCCATCTCCATGACTGACTTGTTCTTTCATTCTGCACCTCCATTCTGTTGAGGTGTGTACGGCACTGTACACTGGTGTTTTATCCCACGTTCATCCAGAAATGTATTAAAATCAGAAGACATATATTTCCCCCCCTTGATGAGAACCGAGGGTGCCCATTTTACATGCTGAAAGATTTTCAGCCAAAACCAAAAACTGTTTGAAGCACATGAACACTTCGGACTTTGCCTTCAATGGATATACCCATGCATGCCTGGAAAAATCATCGATGAAATTCACGAAGTAAAGATAATTCCCAAAAGAAGGTGTCTGCATAGGACCATAGACATCACTATGTGCAAGCTGCAATTTCTAAGTAGCCCGAACTGAACCATCTTTTGGAAAGGACAACCGCTGCATTTTGCCCAAAATACAGCCTTCACAAACATATTTTCGAGGTGCCTCAATTTTGGGCAAAGAGGACACCATTTCAGATTTTTGTAGGCATAGCAAACTAGCAAAATTCAGATGACCAAAGCATGCATGCCAAAGCTTTGTTGATATATTTAGGTAGTGATGTGTGTGAACACACTAGGACCGACGGGGCACTTTTTTCCCTCTTTAGAAGGTTGTTTTCCCCCGGCTTGTATATACGATTATTGCCCTAATGGGCTACTTATCTTTGTACATTCTCTGGTAATACATTCAGTATTGTGTGTTTGTGCTCCAAGCTTCTTCTTCTTCCTTGTGCTGTTCGCGTGCTTCCGTAGACATCTATCTCCAACAATTGGTATCAGAGCAAGTCGTCGCTTCATCTAGGGCGCCATCGACACTCCTCCGTTTGTAGTCTCAGAATTGCACGAATTTTGGTGAGCATACTTAGCGTGTTTCCGAGATCAAAACATCTTCGCTCTGTCGTGCCAAAATCGCGATCTGAGCTCGTTTCGGCCTCCGAACACACTATCACAATGCTTGTGCAGGCTATTTTGTCTTTTTGTGCCAAAGGTATATACCAGTTTCTGTTCGCCAGTATAAGCGTCTCATAGTCTGCTACAGGTCTAACGGAATTCGTCTAGGCAGTTCTGTTCAACTTTTTGAGATACAGTTAATTTTTTGCATCAAGTATTTTAGTCACCAGCCATGGCTGAAAGCAGTGATGTATTTCGTATGTTGGCTGTTGAGGATAAGTTGGATGGTACCAACTACCTGTTATGGGCTTATATGATGCGGCATGTATTGGTTGCAAAAGGATTGTGGAACATTGTGCAGGGTGTTGAAAGACGTCTTGTTACACCTCTGACTACAGGTACTCCAAATACAGGTGTTGGAGCTGATGAAGATGGTGTCGAAGATGATATTCCGCAGATTCCTGTTCGTGCTGCTGTTTCTGTTGCACCTATTGTAGAGCAGATTCATTGGGATGGCAAAGATGCCCAGGCACATGCATTGATAGCTTTGTCTGTCAAACGTGCCATTATTCCTCACATTCACTCTTGCAGAATAGCTAAGGATGCTTGGGATACACTTACCACATTGCACCAAGCTAGGAATGAGGCTCGTGTTGCTTACCTCCGAAAACAGTTGGAGAGTGAGCACATGAATGAAGGTGATTCTATGGACAGTTTCCTAACGAAGATCAAAGACTTGAAGGAACAGTTGGTTTCTACTGATGAGGTTATACCAGATAGCTCACTTGTGCAGACCGTTCTGAATGGTCTTCCTGATTCATATCAGAGTTTTGCTTCTACTCTTCGATTGATGATGAAAGGCAATCCAAATGCCTTATCATTTGAGGAGTTAGTCTCTGTTCTATTGCAAGAAGATCAGTCCAGGCAAAACAGGTCCATTATGCGAGTTGCAGATCAAGCTTTCCTGGCTAGGCAGAAGGGCAAAGGAAAATGGAGCTCTTCAACTAGTAAGCAGAAATCTGCTAATTTTGCATATTCGAAGAAGGAAGATAAAGATGAGAAGAAATCAGAAAAGCAAAAATTGTTTTGTAAGTACTGTAAAGGAAATGATCATATCATAAAGAACTGTCCAAAACTGGCTGCTAAAGAGGCAAAGAAGAAAGAGGCTGGAATGGTTGTTGCAAAGGCCTCTACACCAAAAATAGAGTCTGCAAATCTTGTGCAGGAAGAAGAATGGGCGTTTACTACTATCTACAGTTTTGAACCATCTTCTCATGAGCAGTGCATGTCTGCAGTAGACTCAGATGTTTGATATTTTGATGGTGGGGCAACCAAGCATATTACCTCGCAGCGCAGTTTCTTCTCTTCACTCGAGCCTGCCCCTACAGGGAATACTGTTACATGCGCCAACAACTCCTCTTATCCTGTTATGGGAGTTGGTAAGATCATTTTGACTATTGCTGATGGTAGTTCTTTCACTTTGTTAGACGCTTTATTTGTGCCAGGGATCAAAAAGAACCTGTTATCAGTTTTTGCATTAGCCAAGATTGGCTTGGTTGTGAAATTTGTTGATGACAAGTGTACAGTTCATGATCTATCAAATGGCGATGTGATTATTGCTTCAGGCATTATTAATCGTGGGTTGTATAAGCTCATAGACTATGAAAGATCTGTAAATGATTTGGCATGTGCAGTAAATGATTCTGAGGCTATGTCAGATGCAAAGCTTTGGCATGCACGCTTTGGTCGGCTCAATTTTGCTAGTTTGCTACGCCTACAGAAATCTGAAATGTTGCCCTCGTTGCCCAAACTTGAGGCACCTGGAAAACATGTTTGTGAAGGCTATATTTTGGGCAAAATGCATCGTTCATCCTTTCCAAAAGATGGTTCAGTTCGGGCTACTCAGAAATTGTAGCTTGTACATAGTGATGTCTGTGGTCCTATGCAGACACCTTCTTTTGGAAATTATCTTTACTTCGTGACTTTCGTTGATGATTTTTCCAGGCATGCATGGGTATATCCATTGAAGGCAAAGTCCGAAGTATTCATGTGCTTCAAGCAGTTTTTGGTTTTGGCTGAAAATCTGTCAGCATGTAAAATGGGCACCCTCCGTTCTAATCGAGGGGGGGAATATATGTCTTCTGAATTTAATGCATTTTTGGCTGAACGTGGGATAAAACACCAATGTACAGTGCCGTATACACCTCAACAGAATGGAGTTGTTGAACGAAAGAACAGGTCACTCATGGAGATGGCGAGGTGCATGGTCAAAAGTCAGGCTTTACCACATAGTTTCTGGCTTGAGGCTGTCATGTGTGCAGCATATGTACTGAATAGGTGTCCCACTAAAGCACTATAGTCTATCACTCCATATGAGGCTTGGCATGACCGCAAGCCATCTATTGCTCATTTGCATGTTTTTGGTTGTTTGGCATATGCACTAGTGCCTGAACAACATCATAGAAAATTGGATGATAAGGTAGCAAAATGTATTTTTGTTGGGTACAGTTCTGAAATTAAAAGCCATCATCTGTATCATCCACAGACTAAACGCATTCTGGTTAGCCGTGATGTTGTCTTTGTGGAAGATGCTATTCATCCATTGCTTTCATGTACTAAGGAGACATATGTTAGCTCCAAAGACATGTATGATACTTTGATGCCTCTTTTTACAGGTGGACAGTCTAGTGTTGGTCCTAATGAGGCAACTTCTCAACCTTTGCAGGTTTCATATGATGATGCAGATCATTCCATTTCCGATGCAGATTTACATGATGCACTTGTTGATGAGAGAGCTAATATTGAGCAGGCAAAAACTATGCCAAAATGGCTGGTGCAGACTTTGCATGACAGCAAATTAGATGCACCTTTGTCATATCGTACTCGTTCAGGCTCTCATAGTGCCTCCTTTGCATCAGATTGCTATGCTATGGCTACGTCTAGTCTCTGTGATGAGAATGAGCCTGTTTCTTTTGATGAAGCACAGAATTCAGAAAATTGGATGGCTGTTATGCAATCTGAATATGATGCTATAATGAAGAATGGTACGTGGTCTTTATGTGACTTGCCTCCTGGCAAGAAGGCCATTGGCACTAAGTGGGTATACAAGCTGAAGCGTAAACCTGATGGTACAGTTGACAGGTATAAGACTAGGCTTGTTGCAAAGGGTTATGCGTAGGAAAGAGGCAATGATTTTGATGAGACATTTGCACCTACATGCCGTATGACTACTGTTCAGAGCATTTGTGCACTTGCAGCCCATCATGGTTGGAATGTACATCAGTTGGACATTAAAACAGCATTTGTGAATGGTGACTTGCATGAAGAAGTGTATGTTTTTCAGCCCCGTGGCTTTGTGCAGAAAGGACATGAAAACCAGGTGTGCAGGTTAAAGAAGGCATTATATGGTTTAAAGCAAGCACCATGTGCTTGGTATGAGAAAATACATGCCTATCCCATTGCACATGGTTTTGAGAACAGTCCAACTGAAAGCACCTTATACGTTAAGCGTGCTAATGATGTGCTTCTGATCATTGTTGTCTATGTTGACGACATACTGCTCACTGGTCCTATTGAGAAGCATATTGCTGATTTTAAGGCTGATTTGCATGCCTCATTTGAGATGTCTGGTTTGGGGCATTTGCATCACTATTTGGGCATTCAGTTTATGCAAGTTGATGGTGGAATGGCTTTGTGTCAAACGAAATATATTGACAGATTATTGCAATGTTTTGGCCTTGAAGACTATAAGCCTATTGCCACTCCTATGGAGACAAGTTTACGATTGAGTCTTCATGATGCTGGAGATGCATTTGATGCTGTTCTCTATCAGCAAGCTATTGGATGCTTGATTTACTTATGCATTACTCGGCCAGATATTCAGTTTGTTGTCTCACAGATGAGCAGGTTTATGCATTGCCCAGGAGTCACGCATTGGAAGGCGGTTAAGCGCATCTTTCGCTACTTGAGTGGTACTCGACTACTTGGGTTGTTTTATCCCAAGGGGGGATCACTACCGCCAAATTTGCATGCTTTCTCTGACTCACATTGGGCTGGTTGCTATGACACTCGTGTGTCCACCAGTGTTTCTGCTTCATGCTTGGTAGCTCATGTATATCTTTGTTGAGCAAGAAGCAGCCTATTGTGGCCACTTCCAGTTGTGAGGCTGAGTATAGGGCAGCTTTCACAGCGATTGTTGAGTGTGTGTGGCTCAGATGCCTTATGGCTGATTTGGGTGTTGGCCAGTGTTCTGCCACCACCATCTTCACTGACAGTCAGAGCGCATTAGCAATTGCGAGGAACAATGTGTTCCATGCTCGCACTAAGCACATTGAGGTGCATTATCACTATGTCAGGGAGAGGTTCTCTGCTGGGGAGATGAGCTTGGCATATGTGCCCACGCAGGAGAACATTGCAGACCTTTTCACGAAGGCTCTGCCTAGGGAGAAGTTTGAAGCTTTCCGCAAAGCTTTGGGCTTACTTCCTTTTGTGGAGTGATTTCCACATAGCTTGGCACTTCCTTATATATGACTGCCAGCTCCTTGTTCACGGCATCACTCCCAGGGGGGATTTATTGATATATTTAGGTAGTGATGTGTGTTAACACACTAGGACCGCTAGGGCACTTTTTGCCCTCTTTAGGAGGTTTTTTTCCCCCGGCTTGTATATATGCCTATTGCCCTAATGGGCTACTTATCTTTGTACATTCTCTAGTAATACATTCAGTATTGTGTGTTTGTGCTCCAAGCTTCTTCTTCTTCCTTGTGTTGTTCGCGTGCTTCCGCAGATATCTATCTCCAACAAGCTTTGCATCTGACATAGCTTGAGAATCATTTATTGCACATGCCAAATCATTTATAGATCTATCATAGTCTATGAGCTTATACAGCCCACGACATAAAATGCCAGAAGCAATAATCACATCGCCATTTGACAGATCATGAACTGTACACCTGTCATCAACAAATTTCACAACCAAGCCAATCTTGGCTAATGCAAAAACTGATAACAGATTTTTCTTGATCCGTGGCACAAACAAAGCATCTGAGAAAGTGAAAGAACTACCATCGACAATATTCAAAATGATCTTACCAACTCCCATAACAGGATAAGAGGAGTTGTTGGCACATGTAATAGTATTTCCTATAGGGGTAGGCTCGAGTGAAGAGAAAAAACTGTGCTGCGAGGTAATATGTTTCGTCGCCCCACTGTCAAAGTATTGGCAAACATTTGAGTCTACTGCAAACATGCACTGCTCATGAGAAGATGGGTCAAAACTGCAGACAGTAGTAAACGCACATTCTTCTTAGATTAGCAGACTCTGTTTTTGGTGTAGAGGCCTCTGCAACAACCATTCCAGCCTCTTTCTTCTTTGTAGTTCTTTATGATATGATCATTCCCTTTACAGTACTTAAAAAACAATTTTTGTTTTTTTTATTTCTTCTCATCTTTATCTTCCTTCTTCGAATATGCAAAATTAGCAGATTTCTGCTTACTAGTTGAAGAGCTCCATTTTCCTTTGCCCTTCTGACTAGCCAAGAAAGCTTGATCTGCAACTCGCATAATGGACCTATTCTGCCTGGACTGATCTTCCCGCAACAGAATAGAGACTAACTCCTCAAATGATAAGGCATTTGGATTGCCTTTCATCATCAACCGAAGAGTAGAAGCAAAACTCTGATATGAATCAGGAAGACCATTCAAAATGGTCTGAACAAGTGAGTTATTTGGTATAACCTCATCAGCAGAAATCAACTGTTCGTTGTTAGGAAACTGTCCATAGAATCACCTTCATTCATGTGCTCACTCTCCAACTGTTTTCAGAGGTAAGCTACAGCTACACGAGCCTCATTCCTAGCTTGGTACAATGTGGTAAGTGTATCCCAAGCATCCTTAGTTGTTTTGCAAGAGCGAATGTGAGGAATAATGGCATGTTTGACAGACAAAGCTATCAATGCATGTGCTTGGGCATCTCTGCCATCCCAACGAATCTGCTCTGCAGTAGGTGCAACAGAAACGAAGCACAAATAGGAATATGCAGAATTCACCATCTTCGATACCTTCTGCCTCAGCTTCAGTACTTGTAGTGTTGCAGGTGTGATAGGACGTTTTTCGACACCCTACACAATGTTGCATAGTCCTTTTGCAACCAACACATGTTGCATCATATAAGCCCATAATGGGTAGTTGGTACCATCCAACTTATCCTCAACAGCCAACATACGAAATACATCACTACTTTCAGCCATGGCCGGTGACTAAAATACCTTGATGCAGAAAATTGACTGTATCTCAAAAAGTTGAACAGAACTGCCCAAATGAATTCCGCTAGACCTGTAGTAGACTTCGAGACGCTTATACTGGAAAACAAAAACTGGTATATATCTTTGGCACAAAAAGACAAAATAGCCTGCACAAGCATTGTGATAATGTGTTCGGAGGCCAAAATGAGCTCAGATCACGATTTCGGCACCACAAAGCAAAGATGTTTTGATCTCGAAAACACGCTGAGTATGCTCACCAAGATTCTTGCGATTCTGAGATGAAGGAGGAGTGTCGACGACACCCTAGATTCTGAGACTGCAAATGGAGGAGTGTCGACGACACCCTAGATGAAGCGACGACCTGCTCTGATACCAAGTGTTGGAGTTAGACGTTTGTGGAAGCACGCGAACAGCACAAGGAAGAAGAAGCTTGGAGCACAACACACAATACTGAATCTATTACTAGAGAATGTACAAGGATAAGTAGCCCATTAGGGCAATAGGCGTATATACAAGCCAGGGGAAAAAAACCTCCCAAAGAGGGAAAAAAGTGCCCCGACGGTCCTAGTGTGTTCACACACATCACTACCTAAATATATCAACAGTCAAAAAACGTCCTATTACACTAGCAAATACAAGTACTGAAGCTGATGCAGATGGCATTGAAGTTGACAATATTCTTCATGTTCTTGTTCGTGTTGTAGTTTCTACTGCACCTACTATAGAGCAAATTCATTGGGATGGCAGAGATACTCAAGCAAATGCATTGATAGCCTTGTCTGTCAAACATTCCATTATTCCACACATTTGCTCTTGCATAATAGTTAAGGATGCTTGGGATACACTTACCGCATTGTACGAGGCTAGGAATGAGGCTCGTATTGCTCACCTTTGAAAATAGTTGGAGAGTGAGCATAGAAATGAAGGTGATTCTATGGATAGTTTTCTAACAAACATCAAAGATTTGAAGGAACAATTAATTTCTGATGATGAAGTCTCGCCTGACAATCCACTTGTGCACACTGTTCTAAATGGTCTTCCCGATTCATATCAGAGTTTTGCTTCTACTCTTTGTTTGATGATGAAAGGCAATCTAAATGCCTTAACATTTGAGGAGTTTGTCTCTATTATGTTGCAAGAAGATCAATCTAGGTAGAACAGTTCTATTATGCATGTTGCAGATCAAGCTTTCCTAGGCCTTGGCTAGTCAAAAGGGCAAAGGTAAATGGAGCTCTTCTACTAGTAAGCAAAAATCTACTAATTTTGCACAATCGAAGAAGGAAGACAGAGAAGAGAAGAAAACAAAAAAGCAGAAATTAATTTTCAATTATTGTAAACCAAATGATCATGTCATAAAGAATTTTCCAAAATTGGTTGCAAAAGAGGCAAAGAAAAAAGAGGTTGGAATGGTTGTTGCAGAGGCCTCTATACTGAAAATAGAGTCTGCTAATCTAGTGCAGAATGAAGAATGGGCATTTACTACTGTTTGCAGTTTTGACCCATCCTCTCTTGAATAGTGTATGTCTACAGTAGACTCAAATGTTTGGTACTTTGATAGTGGGGCAACCAAACATATTACCTCGCACCGCAGTTTCTTCATTTCACTCGAGCATACCTCTACAAGGAATATTGTCACATGCGCCAACAACTCCTCTTATCCTATCATTGGAGTTGGTAAGATCATTCTAACTACTGTTGATGGTAGTTCTTTCATATTGTCGGATGCTATATTTGTGCCAGGGATCAAGAAGAATATGTTGTCAGTTTCAGCTTTAGCCAAGATTGGCTTGGTTGTGAAATTTGTTGGTGGCAGATGTACAGTTCATAATCTGTCAAATGGTGACATGATTATTGCTTCTGGCATTTTATGTTGTGGATTGTATAATCTCATAGACTATGAAAAATTTGTGAATGATTCAACATGTGCAATACATGATTCTCAGGCTATGTTAGATGCAAAGCTTTGGCATGCACACTTTGGTCATCTGAATTTTGCTAGTTTGCTATGCCTGCACAAATCTAAAATGGTGTCCTCTTTGCCCAAACTTGAGGCACCCAATAAAGATGTTTGTGAAGGTTGTATTTTGGGCAAAATGCAGCATTCATCCTTCCCAAAGATGGTTCAGTTCGAGCTACTCATAAATCGCAGCTTGTAGCTAGTGATGTATGTGGTCTATGCAAATACCTTCTTTTGGAAACTATCTTTACTTCGTGACTTTCATTGATGATTTTTCCAAGCATGCATGGGTATATCCATTGAAAGAAAATTCCAAAATCTTTATGTGCTTCAAAAAGTTTCTGGATTTGGCTGAAAATCTATCAGCATGTAAAATGGGCACCCTCTATTTTGATCGAGGGGGGAATATATGTCTTCTAACTTTAATGCATTTTTGGTTGAACATGGGATAAAACATCAGTGTATAGTTCCATATACACCTCAACAGAATGGAGTTGTTGAATGGAAGAACAGGTCACTCATGTAGATGATGAGGTGTATGGTCAAGAGTCAAGCTTACAATCATATTGCTGATTTTAAGGTTGATTTGCATGCATCATTTGAGATGTGTGATTTGGGGCATTTGCATCATTATTTCGGCATTCAATTTATGCAAGTTGATGGTGGAATGGCTTTGTGCCAAATGAAATATATTGACACATTATTATAGCATTTTGGCCTTGAAGACTGTAAACCTATTGCCACTCCTATGGAGACAGGTTTACGATTGAGTCTTCATGATGTTGGAGATGCATTTGATGTTGTTCTCTATCAATAGGCTATTGGATGCTTGATTTACTTATGCATTACTCGGATAGATATATAGTTTGTTGTCTCATAGATGAGCAGGTTTATGCATTGCCCACGTGTCAACCATTGGTAGGCAGTTAAGCGCATCTTTCACTACTTGAGTGGTACCTAGCTACTTGGATTGTTTTACCCTAAGGGGGATCACTACTGGCAAATTTACATGCTTTTTTGATTTCACTAGGCTAGTTGCTATGACACTCATGTGTCCACTAGTGGCTTTTGTTTCATTCTTGGTAGCTCATGTATATCTTGGTTGACCAAGAAGCAACCTACTGTGGCCACTTCCAGTTGTGAGGTTGAGTATAGGGCAGCTTTCCTAGCGACTATTGAGTGTGTGTGGCTCAGATGCCTTATGGCTAATTTGGGTGTTGGTCAGTCTTCTGCCACCACCATTATAATAAAGTAATTCTATGATCTAAGGGTCTGACTGGTTCAGACAGATCTGAAATCAGACACCGTTTGGTCATCCATGTGTATGACCAAAGATCTCAAGTTTAGACTTGCTAGGAGGTCTTGTGCTCTTGTGAACAAGTGATCCACTTAGCTTAGTGGTTAGGTCTCAAGGATGTGAAGGAGGAGGTCTTGGGTTCAATCCCCATGGGGGACATTGGGAGAGTATTTTGCCCAAAGAGATCTAGAGCCTTCTAGAAGCATCCACTTGAGTTAACTCGAGTTGACTGGGACACTTGGCGCACATGCAGTTACATGGCCGACACATGGCTGGCTAGTATCCACCTGTCCAAGAAGGCAGTCCCCTAGAGAGAGCTATATATAGAGGCAGATGGTTGGGAGGAGAGTCATCTCTCAAGCATGTGGTGGTTGTTATAGTCATTCTCTTGCATTGGTATCAGAGTTAGAGTTTTCATGGAGATCTTGTGAGGAACCATCATCTTCCTCGAGCATCATTCATAATCGTTTTTTCTCGAAAATCATTTCGGTTTTCTAATTGTGTGGGTGTCTTCTTCTAGGCGAGATGCTAAAAGCAAAGGCGAATATAGCTCTCTGATAGAAGCGGCTGTATCTGTCGAGATTTGAATCCGTAACATCTACGATCGATCGTTTTGGTTCAACCACGAGTACATAGCACCTCATGTTACAATCATTATTAAATCGACAGGCATTGTTGAAGAATTAGGTATAGTAGCCGATGTTGGCACAGTCAAAGATGGATTTGAGATGACAATAAATGCCTCTGTTGCTCTTGATGGCGTCAAGCTCGGTGATAGCATTGTTGTCAACGGCACATGCCTCACTATCACCCGGTTTGACGATAACTCTTTTTCCGTCGACCTGGCTCTGAAAACCCTGCGTAGGACTAGTCTTGGTGACGTTGTCCCAGGCTCTCTTGTTAACCTCGAACGATCTCTGCAACCGACTTCTCACCTTGGTGGTCACTTTGTCCAGGGACATGTGGATGGTACGGGTACTATCGTGTCCATGGACAAAGAGAACGACTCTTTGTGGGTCAAGGTGAAAACTTCTGCAGATATCCTGCAACATATTGTAACCAAGGGTTATATTATCGTAGATGGAACCAGCCTTATAGTGGTGAATGTTTTTGATGATGAACTTGCCTTCAATTTTATGTTGGTTTCTTACATGCAACAGAAAATTGTGGTTCCTTTGAAATCCATGGGATCCAACGTTAATCTTGAAGTGGACATCATGGGCAAGTATGTGGAGAGGCTTCTTGTTGGCTATACTACGAGGCCTGTCCAAACATAAAGCTTTTACTTAGCTGTGCTGCGTAGATTTTTTTCAAGGATATATCTGAATACTTCACTCGGATGAACAAGAGCAGTTGGAGCTTGTGTTCCACGCGACATACAAAAATTGACTTCATTTAGCTGCTTTTCAATTTTGATGGGACATTGAGGTGCTAACCATTTAATATTATTGACAACATATGTTTTCTTAAGTCAGGTATTGGACACTAGTCTTCTAGAGATGGTTGCATGTTGCATACTGCATACTCTGAGTCTCGATGGTGAGCCCATATTGCCTCTACTGCTGGTGGGGTGGGGGGTGTGAGTCTGATGTCTACCCTTCTACCGCTTGGAGGGAGGATCTTGGGGCCTCACGATACATTATCTTGAATAGCCGAAGTCCAGAACGCATGAAATCGCGGAGTTTGATTTTACCATGTTGAATAGCAGAGGTCTTTCTTACATCCAAGAAAGCGAAGAACGTTAGTAATTCTTTGTCGTGCTGCAGAAACTGAAGAGGATTGCATCCACAGGCAATCGATTGCTCATGGCATTGGAGAATCTTGTAGATTACAAGCAAAAAGAGAGTTCTTCGTGCAGTGGACTAGTGGATACGACCTTGCAACCATATGGCTGCAACTCGATGTCGCTATCTGTCAATCAACTTTTACAGATAAATAGAAAAAGGCTGCTTTCAGTGCCACTTCCTTGAAGCTCTAAAGCTCTATGAGCAGGTCTTGAACCCGTGACCTCTCATTCTATGGGCGAGCAATTTGACTCCTAGACTAGATGACCATGGACAAATATTCGAATTAGTTTCTTTTAAATTCTCTGATTAAGCATATAGCAAAGCAACAACCAAATAAACGATTTTTGCATGGCTAGATTCCGGGTGTTCGTATGTGGTCTCTTTAGCAGAGCATAACAAACGGATACTGTTACAAGCCATGAAATGATCCACTTGCTTATCTACTTCACCGAAAGAAGGATATGGTCATAAAATTGGAGCACTTCTTCATGGGGAGCAACAAAGCATAGAAAGAGGTGACAAGAAGACCAAAGAGTAGACCAACGGATAGAGAATAGCTCTTCCAAAGGATCAATGGAGGGACGTAGCTCTATCTGAAGATAAGTATTTTCTAAGTTAATGATTGGCTTCAATATTTTTTTTTGCTCTCTGGTTTCATGTAGGATGCATTTTTATCATTGAAGTATCGTAGTAAACTTCATTCTTGATGATTTTGATGCAACTCATTGAAACCTGCACGAAAGAGCATAAATATATTGAAACACTCATTAAACACAAACATAGGCATGTATCTACAAAAGATTATTGGTGCATCTCTCCTTTCAAAAGAATGTTTTAATACACCATACACATTTTCTTCTTTCTTGCAAGAGGAATAGGATGCACTCAAGTCTGTGCACATGTATGTTTATAACCTTTTGTAAGGTAGAAGGTAGATTGTTTGTGCATGGATTATTGGATGCACACATGCCAAACTCAAGAATTGCTTGATTTAAGTTTGGTACATGAAAGGAGAATGCCAATACTTGCATACACTCACATGCATTTGCATGCAAGAACAGGCATTTGCAGATGCATGATTGTTCGTTAAGTAGTTGAATACTTTCAAGTTCAAAGGATAGTTGTTATGTTCCAAATTTGAAAAAATTATGGAACTTTTGAAGTTTGCTCTTTGATTTCATCTTGACGAGTGGTGAATCTCAAAGAGATGAATAAACTTTAGCATCACTTGAACTTTAGTGTTCAATAGTTGGATGCTAGGTTCCATGACTGCATCTATAGTCAAGATGTAAAGTCTTCAAAAAGCATGGAAACTTTATTAAGCACTTTTCTGAGGATGAGAAAAGTATGCTTCGTTTTGTTTAAGCTAATTAGAGCTTAAAGAAGAAACCCAAGCAAAATTAATCTTTGGAAATCAAGATATTTCCTAAACGATACATCAAAGTAATCTTTAGGAATTAAGCTACTTCTTAAAGATAAGCCAACAAAGAAAGTAGTCTGGTTAACTATTTCCTTGGTTCAAAAGGAATATCTTTTGGACAAGCAATAAAGCCTTAAGTCTTGTTCTTGTTCAATAGTCAAGATTTCTTTTAGAGTAAAGTAAAAGATTCCAGGGTGAATCATTGGATTAGTATTACTTGATTCCTTGGCAAGAATCTAAAGTCCTTGAAAGACAAAATCTCCCTAGATGTGAGACTAGAATCTTTCAAGAAAAGTTTATAAAAAGTAGTTCCAAGCAATTCCCAAAACCACGAGTATTAGTACTTAAGTCCAAATATTGATATAACCTAAAGGTATATCAAAGATTCTTAGCTTTGGAATCTGAGAGGCATTGGAGTATGCATGGACTTAAGATGGGAAAAGATCTCTAAAAGCCCATGGGTAAGCAAAGATGCTTTTGATCTAAAGGATAAAGACTAAGTCTTTATTTAAGTCACAAGATCAACTAGACTTGATCAAGTTTGGCCATGATTGTCAAAAGAATGTGCGATTGGAACTACTCTGTAGATTGCCCAAGTATTGGCAATAAAATTCTTTTTGGGAATTATTCACTCAGGTTCCATTTATCCAATGGAAAAGTGTGAAAAGAGTAAGCTATTCCAAGTCTGAACAGAGAGGCAACCGTGAAGACGGTACTTAAGTCTGTGGAAGGTAAAACATAAACGTTTGCCTATCCTTAAAGGGATTTTGGTACAAATCTAGAGAGCATGACCAGATGCTTAGACTTAAGCAATAGAGAGATTCCTGTAAAAGTCTCAGCTGAGATAGGTACCTAAAGCATCAATAAGAAAGGAATCTTAAGACAAGAAGTCAAAAGCTCTTGTCACTACAAATTGTTCAAGAATAAACCAATTGAACTTGAATCTATACTTGGAATTCTAACTCATTTTCATTTAGAAAATCCTAGCAAAGAGGAATAGATATTCCATCAAGAGGTTTTCAAGTTTCCAAGGCAAAGCATGTGATTGTAAGACAATCATGTGAAGGAATCAAAACCTAGAAAATCTAATTAGATATAGTACCTGAAACTTCAAAGCTTTCATAAAGAATTGAAGTAAGAAGGTACTCTATCAAGATATGTTTAGACTTTAGGATAAGTATCACCCACACATTAATGTGAATATAAAATAGGGTGGTATGGGACACCAAATTCTGTACTCATATCGATGTAGGAAAGATGGTATGGGACATTAGACTATGGGATGATAATTATCTTTTAGTCCTAGTTTGGATCTTGAAGTTAGGTTTGATTCTCAAGAGAATTAACACTTCAAAGAAGGAGTTTAATTCAAGAAGGATAAAAGTAGTATCCTAAGATGCTTTAAGGTAACTTCAAGATAAAGGATAGAAGATATGAAGAAAGTAACTTCCAAGATCTTCTTGAAACACTTCAAGATAAAGTGTTGTTAATTCGGAAATATTTCATAAATTTTTGAAAAAGTTGGACTTTGATTTTCAGTTGATCTTTTCAACCAAGGATTTGATTGATTAAGTCAAGCACCAAGTTCCTAGTGTAACTTGGTAAATTCACTCTTTTGACTCAAAGAAATGCACAAGAGTTGCATTCACATTAAGGAGTCAGAAAGACTGAATATGACCTAAACTTAGTCTCAAGTGAAGCATTATTTGAATACAAAAATAGAACCTCAGTGGGTCAACACACTGATGTTGGTTACCACACTAGTATCTTGTGGTTGGATGATGTTTTTTATTTTCTTTGAATCTTTTTGGGAATCCGGATTATTTCTCTTAAAGATAGAAAAATGCTTCAATATCCCGTTGAAACAGATCTTTGAGAAAGTTGAAGTCCTGAGTCATCTAGACTTTGACTCATGGCAAGTTTACGTATCTTTGAAGTTTGAATTGGTTGAACAGAGTTTTAGTTATTTCATTCCGCTTTCCAAATCTTTTTGGAAATTGGCTCAGATATGATATTTGATTTCTTTTGCAAAAGACCAGGGTCAGCCAGATAGAACTACATAACTAAATTAAACATCCTAGATAGAAATTCTATACAAGAACCTTTTCAAACATTGAAAGATAATAAGTGTCCTCTAGTCGGGTGAAAAAACCAAGTAACCATTGGATAAGAGTAAACCATTGAACAAACATCCAAGTTAGATGTTTGAGACAACCAAAC
Source organism: Ceratopteris richardii (assembly GCA_020310875.1). NCBI lineage: Eukaryota > Viridiplantae > Streptophyta > Polypodiopsida > Polypodiales > Pteridaceae > Ceratopteris > Ceratopteris richardii. The sequence continues at coordinate 109,294,987 of CM035419.1, read as the reverse complement.
TTTAAGTGCTCCAAATCAAATTCAAGTGAATCAAGAGTTCTCAAAGTCTTGCGAGGGATAAGAATCCCACCTTCATTACTAAGTCCATGCACCAGTAATGCCTATAAATGGACTAGTAAGTTGAATCCACCCAGTTCACATGTTTGTGCCTAGATCGCACATCGAGAAACTGTGAATTGGCCAAGGATGTTTTTAGATCCACCCTTATTATTCTTTCATTAGTTTTTACTTTGTTCAGTTCATCAAAGTGTAAAATGAGATAGTGTTTTGAATCATTTGGGCAGGGATGCCACCACAGAGATGAGACATGTTCTTCCCATTTTAGAACATGACCATGTTCTTCTAGTTTTAGAACATGAGGCTCGGGGGTTGCCTACAATAGATATATAGCTCTATTTTCGAGGACGAAAATATTTTTCCAAGGGGGGAAGAATGTAATAAAGTAATTCTATGATCTAAGGGTATGGCCGATTCAGACAGATCTAAAATCGGACATCGTTTGGTCATCCGTGTGTATGATCAAAGATCTGGAGTTTAGACTTACTAGGAGGTCTTGTGCTCTTGTGAACAAGTGATCCACTTAGCTTAGTGGTTAAGTCTCAAGGATGTGAAGGAGGAGGTCTTGGGTTCAATCCCCATGGGGGACATGGGGAGAGTATTTTTCCCAAAGAGATCTAGAGCCTTCTAGAAGCATCCACTTGAGTTAACTCGAGTTGACTGGGACACTTGGCGCACATGCAGTTACATGGCCGACACATGGTTGGCTAGTATCCACCTACCCAAGAAGGCAGTCCCCTAGAGAGAGCTATATATAGAGGCATATGGTTGGGAGGAGAGTCATCTCTCTAGCATGTGGTGGTCGTTATAGTCATTCTCTTGCAACCATCTTCACTAACAATCAGAGCACATTGGCAGTTGTGAGAAACCATGTGTTCCATGCTCGCACTAAGCACATTGAGGTGCATTATCATTATGTCAGGGAGAGGTTCTCTGCTAGAGAGATCAGCTTGGCATATGTGCCCACACAGGAGAACATTGCAGACCTTTTCATGAAGGCTCTGCCTAGGGAGAAGTTTGGAGCTTTCTGCAAAGCTTTAGGCTTACTTCCTTTTGTGGATTGATTCCACATTGCTTGGCACTTCATTATACATGAGTGCCAGCTCCTTGTTCACCGCATCACTCCCAGGGGGGATTTGTTGATATCTCTAGGTAGTGATATGTGTGAACACTCTAGGACAACCAGGGCACTTTTTTCCCTCTTTAGGAGGTTTTTGCCTCCGGCATGTATATATGCCTACTACCCTAATGGGTTACTTATCCTTTGTATATTCTAGTGGTAATACATTTAGTATTGTGTGTTGTGCTTGTTGGAGTTAGACTTCTGCAGAAGCATGCAAACACCACAAGGAATAAGAAGAAGCTTGGAGCACAACACACAATATTGAATGTATTACCACTAGAACGTACAAAGATAAGTAGCCCGTTAGAGCAATAGGCGTATATACAATCCGGGGGAAAAAAACCTCCTAAAGAGGGAAAAAAGTGCCCTGACGGTCCTAGAGTGTTCACACACATCACTACCTAAATATATCAATAAATCCCCCCTGGGAGTAATACACTGAACAAGGAGCTGGCATTCTTGTATAAGGAACTGACAAGCTATGTGGAATCAATCCACAAAAGGAAGTAAGCCCAAAGCTTTGCAGAAAGCTTCAAACTTTTCCCTAAGCAGAGCCTTCGTAAAAAGGTTGGCAATGCTCTCCTGTGTGGGCATATATGCCAAGCTGATCTCCCCATCAGAGAACCTCTCCCTAACATAATGATAATGCACCTCAATGTGCTTAGTGCGAGCATGGAACACAGGGTTCCTCACAACTTCCAATGCGCTCTGACTGTCAGTGAAGATGGTGGTGGTAGAAGACTGACCAACACCCAAATCAACCATAAGGCGTCTGAGCCACACACACTCAACAGTCACTGTGAAAGCTGCTCTATACTCAGCCTCACAACTGGAAGTGGCCACAATAGGTTGTTTCTTGCTCAACCAAGATATACATGAGCTACCAAGCATGAAGCAAAAGCCATTGGTGGACACATGAGTGTCATAGAAACAAGCCCAATCACTGTCAAAAAAAGCATGCAAATCTGGTAGTAGTGATCCCCCGTTGGGATAAAACAATCCAAGTAGTCAGGTACCAATCAAGTAGCGAAAGATGCACTTAATCGCTTGCCAATGCTTGACACCTGGGCAATACATAATATTTCTCATCTTTGAGATAGCAAACTGAATATTTGGCTGAGTAATGCATACGTAAATCAAGCATCCAATAGCCTACTTATAGAGAACAGCATCAAATGCATCTCCAACATCATGAAGACTCAATCATAAACATGTCTCCATAGGAGTGGCAATAGGCTTACAATCTTCAAGGCCAAAATGCTGCAATAATGTGTCAATATATTTTGTTTGACACAAAGCCATTCCACCATCAACTTGCATAAACTAAATGCCCAAATAGTGATGCAAATGCTCCAAATCTGACATCCCAAATGAGGCATGCAAATCAGCCTTAAAATCAGCTATATGCATGTCATGAGGACCAATGAGCTGCATGTCATCAACATATATCACAATGATCAGAAGTACATCATTAACATGCTTTCAGTTGGACTATTCTCAAAACCATGTGCAATCAGATAGGCATGTATTTTTTCATACCAAGCACATGGTGCTTACTTTAAACCATATGATGCCTTCTTTAACTTGCACACCTGGTTTTCATGCCCTTTCTACACAAAGCCACGGGGTTGAAAAACATACACTTCTTCATGCAAGTCACCATTCAAAAATGCTATTTTAATGTCCAACTAATGTACATTCCAATCGTGAGGAGCTACAAGTGCATAGATGCTACAAACAGTAGTCATTCGGCAAGTAGGAGCAAAGGTTTAATCAAAATCAGTGCCTCTTTCTTGCATATAACCCTTTGCAACAAGCCTAGCTTTATACATTTCAACTGTTCCATCAGGTTTATGCTTCAGCTTGTATACCCACTTAGTGCCAATGGCCTTCTTGCCATGAGGCAAGTCACATAAAGTCCAGTTACCATTTTTCATGATAGCATCATATTCAGATTGCATTACAACCATCCAATGTTCAGAATTTTATTCTTCAACAAACAAAACAGGCTCAGTCTTATCACAGAGACGAGAGGCAGCCATGGCATAGCAATCTGATGCAAAAGAGGCACTATGAGAGTGTGATCGAGTACGATATGAGGTGCATCTAATTTGCTATCATGCAAGGTCTGCACCAGGCATCTTGGCATAGTTTTGCCTACTCAATCTCAGCTCTCTCATCAACAAGTGCATCATGTAAATCTGCATCAGAAATGGAATAATCTACATCATCACATGAAACCTGCAAAGGCTGAGAAGTTGCCTACGATAGCCTTTACTTTCAAAATTGTACCCAAGAAAAATAAATTTTACTACTTTATCGTCCAATTTTCTATGATGTTGTTCAGGCACTAATGCATATGCCAGACAACCAAAAACATGCAGATGAGCAACAAATGGCTTGTGACCATGCCAAGCCTCATATGGAGTGATAGAGTGCAGCGCTTTAGTGGGACACCTGTTCAGTACATATGCTGCACACATAACAGCCTCAAGCAAGAAACTATGTGGTAAACCTTGACTCTTGACCATACATCTCGCCATTTTCATGAGTGACATGTTCTTTCCTTCAGAAAATCCATTCTGTTGAGGTGTATACGATACTATACAGTGATGTTTTATCCCATGTTCAGCCAGAAATTCATTAAAATCAGAAGACATATATCCCCCCCCCGATCAGAACGGAGGGTGCCCGTTTTACATGTTGACAGATTTTCAACCAAAACCAGAAACTGTTTGAAGTACATAAACACTTTCGACTTTGCCTTCAATGGATATACCCATGCATGCTTGGAAAAATCATCGATGAAAATCATGAAGTAAAGATAGTTCCCAAAAGAAGGTTTCTACATAGGATCACAAACATCATTATGTACAAGCTGCAATTTCTAAGTAACCCGAGCTGAACCATCTTTTGGAAAGGAAGAATGCTTCATTTTGCCCAAAATATAGCCTTCACATACATGTTTACTGGGTGCCTCAAGTTTGGGCAAAGAGGACACCATTTCAGGTTTCTGCAGGTGTAGCGAACTACCAAAATTCAGATGACCAAAGCATGCATGCCAAAGCTTTGCATCTGACATAGCCTGAGAATCATGTACTGCACATGCCAAATCATTTACAGATCTTTCATAGTCTATGAGCTTATACAACCCTCGACAAAATACCAGAAGCAATAATGACGTTGCCATTTGACAGATCATGAAATGTACATCTGTCATCAACAAATTTCATAACCAAGCCAGTCTTGGCTAATGCAAAAACTAATAACAGATTTTTCTTGATCCCTGGCACAAACAAAGCAACTGAAAAAAGTGAAAGAACAACCAGTAGCAGTAGTCAAAATGATCTTACCAACTCCCATACAGGATAGCAGGAGTTGTTGGCGCATGTAACAGTATTCCTTGTAGGGGCAGGCTCGAGTGAAAAGAAGAAATTGTGTTGCGAGGTAATATGTTTGGTCGCCCCACTATCAAAGAACCAAACATCTGAGTCTACTGTAGACATGCACTGCTCATGAGAAGATGGGTCAAAACTGCAAATAGTAGTTACTAAACACCCATTCTTCTTCCTACACAAGATTGGCAGACTTTATTTTTGGTGTAGAGGCCTCTACAACAACCATTCTGGCCTCTTTCTTCTTTGCCTCTTTAGCAGCCAGTTTTGGACAGCTCTTGATGACATGATCATTTGCTTTACAGTATTTGCAAAAAAAAAAATGCTTTTCTGATTTCTTCTCATCTTTGTCTTCCTTCTTCGAATGTGCACCATTTGCATATTTCTGCTTACTAGTAGAAGACCTCCATTTACCTTTGCCCTTCTGACTAGCCAGGAAAGCTTGATGTGCAACACGCATAATAGACCTGTTCTGCCTAGACTGGTCTTCTTGCAACAAGATAGAGACTAACTCCTCAAATGAAAAGCCATTTGGATTGTCTTTCATCATCATACGAAGAATAGAAGCAAAACTCTAATATGAGTCAGGAAAACTATTGAGAACAGTCTATACAAGTGAGCTATCTGGTATAACTTCATTAGTAGAAATCAATTTTTCTTTCAAATCCTTGATCTTTGTGAGAAAATTGTCCATAGAATCACCTTCATTCATGTGCTCACTCTCCAATTGTTTTCGGAGGTAAGCAACAAGAGCCTCATTCTTAGCCTGGTACAATGTGGTAAGTGTATCCCAAGCATCCTTAGCTGTTCTGCAAGAGCGAATGCGAGGAATAATGGCACATTTGATAGATAAAGCTATCAATGCATGTGCCTGAGCATCTCTACCATCCCAACGGATTTGCTCTACAGTAGGTGCAACAAAAACAATAGCACAAACAGGAATCTACAGAATATCATCATCTTCGACACCATCTCCATCAGCTCTTGCACCTGTATTTGCAGTACCTGTATTCGCAGGTGTAACAGGACATCTTTCAACACCTTGCACAATATTCCATAGTCCTTTTGCAACCAATACATGATGCATTATATAAACCCATAATGGGTGGTTGGTACCTTCCAACTTATCCTCAACAGCCAACATACAGAATACATCACTGCTTTATGCCATGGTCGGTGACTAAAATACCTTGATACAAAAAATTGATTGTATCTCAAAAAGTTGAGCAGAACTGCCAAGACGAATTCTACTAAACTTGTAGCAGACTTTGAGATGCTTATACTGGCAAACTGAAACTAGTATATACCTTTGGCACAAATAGATGAAATAGCGCTGCACAAGCACTGTGATAGTGCGTTCGGATGCCGAAACGAGCTCGGATCACGATTTTCGCACCACAGAGCGAAATAGTTTTGATCTCTGAAACATCCTGAGTATGCTTGCCAAATTTTGTGCGATTCTGAGACTACAATCGGAGAGGTGTAGACAATGCCCTAGATGAAGCGGTGACCTGTTCTGATACCGATTGTTGGAGTTAAGACTTCTGACCTGTTCTGATACCGATTGTTGGAGTTAAGACTTCTGTAGAAGCACGCGAACAACACAAGGCGAAGAAGAAGAAGCTTGGAGCACAACACACAATACTGAATGTATTACCACTAGAATGTACAAAGATAAGTAGCCTCTTAGGGCAATAGGCATATATACAAGCCAAAAAAACCTCCTAAAGAGGGAAAAAACAGCCCTGACGGTCCTAGAGTGTTCACACACATCACTACCTAAATATATCAATAGTGCTCCAAGCTTCTTCTTCTTCTTCTTCTTCTTCTTCTTCTTCTTCTTCTTCTTCTTCTTCTTCTTCTTCTTCTTCTTCTTCTTCTTCTTCTTCTTCTTCTTCTTCTTCTTCTTCTTCTTCTTCTTCCTTGTGTTGTTTGCGTCCTTCTGCAGATCTCGAACTCCAACAAAAAGAACAAATCTTTGCAAGCAAAAGTGGTGTTGTGTATGCCTCTATGACCCATGTAAGATGGTTCATGCATTTCCTTGATGACAAAATCTTTAAAATCTTGGGTTATACATAATCTATGTTGAAAATATAGTAAACCATGTTGAAATGTATAATGTTCATTAGATAAAGATGCACCACTGTTGAAGTCATGCCATGCACATGAAAAATACAAATTAGATGCTTCAGTGGAAATCATTTCTTGAAAAGAATGAATCTGGATGGCATAAAATATTATGCAAAACAACAAAATTGAAGGAAAATGGCTAAGAGCATCAGCTACAACATTAGCTTTACAAGGTTGATATTGAATCATGGGTTGGAAATTTTGAATGAATGAAGCCCATTTAAGCTATGGATCAGAGATTAAGGGCTGATTTAATAAAATGCTTAATTATAGCCTGTTGATCGGTTTTCATTAAAACCTCAGAGCCCATAAGATAGTGTTTCCAAATTTGCAAAGCATGCACAACTGCTAACAATTTTTTATCATATGTACTATAATTATTTTCTGAGGGCTTAAGCTTCCTACTCTCAAATGCAATCGGATGATCATTTTGCATTAAAACAACACCTATTCTTGAACCACTAGCATCGGTAACTACATGAAATGGTTGTGAAAAATCAGGTAACTGTAAAACTGGTTCATGTGAAAGTGCATGTTTGCATTTTTCAAAGGATTGTTGTTGGGTAACTCCCCATGCAAATTTTATTTTGTTTTTCAATAATAAGGTAAAATACAATGCTAAATAAGAAAAATTTCAAACAAACTTCTTGTAGAAACTAGCCAACCCAAGAAAAGAACAAACACCATTGACTGATTGTGGTGTAGGCCATTCCATTATAACTTTAATCTTTTTTGGATCTACATGCACACCTTCAATTGAAATAATATGTCCTAGATATTCTAGCTTATGTTGAAAGAAGTAACTCTTTTCAAGATTAGCATAATGTGTGTTCTCTTGTAGCAAATGAAAAACTGTTTAAAGATGCTTCTCATGCTGACTATCATTCTTACTATAAACAAGTATATCATCGAAATACAGAAACAAAAGCTTGGAAATCAAGAAAAATGTTATTTATCATTCATGCAAATGTAGCAGGAGCATTAGTAAGTCCAAAAGGCATTACCATAAATTCATAATGGCTAGACTGAGTTCTAATCATTTATGACATTGACAAAAACAATAATTGTATCCTTTCCTAAATGCACGTTTTACATGAGTATGACTAATCAATGGAAATGGCTAGAAATCATGCCGCACAAACAAAGTATTGATTTGACCTTTAAATTCAAAGTTAAAGGTATGTGTATGGTAGTCAATGCGTGGGTTATAATGATGACAAAAAGGCATACCGAGTAGAACATCATAGGATTGCAAAGGTGCAATTAAAAATGTTCGTGAATCTACATATGGACCTATGCTAATTGTAACATCTTGCACTTCTCGTGTGACATTATAACGACTACCTTGAAATGCAACTTTCACTTTATACAAGGAAACATTTTTAATTTGATTTCTTGTACTACTAAATGTGAAATGAAATCATGTGAACTACCATCTTCATGTAAAATATTAACAAATTTGTTATTTATAGTACCCTGCATGCAAAGTAGAGAATGAATAGAGATATTGTTACCCAAGGTACTTAAGTCCTTCTCCAATGCTTCCTCTGTCCAAACAGGAGGAATTTCTTCATTAAGGTCCTCCAAGTTATGCGATTGAGCTGCACTTGGTTTCATGTGAAGAGGTCACAATCGGCACTTTATTTTTGTATGTCTAGGTTTAGCATAATTCCAACAGGTGATTCATGGTTGCTTCTATTGGGCGTCCACCGCTGAAGTTTGTAGGGTAGGTGGTTTGGTAGGTTGGAGAGATGAAGCAACAGGTGCGATTGAGTAGTTGGATTGCGGAGGATGAGGAAAAATAGAGTAAGATTGGACATTAAAATTACGTTTCATAGGAAAATTTGGTTTAACAAAAATTGTTCATTGACGCGGTTGTTGTAGATGGATTGACTTGGTTATGGACTAGAATTCCTTCTCTGCATCATAGGCAAAAGAAATACCCTCGTTAAGGGTTGTAGGCCATAGGGTGTGAAGCTTGGCTTGGATTCCCATCTCTAATCCATCTTCATATTTCTGCTGCAAGATATCCTCCGATTCATCTTCAAGCATTGGAACCAATAATAAATTTTGCCAGAACTGCTCTGTGTAGGTAGTAACAATGTCATCCTCCTTCCATGTAAAGGTTTTCCATGCACGTCGAACATGTAAATGATATTGGGGAGGAAGAAAAGTATCCTTCACTTTATCTTGGAAAGCCTTCCACGTTGTTGGACGATCTGTGCTGTGATGCAGGACACTCACCAGAGCTGAGTTTTTCCTACTAAATAGTTGGTGGAAAATTTGACTTTTTCATTTTCAGCATATGTTTCATCAGAATAGAAACTTCATCGCATTTTCGGATCTTATTCTTAGCGCCTCAAAGTTCCTACTGTATGAGCTCTAGTTGTTGCTCGAATGTTGCCTCAAGTAGAGGTGAGTTACCAAAATCCTCCATGGTGTTTGCAGGGCCCATGAGTATGTAGAGAACAAAACCCTCTTGCTAGATACGTAAAAACAATTTTGAGATTGCTTGAATTAAAATGTAAAAGGAAGGGTTGTTCTTGGGAATTGAAAAAGTAAGAAAGAGATGAAAGTTGTATTAAATATAAGAAGAGAGAATCACTAGAGTGACAAAACAAAGAGATAGTGTCATGGTAAAACACTTTCCTTATGAGAGTGAGGTTGTGGGTTCAAATCCTCCCTCCATGGTGAATATAAAACTCCTTGTTGCCACTCATAAATTAAAATTGGTTCGTGTGTAGCCAACACTTACCAATGGTCGCCAAGGGAGCCATGGGTCTAGGGAAGCCAAAGATGCCAAAGTAATGCCTTAGTTCTATGCCTTAGTCGATGCTTTGGAGTAAGCCAAAGGAGTAAACGTAGGTGTAAACGTAGGTTCTGGTTCTGGAACTAGAACGGAAATGAAAATGAAAATGAAAACAAACACGAAAATGGAATTGGAATTGGAATCACAAATAGGGAACAGCGAAACAGAGATCAAATGCCAAAATGAATAGAAACAGACCCCTCCGTAGTGATGCACACAGAGCTTTGATACCACTGTTATCAGGATCTCAACTCATGCATATACAGAGGTTATGAATGCTAAAAATACATAGAGAAAATAGATGCACAAGGAGACGAGATAGAATGCAGTATTGGGTGCAACCTCCCCCTATGCACTCTATTTCGATAGTCCACAGTGCATGTATTTATAGGATTTTTTATTATCTCAAAAATAGTGGTTACATGAGAGATGCTTCAAAAATCATGCATGAAAGTAAAAGTTGGTCCCTTTTATAGATAGCCTTTGATTTTATAAATAGAAATCATGGTCTATAGCAATCCGTATCTTAACCACTAATTTTACTAACTATTTCTAAAAATCAAACCCTCTACGTGGGTTTATTTACAAACTATATAAAATTTAAATATGATTATTGATGTTCGTCCTTTCAAGCCTTTCACGCTCCTCACGAACCTTCGGCTGCTACATCAAAAACACCAAAACACATTAATACATTAATAAATTAACACTCCAACAATTCCTTATTCAACACGTTCCATAATTCATAACAAAAACATCTTGTATGCGGTGTTTTTATTAGTAGAATATAAAAAACACATTGTGCTTCACTCAGTCATTCTATGCCTATCTAACCAAAGAGTGAGCAAACATTCAAATCTATGCAAACGGTCTCTTTCTCTCTCTCTCTCTTTGTTTCTCTCTCCATCTTGTTATCTCTCTCTCTCTCTATTTCTCTATATATCTCTCTTTCTCTCTTCATATTTATTTATTTTATTTTCAACTTATTGAAAAAGTTAACCAACCAAAGATTATGGATAATTATTTTAAGTACATTTTTAATTGTTTCTATACACACACACACACACACACACACACATATATATATATATATATATATATATATATATATATATATATATATATATATATATATATATATATATATATATATATATATATGTGTGTGTGTGTGTGTGTGTGTATGTATGTATGTATGTATGTATGTATGTATGTATGTGTGTGTGTGTACACATATGTACATACATATGTACATGAATGACACAATAAAAGTAATAAATCACATAAAAAATAAACTACAATAAAATTCACTAGTAAATTTTAGCCTTGTATTTAAAATTAACAAAATAAGTTAATTTAATGAGCACTCTAAAATTACCAAATTTATGAAATCACACCATCACAAAATTGAAAACAAAATTGGTATGAGAATATATATATATATATGCGTGTGTCAATGTATATAATACATCTAATGTATAAAATGTCACTGATGAGGATAAGATGTATTATGATCATCACTTTCATGTGATGTATGATGAGAACTAGAAGAAGCAGGGTTGGAGGGATATACAGTTTGTGATGATCAACAATGTCCCTCCTGTGTATGTCTCTCCACATCTTTGATGTCTTTCTCATCTTAATATTCTTGTATTACATTTAAAAAACATAAATAACTAAAAAATATAAAAAGTTGATCGAAATAAGATAAAGTATATTAAATTTAATAATACTCGCAAAATCATTTAGATTATCTTCTATGTTTTGACTCAAAAAATGATCTCAAAATATGTAGAACACCCTATTTATTTATTCATAGGATTATGACCGTAATCCTTATGCTACATTGAAACAAATTAAAAAAGTTATTGATTAGTGTTTTAAAATAAAACAAAAAATAAAACTTCAATCATACATATGCTTACAAATGTTGCAACAAAAACATCACACCTCGTACGACCTAAATGAGATGTGTGACCTGCTTCGATTCTTCTTTTTGTATCTACCTATGTTTATTTAATGGAACAAAAGTACATTGATTAAATGTAAATATTTAGAATGCATATAAGAATTATAACTGACATTAATATTAACTATTGTACATACCTTTTTCTGAGGAGAAGTTTCTTGTAGATGTAGTTTTCAACAAAAATGTTGCCACATCTTAGGTTATATGTCAGGCCTTCTCTTATTTGTTTCCACCATGCAATATTTCCTGTAGTTTAAATTTCAAACTACAAAAACAATTTGATCAATATACAATAAAAATTTAAATTATTACACATGCATGTGGATGTGTATGTCTGCATGTGTGAATGTGTGCATGTGTATGTGTGAATATGTGTATCTTTGTATATGTTGAAGGGCTTTGGTGTGCAGAACAAGAGGAGGAAGGAGGAGATGGAGGGAGAGAGAAGAGAGGAATGACGCGTGGACATGCGTGGGAGCCTTGAAACCCACACAATGAACTCTCTTGAGGCAATACTCTATATATGATGTATATATATGAATATGGGGGTAAGGTCAAATGACCCTTTGTTGACGTTGTAGCATCACAACTCATACTTGTCAAACCAGGAAGCATCTCATGAGACCCAAATGTTTGCGTAGAAGCACTCAGCAGACGTAATGGCGCTTCGTCAACGTACGATTAACACCGTTATTAACAAGAAGACATAACATAAGCATCACGAATGACGCACGTAATCGTGATCACAAGCATAATAGCGACGTAATCATACATCAACGTGTCACAAGCGTTAGGCAAGAAGAGAACAAGCACGCATGCACATCATGACGACAAGAGAGTAACAATCTATCTACAAACTAGCATTATCTCATTACTTCTAAAAGAGCTCCCCTAAAGAAGAGGTGGAGACCTCTTTATATACAAAATGGCAAAAAAGCATGCTATGTGGGATTTCTCAACTGAAAGGAGAATGAATCCCACTTATTCTCTAGTGTGGCACTCACACACACCTATACAAGAGTGCTTTATTAACTGAATGAAAGGTAGAAAAAGGTACAAACGATGATGAAAATGAAGTGGATCCAAGAATTACATGTTGTATCCTTCAACACTCCCCCCCTCCTTGACTTTGTCGTCCTCGACAAAGCTTTTGCAAGTATGGAGCTTTTGTGGAAGAACGTGTAGGAGTCCCTTTTAATTTACATGATCCTTGCACCATTGGAGTGCTTTGCGTTATTGCTTTTTTTCATCTTGCTTTTTGTTTGGAGTCGAGTGCTTTAACTTGGTTCTTTTGCCTCATATAGGTGAATATGCTAGAATGCTTTTTTTTTTTTTTTTTTTTGGTAATGGATGGATGATGTATGAGAATGATACGACAAAAATGTAGATGATATATACAAATAGATGAAATTAATTCATCTCTTCTTAGTCCATATGCATGAGTGGGGACTAAGGGTGCATGGGCGGAAAACACAAAAAGTGTTTATGCACGGTCTTGTAATGTGACCCTATCTTATGCATACTCTAAAAATGCATACAAAAAAAATGGTGCAAAAAATGGATGGGTCTTGAGCAAAGTGCTCAAGGGTGAGGCGATGATGAGGCCTTCTCCAGATGTCCAATTCCAAGAGCTGCTTCTTTTCCATCAACCATTTGAAATGGATGATACCTTTGTCCACCATCCTGAAAAAAGAAAAATAAAAAGCAAATTTTTGAAATCTATGTACATGTGCCCTCTTTGTGTCTGGGTTAAACTAAGTGTGCCTAATGCTGGGCCTTTGGGTGAGGCCCTATTCATGTGCATACTTGGTGTGCATCTTAAACATATGCTGTGCATTGGGCAAGGTTGGGTCCGACACCCATGGATGCTGCACGAAGAGGTTTTAGGCCGCCAATATGTCTTCGATTTGTTGGTCTTAGCCTTGAGGTTTCTCCTTGGATCTTTTCTGAGTGTTGACTTTATTGCTTTGGATCCCTTTGTCAAAAGTGGTTGTTCTTGATGATAAGGCAATGTGAAACTAGACCATAGATTATGAAGTCTAGTGAGAGAGGGTTGATTTTGTATAAGAGCTTTCTTTGGTACCCATATCATAGTGCGATTTGGTTGGGCTCTAAGTAAGTTCTTGGCCACCCAAATTTGCTTTACATTACAAGGGAAATGTGACTTCTTCTTGATGTATGGATCTTTTGGGCCTGCTATGTGAGTCTTTAGAAAAATCTCATCTTTACATGGGGAATTCAACAAAGGTTGAGTTTCTTTACATATATCATGCTCATGTAATGGATCATAAGGTTGCGTGGTTTGAGATTGATCTAGAGATTCAACGATGCATTTATCTGTATTACACATAGAATCTCTAGATATCACTTTATCTTCCAAAGAACCCATACAAAATTCGTGAGAAGATTCCAAACTTAGAGGAAGGGAGGGCCCTTCCATATCCTCCAAGCACTTGGAGTCCTCCACATCATCATTCGTCAAGGTTTCCTGTGACTTACTCAAAAAAAGGTTAGATGAAAAAGCATGAGTGGAAAGACTTTTTTGTGGATTAAGAGCACAATCTTTGAATAGATGATTATGTCCACAATCCATACAATGAGGATAATCATCGGGATTTCCAAAAGACTCACTAGTGGGGATGGACATAATAGCTGGACAAGATGCTTCAAATCCTTGATGTTCAAAAAACCTTTGAGTGCCTATGACCAAGTCTTCATCTATTCCTTCCATAACAAAAAATGTTTCTAAAAATTCCATAGCATTCACCACAATAGGCAACCTAACTTGACCCATGCAATCATAAGTTTCACCATTCATGAGGATAGAGGAATGAGTGGTTAATTGAATGTTATCCAAAATAATTGTCACTAAATCAATATGAATTAAATTCCACTCACAATGAGGGTTAATAAAAGCACTCATATTTCTATGTTCATGACCAATTAGTACATCCACAAAAGTGTTACTATATTTCTTGTTTGCAACAATGGATCCCACCCCTTTAGACATTCCTCCAATTTCCTCTACCCCTTGCAAATTTTCTCTATTTGTTTCACCTTGATCATGTGTGATTAATGCATGCATTGCATCTTTTTCTTCTTTCTTTTGTGCAACCTTCTCCCCCTTCCTTCTTTCTTTTGCCTTTTTCTTTCCCATGTTTTGTTGAAACAATTTTTGGTTTTTTGAGTGTTTTTAATATTTGTTTGGTATTTTAGGAGTTTTTTAGAATTTGTTTGAGGTTTTGTGTATGCTGTTTGAATGTTTTCTAAGATATGTAAATAAGTTCTAATGGGGTTCTCCTAGAAAGAATCAAAAAGAGTCTTTCCAAAATATACCAATGTGATATATACTTTAAAAAGAAATTTGTTGAACAAAGAATTTTCATGTTACACACTTCACCAATTGTAGGAAAGGACATGTTTTATTATGAATCAACCATACAAGTAGAAACCACACTTTCTCGTGCACATTTATCAATTTTGAAACATGTGTGCTAGTCATTTCAATTCCATGTTGGAACTTACCAAGGATAAGAGGATGGTGATAATTCAATTTCTTAGAAAAAACATGTTTCTTGTTATGATTCATATGACTATCCCCTCGTTAAAAACTCAATCACCAACAAAACTCAATCACCAATGCGAATGAAAAACTAGACGTTGAATAAGGTCCAAGAAATTGCGGTGGTGAGATATATCCCTTCTTCATTTCTAGTTTAAAAACAGAAAAATGCACATGATTGAATGTTTTATTTTCATTGTTAATTTACCTTTCTCAAAAGCACGTATGAATGTCGCTATGATTTTGGAATAACCTCCTTCCAACTCTAAAGTCCATGACATATATTTTTACGGTGGTAGTTTGAATCATCCTGCTATCTGGTGTCCCACAAAGAATCGACATACATATATTTTTAAGTATTCCATAGCTTACTTATATGAAAACGCATGACAAAGTTATAATCCCTTCCCTTTCAAAAGAAAACGCATTCAAGAGTAGCGCATTAGCTCTCTCTCTCTCTCTCTTTCCATTCCCGTTCCTTTTTTTTTTTTTTCTACCAGAGGCGTCACCTAATTCTGCATTGATGGACCCGAGATGACTAACTGGCTGAGAGAATCCTGTCTCTCTGGTGTTATCACCTCCCTAGATTTCACTATCGCCCTGGTCATTGTCCCACACACCATATCTGGCAAACCATCGGGTTGGCAAAGATCATCATTCATCAGTACACCCCCTAATTCAGCTGCGCATATCGCTTCTCCCCCTATTTCAGCCGCGCGCCACGTCTATCTACACCCCGTAATTCAGCCACGCGTGTCAATAACAGTCAGGTTCTAAGATGTAACATTAATCAATGCAAAGGTAGCAGATAGATGACAGCAATCCTGTTCTGAGTCAGCATGATATCGGGAGGATGCATGTATCTCTTTCTCTTTATTCGCTTTATTCAGCATGCTGGTCAGTACCATGATTGTTGGGATCTTCGTCTTCTACACTTGATGGTTGTAACTTGTACTTGCGGTGCTTCCCCCCTGGCATGATTCGTTACCGATCATTTGCCCAGATGCTAAGCAGTAGAATGTATAACATAGGAAGCGATCCTTCTCGAACGCAGGCATTCCAAGACCTTGTGACTATTCATTGCAAAGATCTGTTACATCATTCATCTGCTCTGTAAGTACCATTGCTGGACCCCTATACTTGCATTATCGCTCAAGCCTCTCTGGGCGGTAGCAGCAGCATGTTAAAGCTTCCTGAGTTGCTTTGAAGCCCTCTTCTTTCGCAATTGCCATGATGGTCGGAGTGGCATCGATGTTCTTCTGCTTAACATCCGCTATCAAATAAGTCAAAAATGCATCATGATGTTTAGATACATGCGACAGACAGATGCATCCCACACACATCATGGCGCAACCCTCCTATCATTCGACTATGACCTCCTCTTCTTCCTTTTGGTCGAAAGGTACACTAGATGCAGTTAGCATAGGAGTTACAACACACCTCTATCATAAGATCATGCATCTGAAGCAAAATAAAACACAACAGTATTGAGAGTGGCATCCCGATTGAAAACCCTGCTGGTGTTTGTAGGTTGTTAATGTAAGCAGACATATGTAGGAGAGTCACACTCCTTTGTCCATCTGTACTAGCACTTCTGTTATTATGCTGGTTAGTAGTCACACTCGTAAAGTCTCTAGTTCACTCACGCAGGTCTACCCAAATGCCATGATGCTTCTAGTTGATCAGTACTGTTCGATCTTGTCTCATAAGGCAGTAAGAGCTTATGTATTACTAGGATAGCCCGTATGGCTGCAACTGTATAGGAGTAAACAATATTGTCTGGCTTATAGCCTGCACAATTCATTAGCTCTATAACTGACATACTTGCCATAGCATCCCCTCTTTACATGACCATGACACATTGGGAAATGGCCGTTCATTTGACTGGTGATCCATTAGAGCATTTGCTCGATGAACATACCTCTGACCTTTCAAAATCTAAGGATGTGCAGTGAAGAGTTTTCATGCTAAAAAATAAGTCCATTCCCTGTCCCATTTGAACCTTTTATCTTAGCTCCTTGAGAGTGATTTATGATACAGAATGTCCCGACTCCCGAGTCTACTCACGAAACACATTCTGTCCACGGAAATACTTCCTGCAGCCTTGGAGTGTGAGGAATTTCTAGTTGTTCCTAAAGTTTTTAGGACTTCCAAGTTCCAACCCTTCCTCTACTATCTCAGCATTCATTGTGGGTAAAACGTAGCTATACATCATGAATCTGGACCTCAGATATAGTGAATGTCTCTCAAAGTTGTTCTTAAAGAGCACACATCCTTGTGCAAGAATGTTTGGTCCAATTAAAAGCAATAGAGAGTTTCTCTTTTGTGATTCCAAGGAAGACTGTGAAATCACCAGGGTCAGAAATCCATCTGAAAAACCCGTGAAGTAGCCAAGTGCGTATCGAGCATCGACTGTCCTTATTTCATTGTCTAGGTCAAAACATGTGGATCGAGCAGCTTAGCCAAGATATCGTATTAGCCATTCTGATGCCTCACGACCCTCATCTAGTACAGATCCTGTCCATACCCATACTGAAGTTTTTTGTGACCTCACTCCATTGCATCACATTAGAGAATGGAACACAAAGATTTTCCATGCCACGAGCATTCCGATTTAGAGCAGCACCTCATACATTCTCTATTGTACTGTGGATAGGACTACCCCATCTCACAGAACCATCTGTCGGATCTACATGTAGATTGCTTCACCGACACTCACCTTTCCACTTGTTGATAATAGCTCCCAATAGACGGATGGACTTCCATTTTGAATATTGGTTGAGTCTTGATTTCCATTGACAGCTGAAGTATCTGACTTACACATTCCCTCTGATGTTGTAGCCTCTTTCTACCTTCCTGTTCCGGCAATGCTGAATTGAACTTTTCAATTGTTCTAGTCGTCAGCACCAACACCTCCCTTCAACGTACATGTCCCTCTTTACTTTGTCAGGTTGTAGTTCATCATCTACTGTGAGTACGGTTTTCACAATCTCTGCCCTAGCTTCAGATGTGAACTCGGCATTGGTAGCTGATGGTAGAGTTCCTTTTCTACCACAACATGTGTTGTAACAGCATGTCTGAGCTCTCAATCTTTTAAGACTCTAAAAGCTCTGATCGTGGTCTGCTATCTTGTTGGTAGTCCTTTGCTTGATGCTAATATCTCCACAAAGCCATCGCCCAAGTTCACCCCAATGCTGAAGTTGTAGGTTTATACTAGTATCGACAGTCTTCATAGCCAACAAGAACATGCTGCAACACTTGAATCCACCATCTAGACTAACCTATAGAGCATCCTTGGAGATGGCTTGCTGAGGTCAAACAGTGTGTCCATGACCTCCTCTGTGGTGCGTATATCTGCAGTATCTCCTTCGCCCTCCTTTGTGCAGCTTGCTTAGCATGTTCTGCTGTCACAAACGTACCCTCTCCAATACTCTATGCTGAATCAGAGACCTTCTCCTTCGCACACACCGCTCCTTCTTTGGCAGCGTCCTTAGCTTGTGCTGCTGTCTCAACTGTAGCCTCCCCAATGCGTTGTGTTGCATCAGACACCTTCTGCTTTGCATCCTTTGTAGTTTCATATATCGCCTGCTCTATCTGCCCAGCTCTGTCCTGGAAGCCCTTTGCGCTTTCCTGCATACCATGCTTCATTGCGTCTACTCTTTCTTGAGCCCCATGCTTTACTTCTTGTGCTTTTTCTTGAGTTCCACGCTTGCCCTATCCGTTTGCATCCTGTAGAGTGTCCTTCGCGCTCTCCGTGGCATCATCGATCTTCGAAGCCGTCCTCTGATAGCCTTCATGCAGCGTGTCCTTCACCTTCCCAAAGGAATTGGAAGAAGGCCCTTCATAGCTAGCAGCCGGGCGATCGGATAGTGTGATGTACGGCTCAGGGACAAGCAGTACCACCACACCGAAATAAGTCGCAAGAAGAGCAAAAGCAATTGCGTTTATCATCCTCAAAAGTATAGCGCTCTCTCTCTCTCAAGAAACCCAAGTCACAGTGCTACACAAATTCACAGATTGCATGCAGTTTCAAACTATGCACAGCAGCATGCAGAAGAAGAAACACCAGTACTACACAATTGTAGAGCGACACACTATTTCTTTGCTAATACGTCTTTGATCTAAATGGGTCACTCAGAACTTTCCTTATGATATGAGAGCCAGAGTTCTCTATATGATGTGACCAAGCGGAGGGAGAATTCTAGAGTGCAAGGTTTTATGGAAGGGATGGTTTTGATCCTCTCTTTTGTTCCAACAAATGTGCCTTGTGTAAGGAAGAGATTTAACATACCTTGTCCTGTCAAGTAGTTGAAGAGAATACCATTCCCCAGTTTGTTGATGAAGATGATAAGCCAAAACTCCATTGATTTTTGTAGAAGAACCCCAAAATAAAATTATTTACACATGACTAACAAAAAATCAACAAAGTTAATAGAAGAAATCAATAAAATAACTAAAAGATTTCTAAAACTATGCCTATTCTACTCGTGTCTTGAAGAATCACCACACATGGTGGATTAATCACCCTAATAGGGGATCTTCATCACACCAAAATTGGCTCATCTCAACAAGTTATTGTGAATCTTGCAAGACGCAAATGCTCACAAGAGCGTAATGAAATGAAGAACTCAACAAATCGTCATGAAAAGCTTGCATACACGTCTCTTTCACGCCATAAACCATCACGTAAGTGACAAGAGAACGCTCCCCGGCAATGGCGCCAAAAGTTGTTGACGTTGTAGCATCACAACTCATACTTGTCAAACCAGGAAGCATCTCATGAGACCCAAATGTTTGCGTAGAAGCACTCAGCAGACGTAATGGCGCTTCGTCAACGTACGATTAACACCGTTATTAACAAGAAGACACAACATAAGCATCACGAATGACGCACGTAATCGTGATCACAAGCATAATAGCGACGTAATCATACATCAATGTATCACAAGCGTTAGGCAAGAAGAGAACAAGCATGCATGCACATCATGACGACAAGAGAGTAACAATCTATCTACAAACTAGCATTATCTCATTACTTCTAAAAGAGCTCCCCTAAAGAAGAGGTGGAGACCTCTTTATATACAAAATGGCAAAAAAGCATGCTATGTGGGATTTCTCAACTGAAAGGAGAATGAATCCCACTTATTCTCTAGTGTGGCACTCACACACACCTATACAAGAGTGCTTTATTAACTGAATGAAAGGTAGAAAAAGGTACAAACGATGATGAAAATGAAGTGGATCCAAGAATTACATGTTGTATCCTTCAACACCCTTACATCCCCAACAATCTCCCACTTAAGGGTCAATGTGACCATAAGTGGTAACACATACAAAGAATGATGTAGGACTATACAATAATGTACAGGAAGAGTCCAAATCTCTACCCATACCAGATCAGCCTACACCAACCGCCTCGAACAAGGTGTATCCATGCACCTCAAACTGCTCTAGACTCGTATCGATAAGAGTCGAGCTCACATATGACTGATGCAAGAACTCATGAAGTTCCTGCAAAGCTCCCACTCGCTCTATGCCTATGTCAATCATCAAACGACTGACAACTCCAAGTGCAAATGCTCCAATCGCAACTGCAATGTCTGGTCTCGAGCATAACAACTCGTACATCAGACTCCCGAATGCTGACAAAACATGTGCTATCCTGGGTAACCTAAGCATGTCAGCCATGCATGTATCCAAGGCATCCAAAGCACTATCATCAAGACCAACATGTCCTAACATATCTATGTCAATATCTGGCATGAGCGAATCCAAGAATGACTGCATAACTGCTGACTCCTCAGCATCCAAATCAGCCATCCTATCAACCAAGGATGTGTCTAGTTGTGCACCCTGAGAGCTAATATGCTCTGGTATACGCTGTGTACCATGAGAGCAATCCTGCTCTACCACACCAAGTGTATGATCATGCTCCAAATGAGCTGACTGCACAACATCAACACCAAGATCCATCTGATGATCTAACTCTAAGTGAGTATCATCACAATGCTCTATACGAGCATCCACATCATGCTCTAAAGCATCCAGCTGATCATCCAAAGTCTGCTTTATAAGAGCATCCATATGATCAATAAAAACATGCTCTACATAAGCATCATGAGCATCCAAAACATGCTCTACATGTGTATCCATCTGAGCATCTGAATCCTGTCATATATGTGCATCATGAATATCACTAGACCTATCTGTAGGTAGACAAAATGAGACATGATGAGTCTCACACTACACATAAGGCTGAACTCCCACTGAGACGAGACTGTCTCTCACATGAAGTACCTGCAGTGGATACATGTGCCCAATCTTGGCACCTCTGACAAGCATAAGCTGTCCCAACTGCAACTCAAAATGATGCTCACCAAGGAATGCATAACATCTACTCTCCTGTAACTGACTAACTGAAATCAAACTCATAGGGAATGAAGACACATAGCATACATATCTGAGTATAAGTGATGCTCCACTAGGTAGCATAAGGCATACATCTCCTGCACCCTCAATGTCATATGTCATACCATAAGGCATGTGCACACATCCACGACTCTCACCTGAGAATCGACAGAACCACTCACGATGTGGAGTAATATGAAAATTGGCTAATGCATCAAGCAACCAAGCCATATGTGTGCTATCCAATGAACAAGAGGAATCATAAGATGAACCATATGAGAAAGTGATATCACCATCACTGGCATAATCAACTGCCATAGACTCTCCTGAAAACACTACTTGACCTGCATCACGTGCATATCTCTGACGTCGTCGTCGCATCTGCCTGAAGCAATGTCATCGAATATGGCCCTCATGACCACAATGCCAACATCGAAGTCGTCGATGTGATCTATGTCTCGCATGAGTCAATGGACTTGCATACATATCATGTAGTCTCTGCCATAATGCACTACTCGTCTCCTCATACATAACAGACTCATATATAGAATCCACAAGCTGTAATCGGATAGTGGAGCTGGCCAATGCATCCATATCCATCCATATGTGGTTGGGCATCTCACGAGGGCTCTGTGCATCTCTATGCACATACATGTGTAACCCTGCACGAACCAATGTATGCCACATCTGAGCTTTCCATCTCGAAAAATCAGTGCCATCAAATCGAGAAGACACCATGCTGACAATCCAAGACTAGCAATTTAACAAGAGACTGGAACAATACTCTATCCTCAATAGGATCACACTTGCATATCCATATGCATAACTCACATCACATATGTCTCGATGGAGAAGGAACCATGTGAACCACTTGTCACATAACCATGCATTTAGCATGCACATAAAACCATGAGCATAAGCCTGCTCACCAAGTCTCCAAAGTGACCAAATAGATGTGAAAGAATCCTGGGAAAAATTCGACAGAGTATCCCCTGAAAACTGAGCAATCAAACAAGATAACCAATAGCAAAAGAACAATGAGTAACCTCTCACCACCTGTCACTGATCCAAGCAAAGATAATGGCAACTACATGTGCCAAAAAGCTAATGGAAATACACGCCAATACAATGGTGATGCACCTCCCACTCAAGAATGAATCCTACAAGATGGTCCAACCTGTCACGAACAATGTGTGACCAAGTCCAAGTGAATGGAGATAATCAATGATCCAAAGCTATCACACAAGCTTCAAGATTCACTAGAGCTCCTTTCTAGCATAAAAGCCGGTGAAATTTCGGCAGTATCTCCTCTGTAAAATGGACTCTAGAACCAAAATAACCATGTGGGAATCACCATCCACATATGCCAAGAATCACACTGGCAAATAGATATCAATCAATGACCAAATGCTAATAATGATGACAAACAAATGTGTAATTGAGGCTCCAATCTGGATCATGTACCTGCAAAGAAAACAAAAGATACAAGTACCAACCAAGATCCATAATCAACTCTCACAGAATTGTGTGCAACCGGTAACTAAATCCATAACCAAGTGGCATAAGCAAGATATAGACCACAATGCCACTATACATCCATGATCGAACTCATGATGACATAAACCTCAAAAAAAGAGTATACCACAATGTCATCTTACATGCCAAACGCGTGACAAGATCATGCTCTACTCTCATATGGAGGAGCTATCACAATGATCATACATGTACAATGCTTTGAAGCTCTGAAAATAAGAGCTTGCACACCATAAATTTTCTCTCGAAGAAGTTCCAAAGTAAATTCAACCTCCAAGTGCAATTAGTGAAGATGTGCTGCTCTGCGTTTTGCTGTTTCAGAGGTGATAACCTCTGAATCTGAACATTTGGTCTTCAGCAAACTTCAAGATCTGAGTCTTGGCTACGTAACGAGATAAAGAACACCTCAATCAGAGGTGCGTAGCTCAAGATATGCTTAAGACAAGCACCTGCTGTCAATTTCACTTTCACTTGCAATAGTACTGCTCTGTATTCTGCAATTTTGGCAACCTAAAACTCAGAATCTGGATCTGAGTTCTTCTACAAAGTTGTAGCAATCTTTCCAGACTACGCATAGCAAGTTGAATCATCAAATTCCGAGCTATAGAACTCAAGTTATGATCCAAAAACTGACGTGCTGTCCTATTGAATGTAGATTCGCTTTATACAACAGTCTGCGTTTTTCGACTTTTCGGCACTGTAGAAGTCCGAACCAGGTTCTGCGCTCTTCTGTGAAGTTGTAGCCCTCTGTGTTAGCTACGCACAGAACTTTAAAACGCATCAATCCGAGCTTCCTATCTCGAGTTATGACCGAAATACTGAACAGCTGTCAAGAGATGCCGACCTGCACTTCTACTCCTTTTGACCTAAGCTTCCATTGAAGCTTCTTGCACACCAGCCTTCAACATGCTCTGATACCAATGAAGGGCTTTGGTGTGCAGAACAAGAGGAGGAAGGAGGAGATGGAGGGAGAGAGAAGAGAGAAATGACTTGTGGACATGCGTGGGAGCTTCGAAACCCACACAATGAACTCTCTTGAGGCAATACTCTATATATGATGTATATATATGAATATGGGGGTAAGGTCACATGACCCTTACATCCCCAACATATGTGTATGTGTGAATGTATGCATGTGTACATGTGTGCATGTGTGCACATGTGTATATGTGAATGCATTTACCTTTGTGTATATGTATGTGTGAATGTGTGTATATGTGAATGTTTTTATCTTTGTGTATATGTATGTGTGAATGTGTGTATGTGTGAACGTATGTATGTGAAAATGTGTGTATGTGTGAATGTGTAATATGTATGAAAATGTGTATGTGTGATGTGTGTATCAAAGAGATAAAGAGATAGAATGTGTATGAATGTGTGAATGTGTAATATGTATGAATATGTGTACGTGTGATGTGTGTATCAGAGAGACAGAGAGAGCGAGAGAGATAAATAGATAGATAGATATATATATATATATATATATATATATATATATATATATATATAGAGAGAGAGAGAGAGAGAGAGAGAGAGAGAGTCCTAAATTTGGCATGTGTGATTTGTATTTGAGGTTAGATAATCCCACATGGGATGGTAGAAAATTGGGGAGATCACCATCCCATCAGGTCGTATATTTGATCTTCCACTAAAGTCTTCCAACACCAAAGAGAAAGAGTAAGAATGAAAGACACCTCCTTGAATGGGAAAATAGCTAGTTAGTTGGTCATAGAGGATGCATTTAGGTTGTTTACGATATGAGTAGGGTTGTCTTTACTCAGCACATGCTCCAAGGTTGGAAAGTAGACAAGTTTTTTTTTTGTAAAAAATGGTCGAGAATGAGGCAAAAAAGTGTACATGTGCATATGAGGATTCCTCATGATCTAATATTAGTGTCACAACTATAAATCTCAACCAATCCACGTTCTTTATAGTTTATGGAACTAGGACTTGTGTGTGGTATTTCACTCCTGAACTAGCCATGTGTCATGGCTCTCTTGAGTTAATTTGTCCAAGTCTCCTAGTCCATTTGACTTATCCTTGACAACTGTCTTGGTTCACTTGTTTTCACTTGAGTTAACTTAAGTGAGAGCTTCCAAAATCTTAGAATATACTTTGCAATAAAATATCATAAGTGGAAGATCAAATATACGACCTCATGTCTTGGGTAAGGCTAAATGCACATTGGGATTATCCTTACCTCTAGGGGTATTAAACAAAAGCTAGGATTTACTTTACAACAGCTCCTCTCACTTTCATGACCATGTATGATAAGGGAGGAGAGAAGAGGTGAAATCTCTCTGTCTCTCTATGTGTTTGAGCAATCATCCTTTGTTTGTAGGTTTTTGTGAATTTCTACTAGTAGTTCTCCATTGTTTGAAAGCACCTATAGATGCATGAGATGATCCCTTGGGGGTCTCTTCAACATCTTGGGGGCTTCAAAACTTGTAGTAGCCCAAAAATCCATGGTTTTTATTGTCAAAGTCGACTATCTAGTAGTGAAGAAATGTCTCCATTTTCAACAAGAATAAAATGAGTTCTCTCTTCTTTTCTTCTCTTTCTCTATTTTTGTCTTTCTCTATCTCATATGAGATTTCCTAAAGATTTCTTTGAACTAGTTTTAATACCAAATGCAGGAATTGGCAAAAGAAAATTATTTTTGCGTCTCACCTCCCAGTCTATCTATCCTTTTTTATTGAAATAGACAGTCTTTGGAATGGTCTAATGTAGACATATGAGGTTGCATCATGCACACAAATTTCATGTGAACTTTGGAACCTTAAAGTAACCCTCAGCCTTTATGGACATGTCCTTTGTTCCTTGTACACACTAGTTTATTACCAAAGAGGTTCAAGATCTTATGTGTGGTAATGAATTTTGATGTCTTTCTCCTCTTAGTGATCTTCGTGTGATACACTACTATATGTAATCCAAAAAAACTAGACCACTATTTGAGAAGAAGAATGTCAAAGATGAAATCATCAATTAGATTGCCAATGAGATGGCAAAACCATTAAGAAATCTGCCAAAAGGAGGTCACCAAAGAAATCCTTCAAGAACCATCAAATTCAGAAAAGTGGCTTCAGAAGTGAGACGAATTATTAAAAACCACCAAAGACAAGGGTGGGAGATTAGGAAAGTGAGGTGAAAAAAAGAGGCTCAAGAGGGTACAAAAATAGAAGGATAGAGTCAAAATTGCTTCATACGCATGAAGATGATGACCAAGAGAGTCTCCTTTTTGAGTAAGAAGTACCAGCACCAAAATCATGTTGCCACAAGAACCAAATCGAGCATGAATTGCCAAAAGAACTACTAACACCACTAGACACACTTCGATACCATGTCTAGAGTGTACATGTAGAAGCAAAATTAAATGGAAACACATAAAGATGTAGGTCCAAAGAGTGAGTAGACCATGAAATGTAAAGGCTTACATATTGATTATATTGATTTTTCCAAAGAACATGAAGAGCTCATAAAATGTTAGAGAAGGAAGACGTATATATGGATTCTATGGATATTCCAAAGAGCATGAAGAGTGTGTACAAGAATGTGTTTCAAATGAAGTGAAGCCCTTCGGTAAATGCTTCTTAATTAAGAGTCAATGTTAAATATATCACATGTGAGGTGAAGCTCTAAAAAGGAGATGAAATACACAAGCTAACTACATGGCAAGGTTCCCATGTACAATAGAAGATTGTTACAAAGTGGATATGCTCTGATATATATAAAGAA
Organism: Ceratopteris richardii; assembly: GCA_020310875.1. Taxonomy (NCBI): domain Eukaryota; kingdom Viridiplantae; phylum Streptophyta; class Polypodiopsida; order Polypodiales; family Pteridaceae; genus Ceratopteris; species Ceratopteris richardii. The sequence goes on along the minus strand of CM035419.1, from coordinate 109,268,266 downwards.
ATAGCTAAACATGAAAGGAAATGGTAGAATGTAGATTAATCAATATGTGAAAAGACTTTAGGACCATAATATAGGTTGTTATCCATTGAAATCCATAGCAATGTCTCATCATACTTGCATAAAAAAGGGATATAGAAGTGTTGAAAAATCTTACTCCTTTGGGTCAAAACCCATATCTCCTTGACCCCTTTGAAAAGAAGGATGATAAAAAATGGACTTTTGAAGAGAAAAGCCTTAGCATGATGGCAAATAATTGAGCTAGTTGGGATGATGTCCGGGTTAAATCCTTGACTTAGACTAGACATATTTATAAGGTAAAAGCTGCCCCCTCTAGCGATCAGGTGTAAAAGATGTCTCAACCTTATGAGATTGGATGTGTATGTAATTTCAAACTTGCATTAAAGAAAAGAGCATCATATTTTTAAACCAAAGAGGTCAATCTTAACCGTACGTACTGGTTAAGGGTCTATTTCATCAAATCTTTATCTTCTACTTACTGTCCATGCGCGACATGGCCATCTAGATAGACGTATGAAAGAAGCTCCAATGGCGAACACTACTAGCAACACAGACGGAGCAAGTGTTGGAGGATCAGGAACGCAAGAGGAGAATGTATGTGTGAATGTGTGTATGTGTAATATGTATGAATATGAGTATGTGTGATGTGTGTATCAAAGAGATAGAGTGCGTATGAATATGTGTATGCGTGATGTGTGTATCAGAGAGACAGAGAGAGCTAGATAGATAGATAGAGAGATAGAGTCCTAAATTTGGCATGTGTGATTTGTATTTGAGGTTAGATAATCCCACATGAGATGGTAGAAAATTGGGGAGAGGTTATATAAAGCAAGTGAGATTCTATAGTCTTCCAACACCAAAGAGAAAGAGTAAGGATGAAAGACACCTCCTAGAATGGGAAAATAGCTAGTTAGTTGGTCATAGAGGATGCATTTAGGTTGTGTGTGATATGAGTAGGGTTGTCTTTACTCATCACATGCTCCAAGGTTGGAAAGTAGACGAGTTTTTTTGTAAAAAAAGGTCAAGAATGAGGCAAAAAAGAGTGCATGTGCATATGAGGACTCCTCATGATCTAATATCAGTGTCACGACTATAGCTCTCAACCAATCCATCTTCTTTATAGTTTATGGAACTAGGAGTTGTGTGTGTGGTAACTCACTCCTGAATTAACCATGTATCATAGCTCTCTTGAGTTAATTTGTCCGAGTGTCCTAGTCCACTTGACTTATCCTTGACAAATGTCTTCATTCACTTGTTTTCACTTGAGTTAACTCAAGTGACAGCTTCCACAATCTTAGAATATACTTTGCAATAAAATATCATAAGTGGAAGATCAAATATACGACCTCATGTCTTGGGTAAGGCTTAATGCACATTAGGATTATCCTTACCTCTAGGGGTATTAAAAAAAAAGCTAGGATTTACTTTACAACAAATCCTCTCACTTTCATGACCATGTATGATAAGGGAGGAGAGAAGAGGTGAAATCTCTCTACCTTTTCTATGTGTTTGAGCAATCATCCTTTGTTTGTAGGTTTTTATGAATTTCTACTAGTAGTCCTCCATTGTTTGAAGCACCTATAGATGCATGAGAAGATCCCTTGGAGGTCTCTTGAGCATCTTGGGGGCTTCAAAACTTGTAGTAGCCCAAAAATCCATGGTTTTTATTCTCAAAGTCGACTATGTACTAGTTAAGAAATGTCTCCATTTTCAACAAGAATAAAACGAGTTCTCTCTTCTTGTTCTCTTCTCTGTTTTTGTCTTTCTCTATCTCATATGAGATATCCTAAAGATTTCTTTGAACTAGTTTTAATACCAAATGCAGGAAATGGCAAAAGAAAATTATGTTTGCTTCTCACCTCCCATCCCATCTATCCTTTTTTATTGAAATAGACAGTCTTTGGAATGCTCTAATGTAGACATATGAGCATCATGCACACATATTTCATGTGAACTTTGGAGCCTTAAAGTAACCCTCAACCTTTATGGACATGTCCTTTGTTCCTTGTACACACTAGTTAACCATTACCAATGTCCGATAATGAATTTTGATGTCTTTCTCTTCTTAGTGATCTTTGTGTGATACACTGCTATATGCAATCCAAAAAAACTAGACCACTATTTGAGAAGAAGAATGTCAAAGATGAAATCGTCAATTAGATAGCCAATGAGATGGCAAAACCATTAAGAAATCTTCCAAAAGGAGGTCACCAAAGAAATCCTTCAAGAACCATCAAATTCAGAAAACTGGCTTCCAAAGTGAGAAGAATGATTAAAAACCACCAAAGACAAGGGTGGGAGATTAGGAAAGTGAGGTGAAAAAAAGAGGCTCAAGAGGGTACAAAAATAGAAGCATAGAGTCAAAATTGCTTCATAAGCATAAAGATGATGACCAAGCGAGTCTCCTTTTTGCCACAAGAACCAAATCCAACACTAATTGCCAAAAGAACTACTAACACCACTAGACACACTTCGATACCATGTCTAGAGTGTACATGTAGAAGCAAAATGAAATGGACACACACAAAGATGTAGCTCCAAAGAGTGAGAAGACCATGAAATGTAAAGACTTACATATGTATTATATTGATTTTTCCAAAGAGCATGAAGAGCTCATACAATGTTAGAGAATGAAGACTTATATATGGATTCTATGGATAATTCCAAAGAGCATGAAGAGTGTGTACAAGAATGTGTTTCAAATGAAGTGAAGCCCTTCTATCATAGATTGGGGAGGAGATTCTAGAAGTACATCTGTTGTGGGGTGAATGCTTCTTAAATAAGAGTGAATGTGAAATATATCACATGTGAGGTAAGCTCTAAAAGGGAGATGAAATACACAAGGTAACTTCATGGCAAAGTTCCCATGTGCAATAGAAGAGTGTTTCAAAGTGGAGATGCTCTGATATATATAAAGAAATAGGTAAACATGAAAGGAAATGATAGAATGTAGATCAATCAATATGTGAAAAGACTTTAGGACCATAACATAGGTTGTTATGCATTGAAATCCATAGCAATGCCTCATCATACTTGCATAAAAAAGGGATATAGAAGTGTTGAAAAATCTTACTGCTTTGAGGTCAAAACCCATATCTCCTTGACCCCTTTGAAAAGAAGGATGATAAAAAGTGGACTTTTGAAGAGAAAAACCTTACCATGATGGAAAATCCTTGAGTTAGTTGGGATGATGTCCGGGTTAAATCCTTGACTTAGACTAGACATATTTATAAGGTAAAAGCTGCCCCCTCTAGCGATCAAGTGTAAAAGATGTCTCAACCTTATGAGATTGGATGTGTATGTAATTCCAAACTTGCATTGAAGAAAAGAGCATCATAGTTCTTAACCAAAGAGGTCAATCTTACCCGTACTGGTTAAGGTCTATTTCATCAGATCTTTAGCTTCTACTGTTCATGCTCGACATGGCCATCTAGATAGACGTATGAAAGAAGCTCCAATGGCGAACGATGCAGCGCTGACAAATCTACGGACTATCAGCAACACAGACGGGGCAAGTGTTGGAGGATCAGGAACGCAAGAGGAGAATGGGGCGAAGACACATATTCTGGCAGTACCATTCCAGGCGGAGGGCCATATCAAGAGCATGCTGCAGTGCGCCATTTCTTTAGCGTCAATGGGTGTAGCAGTCACTTTTATATACCCGGCTCGCTTCCACTCCTTGGCTCGCAAGCGCTCTTTACTGCCTTCTCCGGAACATCCTTCAATGAAGGCCTATTCAAGCTTACGATTCGAGGTAGCAGATGATGGTCTCCCACTTGAAGAAGAACAGTCTCTTACGGCTGAATTACTGCATATGTCTATTCCGATTTTCCAAAAGTCTGTCAGTCTCATCCTGGATCGCCTGCTCTTTGAGGAAGGACATGCTCTTTCTGCTACCTTACCACCGATCTCTTGTATTCTTTCGGATGCCGTTGTCTCCTGGACACGACAGCTAGCAGATACAGCGTCGTTGCCTGTAGTACCTTTATGGACATCCACAGCTACCTCCTATTCTATGAGTGCCCATTCGCCTCTTCTCATATTTTACGAGCACCTCCCTGTTAAAGAAGGTCAGTTAAGGCATTTATGCCCCCCCAAACCCCCCCTCCAACCAGTCTGAGGATCCGAGTATTTACAGATGATCGTAGGTGAGATTTTAATCGAAAATCTCGAACAAGTGTGCGCACTTATGTGAAAAAAATTGTTTGTGGTGAGTGTGTGAGCTGTAAGTGGTGGATTTTTCTGGGTCGTTTCTCTCGTCTTTTTTTTTTTTAGTGTGTCTATGCTTCTTTTAGGAACTACTTATGGTTAGTCTTACATATGATATAAAGGATTCCTAAGAACCTAGTTTCTTAACTCATAGCCAAATTGAGGATGGTTTCTAAGCAATCAAGGAAACAACAAGAGAATAACAGTATCATAAATCAATCACTTGAAGAGTAAAAGAGATGGCTTCACGACATGATGGTAAAGAACTCTAGCATGCGTTATATAGTGAGTGGGAGAATAAGATGGTTGAACGGCTAAGCTTAAACCTTTTTACATACAATTTTGGACAATCTCATGCATGCGTGATCATGTGCAAGGTTTTCATTCCATGCGGGAGTGTATGCTTGACCCTTATTGGATGTGAGATAATTAGAAGATTGGAAATGATCCTAAAAATGAACATGTGATTGCAACCCCAATATTGTTTCCCCTTTAGCACATGTTAAGCCTTGACTATTAGGCTATTTTACTCTCAATTTTGCAAACTTATGTCTCCATAGGATCATAAATTACACACAAGATGGTGTCACATAGGAAGATATGTACATAGGCCAATGCTTTCATAGGAGTGCTAATGTGCACAACAATTTAATTCCCATAAAGGACTACATATTCCTACAACTGAAGTCCTCATAAGAGAGACAAATTTAGTGAGCAAGATGTGAGAGGGGAAAGTTCGTAGTATGTCATCACTTATTGTCTGCATGCACAACCATGATGCATATAAGTCTTAGGTAATGTCTTACGAGTAGATGCCCAAAGAGCTACCCACATAACTAACGCACTAAGAGGGCTACCAACAACGGTAGTATCATCGACCAAATCCTCCAACCATGTCATGTTTGAATAGCTATCTTGATGGCTATGCCATCCATGCATTATGCATAGTACAAAGTAGAGATTTAAATCAGGATTTAAATCGTTTAATCGTAGAGGTTTTTTAAAGTAAAATTAACAATCGAGATTTTTAATCATCAAGAGATATTTTTATTATTTCTTGTATTTAAGGTATGCACAATACATATTCAGCTTATACATACAATTTAGTGTCAAAAAAAGACAAAATACCTCGTCTAAAACCTTGTGTAACATGCTCTCGAGTCCTCATTACATTGATGAGCCACGATCATTGTGGGGTGGTGAGTTGTGTGACTCGTGAAACACATGACATGATATCATATATCATAGAACCTAAATGATAGTCTACAAATTTAAATGATATATCATGAACCTTAACACTATATTGCAATTTACACCATAATTGAGATAGTGATTAACATAATATTTTCATAAAATAATTTATTTGAATTCAAAAACTAGAATGTACGATGAGAAATATACTCATCTATACATTATAATTTAAATTTTGTACCTATGTGAGATCTATCCCTTTGAGTGCGGTTACAAGCGTGACACACATGTCTCTTGGATTCCATCGCAAGCATGGCAAAGATCTCTCTCTCCTCCGAGGGGATTTGAGGGATATCTTTGACAAGGATGATATCAATAGGATCTACATTAACTTGTAATTTAAAATTTGCAAAATTATAGATTAGAATTTACTCAATACATATTTAAATTTTAAATGCAAGACTAAATGTTAGAGAATTTTATTTACTTATAAAGGAGCAATGTTGTGTCCTTTAGTCTTTAGCAACTTAAGATTGCAATGGCAATATACTAACTTCTCAAGATTTCTCTTTTTTGTGTGGAATAGAGCCCATGTGTTCCAATTCCTCTCTAGAGGTCATATACTACAATCTTGCGAAAATATTCGCAAGGCAAGATTTCTTTGCAATTCACACAATAAAATTAATTAGACTTGATTCTTTGGTAATGAGACTTGAATAATGAGTCATGATATTATTATGATATATTTATTAAAAAAACACTTACTAGTAAAGGAGTACTAACTCCATATTTCTCCCACAACATCACGTATATCCTTCTTTCTATTGAAGATAAGAGACTCATTGAGAGACCAACAAGCTCTCCCTCAACTATATTCACATGCTGTAGATATTGAAGAAATTCTAATGAAAACTCATCATAAGGTCAGCCTATATCAACTCATTAAGATGGATGCAAAGGTTAGAAGTGACTTACTCAAGCCTCAAGATCATATATTGCCTACCTGAGCCCGCCATCAAGTGTAGGTGGGGTAATGTCCTTGCCACTTGAAGAAGATAATCTATTCAGTTGGATGATGGGAAGTCTAGACTGCCCCATCGTGGAAATTTGTGAAATAAATGAAGAAATGGATCAAGATGGCCTTGTCCATACTCGGCACACGTGAGCGAATTTTTGGAAGAAGGTGCCTAATTAGGCCTGTCTAAGGTAAAAGTATGTATCTTACAGACATTCGATACGGAAGAAGATAGGGAAGAAGACATACTAAATGATTGCAAGAAAATAAGTACAGATGACCAAATGGGCCAACTTGGGCGAGTGCACCCAGTGGCCTAGTTCGGGTGCCTCCTTCCGGGTGGTGCAACTGGGAGACACCTCCCAGTTAGCCAAATCGGATTGAATTGGGCACCTATCTTTGTATGACCACCTCATGTTGGGCCAGTAGGATAGACATTGATTTTTGTGCAAACACTCCCGAGATACTCAAGTTGGCCAATGCAACAGAGTTTCCACAATACGAGCTCACGAATGAATGTGTACCCACCTCCCAACTATATGCCTCTATATATAGTTGCTTGAATCAACGAGGACCACAAATGTAACTAAAGTCCACAAGTGCATGTGCAATCTCCTCCACTTCTTTGATACCTTCCACTACAGTCTGCTAGTGGTTGGAGTGATCGTGTCCACTCCTTCAGTACCTTCCACTAGAGTCTGGTTGGACCCCTAGACCATAGACTTACTTTATTACATTACCGTTCAGTTGATATATGGGTTCCAGCCTAGGTCTACATATGCAGTGGGACTTCAAAATAAGCAAGTTCAAGGAGCTCAAGAATTCCTTCAAGATATGAACTTTAAGTTAAAGATAGCAAAAGAAAACTTAAAGAAAGTTCAAGATCGTGCAAAAGCTTATGCCGATCTTAAACGAAGAGATATTACTTTTCAGGTTGGCGATCAAGTCTATCTTCATGTTCCTGAAAGGTCGGAAAAGTTTAAGACTGGTCAATGCGCCAAGTTGTCGCCTAGATATTACGATCCTTTTCCAATCACCAAGAAAGTTGGCTTATGGGCTTATGAATTACAACTTCCAGAAGATAGTTGGATTCATCCCAGTATTCCATGTTAGCCGACTTAGGAAGAGTCTAATAGATTCAGATAATCTGGTTAGACAACAGGTTATTCTTCCACTTCCCATAAGTGAAACAGTTCCTCATGAACCTAAACGGATACTTCGCACCCGAGATAAACGTACAAGAAGTCATTTGTACGAAGAGTGCTTAGTAAAATGGAAGGATGAAATTGAAGAAAATTCAACTTTGGAAAAAATTTCTACAATCCAGCAACGTTTTCCGACTTTCCACTTTTAAGTTGGTCAACGAAAGATAAAGTTTTCTACTTTCAAGTACTAAGTAGATAACTGATCGAATGAATGCCCATGTTCTTCCGGTATTAGAACATGAGGCGGGGTTGCCTACAGATACTATATATAGCTTTTTTTTCGAGGACGAAAATCTTTTCCAAGGGGGGAAGAATGTAATAAAGTAAGTCTATGGTCTAGGGATCCGGCCGCTTCAGACAGATCTGAAATCGGACACCGTTTGGTCACTCATGTGGAGGACCAAAGATCTCAAGAATATAAGTTCATGTGCTCTCATAAACAAGTGATCCACTTAGCCTAGTGGTTAAGTCTTAAGAGTGTGAAGGAGGAGGTCTTGGGTTCAATCCCCATGCGGAGCATGGGGAGAGAGTTTTGCCCAAGAAGCTCTAGAGCCTTCTAACTTAAGTTAACGTGACTTAACTTGAGTCTAGAGAGACTTAACTCGAGTGGTGAGTACAACCACCACTAGTGGACTTTAGTAGAAGGTACTAAAGCAATGGGCACGATCACTCAAACCACGAGTGGACTCTAGTGGAAGGTATCAAAGAAGTCGAGGAGATTGCACATGCACTTGTGGACTTTAGTTACATTTGTGGTCCTCGTTGATTCAAGCAGCTATATATAGAGGCATATGGCTGGGAGGTGTACACATGAATGAATGTGTACCAAAATGCAACAGTCTCCACAATACCAGCTCACGAATGAATGTGTACCCACCTCCCAGCCATATTCATCTATATATAGTTGCTTGAATCAACGAGGACCACAAATGTAACTAAAGTCCACAAGTGCATGTGCAATCTCCTCCACTTCTTTGATACCTTCCACTAGAGTCCGCTAGTGGTTGGAGTGATCGTGTCCACTGCTTTAGTACCTTCCACTAGAGTCCACTAGTGGTTGTACTCGCCATTCCAGTTAAGTCTCGCTAGACTCAAGTTAACTCACGTTAACTTGAGTTAGAAGGCTCTAGAGCTTCTTGGGCAAAACTCTCTCCTCATGCTCCCCATGGGGATTAAACCCAAGACCTCCTCCTTCACACTCTTGAGACTTAACCACTAGGCTAAGTGGATCACTTGTTTATGAGAGCACATGAACTTACACTTGAGTCTATTCTTGAGATCTTTGGTCCTACACAAGAGTGACCAAACGGTGTCCGATTTCAGATCTGTCTGAAGGGCCGGATCCCTAGACCATAGATTTACTTTATTACAGCCAACTTTTCCAGTGGTGTTGACTCCTGTGAAGCAAGTACGACAAGTAACTTTCTTGCAGACACTCCAGAGGGCAGGCGCCTCCATTTGGGAAACTTTATCAAAGTGGCCAAATTTCGCCGAAGGGCACAACACGTCTACATTGTTATGCCAAGAAAAGCTACGTAACCAAGTTTTATTGGGTAGTTTTGTAGATGCATGGCTAGAAGATGTAGGACTTGGACGGGCATCTCTGGAGGCTAATTTTGACTTTGGATCAGGAGACTACCTTCCATTCACAGATATTCCATGTGGATGGACTAATGAGCATATCGTGGAGCACAAGCTAAATGCCACCTTGGCACACAATATTGATGACTTTTAATGTGAGACCACCACAGAGATACTCGTACGAGAAACGGTTGTGGCACTATCCATTTTTACTAACTTCCCTCATCTATACCTATAAAAGTGCCTTTGCTTCGTCCTACAAAGATCTCATAGATATCCCAAAAGAGCTTGAGCTACATCATAGTGCCCAGCACGTTTGGAAACAGTCGGTTAGGACCGGTCGGAAATGGAGTTTCCAAAATTTTGGAAACGGCAAGAAACGGGAAACGGTAAAATATATATATATATATATATATATATATATATATATATATATATATATATATATATATATATATATATATATATATATATATATATATATATATATATATATATATATATATATATATATATATATATATAGATAGATAGATAGATAGATAGATACTAGATAGATATTAGATAGACACACACACACATTGCACACACTCACTGCACATACATGATACACTCATACATACATGCATTGAACATTCAAATTTCTTACATTTAAGTTCAACTATGGCATATGCACATTATTAATTAAACATTTGTCTCGTCACAATTTATAAAGACTTATATTATGCATACATACTTCCAGAATCCAAAATTCCAAGCCAAAATGATACATCATAGATAAAAAACTGAAGTGTCAAGTACATATCATCATGAAAGATGTTCCATAAACAAAGTACATCAATCAGATTCTACATCAATATAATCCTGGGATCCATCATCACTCTCTATATCCTCCTCACTACTAAAAGATAACATATCTCTAGTAGGCTCATCTGCATGCCTCCTGCTATCACCATTGCATCGTGAGCGTGTATCATGTGCGGGCTGAATGGACTCCTCATAGAGCAAAGTGTAAAGATCTCTATCCTCCTGAGGAATCTCTGGAATGTGCTGCATCTTCTCAATATCAAGCTTATCAACATTATCTGTATGGGATCAGGAGATGCTGAAAGTCTCTCTAAAAGCTTCAAGTTTGCATTGAAGAAGACAAGTCTCTCAAGTTGGGCTGTCGTAAGTTTATTTCTCTTTTTTTTTATGAAAAAGAGCCCATGTACTCCAATTTCTCTCACAAGATCCAGAGCTACAATCTTGAGAGAGAACTCGAAGAGCAATATGTTTCTGTTAAGCAAAAACATAATGATATTAAATTAGCAAACACATAATCTTGAGAAGTAATAATTAGTAAAGAATAAAATCAAAGTAAATAAGAAAATTACCAATGTAGGTGCGCATGCACCATATTTCTCCCACCATGAGACAGGTTGGATCTGAGTCTCTCGGAGCTTTGCTGTCGGTCTACCAAAGTGGTGTGTCTCATTCCTGAAAGGAAGAAGATTGTCCTCTATACGGATGATCTCTAAATCACCATCGCTATAACGCTGTATGTACTCTTGAAAGCCGAAATCTAGCTTCTCACTCTGAAGCTGATCCTCACTACGTCATAATGGATGCAATATGTGAGCGACAATATGAATTGGTATGTGAAACCAATCCCAACGCCTATTCCATACCTGTCGTATCTCTTCCACTCTACAATTATAAAAAGAAAATTCAAGAATTAATACATTACATATGTCATGCGTATAATGACTAATCAAGATTAAAGAGTAATGTAAACATAAAACATGGAAAAAACTTACTTCTCAACAGATAAGTATGTGTTTTTATTGAGGGCCTCTCCAATTATGTTTATATACTCATAGAGAAGACCCATCGTACTTCCCTCCATGTCGCTGATGCGTAGGACAGTGTATATAGGGCTTAGGGTTTTAACTAAACCCTCTGCCTCAACCCACCAAGACTCATTCATTACATTGCGTCTAAACTGCAAGAACTTTGGAAGCCTCTCTAATACCACAAACATGTAAGCAAACCTCGTGACGGTGGGCTTGAGGATCTCAATCTGACCATACTTCTTGCTGTGGCAAAGATTGCATGCACCCAAAATATGTTGCCCACATCCTCAATCAAAAGATCTAGGCAATGAGAAGCACATGGGTCCAAGCAATAGAAGGATATTCTTGTTCAAGTAAATTCCCCATGGAAACATAATTGCTTCCATTATCTGTTATCACCTATACCACATTATGAGCCCCAACCTCCTCAATGACAATTTTTATATGCTCCCAAATATATGCACCTGTAATAATAAAAAAAAGTCAGAAATTAGAATTTACACTTTACATAATATACAATGCACATGAAATCAAAATAATATACTCAACTAGTTACCAATGGAAGGTACCTGTAATGGTAAGACCAGGAGTCGATGCATCTATAGCCTTTCAAAACACGGACCCCTTACAACATGAGACAATAACATTATATACATGCCTCTTACGGGCATCTGACCAACCATCACACAAGATGGTGCATCCATACTTCTTCCATGTATCCCGCAAAAACTCAAGCTGCACTTCCAAACATGCCTTTTCCTTCTTTAATTCCCTAGTGCGCAATGTCTGTGCTGAAGGACCTTCCCACTCACATCCAATGCGGCTAATCGATTTTATGGTGTTTTTCCATTGAGTGGTCCTAGCCACATTGAAGGGGATAGCACAACGAATGAATAATCGCGTGATTTCCCTAGTGGTCTGTCTCATTGCTTGCTTTTGCAAGCTAGCTTTGACACTTGCACTTTGCAATGAACCTCTTGCGTGGCTCTCCACTTTGGGTAAAGGTGTCCTTATTGCACGAGGACCTTCACCCACACTAGAGGAGGCATGAATACTAGAGCTTTCAACTCTAGTTCTCTTTGAAGTGCGAACACATTGGCTTGAGGTAGCTGTTTGGGTGCCTTCTTCTTCCTTTTCCTCATCACATGAGGGCATTCCCATCCGTGACTGTCTCCATGCCTCAAGCCCTGCATACACATCGTTAGGGACCTCTTTGCATGGTCCGGTATCTCTACATGGGAGACGTGCAAGGTGGTCCTTCACTCTTGTCACAGAACCTGTCTTTTCATATCCACAAAAATTACACTTCCATTTTCTTGATCCACCTCCACCATAATAGTCTCCAATCTTTTTGACATATCTCCAGTAGGGACGTGGAGCCATGTCTAATATTCAGTTAGCTGCTAGAGAATCTGCATACATAAAGAAAATTAGACTTTGGTGATATATAATACTAGATAGTAGGCTGAAGTTGTAACATACATGGTACTATTTATAATTTCACATAGTGCACACAAAAGAACATTGTACATAGTACATACATACACATATTACATAATACATATGACTACATACATGATACTACTGTCTACATAGTGCACACTGCATGCAGCATGTCATAGATAGATGAATCATGATAGATAATGCACACACACAATGCACACACATGCACTCATACACACACAATGCACTCAAGTCTCATACATATTACACACACATGCACTCATGCACACACATGCACTCATACCACTTGCTTCATACATATTACACACAATGCACACATACACACTTGCTCCATAGTACATACACACACAATGCACGTGTGTCATGCACTCATACGCACATATGCACTCATGCATACACATGCACTCAAACACACATGCTCCATACACACAATGGACACACATGCACTCAATGCTCATACATTTATAGTCATTAGAGTTTAGTATATACATAATACTATATTATATATAATATATAGTATATACATACATGATACACATGTCATACATTCATGCATTCATAGTACATACACTATTACACAACTTACAAGACACAATAGTATTATTGAATGGAAGAAGTCGGAAAAAACAGTGTGTTAAAGTCACCTGGGTCCTGAAGGCTTTGAGTGGCTGAGAACCGAGTGTGTCTCTCTCTCTCTCTGATTTTGCAAGTGGCAAAGCTATAAACAAAGAGTTTGACGAACGTGTAGCCCAAAAACAAGCAAAAAAAAAAAGCCCAGAAACGGCCGAACCGTTTCTGGGGCCCGGAAACGCCATTTCTGGGCACTATGAGCTACATCGAATCCCCTTGATAGAGGAAGCTTCACCCTTAAGGAGCAGACATACTGTGCTGACTCAATTCAAAGTACATAGAGGCAATTAAGGTTGAATCGATTAAATTAGAGGCGGGGGGTATTATTATTCCTATTGAACACTCATGATGGTTGTCGTCTATGGTTATTGTGCCAAAGAAAAATAGTGGAAAGATAATAGTGTGTGTTGATTTCCATGCCCTAAATAAAGAAATTGTTCAAGATGGCTTCCCGCAGGTTGCAACTCTTCACTAAGAAGGTTTTGGAAGAAGTAGTCGGACACACCCTGTAGAGTTTCTTAGATGGTTTTAGCGGCTAAAATCAAATTTTTATTCATCCCACGGATAAGGTCAAAACTGCTTTCGTCACTCCATGGGGTACTTATGTCTATACACGTATGGCATTTGGCCTCAAATGCGCCTGCATCATTTGATCGAGCAATGTATTTGATGTTGGATAAATGGCTAACAACATTTTTGTGTGTTTTCGTGAATGATTTTTCAATATTCTTTGGTACGGGTGAAAGAGCCATGGCCCAAGATTTTCATCAACACTGGAAAAATTGAAGGAAGTATTTGATTAGTGCATCAAGATTTGAAGTTGAATCTTGCAAGTGTCAATTTTTGATCACCAAAGGTACACTCCTTTGTCACAGTCTTTACCAAGGGTATAACTGTTGATCTAGCCAAGGTCAATGCCATCTTGTCCATGCCCATCCCACGTAATCCCAAAGAAGTGCAAAGCTTTTTGGGCCATGCAAGATACCAGAGGAGGTTTATCCGTTTATATTCAGAAATAGCTAAACCATTGTCAAGGCTCATGAGCAAGAAGATACCATTCTCTTGGAGCCCCGAGGCACAAAAGGCATTCAACGAGCTAAACTTAAGGTTACGCACTGCACCACTCTTTATCTGTTCCTAATTGCATGTTTGAGTTCCATGTGCATACAGATGCAAGTCATCATGCACTGGGAGTGGTTTTGGCGCAACCATCAATGCATAAAGTAGGCAAACCCATTGCTTATGCAAGTAGGCTACTCACAAAGGCAGAAAGAAACTAGAGCTCAATGGAAAGAGAAGGTTTGACGATTGTATTTGCACTCCAAAAATTCCGGCACTATCTCTTAGGTATACATTTTATTGTCATCTTTGATCATCGATCATTAAGGTATTTAATCAACAAGCCACGAGTAGCATGATTGGTATGGGATTGGTTACTACTTTTTCACAAGTATGATTTTGAAATTCACATCAAACCAGGCAGGGAACGTTCCATGGTAGACCAAGTATCAAGGACGGCTAATGGTGAGGAGCCAACAAGTATTGATGATGAGCCTATAGATAACCATCTCTTTCTTGTGGCCTCTCAAGCTGATTGGTATGACAAAATATAGCAATCACTTTAGGATGATTAACTCCTAGCATGTCTCCATTGGAAAAAAGTAAGTTACTGTTCAAAACTAAATCACTTTTATTCATAAAGGATAAATTATATAAGTATTGTCTAGATGGTATTCTACGTGGATGTCTTTATCTACAAGAAGTAAGCCTCTTGCTTGAAGCTTCACACAGTGAAGGACATCTCAAGGGAGAGGTCTTTGCGCACAAAATCCTCATAAAATTATATGGTGGCCTCGTCTCTATAGGGATGTCACCAAGTATGCCAAAGAAATACGACATTTGTCAAAGGAGTGCTTCTCGTGTAATAAGGCTAAATTTTCAGCCCTTGGTGATCTCAACCGGATGGTAACCTTTCGAGGAATGGGGTCTCGACTTCATTGGGCCCATCAAGCAAACAATTGCATTAAACTATCAATTGGGCTAAGTTCATGTATCAACAGATTTTTTTCACGGTTCGGGTGCTCACGTGAAGTTACTAGTGATAGGGGCACCCATTTTGTGAATCAATAGCTGCAACACATTTTTGACCGGAACAAGGTCTACACAAGAAGTCATGTGCCTACCACCCTAGAGCTAATAGATAGGCGGAAAGCTCCAATAAAATCTTGATCAGGCTACTACGAAAGCTTTCGCTTGATCACCATAGCTTATGGCCATGAGCTTTGTTTCGAACATTGAGTGATTGTCTTACCTGTTATTCAGTCATTGGAAGAGAGCGTCTCCCCGTGGCGCGCCCTGGTAACGAGCTTGATGGCTCGGCTAAGACTCTCTTCTGCTGCTCCTGCCGACTTAGGTGGGGGTGGCTTGCGCTTGGGTAACCCGTTAGTTGCCCCTCCGGACACCGCTCAGGTTCAGAGTACTTAAACGTCTGGGCAGCGCGCAATGGGTGACCTCTCTGTCACCCCTCCGAATACCACCCAAATTCGGAGTGTTCATAGGTCTGGGTTGGGTGTGGATGCCCGTGTGCCCCATACTCACGGTACCTCGTGTGGTGCCGGGGGACCGGTTGTGCTTTGTGCTGCATTACATCTCTTGATAAGAGAGGGAAGTCGGGGGTTGGTGTGCTTATGGGATCCCGCTCATTTGAGCACCCCCGCAGTGTGGAGGCAGCTTGAGTTGGCGCAGTTGGCGCGAGTGAACTGCATGGTCATTAAGATCTTCCGAGTGGAGAGAGGAGTGAATATCCGAATTGACCTTGTGAATACCCTCGACCAATGATGCAGTAGAGTTAGTTAGGAAGATGAAGAATGAGGCTAGGTTTAGTGGGTGGTATTGCCGGCCTAGTCGACCATACTCGGGTCGTTCCAGTAGTGGTTCTTCCTCGTGAGTGGGGCGCACGTCCCGGGATATTCTGAGCATTGCAACGTTAAATATTAACGGGATAAGACTCAAGAGGACTGAATTGTATTGGCACATGCAAACCCACTCTTGGGGTGTGGTGGGTCTCCTTGAGACCTACCAATTCCAAGGGTGCTTGCCGATCCGAATGCCTGGGTTCGCACTTTTCACCAAGCTTGGTTCTTCGGAACCGGGCTTCCGTGGCCTTTGTTCTCTTCTTGCCTCTCATTTGTGGCCTTTTGAGCTGAATATGTATGCTGAATCCGAGGTTTTTGTGCAATTCCATGTGGGACCTCAGGCTTGGATTCACGGCAATGTTTACGTCCCACAGAAGCGCTACTGTGAGGCACGAACTCTAGTGTTGGAGAAGCTGAAGACGACCATGGAGAGGCTTTCGGCTAGAGATCTCCCCGTGATCATCGGAGGCAACTTTAATATTAAAAGGAAGTTCTTGGAGCGGTGGCTTTCGAGGCTCGGCCTCGAGGGGAGTGTGTTGCGTATACGTGGATCTAATCTTTCGTATCACTCCCGGGAGGGGCGCGACAAATCAGACTTAGACCATTTTTTGGTCAATGACCTTGGCTTGAGGCAACTCTCACATGGCTTGGTGCGACGTTCGGTGGATTTATCAGACCATTGGCCTTTGGTGTGTAGGTTACACTCGGAGGTTGTGGGGGCTACCCCACTCCTGGCTAATCCTGCTAGGGGAATGAATGCGAGTTTACTCGAAACGCATAGCCAAACCTTCTTGATGTCGAATCGGTGGAGGGTCTTGGCTTATTTGCAGGAGGACGTTAGGGAGCAGTTTGAGAAATTTACGGAAATCGCGAAGGGCATTTCTTCTGACGTGGGGGCCTTCAATAGACGACCTCCTCCATGTCCTCGTTTTGGTTATCGGGTGGATCCTAAAGTCCGTCGGTTAATCAACTCTCGTGTTCAGGCTTGGAACACGCTCCGAAATAGTGATTTATCCACTCCAGAGGGGATGAGGTGCATTAGTGAATACGAAGAGGTGTGTGAGCGAGTTCGATGGGCGGTGAAAGATAACGACCACCGCGTTATGGAGAGATGTGTGCGGCAAGGAAAGTCCCTTCTTCGGGAGGGGCAGCACAAAAAGTTTTTTAACCGTCTGAAAGCCATCTGTGGGAGGGGGAGAGCTAGCTCTTCCAATCAGCCCATTCGGAATAAATGTGGAGAATTGGTTGTGAATCCTGCCGAACAACTTTGTATCTGGAAGGAAGACTATGAGGGTATCTTTGCTGATCCAAGCGGGACGAGTAGAAATGCAGATTTTTGGGCGAGACATCCTGTTAGGGTTTGGCCGAGTCTTACGGGAGTGAACCAACCTATACAATGGGTTGAAATCTGCTGCCCCTGTCAGAAACTTAAGAGATATCGAGCCGCCGAAGGAGAACTTCCCCCTGAATTATTTAAGATTCTTCTCCGGGATAAGGGTCGAAGGTCTGACTCTTCCTGTCCTAGCACACCTTTTGATGAGGCCGCCTTGAATCTGCTTGAAAATATGCTGGAGAAAGGTCATGTTCCGGAGTCTGCGGCTACCGCAGTTGTTGTTTCCATTCCTAAGAAGGGAGACTTAACCTGCGTTGACAATTACCGAGGAATATCACTGATTTCCGTTGCTCTTAAGATTCTGGTCTCTATGTTAGTGAAGAGGCTTACCGAAGCTCTTGAGGCTCGTAATATTTTCAATCGAGGCCCGGCTGGATTTCGTACACGTCATGAGTGCATAGGGCAAGTCGTGTGTATGCAAGAAGTGGTGCTTCAACGAGCCGCTTGTAAACTTCCTACGTACGCGGCGTACATTGACTTCAAGAAAGCCTACGACACAGTGCCGCATCATGTCTTGTTCCTTAAGCTTGAGGCGGCATGCCTAATGGGTAGAGTGCTGAAATTCTTTCATGCTCTGTACGAGTCTTCAAAAGTCCGGGTTCCTGTGGAGGGACAACACTTTAGCGAACCTGTCCCAGTACTGCGAGACGTTCGCCAAGGGTGCCCGGGTTCCCCTACGCTCTTCAATATTTATATTAATGATATTCTAGATCGGGGGGAGACAATTGGGGGCTTGATATACCTGGAATTGGTCGACTTAAAGGTCTTCTATTTGCAGATGATCTCGTATTGTTTGCAGATAGCCCAACCGAGCTCCAAAAATCTTTAGATCATATTAGTGAGTGGGCAAGGCTGTGGGGCATGGTGTTTGGGGTGGACAAATGCATGACCACCGTTTTTTTTGGAGGCAATGGCGAGTTAGCGGCGTTCAAGAATTTTGGCTTGTTGATTAGTGGTGTTAGAATCCCGGTAGGGAGAAGTATACCTACTTAGGTGTGGAGGTTGATTCTAACTTCTCTATCGAAACGATTATTAAAAGTCGTGAAGACAAGGGAAGGAAGTCTTTTTTTGCCAGCCAACACTTGCTTTGCAATAGATCTTTCCCTGCTTGGATGCGGCTCGCAGTTTTAAAGAGTTTGGTATCCCACGTGATTACGTATGGAGCGGAATTGATGGGGGCCCATGGGCAGAGTCTCTTTGGGAAACTTGAGAGGCTGGTGGCGACGGGGATGCGGATGATCTGTGGCAAAGGGGCACGGTCGACTATGGTTGTTGGCGTCGTGATGCACAGAGAGTTCCATATTCCTCCGCTGGCAGCCTATTTTGGCGGCATGAGGGGGCGGCTCTTTGGGAAGTATCTGAATAGCCCAACTTGGCTCGGGGATATGCTACAGAAATCGACGGGATCTTGATTCCAGAAGTGAACGTGGATTTCTCGAACTAAGTGGTGGAAGGAAAGGTATGTACCAGAAGCTACCCTCAATTCGCTCAGATATCATGTCTGGGCAAAGTGGGACTCGGCAAATCATTCTATCGCTTTGGGCCTCTATGTGGATTTTGATTTGACGGAATCACGGGGATACCTTCATAGAAGTGCTTATAGCCATCTGCTTAGTCCTACTGCGGAGCGCATGCTTATGCTCGCTAAGATAGGCGGGCTATATTTGGCTGATAGGATAGAAGGGAGAGGTAAGAGTAGATGTCCCCTTTGCGCTGAGGTGGAGAGTTATGGTTCCCTATCCCATGTGATGGTGGAATGCAGAGTGGTGGCAGCTCTTAGGGGGAGGTGGTTGGATTCTCTTATCAATGGTTTGATTCAGCTTTTGGATTTTGGCCCCGTGTTTCCCTTGGTCTTGACCCTTATCCTCGGAGGGGAGGCTCACGGAGTTCGCTTGCCCCATTGGGTTAAGCCTAGTCCGCACTCTAGGGGGGGAATAGCTAAGTTCGTCTTGGTTGCTTCCTTCCTGGGTGAGGCTACTCCCAAGTATATGAGAGCTCTCTTTGATAATTGATGGATCCTTTTCGGGGGAAAGGAAGTCATTCTCCCATGTGATCCCTCTTGGGTCCCGTTTTTTGATGTTTTGGCAGAGGGAGATGACGATTAATGGGCTGAATTTGCGAGAACTCTGGTGCTTCAAGATATGGGCATAGCTTCACTAGTCGCCAGTGATGAGATGGGAGACTCAGAACTGGTGTGCGGACTCCTTCTGTGAGCTGACGCTCCTTGTGGGTATGGCGTTCCTTTTTCGGGAACATGTCGGGTAGGCAGTTTAGCTTGGTGAGGAATTCGTTCCAAGTCCGCATACTCCAGTGTCGTGACCGGGGCATTGGGTATCTCACCGCACTGATCCTTCGGGGTTAGTTGACCACAATCTTCGGGTTGCAAGATCACGTATAAGTCTTCTTCGGAAGATGAAGCGGCGGATATATTCTGCCTTCTGAGCGGGTTAGCCTCCTTGGGCCCCCATCCCTGACTCAGAAAATCAAAAAACTTTGTTTCGAACAATTTGGGCATCTCAGATGACAAGAAGGGGTACTATTGGTGAAAGTCCTTTTCTACTAGTATATTGTAAGGAGACACTTGCTCCTTTTGAGTTCATCATTAGAAAAGAAATTGAAGAAAGATCTATTGAAATTGACCCTCACATAAGAAGGCTAGCAGCATTGGAAGAGCTCAGAGAGGCAGCAATGAAGGCTGCAGACTTAAGCGAGAAGAGCTCAAAAAGTTTACGACAAGCAATTGAGAACAAATGAGGTGAAGGAAGGATCTCTGGTTTTGGTACACCTGATCCCCTCAGTAGCTACTAAACTGGCGCCCAAGTGGGCTGGACCTTACAACGTGATGAAGATACTGCCTCAAGGTGTGATACAATTTGAAGACTTGAAGGGTGAAAAAATTCCTTTTGTTAATATTTCTAGGGTGAAGGCCTATTTCAGTTGAAGCGAGTGACATGAATAATCCTTCCACTGTATGAGTTCATTTTTGTACTGTAGTTCATTTCTGTCAAAATAACGAATCCTTCTTTTGAAGCAAATAAAAGGGAAGGGTGCACCGGGATGGTGCAAAGACTTGATGTGGGGTCTGTAGCATTGTGGATGTGCTAGGGACATATGACCGCCTTTTGATGTCTTGCAGCACAATGTATTAATCTCCCTCCACCTCAACCACCACCTAAGTTGCCAAAAAACAGTTGCCCAATTTTCCTCTACCACAAGTGCTCAAGTTGCCCGAAATCACTTGCCCAATTTTATTGGGCCAAAAACTAGCTCAATAAAATTGGGCACCTCAAAACTGGGCAACCCCCCATTGTGACTCCGTGGTAAATACGAGCTTATCCATTATCTGAGAGAATAGAAATGAGGACAAGGAACTACTATTGAAATCTTGTAAATGTCAGGGTCAGTCAGGCACTGTGAACAAGTTCCAAAAGTGGTTGCTCTGCAAGGGTGGTGGCCCACCCGAGTAACTTCCCTCTGCAGGTAGCTGCCTCGTGCAGGCTGCCTGTCACACCATGGAGTGCGTAGTCCATGTCAGGGGCCATTTTCGGCCTTCCTTCAAGGATCATCTGGGATCATGGAGAGCCACTCATATGGCCTTTGGGTATCTATATAAGCAGCTGCTAGGCACTCATTTGGTACCATACTCTAGTATGTTTCTGTTGCTCTGTTGCTCTGTTTATGTGTGTGAAGAAGACCTCTGGTATTTAGTTATAGTACAGTGTACGTATTCTCTTTATTGTAACTCGCTGAACTGTTCTTTGGATCATTTATCATCTGTGTATTGTGTTATCTGAAGTTATATGTGGTCTGTGAGTGTGTTGGGCATCCTGTTCAAAGTGGGCTAATGTCGTCAGTGGACTCACCTATATTGCTACGCCAAGAGAAGTCAGGTAATCCAGCTGGACAGTTTTATTGTTGCAGGTCCAAAACGTTTAGACCATTTGGAGGCCGTGGCCATGGATTTTGACCCGGCAGTTACAAAGAACATCCTATTTCCAGAAATTTCATTTGAATGGACCAAGAAGCTGGAACATAAGCTAAGTAATGGCCAATTTGATGCTATTGAGGACTTGTATGAAGATTGCCAAGAAGCAATGGTGCAGGACACTGAGTAACATGGCTATGAAAATACTCCCATCTACTCTAAAGGTAGTGTCAAATTTTGTCTGTAAGAAAGTTAGGATATAGAAGAAATCCAAGAAGGACGTGCATTCCTTGGATTGGAACCTCACCTGCATGTTCATATTGATGTTGTGAGGAAGCCAAAGTCGAAGCTACGAGCAGCTAGGCTTAGAACATTATCATCGTATTGGACCAAAAAGAAGGGTGCTCAAGCTTTGGAAGAATGCAAAAAAGAAGTCTTTGGAAAATTTTTGCACAAGAAGGAAGATCAATACTAGATCCCTCTTGTAAGAGTTTGGGGCAAGTTTATGTGACAAAACCCTGCTATAGATTCCATCGTATACACCTCTGCTGGAAATGTTTCTTTTTGCTTAAGTTGTCTGCTGGACTTTTGGAGTTGTCTTTTGTGTGCCCAGGACTGTACATCTCTGTTGTGTTGCTCTAGTTTTCCTTATGGATCAGTAGTCTAAGGTCTCATAAGTTGAGGGTGAATAATTTGTGCTGTTGAAGAGTTGAGGTGTAGCCCTGCTGGTGTGACTGAGGAGGTAGCATCAGTGACAATGGACAAGTAGAACACCACTTGACAGGCCTTAGTCATGTGTTTGCAAATTGATACCTGGCAATACAATATCATCTCTTTACAGTATAGTGTGGATCTTGGGTCTACTGGGACAATTCCAGGGGCTGGAATTGGCACTCCAGCTTAGTACCATTTTCTTTGTATTGGCTTTGTATTGATTGGTCACATTGTTTCTTCTTACACTTGTCTTCCATTTTATGAACCCCTCTTGTGTACTTAGGCACTCTTCCTCAGCTGTTTACAATTTAATTTTTGGTTATTTGGGTGCTCCTTGCACAGGCATGTTACGGAGTATACTCTCCAAGGAGAGCCCATCCCTAAAGTAGCCACTGGATGAGGGCAGCTACACCCTAAAACATAGAAGAGCAAGCAATAATGGGTATCCTTTCTTTAATGTGGGTCCCGGGCTTAGTGACAATTTAGAACTTTGCTTGTGCATCTCTTAGACAAAACTTACTGCTGCACCAACTTATTAGACTTGCAAGATGAGTAGATCAGAAAATTGTTTCTAAATTCAAATCAGATGATGCATCTCAGAGTACTCAAGCCTCAAGATTTATGTGCCTTCAGTTGATGGATGCAGAATTATGGCTGGAAGGAAAGAAATGGATGCTAGAAGCACCTTTGGTTGAATGCATTCCAGGTTTGTCTCCATTCCCTGTCACAGATTTGCCAACGGAGTTTTGCAAGGCTGAGACACTGTCCGATCCTAGCCTGGAATTTCTGGCAGCAGCTTGTGAAAATGGAAAAGAAGCACCTTGTATCCTTGTGAATTCTGTTTATGAGCTGGAATGTCAAGTTTTCGATGCATTGCGTTCTGAAGGCTATGCTGTTGAGGCTGTAGGCCCTTTTCTGCGTCACAGAATTAGTCAAAATTCTGATCACGAGTCCCTTCAATGGCTCAATAAACAGCCTGTATCATCAGTTATTTATATAGCCTTGGGCACTGTTTGTCATCTCTCTACATCTGAAATGCACGCACTAGCCCTTGGGCTTGAAGCATGTGGACACCGTTTCCTGTGGGTCATCCGTCAAGATGAGGCATCAGCTGCTAACTCTGAACTGCTTCCTGATGGTTTTTATGCTCGGACAGTTGCTGGAGGTCGTGGCTGTATCATGACATGGGTGCCTCAAGAGGAGGTGCTGCACCATACCTCTGTGGGTGCTTTTTTCTCACACTGTGGTTGGAATTCCATCTTAGAGAGCATATGGGAGGGGATTCCCATAGTGGCCTGTCCGATAGCCATGGAACAGAGGTCTAATGCAAAATATATTGTGGAGCATTGGAAGATAGGGGTGGAATTGAAGAGGCATTTGGATGGTAGCTTCAGCAAGGAGGCAGTGGAGGAAGCATTGTTACAGGTGATGGTCAGTGAATCTTACAGGAAAGAGGCAGGCCGTATTAAATGTATCATCAGGCATGCTATTCAGGAAGGTGGATCATCTCATTCTAACCTGATTAGATTTCAAAAGCTCCTACATTCCTTTCGGCTTTGAAACATGTGTTGTAGAAGAAAAGTTGATCCCTGCCTCCAAATTTACCTTCATTTTTACTATTTGCCATGCCTCTTTTGTGCCTTCTCTCTCTCTCTCTCTCTCTCTCTCTCTCTCTCTCTCTCTCTCTCTCTCTCTCTCTCTCCCCCCCCCCCCCCCCCCCTCTTTCGCTGTTTCTCACACGTGCATGCACACACACACACACACACACACACATGATGCCACAGAAAATGAGAAGGATTTATCTATTTGAGCATGTGTGGCAACTTCCATGTACTAGTTCGGTAAAAACTCGCTTGTGAATTGACATAGAATATCTTTTGTTGACAACCACTAAGTTCAATGGAATAACATTTTGCAGTCCCTCTTTGTTGATGCTCGGTTGTGCAGCAAGGGTGTTGAATGTCGTTGGTGCTACTAGAGATCATAATGTTGACATTGGATTTGTTTCTCTTCTTTTTGAATGCCGAAGTTGAATTCAAATGTATGCCAAAATTTGATTTTGAACTTTTATACTAGCTCACAATCACTAAAGTGCACCAGATGTTGAGGTTCATGCTTAGATAATTGCATTAATACTTTTTTCTAGAACTAGTTATGGGCTAGTGAAAATTCTTATTGGTAACATTTCAAGTTGCAAAAATAATTTTGAGCTATATCATCCTAGAGTCACATTTTGAAAATGATTAGTGGGTCTAAGGATATTGGACCAAAAGTATGAGCTTTAATTTACAATAAAGCAGGTAATCTTGCTTAAGTTTTTATATTGCGACATGTTATTTTTAGGTGAAATACCTATGTGGGAGTCCATTCCTACACTTAGGCAATTAGGGCTGGGAAATCGATGGAAGGCTAATTATATTGGGATCTTGAATGCGTATATGGGTTGTTCATAATGAGTCAAAGAAGATTGTTTTTCTGATGACTCAATCAGGTAAGACGGAAATATTAAAATATAGAAAATCTTGCTTAAGTTTAACAAATGTTTATTTGGAATCTTATTTTTAGATCAAAGTGACACATGGGAATTCACATACATGCATACATATCTTAAACCCATATATGAAGTCGTTTATGTTGCATAACTTAATAAATCATAAACCATATAGTGATGATCATGAACTGTGATGAATCATCAGTCATGACATTATTTAGTAAGCTACAAACATTCATCATCATACATGATACATCATGAATCTCAGTATATCATAAGTCAAGTCACAAGTGTCAATACATTGACTCAAGTCACAAGTGTCACATACCTCAATAGATGTGATGACTCAACATCATCTATAAGATCCTCATCAAAAGAACTAGCCCATGATGAAGTGTCATTGCTATAGTTCTCTCTAGATAGCCAAGGTCTAGCTCTTGTATCATCATTGTCATTGTTGCTATATGATGTTGATCTCTCATTTCGATCATCATGTGGAGCTGCCTCCACCTTGGGGTCCTCTCTGTTGCTAAAATGGAGTCCATGTGCCTCATGTACTTATCTACCTCGTCAAGAAACAATCTTCGAAGGCCTTGGACTTGCAAATGGTTGATCTGGATATGTTGCAATATACAAACATACAATGGATTAATGACGATCTAATGAAACAAGTTAAAATAAACATTAGGTAATTTTGAGCTACCTAATCTAGCACTAGATCTTGCACTTCTACGTGTTTGTCTCACAAATTGTTGAGACTCCTTAAGTAACATGTAAAGATATCCTTCTCTTCTTGTGTGATTCGAGGGATCTTTAATTTCTCCAATATCAATGGAGTCAACATTAATCTATATAGAAAATTCATTAATGATTAAAGTCGTCACATGATAACTTGTAATTTGAAATGAATCAATATATTTCAACCAACTTGTAGATGTGCAATATGACTTTCTTTGCTCTCCAACAACTTGAGATTGCGGTTTGTGTATAGTAACTTCTCAAGATATATGTCTCTTTTTTTGTATGAAAAAGAGTCCATGTGCTCAAATTTTGTTCAAGCCCAATGTTACAATTTTGTGATAATATGTAGTGTCAAGTTTTTATATAAAATTACAATTCAATTGTGATTAAGATTGCATCGTGCATCATGAATCATGATTCATGTATGGGTGTGGACATCTGAAAATTGAAAGTACTAGTAAGTACTTTACTCACTGATAGAGGAGTGCTTACTTTATTTTTCGCCCATCAAGTTACAAGAGCCTTGGTTCCCTTGTATTTATGTAATCAGATTCTCAGCCTATTGTTCCATGCAATGGAATTACAACCGTTCACTCTCCAACTATGATTGGAGGCTTAAATCTCTCTGCATCCAATGCTTCATATAAGCATGGTTGCTTTAAGGAGGACAACATTCTGTGTTTTTTAAGCTCATCTCATTTCAATTTTTTAGAGAGACTTTGGTCTTGACCATCGATAATAACCTTAGTTCATTTTTGTAAAGATCCCATGCATCTCATCCAAAATGGTACCTTGAAGGAGTCTTATTAATGCCTCGGTCCAATGCTATAAATATGTTAATCTATGATAGTGAGTGGGCAAAATAGGCTGATTATGATAATGGTATCTCTATTTAGGCAAGTCTTCTCAATTCTAAGCTCTTCGACATTTCAACTTTTAATGGAGCCGTGTGTTGTGACATAAGATCTTTGTCATTTCACATTTGGACATGACACATTTCCTTCATCATTAGTTAAACACCCAAGGTGAATACCTTTCAGGTTAAAACAAATTTAAATTCAAAATGAAACGTGATTCAAATCTATTTAAGACCTCATCTTATCATCGTGTTTGAAGGTGCCTTTCCATAAGTGCAATAATATAACAAACAAGTAAATGTTTTGTCCTAACGTATGTCACTTGCTCTTGTCTAGTAGAAACATTGTGATCCATAGAAAAATATCTAATGGAGAAATACAACAAAAAATTGCGAGATCTTTCACGTGAGGTTTCACTTTGAATTTGTGATAATTATATGTTCGTAAGATGTAGCCTCATTGTTTTGAAAAACAAGGAAAGTACTTAATAGGAAATCATTTGTATTTTAAGAGACATCAATTATACTTTTCCACCTATCTATAACATCTATAAGAAGTGCTTGAATTTCATTATTGTATTGAGACTATATCTACATAGGTGGATGCCTTCCTTGAAATCTATAAATTAGTTTTGTGGCATGATTGTTGCTTTCTTGGTTTTATTATGCCACGATCTATCTATCTACATAGAGCATGAATTCAAGGATCATAACTTTGCTTTGGTTCAGAGGGAATCATTTGGGGTGAAGACTTGTTCCTCCACTTATATTTATTGAATAAATCCATTAGAACTCAGAAAGATGTTTCACAAGTTCATTGGTTGGAATCCTTTTTCAAATTATGGGTGAATTATTTTAAGATGGTTAACACAATTAACTAGCCTTAAGAAAACTCTTCAAAATCTCATATATTCCAAGGAAACCTCTATGTAAAACCTACGTATGAATTGAAATAAGACTATTTTGCAATCAAGTATGGTTATTCTTCTTTCACTTAATCTTAAATTCAAGAAAAGTGCATTTTCTACTATTTTGATCAAACTCTTGAATTTAGTTAGGTGCTTTGGATGCACTTACTCAAAGCATAAATTAGAAGATTCTAATTGGATTTTTTTTCCATTATGCTTATTAGCTTTATCTTTTTATTGATTATGTACAAGAATGGATTGAGAAGTTTTTAGTCATATTAGGATCAATGCTCAACAATATAGAATTAGAGTGGGATCTTCACTTGGTCCGTTCTAGGGACTTGGAAGTGGATAGAGTAAACAAAGCTAATAAGGTAACCACTTTATGGAGTGCATGACTCTTTGATATCATCAAAGTTTTCCATCTCTTAATTTTATGATTGTTTCATCACATTGATCTTTTTAAGGTTAGGAAGGAATTTGTTTTGTGGATGGAAATCCTTATCGAAGATATCATACTTCTAGTGGTAAATTGTTTCTATAGAGTTTTATTTTCAAAGAAACCTTCTATGGAATCTTCTTTTCATGTTTTGGAATTCCATTGCTTTCTTGTGAAAACATCTTCTTGTATTTAATCATAAATGTATAGGTGTTGTAATAACTTAATGAGTGTGTAAATTCTCTAGATCAAACCCTAGTATCGTGAAACATTTTCTTGCGATCACCAAATAAAAAGATTCATATGAAAAAGTGGTGTTTGTTGTCCCAAACCAATGAATGCTATCTCGCTAATCCATATAGTTGCATGCTTTTGCATATGTACTAGACCCATATTAAGTTGAGAATCCTAAAGGGGTGCTCTTTGGAGTCAATTTAGAGGTTACAATCCCTTGAATCATTTTCTTTGAACAAAATTTAGTTGGAATGGATCATTGAAATTTAAGAGATCTTGTAAAAGTCGGCCCTTGATGAACTACTAGTTGCATTCATTAGACCAATTGATTTTTCTTGGGATCTTGATTGCTTTTATTTGCTTGAGTCTACAATTTGATTCTTTTCGAAGGTCGAGGCCGTCTTTGAAATCATGATCTTGAAATTCATTTCTAGGCTTTATTCCTTTAACTAACAAACTCTCCTTTTCTATCTAAGGAATTAAACAATTAATACTTCTGAAGTAAGTATCATTCAAACTTTCCATATTACAATCCCATGCTTACATGTTTTCAATAATAAACAAATTCTTAATATGTTTTTTAAGGTAGAATCCCTTGATTCCATAGACCATCTTATGCAACACCTTGTGCTTTGGAATCAAGTTTATTGGATTTATGGATGCACCTTTACTCTCAGGCATACTTATACCTAGTTTTTTTCCACACTCTTTTAGATTTCTTCTCGACTTTGATCATATGGGGCTTTTAGGTATCTATCATGTCTCCTAAAGCTCTATATATATAAGATTGTGCACTTATAAAATTTGCTTCCATAAATTAAATTTTCTAGCGCATATAACTTCTTGATAATAGATACCTTTCTAGATACTTTTCAACTTCAAAGGTCTTCATCCATTTAGAGGTTTTTGTCCTTGAAAAACCAATACAAGAGTTTTAGGAAAAGGATATCTAAATGAAGGATGAAAGGATTGATTTAAGATAATCACATCAATAAGTGTCATTAAAGAGAATCAAGAAGATCCTCTAATTTACATAGATTCAACAAGATGAAAATTGTAGAATTGAATCAGTTTGGAATTTACTTTGGTCATGAGACTTGTTGAGAGGGGCTTGAACTTTTCGTCTGTTGAAGTTAGGGGATTGCAAAAGCACAAACAACATAAGAAGAAGAAGCTTGGTGGATAACATAACATTGAGGGTATTACCAAATGAATGTACAAAAGATAAGTGATATGTTAGGCTTATAGGTGTATATAAGATTTGGGGGGAAAGAACTTCCTAAGAGGGGAAAAAAATGTTTAAGTAGTCCAAAGGGTGTTTACATACGTCATTACCAAAATATATAAACAAATGCCCCTTAGGAGTGATGTGGAAAACAAGGAGCTGGAGTCATGTGTAGGGAAGTTTCAAGCTATGTGGAATGAAATCAGTTCACAAAGGAAAGTAAGCCCAAAGGTTTTTCGAAATCTTAAAACTTCTCCCTAGGTAGAGCCTTTGTGAAAAGATGTGCAACATTAGCATGTGTGAGGACATAAGGGAAACTGACCTCTGCAATAGAAAGTCTCTCCTTAACATAATGATAGTGCACCTCAATGTGCTTTGTGCGAGCATGGAACACATGGATCCTTGCAATTGCTAATGTGCTCTAACTGTGAGTAAAGATGGTGGTGGCAAAATATTGACCCACACCCAAATCAACCAAAAGACGTCTGAGCCACACAGACTCAAGAATAGTTGTTAAAGCTTCCCTATGCTTAGCCTCACAACTAGGAGTGGCCATAGTAGGCTTCTTCTTGCTTAACCAAGATATGCATGAGATACCAAGCATGAAGCAAAAACCACTAGTGGACACATGAGTATCATAGCAACCAAACTAATCAACGTAAAAAAAAAGCATGTAAATCTAGAAGTAATGATCCCCCCCTCCCTTTGGGATAAAACAATCAAAGTGATCGGGTACCACTCAAGTAGCAAAAGATGATCTTAACTCCCTATCAATGCTTGACACATGGGCTATGCATAAACTTGATCATATAAGAGACAACAAACCGAACATCAAGCCATATTATGCATAAGTAAGACATCCTACTAATAGAGAAAAACATCAAATACATCTCCACCATTATTAAGTCTGGCTTTATTTTTCTCACTCTAGCCCTTCTAATGGCTTGTATAGACCCCTAGGAGGTTCTATATATCCCCAATTATGGTTCAAAATTAGCCCCTTAATTTCTCTTTGTCTCTCTCTCTCTCTCTATCTAGACCAGATGTCAAGTCCCTCATAACACATACCCTAAGTGACACGATGTCATACCTAAGTTTTGACAACAATAACTTGATTGGTAAAGTTTTATGACACCACGTAAGTGTTGGCAACACATACCTAAATGATGTGACACTTATCAAGTGCCACAACACTTGTCAAGTGCCACCACACTTATCTTATCAAGTGTAGGTGACATTACCTTTATGACACGTGATACTTGACACCCAACACTCAACACCCAATATTTGGAACTAGAATTTCTCATTCAAAAAATCTAAAGAACAAAATCAAGACCATATGAGAATCTAGAAGTTCGTGATCTACATCTTGCTCATTGCCCCTTTCTCTATATCTGCAGAGATTGTTTCTGCCTACTCAAAAGTCAAATGCTCATGATTAAGAATTCATTGGAAAGGTAATAGTTTATATATAAATTTAATCTTGTATAATTTGGAGGCTTCTACTATGTGTTAGAGTTCAATCATTGTCTCAAGGTATGTAACTACTACTCCTTGAAAACTCGAGATGACCACCTATAGATGTTAAGCTCATAATTAGAGTATGCCTTGCTTACAAATAATACTCTAGTGAATAATAGCATATTTACTCTATAAGGCAACATACTTTAAGAGGAATTTAACCAACTTTAAATAGGCTGAGAGAACTGACTATTTCAAGTGACACTTTCCATCCATTATTGAAAAGTTCTTCACAGTTACTTCATGAGTGAATAGTCTATTTTTCATCAATTTGTTCATAGTGATTTTACAAAGGACAAAAGGTGTTTTATTACACTAAGTTGAAACTTATAAGGTGAATCAAATTCTCCAAGTGATAAAGGGAAGGTTTTATATTGGAAAGTTGAACCTAACTTCATTACTCAAGGCAAAATATTTCTTCCATTCACTTCCTTTCAAGCACTTTCAATGGTCTTAGAAGTATCTTCTTCGAGATGGGTGATGGATTTCCTTCCATGATCAAGAAGCTTGCTAAGAACAACTATGATGCTTGGGAAATCAGAATGGAAGCTTATTTACAAGGAAGAAACCTCTATGGAGTAGTAAAGGGTGATGAAGTCATGATTATGCCAAGATCCAAAGGACCTACACAAGAAGAAACTGAGAAGCTGGAACTATGGTGTGCAAGAGATACTCAATCCAGGTATTACATCCTAAAGTCTATCTTTGATTTCTTGTTTCCACATATTAGAAGCTATTAAACATCACAAGAAACCTGTGATGCACTTGAGACATTCTTCTCTGTTAGCACCAAAGCTAAGAATAATCATTTGTGGAATGAGTTGAAACAAATGAAGAAGAGGCCTAAGGAGACAATCACATATTTTGTTACCAAAGTCAATGAGGTTGCAGATCAACTAGCATCAATTGGAGAGCTAACTGAAGATGAAGCCATTATGAGGCATATACTAAATGGTATTAGGAATGATATGAAGTGGAAATAATTCACAACTACATATGACCTCATCATGGATGTGTAGACACCTAAATTCGTCATATTTCTTGGACAAATCTTCAACCAAGGGGCCAAAAGCAACATAAAGGAAGGTAATTCTTTCCAAGGTAACTCTACAATTGCTCTTTATATAGATAAGAAGGACAAGAAGAACAAAGGAAAGAAGAAGGAGGATGATGATGAAGAAGTTCCCAAGCCAATTATGCAAACAAAAGCAAATGGAAGGAAACTAAGAAAGGAGCAAAAAATACAAGACTAAAGGACAAGAGGGTCACCCTTGTGCCATCTATAACAAGTGCAACCACACTACTTAAAATTGTTGATCAATGGAAGAACACAGAAAGGAGGAGATAGAAGTGGATTTGGAAATACAATAGGCAGAGGTGGACAAAATCGAAACAACAACACCAATAGAAACAATAGCAGAAGAGATTACAAAAACTACTTAGAGGATCAATCACATGAAGACAAATTACTTCTATTGAGTTTGATCCATAAATAAGGTAAATAGGACGATCATTTGTTCTATATAGATTTTGGTTGTTCAAACCATGTTGCAAGCAATGTTGCTCTTCTATAAAACTTGGAGAAACCTAAGCATATGCATGAAGTAAAAATACGAGATGATACCAAGCACAATGTGGAAAGGATTGCCAATGTCAATGCATCCAATGGCAGAACAAACATTTTGAGTAAGGTTCTCTATGTACTCACTATTACCAAAAGCCTAATAAGTGTAGGCCAAATTGTAGAGAAAGTCTTGCAGGTTAGGTTCACCTAGCATGGAGCATATGTGGAAGATCCATGCCAAGGATTCAAAATGATAGCCAGTAGTGAGAAACATGGTAGGATCTTCATATTTGAAGTAGGAGAGACTAGAAATGTAGCTCTATAAAACTTTAGGTCACAAACCCTAAGTGAGCTAGAAGTGTGGCATAAGAGGCTTGCTCATGTTAATGAAATAACATTAAAGGATATATGCAAGGATCAAAGTGTTCTAGGGCTGCCAAACATCTCGAAGCAACAAGTGATCAATAGATGTGATTCTTTTCAGATTGGGAACTCACAAAGACAACCTTACAACAACAAAGGATATATCCACAACAATCTCTTGAACTTAATACATAGAGATGTGTGGGGACCAAGTCAAGAACCATCATTAGCAGGCTGAAGGTATTATGTATCTTTTGTTGATGATCATAGTCGATGGACAATCTTATACTTTATCAATAACAAGAGTGAAGTTTTTGATTGCTTCAAAAGATATCTAGCACATGTAGAGAACAAAATAAGTTTAGATATGATGGGGGGTGTTTCTCCGAAGATTTTGATGAATACTTACAGGATAAAGGTATCAAAAGAGAAGCCACCACTAGGTAATCTCCTCAACAGAATGGTGTTGCTGAAAGGAGGATCAAAACCCTAGTTGGGATAGCTAGGACTATGCTTGAAGAAAAGAAGCTATCACATTACTTATGGGTAGAAGTGATATCTACTACAATATAAATCTCTTCAAGGTATGAATCTCTATGATGCTTGGAAAGGCAAAAAGCCAAGTCTAGGTCATTGTAAAGTCTTTGGTTGTTTAGCATATGTGCATGTACCTTCACAAATTAGAGGGACATTGGATGAAAGAGAAATCGAGATTGTCTCATTATCTCTATTGGCTTGTTGCATACAAGTATATAACCAATCCATGAAAGAAGATATATTTGTATTCTCATTATTATCAACATATGTCTATATCTCTTGTTTCCTCCTCTTCTACCTCCAAAGTTGTAAATTTCTTGTTCATATGCATTAACAAATGCTTGCATGAATTTGTTATCATATGCAATAAAAGTAGAAACATAAATTTCCTCTTGCATTTTAAATTGAAAAGGAACCCCCTTACGTAATAATGCCTCATCTTCAATCATCCATCTCACTACCATGGATACTTCTATTTTTTCTCTATCACACATAACCTTTCAACATACCCATAAATCTCTCAACCCAAAACATCCATCGAGTGCTTGCAACTCCAAAAATTCTACTTCATCCACATGATGGATAAAAAAATGAACTTTTATACATAAAAAAAGAGGTAGAATATGTCTCAAAAAGTTAAGCCAATCATGTATTTAACCTTGTTAAGCTCTAATAATTCAAAGTAAACATGTTTTGACAAGATGCTTCATATCATGTAGGTATGAAAATTGATTGAATCCTATTCCTGATAATTTGTATTTCCTTTTTTGTAACCACTTGGAGGTCTATGCCATCCATAATTCACTAATAATTCATCACTAGCATACAATGAAGTACTAGCATAATTCACCAATAATTCATCACTAGCACGTAATGAAGTAGTAGCATTGACAACTATGTGTCTTGCTACATCTCTACTCATGTATTGTGGTTCATGACTATTTTCATTGCCCTTCAAACATGCAATTAGTCCTTGAACTATTATATCCTCAACTATTTTGCTAAAGTTGCTATGTTTCAATGTGTGTAAGGTCTTTCGTCAATATATAATCTTCCATTTTTGTGTAATCCCTCTCCTAGCAGGAGAGTTTGCATTCATATATAATATGGGCAAGTTCTATACTAGAAAGTTGAACCTAACTTCATTACTCAAGACAAGATATTTCTTCTATTCACTTCCTTTGAATCACGTTCAACATGAAAATGGCACTTGGAAGCTACACCCTCTCAAGACAATCCAAATAAACTATGTAGACAACCTTGTCAAGGACAACAAGATCTATTAGGGGGGCGTGTTACATGCATGGTAGACCCCATAAAATGTTTTCATAATTTTCAAAAATTTTTCGCAGACTTTTATTTAAAAGAAGCAACGTTTGCATTTTGCAAACTTTATATGAAAAATAAGACTTACCCTCAAAAAAATCACAAAAGATAATAAATTTTGGGTGGGATTTTTTTATTTTTAGAGTTTTAAAAATAAAAAAAGAAAGAGTGGTTATGAAGAAGCCATTATAAAAAGACAAAAGTTTTCATTTGTAAAGACATTTCGCTAGTGTGAGTAAGAGAGATCTTCTTCTTGCAAAATTTGTGCACAAGATTAATAGCGGCTTATTGGTGACTTATTCTTGCTTGATTTTTTATATGTGACACTTGTTACTTGCTTGCATCTGTGTCTACTATCATTAGAATAAGTATTTTTTGTCATATCTTGCAAGTACAAGTTGTTTCGTGCTAACTTTTCATGTCTATTGACTTGAAAAAACTATGTTTGGTTCTGTCTAGAGATTAGATGATACTTTGTTTATTTTATCTGTGCAACTTGTAGGCCTTCTTCTTAGATTCAAGATGAGGCATCAAATGCTCAATTTGGATGAATAGCAAGGGAGATACAATTAGCTATCTCCTTTTGATCATGTGTGTGATCTCAACTTTAAAAATGAAGAACATTTTATCATGATCACCTTTATAGGATTTTTTTTATCACCTTGATATCATATTTGTCTTGATAAAAAAGTTTTATCATCTTGATCAAAAGAATTTTATCATGGTGATAAAAAATATTTATCGATCATGATTTCCTTGATCAAAGTTTTTTATTGTGGTAGAATTTATCATGTTGATCATTTTTCACATCATTTTGGGTCTCATGTTTGGATGATTAAGGAAGTTGATAGTTGATTACAAGAATTTTGGTGAGACATTTATTGATCATATCTTATTACTACCTTCGAGTGCAACTAAGTAGAGGTCTACTCTTCACAAATTTGAAAAAATGAAGGCTTAAGAGCACACCATGTACTGCATGCGGACAATAATGTACAAAGATAAGCACCCCATTAGAGTTTCAATTTTATAGGAAAGTTGAGGGAAAAGAACTCCTAAAAAGAAAACATATTTCCAAAATAGTCTAGATGTGTTTAAAGATGCCACTAGCAAAATATATTTTCATCACTAAAATCCTACATATTTTCCAAAACATAGTCATTCGTAGGGATCACTATCTAAAAATTCACTCTTTGAGCACTCAAATAGTAGTGAAACTCATTGTGAATTAACCAAAAACTCACATAAATATATCAAAATGCTTAAAACATTAAAACATACATGATTTTCATCGTATGGATATATCAATGACAATTCCTGACATTGGTCCATGCACATAGATATATATAGAATATTGTAAACCATAATATCAAACTTTGCATGATACCAATCATAGAGTCATGCACATATATGGGAACCTAAATGCCCTGTAGATGAATCCAAGCCATGTGCTTACGAAGTGTTATCCTCCTAATTCAATATATTTGTATTGAAGACACAATCTTCATCTTCTTTCTGAGTACATAGGCCCTGTTTAGTTATTCTATAAGGAAAACTATAGGGAATAATTTTTCAATCTTTGGGAAGAGGGAACACATGTGGAGTCTATCTATTTGAAATCGATTTGAGTCCCACACTTCTTCTTGAAAAAATGTGTTTTATGTTGATAGAGTTTAGTAATGATGTATATGAAGACACTTAGGACTACCAAAGCACTTTTTTCTCTCTTAAGGAGGTCCTTTTCCCCTAGCTTGTATATAGACCTATAACCCTAATGGATCACTTATCTTTGTACATTCACTTGGTAATATATTCTGTATTGTGTTGTGCTCCAAGCTTTTCTTCTTCCTTGTGCTCTTTGTGTGCGTTCATAGACCTTGAATGTCGACAAGAAGGTTGTCGCTTCATCTAGGACATTGTTGAAATCCTTATGGTTACAATATTAGAATTGCATGAAAACTGGTGAGCATATTCATGGTGATTAGGAGTTCAAAATTGCTTTGCTTTGTGGCATCAAAATTTTGTTCTAGCTTGTTTTGGCCTCTGATCAAACTATCGCAGCAAATGTGTAGGCACTTTCTTCCTTTTGTGCCAAACATATATACAGTCTTTGGTTTGCTAATATAATCACCTCAAAGCCTATTATAGGTTTAGCAAATCTTGGCGGGGTGTTTCTATTCAATTTTTTGAGATACAATCAATTTTCTACATCAAGATATTTAGTCACTAGCATGGTTGAAAACCCATGATGTATGTCATATGTTGGTTTTTGAGGATAAGTTGGAATGGTACTAATTGCCCATTGTGGGCATATATGATGTATCATGTAGAGGTAGCAAAAGGGGTGTGGAGTATTGTGCATGGTGCTGAAAAACATCCTACTATACTTGCACATATAGCTATCGAAGGTGATATGGATGGCTTTGAAGATGATGATCTTCAAATTCTTGTTCATGCTATGGTTTTTGCTGCACCTAGTATAGAGTAAATTTGTTGGCATGGTAGATATACTTAAGCACATGCATTGATAGATTTGTCTGTTAAATGTGCCACTATCCCTCACATCCACTCTTGCAACACAAAAAAGGATGCTTGGGATACGCATACAACTTTATACCAAGCAAGAAATGAGGCTCCTGTTGATTACCTATGAAAACAGTTGTAGAGTGAGCATATGAAATAGGGAAATTCCATGGACAATTTTCTAACAGAGATCAAAGATTTGAAGGAGCATTTGATTTATGTTGATGAAGTCTTCCTAGATAGTTGACTTGTGCATACTAGCTTTCTTAGCTAGTTAGAAGGGCAAAGGTAAATGGAGTTAATCTACTAGTAAGCAAAAATATGCTAATGTTTCACAATCCAAGAAGGAAAACAAAGATGAGAAGAAAACAAAAGAGTAGAAACAATTTTGCAAATACTATAAGGGAAATGCTCATCTCATAAAGAGTTGTGCGAAACTAGCTGCAAAAGAGGCAAAGAAGAAAGAGGCTAGGATGGTTGTTGCATAAGCCACTACACCTAAAACAAAGTCTATTAATCTTGTTCAAAATGAAGAATGGGCATTTACTACTGTTCGAAGCTATGAACCATCTTCTCATGAGTAGTGTATGTATATTGTAGACTCAAGTGTTTGGTACTTTGATAGTGGGGCAACCAAACATATTACCTCATAGCATAGTTTCTTTAGTTTAGTTGAGTCTAACCCTATAGGAAATACTATCACATGTGCTAGAAAATCCTCTTATCCTCTGATGGGAGTTGGTAAGATCATTCTGACTCTTATCGATGGTAGTTCTTTCACATTTTTGGATGCTTTGTATGTTCCAGACATAAAGAAAATGTTGTTTTCAATTTTAGCATTAGCCAAAATTGGCTTGGCTATCAAATTTATTGATGATAGATGTACAATACATGATCTCTCAAATGGTGATGTTATTATGCTTTTGGAAGTTCATGTCATGGGTTGTATAAGCTCATAGACTATGCAAACTGTGTGAATGATTCAACACGTGTAGTTAAAGATTCTCCCACTCTCAGATGCAAACCTTTGACATGCATGCTTTGATCATATGAATTTTGCTAGTTTGCTATTGCCTATAGAAATATGAAATGGTGTCCTCTTTGCCCAAACTCTAGGAACCTTGTGAACATGTGTCTAAAGGCTATATTTTGGGCAAAATGAAGCATTCCTCGTTCCCAAAACATGGTTCAATTTTATCTATAAATTGAAGCTTGTTCATATTCTTGTATGTGGTCCTATGTAGAGACCTTCTTTTAAAGTGTTTATGTGTTTCAAACACTTTTTGGTTATGGATGAAAATATGTTAGCATGTAAATTGGACACCCTCCATTCTTATGGAGGGGAAATACATGTCTTCTGATTTGAATGCATTTTTGGCTGAGCATGGGATAAAACATCAATGTATAGTGCCATATACACCTCAACAAAATGGATTTGTTGAAAGAAATAATAGGTTTCTCATGGAGATGGCAAGGTGTATGATCAAAAGTCAGGCTTTACCACATAGCTTCTATGTTGAGGCTATTAGGTGTGCAACATATGTACTCAAAACGTGTCCCACCAAAGCATTGCAATATGTCACTCTATATTAGGCTTGGCATGGTTGCAAGCCATCAATTGCTAATCTTTGTGTCTTTGGTTATCTAGCATATGCAGTAGTGCCTAAACAACAACATAGAAAGGTCAATAATAAAGTAGTTAATGTATTTTTGTTGGGTACAAATTTGAAAGCAAAGTCTATAGTTTGTATCATCCATAGGCTAAACATATTTTGGTTAGATGTGATGTTTTTGTGGAAGATGCAATTCAGCCATTACTCTCGTGTACCAGGGAGACATTAGTTAGGTCTAAATATGTATATGGCACTTTGTTGCCTCTTTTTATAAGTGGACAATCAAGTGCTGGTCCAAATGATGCAATTTCCCAACCTTTATAGGTTCCACATGATAATGTAGATCATTCCATTTTTGATGCAGATTTACATGATGCACTTGTTGATGAGAGGAATGACAAAGAAGAGGCTAAAACTATGCCTAAATGACTAGTGTAGACTTTGGGTGATAGCAAATTAGATGCATCTTTATCATATCATACTCGTCGAGGATCTCATAGTGCTTCCTTTGCATCAAATTGTTATGCGATGGTTGTCTCTAGTCTTTGTGATGAGAATGAGCTCGTTTCTTTTGTTGAAACACAAAATTCAAAACAATGGATGATTGGTATGCAATCAAAATGTGATGGTATCATGAAGAATGGTACTTGGTCCTTATTTGATTTGCCTCCAAGAAAAAAGGTCATTGGCACTAAATGGGTTTACAAGCTAAAAAGCCTGATGGCATAGTTGACTATAAGGCTAGACTTGTTGCAAAAGGTTATGCTCAAAAGAGAGGCATTGATTTTGATAAGACCTTTGCTCCCACAAGCTGAATGACCAATTTTCATAGCATTTGTGCACTTGCATCTCATCATGGTTGGAATGTACATGACCTGAACACTAAAACTACATTTTTGAATGGTGAGTTAGATGAAGATGTGTATATATTTCAGCCCCATGGTTTTGTGCAGAAAGGGCATGAAAACAAAGTGTGTAGGTTGAAAACGGTATTATATGGCTTTAAGAAAGCACCACGTTCTTGGTATGAAAAGATACATGCCTACTTGCATGCGCATGGTTTTGAGAGCAATCCAACTAAGAGAACCTTATATGCTAAGCATACAAATGTACTTCTGATCATTGTTCTATATGTTGAGGACATGCAACTCACTAGTCCTAATGAGAAGCATATTGCTGAAGTCAAGGCTGATTTGCATGCCTCTTTTGAGATGTCAAATTTGGAGCATTTGCATTTGGGCATTCACTTTATGCAACTTGATGGAAGAATAGCTTTGTGTAAAAAAAAAATACATATTCACACATTATTGTAGCATTTTTGCCTTGATTGCAAACCTATTGCCACTCCTATGGAAATAATTTTATGGTTGAGTCTTCAGGATGTTGGAGATGCATTTGGTGTTGATGTCTATCAACAGGCTATTGGATGCTTGATTTACTTATGCATAACTCAACTTGATCTTTAGTCTATCGTCTCTCAAGTGAGCAAGTTTATGCATTGGCCAAGAGCCAAGGATTGGAAAGTGATTAAGTGCATCTTTCACTAATTGAGTGGTACCCAAATACTTGGATTATTTTATCCCAACGGGGGAATGATTACCACTAGATTTACATGACTTTTCTAAATGAGACCGGGCTAGTTGCCATGACACTCATGTGCCCACAAGTGCTTTTTGCTTCATGCTTGGTATCTCATGCATATCTTGGTTGAGCAAAAAGTAGCCTACTATGGCCACTTCTAGTTGTGAGGCTGAGTATAAGGCAACTTTCATAGTGATTGTTGAGTGTTTGTGGCTCAACCTCCTATTGGATGATTTGGGTGTTGATTAATCTTCTACCACCATCGTCTTCATTCACAGTCACAACACATTGGTAGTTGTGAGGAACCTTTTGTTCCATGCTCGCACAAAGCACATTGAGGTGTACTATCATTATGTTAGAGAGAAGTTCTTTACTGGAGAGATTAGTTTGGCTTATGTGCCCACTCAAGATAATGTTGTAGACCTTTTCACAAAGGCTCTACTTAGGGAAAAGTTTGAAGCTTTTTGCAAAGCTTTGGGCTCACTTCCTTATGGGGATTGATCTCTTTCCACATAGCTTTGCACTTCCTTATACATGAGTGCCAGCTCCTTGTTCATCACTCCCAAGGGGTATTTGTTGATATATTTCGATAATGATGTGTGTTAACACATTTAGGACCATCCAAGCCTGTTTTTTCCTCTTTAGGAGGTCTTTTCTCCCAACTTTTATATATGCCTATAACCCTAACAAGTTACTTATCTTTGTACATTCAGTTGGTAATACATTCTGCATTGTGT
Organism: Ceratopteris richardii; assembly: GCA_020310875.1. Classification (NCBI taxonomy): domain Eukaryota; kingdom Viridiplantae; phylum Streptophyta; class Polypodiopsida; order Polypodiales; family Pteridaceae; genus Ceratopteris; species Ceratopteris richardii. Next base: position 109,227,512 of record CM035419.1, on the reverse strand, counting down.
TGTGCTCCAAGCTTCTTTTTCTTTCTTGTGTTGTCGTATGCTTCCACATACCTCAAAATTCAACATTTTAGGCCACCCGAAGTGAATGCAAAAAAGACCCTCACTCGAAAGAAATTGTGAACAAGGGCTCTCTCTCAAAAATTCATATCCTATTATAGCCCATTGGCATAAAGTGATCTTCCCTGTATAGGAAAAATAGGTTCATACCTTCGTATTTCATAAAACACAAAATCTATAAAGGGAACTACGTAATGATCTACTTGTGTATCACCAAGTACAACCATTATAGCCCATAACCAAAAAAATGATATTCCCCTCATAGAAAAAATAGGTTCATTCATTCCTAGTGCATAAAAGACAAAATGTGTAAAACACCTACCACAATTATCTAACTTGTGTGATCAACAAGTACACCTACGTACCTACTTACTTCCCTACATCCCTCCCTTGTATCGACCCATATATTTGTCCCTCCATCCACCCATCTGTCCATCAATCTCTCTCTCTCTCTCTCTCTCTCCCTATCCTTATTTCTCTCTCTTTCTCCCCTCTCTCACCTCTCTCTCTATCTGTCTATCTATCTATCTCTCTCTTCCTCTCTTTATCCCTTCCTCTATCCTATTAGTATAATATGATGGTGACATGCGTCCACACCCTCAGGATTGCACGAACACTTTTTTCCATCTTGAGGATATTTTGCACTAACTTGTATATAAAACTATAACCCTAATGGGATACTTGAGTTTGTAATTTCTAGAACTAATAATTAGTTTCTTTTTATTTTCCAAGCTTCTTTTTTTTTTCTTATTCATGTTGTTTATGTGTATTCCTACATTTGAAAATCCAAAAATTGTTATCATAATAAGGTTTTTCTTGTAGAGGTGTGTCACTGATACACCACACTCACTTCCTTGGTGATAATCCTAAGAGCGATGTATACCACAAAGAAGATTGAGGAGATTGGTGTAGGCAAAAAAAATTGATTCGGACTCATTTTAAATGTTTTGGTTTTTGTTTGCTAATTATCAATATGTAATATGAGGGCACACTTATATACCTTTAATTGATCAATATGGGAAGACTAGGCCCAATCTACTTGCCAAAGGCTATACATCGAGAGTCATATACGACCCCTTTTGGAGCTCCCGAGTGATCAATGCACATGATTGTACCAAATTGTAGATGATCATTGGACAAAGATCATACAAGATTGGAAAAATTCCAACAAAAAAACAATTGATGATCATCTACACACAGTTGGTGATTTGCATGATAATGTACAATCTACAATATGATCATCAACTCCAAGTCAAAAATTGTGCTCACACAAGTGATCTAGTAAATGTATTCATTCATTAAAATGATCGTCTCTCTCATTTCTCCACCAAATTAGGTGTATGATAGCTCAAAACAAAAGTAATAGGAAGATCTACAAGGTTATCCATTGTAAAATTTCAAAGAACAATCACAACTAGTACTAAATAGAGAAAAAATTGGTATATATGACATGGCCACACACATTCCACACAAAAAAGGGCTTGAAAACTAGGAAATGGCTACGAAAGTGAGCCTTAAGGTAAATAACACTTATGGAAGAAAAACCAAGTTTCCACAAGCCATCAAACATGAAAAAATCACATTTGAAAAAGTAGGAAAAGGTTTTGAGAAAAATTTGTGAGAAGAAGAGATCGCTTAGTCACATTGGCAAAAAGTCTTTACAAGTGAGGGGCTTGGTCTTTTTATAGTGTTCTATAATGTATCACTTTACATGACATTTGAACAAGATAAAAATTTGAAATTGCGTCTATTTCCTATCTCATTTCTATTAGTTTTCTCCACGCTTAGGAGGTTTTTCCCCTAGCTTGTAAATATGCCTTAACCAGAATGGGTCACTTATCTTTTGTACATTCACTTGGTAATACATTTTGTATTATGTTGTGTGCCAAGCATGTTCCGTGTGTTGTTCGTGTGCTTTTGTAAGCCTTGAACACCTACAATTGGTATGATACCAGGTCGCATCTTCATCTAGGGCATCATCGACAACCACCTAGTCACAGTCTCAGAATTGAATTAAAATTCATGAGCATACCAAAAATGATTAAGAGTTCAAAACAACTTCGCTTCCTGGCGTCAAAATTTTGATTTGAGATCATTTAGCCTCTGAATGAATTATCATAGTGGCTCTGTAGGGAATTTTGTCCTTTTCTGCCAAACATATACACATGTTTTGGTTTGCCAATACAAGTGGCTCAAAGTCTAAAGATATTTTGTGAGATTGTAATTTTGTAATATAGGAAGTCCAAATGGATAATACAAGGAAGAGTCTTCCTCATAAATAGAAATAACCTATGTAATTTTTGGAGAACTTTTAGATCTCTCGAGTGAGTAGAAAATTAGATTGGAAGCCTAGAGGACCTATTTTTCAAGTGTGAAAGAGGACATTTGAAAAAATATATAAGTCAACTTATAAATTATTTGGAGGAGGATCATTTTTATATTTGGATGATTAATGAGAACTTGAGAGCTCTTGTCCATCTTCTCTAAATGTCTTCCTTTAGCTTTCATGGTGATTTGTTGATGAATTGTGTTGATATATTTAGGTAGTGATGTGTGTGAACATTCTAGGACCGCCCGGGCACTTTTTTCCCTCTTTAGGAGGTTTTTTTCCCCCGGCTTGTATATACGCCTATTGCCCTAATGGGATACTTATCTTTGTACATTCTCTAGTAATACATTTCAGTATTGTGTGTTGTGCTCCAAGCTTCTTCTTCTTCCTTGTGCTGTTCGCGTGCTTCCACAGACGTCTAACTCCAACAATTGGTATCAGAGCAGGTCATCGCTTCATCTAGAGTGCCATCGAGACTCCTCTGTTTGTAGTCTCAGATTTGCACAAAATTTGGTGAGCATACTCAGGGTGTTTCAGAGATCAAAACAACTTTGTTGTGTGGTGCCGAAATCGCGATCTGAGCTCGTTTCGGCCTCCGAATGCACTATCACAGTGCTTGTGCAGGCTACTTCTTCTTTTTGTGCCAAAGGTATATACCAATTTCTATTCGCCAGTATAAGCCTCTCAAAGTCTGCTACAAGTTTAGCAGAATTCATCAGGGCAGTTCTGTTCAACTTTTTGAGATACAGTCAATTTTCTACATCAAGGTATTTTAGTCACCAGCCATGGCTGAAAGCAGTGATGTATTCTGTATGTTGGATGTTGAGGATAAGTTGGATGGTACCAACTACCCGTTATGGGCTTATATGATGTGACATGTGTTGGTTGCAAAAGGACTGTGGAACATTGTGCAGGGTGTCAAAAAACGTCCTATCACACCTACAACTGTTACAACTGCAGGTACTGAAGCTGATGCAGAAGGTGTCGAAGATGATGGTATTCTGCATATTTCTGTTTGTGCTACGGTTTCTGTTGCACCTACTGTAGAGCAGATTTGCTGGGATGGCAGAGATGCCCAGGCACATGCATTGATAGCTTTGTCTGTCAAACGTTTCGCTCTTGCAGAACAGCTAAGGATGCTTGGGATACACTTACCACATTGTACCAAGCTAGGAATGAGGCTCGTGTTGCTTACCTCCGAAAACAGTTGGAGAGTGAGCACATGAATGAAGGTGATTCTATGGACAGTTTTTTGACAAAGATCAAAGACTTGAAGGAACAGTTGATTTCTGCTGATGAGGTTATACCAGATAGCTCACTTGTGCAGACTATTCTGAATGGTCTTCCTGATTCATATCAGAGTTTCGCTTCTACTCTTCGATTGATGATGAAAGGCAATCCAAATGCCTTATCATTTGAGGAGTTAGTCTCTGTTCTGTTGCAAGAAGATTAGTCTAGGCAGAACAGGTCCATTATGCGTGTTGCAGATCAAGCTTTCCTGGCTAGTCAGAAGGGCAAAGGAAAATGGAGCTCTTCTACTAGTAAGCAGAAACTTGCAAATGCTGCACATTCAAAGAACCAAGACAAAGATGAGAAAAAATCAGAAAAGCAGAAATTGTTTTGTAAGTACTGTAAAGAGAATGATCATATCATAAAGAACTATCCAAAACTGGCTGAAAAAGAGGCAAAGAAGAAAGAGGCTGGAATGGTTGTTGCAGAAGCCTCTACACCAAAAACGGATTCTGCTAATCTTGTGCAGGAAGAAGAATGGGCGTTTACTACTGTTTGCAGTTTGACCCATCTTCTCATGAGCAGTGCATGTCTGCAGTAGACTCAGATGTTTGGTACTTTGACAGTGGGGCAACCAAACATATTACCTCGCAGCACAGTTTCTTCTCTTCACTCGAGCCTGCCCCTACAGGGAATACTGTTACATGCGCCAACAACTCCTCTTATCCTGTTATGGGAGTTGGTAAGATCATTTTGACTACTGCTGATGGTAGTTCTTTCACTTTGTCAGATGCTTTATTTGTGCCAGGGATCAAGAAGAACCTGTTATTAGTTTCTGCATTAGCCAAGATTGGCTTGGTTGTGAAATTTGTTGATGACAGGTGTACAGTTCATGATCTGTCAAATGGCGATGTGATTATTGCTTTTGGCATTTTATGTCGTGGGCTGTATAAGCTCATAGACTATGAAAGATCTGTAAATGATTTGGCATGTGCAGTAAATGATTCTGAGGCTATGTCAGATGCAAAGCTTTGGCATGCACGCTTTGGTCATCTGAATTTTGCTAGTTTGTTACGCTTGCAGAAATCTGAAATGGTGTCCTCTTTGCCCAAACTTGAGGCACCTGGAAAACATGTTTGTGAAGGCTGTATTTTGGGCAAAATGCAGCGTTCATCCTTTCCAAAAGATGGTTCAGTTCGGGCTACTCAGAAATTGCAGCTTGTACATAGTGATGTCTGTGGTCCTATGCAGACACCTTCTTTTGGGAATTATCTTTACTTTGTGACTTTCATCGATGATTTTTCTAGGTATGCATGGGTATATCCATTGAAGGTAAAGTCCGAAGTGTTCATGTGCTTCAAACAGTTTTTGGTTTTGGCTGAAAATCTGTCAGCATGTAAAATGGGCACCCTCCGTTCTGATCGAGGGGGGGAATATATGTCTTCTGATTTTAATGCATTTCTGGCTGAACATGGGATAAAACACCAGTGTACAGTGCCGTACACACCTCAACAGAATGGAGTTGCTGAATGAGAGAATAGGTCACTCATAGAGATGGCGAGGTGTATGGTCAAGAGTCAGGCTTTACCATATAGTTTTTGGCTTGAGGCTGTCATGTGTGCAGCATATGTACTGAACAGGTGTCCCACTAAAGTGCTGCAGTCTATCACTGCATATGAGGCTTGGCATGACCACAAGCCATCTGTTGCTCATCTGCATGTTTTTGGTTGTATGGCATATGCATTAGTACCTGAACAACATCGCAGAAAATTGGATGATAAAGCAGTAAAATGTATTTTTGTTGGGTACAGTTTTGAAAGTAAAGGCTATCGTCTGTATCATCCACATACTAAATGCATTCTAGTTAGCCATGATGTTGTTTTTGTGGAGGATGCTATTCAGCCATTGCTTTCATGTACTAAGGAGACATCTGTTAGCTCCAAAGACATGTATGATACTTTGCTGCCTCTTTTTATAGGTGGACAGTCTAGTGCTGGTCCTAATGAGGCAACTTCTCAGCCTTCGCAAGTTTCATGTGATGATGCAGATCATTCCATCTCTGATGCAGATTTACATGATGCACTTATTGATGAGAGAGCTGATATTGAGCAAGCAAGAACTATGCCAAAATGGCTGGTGCAGACATTGCGTGATAGCAAATTAGATGCACCTCTGTCATATCGTACTCGATTAGGCTCTCATAGTGCTTCTTTTGCATCAAATTGCTATGCTATGGCTGCATCTAGTCTATGTGATGAGACTGAGCCTATTCGTTTGATGAAGCACAAAATTCAAAAAATTGGATGGATGCTATGCAATCTGAATATGATGCAATAATGAAGAATAGTACTTGGTCTTTATGTGACTTGCCTCCTAGCAAGAAGGCCATTGGCACTAAGTGGGTATACAAGCTGAAGCGTAAACCTGATGGTACAGTTGACAGGTATAAGACTAGGCTTGTTGCAAAGGGTTATGCACAGGAAAGAGGCATTGATTTTGATGAGACCTTTGCACCTACATGCCGTATGACTACTGTTCGGAGCATCTGTGCACTTGTAGCCCATCATGGTTGGAATGTACATTAGTTGGACATTAAAACAACATTTCTGAATGGTGACTTGCACGAAGAAGTGTATGTTTTTCAACCCCGTGGCTTTGTGCAGAAAGGGCATGAAAACCAGGTGTGCAGGTTAAAGTAGGCATTATATGGTTAAAAGCAAGCACCACGTGCTTGGTATGAGAAGATACATGCCTATCTGATTGCACATCGTTTTGAGAACATTCCAACTGAAAGCACCTTATATGTTAAGCGTGCTAATGATGTGCTTCTGATCATTGTTGTCTATGTTGATGACATGTTGCTCACTGGTCCTATTGAGAGGCATATTGCTGAGTTTAAGGCTGATTTGCATGCCTCATTTGAGATGTTAGATTTGGGGCATTTGCATCATTATTTGGGCATTCAGTTTATGCAAGTTGATGGTGGAATGGCTTTGTGTCAAACGAAATATATTGACACATTATTGCAGCATTTTGGCCTTGAAGACTGTAAGCCTATTGCCACTCCTATGGAGATGGGTTTACGTTTGAGTCTTCATGATGCTGGAGATGCATTTGATGCTCTTCTCTATCAGCAAGCTGTTGGATGCTTGATTTACTTATGCATTACTCGGTCAGATATTCAGTTTGCTGTCTCACAGATGAGCAGGTTTATGCATTGCCCAGGAGTCAAGCATTGGCAGGCAGTTAAGCGCATCTTTCGCTACTTGAGTGGTACTCGATTACTTGGGTTGTTTTATCCCAAGGGGGGATCACTACCGCCAGATTTGCATGCTTTTTCTGACTCTGATTGGGCTGGTTGCTATGACACTCGTGTGTCCACTAGTGGCTTTTGCTTCATGCTTGGTAGCTCATGTATATCTTGGTTGAGCAAGAAGCAGCCTACTGTGGCCACTTCCAGTTGTGAAGCTGAGTATAGGGCAGCTTTCACAGCTACTGTTGAGTGTGTGTGGCTCAGATGCCTTATGGCTGATTTGGGTGTTGGTCAGGCATAACTATCTTTGTACATTCTCTAGTAATACATTTCAATATTGTGTGTTGTGCTCCAAGCTTCTTCTTCTTCTTCCTTGTGTTGTTCGCGTCTTCCGCAGACGTCTAACTCCAACAAATTGCTGAGTGTTTATCATGGATAAGTCTTGTTGATCAGTTATTCTTTGAGTATTTCACGTTAATCTAAGTCTATTTCATCATCGTGAGTCTCTATAATCTTGCAAAGTGTTGTTCAAGTTGACTGCCTAATTCTGTCAGAATCATGAATGTCTCATCTCTGTAATACAAGTACTAAAATTAACTTTTGATGTTATTAGTCTCTTCCTTATGGAAAATGGCATACTTTAGGCATAAGAATAATTAACAAAGATTTATTTTAGCTCTAGTTACAAGAAAACCTAGAATTTTCCATAAAAGTTGTGAAATCTCTACTGAAACTGATTTTTGTTGACTAATCTTCCCAAATTGACAATTTAAAATTTTTAAAGTTGTTATTTCCTTTATATTATAATGAATGGAGAGGAAAACTCCAAAGAAAAACAATACCATTGCTAGGGAAGTAAGCAAAGCTTTCAACCATCGAAGCTTTGGACCTTTGCTAGATCTTCTATGTTGATGGTAACAAACACTTTTACAAAATCAGTTTGAATCATCAAGTGTGCAAATTTGAAGAGGTGAGTGTGTTTATCTTTTGGAAAGATTGCTTCATTCTTTTTGTTTAGGAGAATAGGTAAAGATTTTCATGTTTTTCTCTAATCTCAAATTACAAGATCTCCATTTTTTTTATCAACATTTAAATTCCTTTACATGAAACCGCAGATAAATTGCTCACTTTTTGTTTGGATATATATATATATATATATATATATATATATATATATATATATATATATATATATATATATATATATATATATATATATATATATATATATATATATATATATATATATATATATATATATATATATATATATATATATATATATATATATATATATATATATATATATATGTGTGTGTGTGTGTGTGTGTGTGTGTGCATGTGTGTATGTGTGTGTGTAATAGATAAAATAAAATAAAAAAAGAGACCAAGGGAATTGAGTGGAATGAAGGAATAACATCAGTGAATTCTTAATAATCAAAAGAGTCAAGAAAATCAAGAAAAATAAAGTTACAAAATTTTTCTTTCCTACATTGTGTTTTGTGAAAAAATCACTATTGTTTTGTTTTTGACAGGTACAAAAGAGTGGAAAAGGGGTGTTGGACTTCAAAGGAAGGTACATTAGAAGAGGTGGAAAATTTTGCAAAAAACAAAAGTGAAATTCAAAATCACGATTTTTTGTTAATGGTAAGATCATTCAAATTTTAGGTAAATTGATTTTTTTTTTGAAAAGTAAGGAAAAGATGAGACTAAGTCTAAATCAAGAGGAAAATTTTAAATTTAATAAGAGAGAGTTAAAATCATGAAAGTGAGCTGAAACTATAAAAGAAGGACTTGGAAAACTTTTGTTCATTTGTGAGAGTGAGTGTATGAGAGAGAGATAGAATCGTGATTGCGTGAGCTAACTACAATCAAAGCAATTGCAAACAATTTTTTCAGCAACCAATTAAGGTAAATCTCTTTTGGTTTAATATTCATATGATTTGAAAGATTTCTTTCTTGTTTTTTGCAAAAAATGATAAAAAAATTATGAAATATAGAATTGCAATTTTTGGAAATGCCCATTTCAATTAGAAAAAAATAGTTTCTCTTCAATGTTCTTTATTGCATGTTGATAAAATAATAAGGTGCATTTCGTTTATCCAAGAAAAAAAGAAAACAATAAACTAAAAAGTTGAACAAAAACTCATAGAATCGTGATTTTGTGAGGATAAAACACGATTTTCAAAAATCACGTTTTTTTTTTAAATCGTGATTTTTCACGATTGTGAGCAATCATGATTGTGTCTGAAAATCGCGATTGTGAGATTCAAAATTTCATGATTTTGAACTCACAATCGTAAGAAAACATGTGATTGTAGGTAAAAAAATATGAGTTGGAGCCTCAAAATCGTGATTCTCAACAGAGAATCATGATTTCTCAAAGTCACATTTTTTTGTTTGAAAATTGTGATTTTGAGGGTCAAAATTTCACAATTTTGATCCCAAAATTGTGAAAAATCATGATTGTGTGCAAGCACAATTGTAAGCATAAAAACCCATCTTCTTTGCCAATAGTAATCTTGCTAGGCTACTGCTCTCTCTAAAAAGCTCCATACTAGATGATACATGGCTCATTGGAAAGATATTAGTGTGTAGTTTATGGCTATAATTTTTATAGAATGTGGTTTTGTAGATTGAGAGAAATTTTAGTTGTTCTGTCTCAGGGTCAATCTCTGCATATTCTTGAAAAATAGGAGGTACCACTGTTGAGTGTTTGATTCATTCCTATAGCATATTTTGCTTATTCCTTATAGTTTTGTGCATTATATACACTCAACCCTATGTGTATCACTCACATAAAAGGATTTTTTCTAATTGTAATCATGTTGGTCACTATGAGCATTTGAAGTTCATTGTCTCTTCCATAGATAGTAAGTTTTTTGAGCTACTCAATGCACGAACCTATCTGTTTTGTATCGACTCTTTCTCCTTCATGCTCCAAAGTACATAGTGCTTTTCTTTGCACTTTTCACATGCCTATAATATCTATTTGAGTGTCCATAATCTCAAGGTCTGGTCTTGTGCGGGTTTGCTGGACCAAACTTTGTCGCTTCGAAACTCACTTTTCTACCTCCTACAAGCTTCTCCAAGTTCCTTCAGGCATGAGGATAGTCAAGGATGTGTCTATGTCTTCACAAATGATCCTGAAAATAAAAATGAGTTGGGTCAAAACTCCAATGCAGCATGGGAATAAAATCTAGAATAACCTAAGATTCCAAGAAGTAGTAGAAATAACACTCCAATAAAGCGACAAAGGGAGAAAAGAAAATAGAATTCACCTAGTCCTTTCTTCAGGGAGGGAGAAGCTATGCATGAATTCCCTATAAGAAGGAGACATGAGTGGAATAACACTGGTAGAACCATGAGACCTTATCAAGTAGCAAACTGCATGAAAAACCAATACGATGGATCTTTAGATCCCCATGACCATGTCACTGACTATAAACAAATCCTCATAGTAGAAGAAATACAAGATTATTAATAATTTGAAGCATTTGCACTGACTCTATTTGGACCTACTTTGACATGGTTTCTCTCATTAAGAAAGGAAATTTTCATGGAAATAGAAGGGTTTTTTGAGGGATTCATAGGAGAATTCTCTAAAAGAGGGATTAAACATAGCACTTCTACATTGATCCACACATTTAGGCAAAAAAATGATGAAAGTGCAAGAGATGTTGCAAGAAGATTCAAACAATATTTGGATAGATGCCCTAGGGATGAAAAACCATCAATGCCTAAAAGAGTGTCTTTATTTATAGAGGGCTTAAATAATGCACAATTGAGGACTATGGTTTACTGCAGGAGATGTCATGACCTAGATTCATGTGTGAAGGAAGCCATTGATCTAGAAGACAATAGAGGGAATGATCTTCAATTTTTTTAGCAGTAAAGAAACAATAAATCTAAAATACCTCCAATAGAAGAATTAGTTAATTCCATAGCTAAAGCTTTAGGATCTATAACTAGAGCAGACCTAGTGAATGTTAGGATGACACAAATCAAGAAATGTTATGTGTGTGGAGAGAACTATCCTACACACATGTGTACTCATCAAAAACCACAACACTAGAAGATAGGAGAACATTGAAGTATTGTAATTTAGGACAAATAATACTATAGATGAATGTTTCTACAACAAACTACTTGTGAGGGATGAAAGAAGTTGGAGAAGCTTGGAGAGGCTTGGAAAGTTGAGTTGTCAAGTGGTGAAGTTGGTCTAGCAAACTAGCATAGGACCAAACCTAGCCCTTTGGACATGTAAATGAGGCCTTTTAGGCTTGTGGTTATTGCAATAAAACCCTATAGGTACTTTGGAACATCAACAAGAACAAGTTGATGCAAAATAGATAACATGCACCTTGACTAGCTCACAAAAAACCTTATAAAAATGGATGGAAGTTGTAACTTCAAACACTAAGAGGAGCCATCACAGTAACAATTGGAAAAATTCCTCTAAAGGTCCTATCATACATAAGGTTGGATTGCTAAAATGCATAGAAGCCCTAATCTATAACGGCTATAGAAGGAGCAGTCACTTTAACACTAAACTGGTGTCATCTCAATTTTTCAGGGATGTGCACAGAATGACTACAAGACTGAAAAACTTGCATTTCTCTGAACCTAATGAATCAAATGACATGCAAATTTGTATACATAAATTAAACCATTATACCTTTCCAATGAATGCTTAAACACTGGATTTGGAGCTCTGTAGAGAGTGAAACAATATCTGCAAGTTGATTGAATATGAGGAAGAAGGAGCAAAGAACAGAAATGGCATCAAGCAATGATCAAAGAGTATATGTATTGCTTCAAATAAAAAATCTACTTAATGTAAAAATGTTTTGGAGTCTTTATATAGAATTTTGAGGATATAACCAGGTCTTTTCTTCATGGATTTGAATTTGAAATTAGGCAGGCATGGCAGTTTAGATTGATTGGAATCTTTTCCTACAATGTAGGAAAAGAGAAAGTTGAAGTCATATCTACTTTTTGATTGATTGATTGAAAATCAATCCCAACCACTTCTAACTGGTGGCTTTTACGCCTTTTACTATTTCCTTCTACAAAGATAAATACTTTGGAAATTACATAACGAGGTGATCCTATGATCAAAATCTCAATACAATAAATGAATGCAAATAAAACTCTCCAAGGAGTATATGTGGTATCATTCAAATGATGGATTTGACAAAGATCATGTCCACCTGAAGCATAATGCAAGCTTTTTGTTCCAACTGCTCCCCCTCAAGCTAAAGCATGCTTAAGTCTTCATTCTCTGATAGGTTGAATACCTGCAATAGCTTTGAATCTACAAAGCTTTATCCCATCAAATGCCTTTGTCATCGTGTCTGCTATTTGCTTCTCAATAGGAACAAATGAAATGTCAATTTCCTTTGCCATAAGATTCTCATTTACAAAGTGGTAATGGACTTCTATGTGCTTTGTCCTTGCATGAAAAATTGGATTTGCAACCAAATGCATGGAACTTACATTATCTCCAAGTAAGTGAGGTTTGGAACTTACAAGTTCCAAATCTACGTACAACTCCTTGAGCCATATTGCTTCTTGAGTTGCAATAGTTGGACCTCTATATTCTGCTTTAGTTGAAGATAAAGAAACTGTTTGTCCATGACAACAATTTTGATTTTGCAAATGCTAGGTATCCAAAGGTACTAATTCTATCATCCTTTGCTCTTGCCCAATCTGCATGTGAATAGATTTTGATATCCAAATCTGAAGAGTAAGGATAGTAGATACATTCATTAAGTGTCCCTTTGAGTTACTTGAGTACTCTCTTTTCAACATCCATGTGTGGTCTTCTAGGTGAGTGCATGAAGTGACTAAGCACTCCCACACTATATGATATGTTTGGTCTTGTATGAGTAGTATATATCAAGCTACCAACTAAGCTTTGTTACTCTTTAGGATCATCGATCTACTCACCGTCATAAACACTTAGTTTATGGTTCAATTCCAAAGGTGTACTTGCAAGCTTCATGTTCTCCATTTTGAACTTGACAAGTAGGTATTGAATGTATCTTCTCAGAGTTAGATACATCCCTTCATCTGTATAAATCATTTGCATACCTAAGAAATATGTGAGCTCACCTAGGTCACTAATTTTGAACTCCTCTTGCATGTGTCTCTTGATCCTTTGAATGCTAATAAAATCATCACCTGTCACAGTAATATCATCTACATATATACATAGATAGATAACCTCATTCTGATCCCTTTTGCTGAATAGAGAAGGGTCTGAGTTGCTAGGTTTGAACCCTTGATCTTGAAGGTATGTAGCCAACCTACAATTCCAAGCTCTAGGATCTTGTTTCAATCCATACAATGCTTTCTTAAGTCTACAAACATAAGATGTATGATTAGGGTTTTCAAAACCTGGTGGTTGTGAAATGTATACCTCTTCACTTATCCAACCATTTAGGAATGCATTATTCCAACACTTGGAGGAGTCTCAATTCCTTGTAGTAGCTACACTTATCAATGTTCTAATTGTAGTCATCTTTGCAATTGGTGAGGATGTTTCCTCATAATCTATACCATGAGTTTGTGAGCATCCTTTGGCAACTAATCTTGCCTTGTACCTACAAACTAATTTGAGTATGCATGACCTTGCTTGAGCATCCCTTGCACACCAAAGTGTGAGCCTATCTGTTTCCTCTTGAGTAGTTCCTCCTTTGGATCTTGGAATATGCATTGCTTCATCACATGATACAATCGCATATAGATTTCTTCCTTGCAAATAAGCCTCCATTCTGATTTGCCAAGTAGCATAATTGTTTCTATCAAGCTTCTCACTCATTGATTGAAAGCCATATCCCATCTTGAAGTTGGTCTAATACCACTGAAAGAAGTTGGAGAAGCTTGGAGAGGCTTGGAAAGTTGAGTTATCAAGTGGTAAAGTTGATCCATCAAACTAGCATAGGAGCAGCCCTAGATCTTTGGATTTGAAAATAGGCCTTGTAGGATTGTGGTTAGTGCAATAAAACCCTATACGTACTTCAGACATCAACAAGAATAAGTTGATGCAAAATGGATAACTTGCACCTTGACTAGCTCACAAAACACTTTCTAAAAATGGATGGAAGTTGTGACTTCAAACACTGAGAGCAGCCAACATAGTAAAAATTGGAAAAATTCCTCTTATGGGAGTGTCATACATAGGGTTTTCTTGCTAAAATGCATAAAATACCTAATTAATAACAACTATAGGAGCAATTACCTTAACACTCCTGTTACACTTATGTTTTCCTTGAGCAGCTTTGATGTGAACCTTTTCCCTATACATGGGCACTTTTTACTCTAGTGCTGGCTAGAGGTTTTTTCCCCATGTTACCATGTACTTGATACTCTTATATGTGGTGATACTTTGTACTTAGGGATATTATTCAACTCTTACTTCAGTTCAGTTCATCGTCAATAGAGAGAGCTATTCCAGCCATCGTCTTCTTCGTGTGTCTTGCTGCGTTTGTGCTCCTTGTGTGTGCTTCTTGTGTGTCTCTCGCAATTCTACACACACCCAACAGTGGTATCAACGCAGGTTCAGCTCCTTCTCAAGTTTTGGTTTTTTGTGTCGCGGCACGTGCGCACTTTTAACAATGCAAATCGACTTCGGAGCATAGAACTGTGAATTTCAACAGCCAAGAAACATTTCCACCATGTGTGTTGAGGTTTTACCCCCATTTCGAAGCCATTCGTGCAATCAAAACCGCCATCGGAGTGACGGTTTATGAGCTAAAATTTCAGCACTTATTTCAGCTTTTGTCGAAGTGAAGATTTTGTCACATTCTTGTTCCTTAGTGAAATGGAGGGCAACAATAACTTGTTTGGCATGCTTCAAGCTGAAGATAAGCTTGATGGGACCAACTATCCGATGTGGTCTTACATGATGAAGCATGTTCTTGTTGCAAAACAACTTTGGAACATAGTGGCAGATGTGAAATACCTCTTTCACGTAGAAAAGCATTAAACTCATGTGACATGTATTCACCACCATGATCCGTGCGAAGAGTCAAAAGCTTTTGTGAAGAAAAATTTTCAGCCATAGCTAAAAATGCTTTGAAGCAAGAAAATACCTCATTCTTTGCTTTCATAGGATACGCCCATGTATGGCGAGTAGCATCATCAATGAAGGTAACAAAATATACATGCTTCCCAAAAGATGGAGTCTTGAAGGGACCACATACATCACTATGAACAAGCTGCAATTTTCTTGTAATGTGTGTGTGACTATCTTTTGGAAAAGAAGCACAATGCATTTTTCCAAGAATGCAACCTTCACATGCATGCTTTTCAATGGAATCAAGTGTAGGCAAGCCAATAACCATGTCCTTCTTTTGCAAGTAAAGCAAACTATTGAAGTTCAAGTGACCAAAACGAGCATGCCAAAGCTCCATTTCAGCCATGGAAGAAGTATGAACAACCAAGGCATTCGAGGCAGCCTTCTTGTATGTATCCATGCGATACAAGCCATTACATAATGTACCAGACATCACGATAACATTACCATTGCTGAAATCATGAACCATACACTTATCATCAACAAAGTGTACATGAAGTCCAACTTTGGCAATCAACGGAATTAAAATTAAGTTCTTCTTGATACCGGGCACATACAATGCATTTTTCAAGAGAATCACACCTCCATTTGCAGTCGTAAGCTCGATTTCTCCTACTCCAATGATAGGATAAGAGGCATTGTTTGCACACACCACATGTCCTCCTTTGGGTGCATCTTTCAGAGAGGCAAAAAATCTCTTGCATGATGTTATGTGCTTTGAAGCACCACTATCAAAGAACCAATCCGAATCAGCCTCACTCACAACCATACATTTAGAATGCAAAGAAGCATCATAGTGACATGTAACAACACATGCCCAAAAATCTTGAGCCATGTTAGCTTCATCATTCTTTACATTTGCTGAATTTTCAGCAATAGACATGCCATATTCCTTAGCTTTCTACACTCATCAATAGTATGACTAGCCTTTCGGCAATATTTGCATCTCTTCTTCTTTTGCAAATCACTATCATTAGAGGAATGAGTGGAAGAGGAAGCTTGAGGCTTTGGTTTTGATGAACCCAAAGTTGAACCATACTTGCTTTTCCCCTTTTGTGAGATAGCAAGTGCTTGTGTTCCCTCAATCAAACCACTCCTATTCACTCTAGATTGCTCTTCTTGCAAAAGAAGAGACACAACCTCATCAAATGCATACATATTAGGATTTCCTTTTGCAACCAAATGGAGTGTAGTAGCAAAGCTATGAAAAGATTCCGGTAATCCTTTCAACAATGTAGAAATGCATGATGCATCCGGAATGATCTCATCTATGTTTGTCGATTGCTCTTTCAAGTCCATGATATGTGTCACATACACATCCACCGACTAATTTTCAGCCATACATACATCCTGAAGTTGCTGCCTCTAAGTATGCAACACGTGCTTCATTAGGCACGACATTAAAGATAGTAGATACTGAAAGAACTTGGAGAAGCTGGTAGAAAAGTGAGTTGGGAAGCGACAAAGTTTGGTCTAGCCAACCGGCACAAGAAAAGCTCTTGAGCTTATGGAGTCTCAAATAGACCTTATAGGCATGCGGTAAGTGCAATAAAATGCACTATTGGATCATCAAGGAGAATGAGTTGATACAAAACAGATAGGTTTGCGCATTGACTAGCTCAAAAAACTTATTATCCTTGTATGAGACAATGAACTTCAAATGCTCATAGTGACTAGCATGATTACAATTAGAAAAAAAATCCTTTTTGAGTAGTGATACACATAGGTTGAATGTATAGAATGCACAAGATTACAATAAATAAGCAGAATATTCTTTTGGAATGAACCAGACAACTCAACAATGGTACCTCCTATTTTTCAGAAATGTGCAAATATAGACCCTAAGATAGAAAAAGTGAGATTTCTCCTAATCTGTAGAACCAAATGCTTTGAAAATTTACACATAAACTAGACACTAATGCCTTTCCAATGAGTCCTTTCTCATTCAATTTAGAGCTCTATAGAGAGAGAAGTAGCCTCTGCAAGCTTACTATTGTTGAAGAAGATGATGCAAAAAAATGAAGGAGCAAGACAATGATGGCCTCAAGTGTATGCATATCGCTTCCATGTAATGTACAAGTGATTTGAAGTCTTTATATAGACTCTTGAAGTGATGCACAACTTCTACAAGTGGATTTCGAATTCAAATGAAGGCGGTAAATTTTGTTGGAGGGAATCAATTCACTTTCGTACAATCTAGGAAAAGTGAAGATCAGCTCTCTTTTTCTACTTTTACATGTGTAAAGCTCTAGGCTTTTATAATGGTAAAAGATCCATGAAAAATCTTTAAAAAAAATTACAATAAATGAGCATGGGTAAAAGAACTCTCCAACGGACATTCTTTCGATGTAATCCAAGCGATAGCTTTTGATGTAGATCAAATTCACCTCAAGCATAGTGTAAGCTTGATGTTCCAACAACTCCCCCTCAAGCTAAAGTATGCTTGAGTCTTCATTCTCTAATAGGTTGAATACCTGCCATAGCTTTGAATCTACAAAGCTTTATTCCATCAAGTGCCTTCGTCATCATATCTGCTACTTGCTTTTCAATTGGAACAAAATAAATGTCAATCTCCTTTGCCATGAGCTTCTCCGTAATAAAGTGGTAATGAACCTCTATATGTTTGGTTCTTGCATGGAAAATGGGTTTGCTGCTAGATGCATGGAACTTACATTATCTCCAAATATGTGAGGTTTGGAACTCAAAACTCCCACATCTGTATACAATGCTTTTAACCATATTGCCTCTTGAGTCACTATGGTCAAACCTCTATACTCTGCTTTAGTTGAGGATAAGAAATTGTTGGTTGCTTCTTGGAACTCCATGAAACTAGCTTTGAACCTGGAATTGCTAAATAACCAGAGGTACTTCTTCTATCATCCTTTGCTCCTACCCAATCTGCATCTGAATAGAATTTGATATCCAAATATGAAGAGTAAGGATAGACTATACCTTCATTGATTCTACCTTTGAGATACTTAAGTACTCTCTTAGCTGCATCCAAGTGTGATCTTCTAGGTGAGTGCATGAATTGACTAAGCACTCCCACACTATATGAGATGGCTGACCTTGTATGAGTAGCATATATCAAGCTACCTACCAAGCTTTGATATTCTTTCATGTCTTCAATTTTCTCACCTTTATAAACACTAAGTCTATGATTCATCTCCAAAGGTGTACCTATAGGTTTAGTGTTCTCCATTTTGAACTTAAGAAGTAGATCTTGAATATATCTCCTCTGAATCAAATACATTCCTTCATCTATGTATATGACCTGCATACCTAGGAAATATGTCAGCTCACCTAAGTCACTGATTTTGAACTCCTCTTGCATGTGTCTCTTGATCCTTTGAATGCCATTCAGGTTATCACATGTCAAAAAAATATCTTCTACATATACTCATAGATAGATAACCTCATTGTGATCCCTTTTGATGAATATAGAAGGATATGAGTTGCTAGGTGTGAACCCTTGATCTTGAAGGTATGTAACCAACCTGTAATTCCATGCTCTATTAGCTTGTTTCAATCCATACAATGCTTTCTTAAGTCTGCAAACATAAGATGCATGATTAGGGTTTTCAAAACCTAGAGGTTGTGACATGTGTACCTCTTCACTCATCCAACCATTTAGAAATGCATTTTCTACATCAAGTTGGAGGATTCTCCAATTTCTTGCAGCAACTACACTTATCAATGTCTTGATTGTAGTCATCTTTGCAACTGGTGAGAATGTTTCCTCATAGTATATACCATGAGTTCGTGAGCACCCTTTGACAAATAATCTTGCCTTGTACCTACAAATTGATCCATCTGAGTTTCTTTTAACTTTATATACCCATCTGCAACCAATTACCTTTTGATTGGATGACATTGGAACCAAATCCCAAGTGTCCATCTCCCTCAATGCATCTATTTCTTCTTTCATGACCTTTTCCCAATTAGGGTTTCCCTTTGCCTCCTCATAGGTTGAGAATTATTCTAAAACTCAATCTTTTGCCAAGTAGATTGAATCCTTTGTAACAAATGTGGAATCTTTCATCTTGATCACCATCCGTACCACTTCTTGGATCCTAGACTTGTGTATCACGCTTGCTTCCTAATTGATGAGAATCAGAATCAAGATCATATGGTAGAGTTACCTTTTGTTTGTCTTCATCATACCAAGACCTGTGTTCTTCAAACACAACATCTATACTTGTAGTGAATTTCTTGGTTGAAGAATTATAGAACCTCTAACCCATTTGAGTTGAGTCATACCCAATAAACACTCCCTTTGTTGCCCTTTCATCTAGCTTACCTCTTATTTATGATGGTGCACAAACATAAGCTAAACAACCAAACACCTTGCAATGTCCAAGACTAGGTCTTCTTCCATGCCATGCTTCATAAGGAGTCATACCATGAAGTGATTTGGATGCTAGTTTATTGACAAGGTACACCGCAGTTGAAACAGCCTTTGCCCATAGATAATGTGGCAATCTCTTCTCTGCAAGCATTGTTTTAGCTGATCCAACCAATTTCTTGTTTCTCCTCTTCGCAATTCCATTCCATTTAGGAGTACTTGGTAGTCACCTCCCTTTTGATACCTTTATCCTAGAAGAACTCATCAAATTCTTTGGAGAAATATTCTCTCCCTCCATCAGATCTAAGCTTCTTGAGTGATCTACCTGTATAATTCTCCACATGTCCTAGATACTTTATGAAGCAATCAAACGCTTCATTCCTACTCTTGATAAAGTAGAGAATAGTCCATCTACTATGTTCATCAATGAATGAGACATAATACCTTGATCCTGCCAATGAAGGTTCTTGACTTGGTCCCCATACATTTGTATGTACTAAGTCCAATAAGTTGTTGTGGATGTAGCCTTTGTGTTTGAATGGTTGTCTTTGTGCCTTCCCAATCTGACATGCATCACATCTATTGATCATGTGATGCTTTGATATGTTTGGCAGTCCAATAACACTTTGATCCCTGCATATATCCTTCATGGTTCTTTGATTCACATGAGCAAGTCTCTTATGCCACACTTCAAGCTCACTTAGGGTTTGAGACATGTTAGTCAACCGACGGGTTGGGACAGGTGTAACAGAAATCTTTGTAAAACACGCACGAAAGGTAGTTACGCGCATATTTGTAAATCTATATAAAGAAATGAAAAGAAGTGCTTGAGAGCGCAGGGAGCACGGGGATTCGGGCCTATTTTTGTGTTATCACCAGACTGTTCGTCTGGTTGTCTGTCTGAATGTTGCGGCAGTGTGAGTTGTTTAGTTTCTGAGGACTCTGGTACATTTTTTGCGCAGGCGAAAAAACACCTTATTTTGGCGAAGATTTGGCTCATTCCGGTGATATTTCGGTAACAAAATCGCAGTCTTCCGGCGACGGTTTACCATTTCTTGGTGAATCTTCAGCCCAGTCACCACTATTGGGAGTAAGCTTTCCTACATTTGACATCAGAAAGGAAGGTAGCTTGTTCAAGACCGAGATTCAAAGCATACTGAACAAGATTATCGAACCAGAAAGTGCACAGTCCGACGATACAGATTCCGGTAGTTCAGATATTCAACCCCGAGATACAGAAGATAGTCACAATACACTCGCCATGAACGGACAACAACAACAACAACAACAGCAGCAGCAGCAACAACAACAGCTATGTCCACCCAGGCCACCTCCAACAGGAGTAACGTACACTAAATTTGGTGGATTCCCAGGAGATAACCCGGATGCTCATGTACGCACATTCGAGATAAGCTACGCAGTTCTCAACCATCCACCTAATCTGGCGTATAAGGCTATTGTTTTTCAATCGACATTGGTCAACGAAGCAGCTAGATGGCTTACAGAATATGATATTAATCACTTCGGCACCTATGAAGCAGTACGAGATGCCTTTTTGTAGAGATTCAGGCTAAAGAAGAATCCAGCCAAAATTTTTGACTACCTGCAAAACAATAGATAGAAAATAAATCAAACTGTACAGGAGTACGCTACTCTATTCAGGACGCATCTAAGGCAGTTACCACCAGCACACGCCAACCTACCGGACAATGTTATTACTCAGTGGTTTATCAATGGATTGATCCCGCAACTTAAACAGATTATGATTATACGCTGTGTAGGAGCTATGATGCTCCACGCAGTGATTGCCATGGCTTTACAGCTAGGAAACAAGGTTGGAGGATTTACAGAAGATCTAGAGTGGCTAAAAACAAATAGAAATGTCGCCGAAGATATGACTAGACAAGTATATTGCATCACATGCAAGAATTTAGGCCATACTAGTGCCACTTGTGCACTTAATCAGTTATTCTGTGCTATCTGCAACACTACCGGACACACCACCGAAAACTGCGCATATAACGCCAAAGTGCAGGGAACAGCGACTGTCAATGCAATTATACAGGAACCACGGCAGCCAGCCAATCACTATGTGCCTCCGCAAATGAGAAACAACCAGCAACAAGGATATCGAAATTACAGAGGACAGAGAATCCCAATCTGCCACCACCGCGCTGTCATTTCTGTGGTGAATTTGGTCACATTAGAAGATTCTGTAAGGATGCAGCTGAATATGATCAGAGGAAGAAGGAACGTCAAAATCCAATGGCTAATATGGTACAAATCACACCAGTGGAAACGCAAGCTGCAGTAATTCAGACCCGCTCCGGCAAACAACTGCAGCCTGCAGCAGAAATATTTGAACCAGGTATACGTGAACAACAAAGGATGTACAACAAGGCTAGTCAATGGACCACCACAGAACCTCCAGTCTTCCCAGATCCTATTCCGATGACCCAGAATCCAATAACTGAAGAAGGAACACAACAACAGGATTCCAATTCAGCAGCAGGCACATCATCAGCAGCAGGCACATCAGCTTCAGCAGGCGCATCATCTTCAGAATCTGTGGAAACAATCCAATCACAAAAGGCCTGGGAAATTTTATCGAAAGCATCTATCACTCTGCCTCTGGGCCAGCTACTTGCATTAGTACCGAGAGTTCGGCAACAATTCCAACAGCAGTTCAGCCCTGTGCCTTCTTGTATTCCAGCAACGGCAACAGTGCAACCGGAACCTGATTCTACGGTCGATCGTTCAGTTCCTTTAATCACGGTATGGTATAAAAATCACAAAATCACACAGGTGCTAATTGATGGAGGATCTGGTGTCAACATTTCTACTGCTGCACTATGTAAAAAGTTAGGGTGGACCAACATCGAACCAGTTCAGTTTTTTATCAGAATGGCCGACCAATCAAGAGTCCATCCCGTAGGACTTGTACGAAATGTACCCATAACTTTACAAGGTACCACATTTAAGATGACCTTTGTCATACTAGAATTACCGGAATCCACCCTTGATTATAATCTCCTTTTTGGCCGACCTTGGCTAAAGCACGCTAAGGTGATACAAGATTGGTCTGCACAGGAACTCACTTTCAAAGACAACAATCATAAATATGTTGTAAAATTAGATGCTATACAGCCTTGCGAACTACATGCTAGACCAAATTTCGCAGAACCAGTCCATATGCTAGATGGATTGTCAGATGATGAAGAAGAAGAGTTTCTGAAAAATAACATTGACTTGATTTCCCTAGGAACTGTTGATCTACAATCTGTTGTAGATAACTGAAATCCTACAGTTTGTACGATGATGACTGTAACAGAAGAAGATAAGAAGGAAGATACTGCTGTTATAAATGACGCTCAACTGCAACAACTTTTAAGCCAGCTGACAATACAGAGAAGCCCCGACAATTTTATGTTCCAGAAGATCAGTTGATCACTTATAATTTAGGTGATGAAGATCATCCGCGTCCTGTGAAGATAAAGCAAAACTTATCGGAAACATTTCAAGCAGGCTTAATCCAGCTACTCCGAGAATTCTCCGACGTCTTTGCATGGGATTACAAAGATATGAAAGGATTGGACCCGTGCATCTATCAACACAGAGTCATGCTGAAGCCCGAAGCAAAACCAAACAAACAACCCAGCTACCGGATGAATCCAAACTATGCATCACAGGTAAAGGCAGAACTTGATAGGCTACTTAAAGTCGGATTTATTGTACCAATAGAACATGCTAAATGGATCTCACCAATTGTTATTGTCCCGAAAAAGAATAAGCAATTGCGAATATGTGTAGATTACCGGAAACTGAATGCAGCTACAGCGCCTGATCCTTTTTCGATCCCTTTTCTTGACACAATGCTTGATAGAGTAGCAGGACATGAAATGTATTCATTCCTAGACGGGTACAGTGGATATAATCAAGTTAGAATGGCTGAACAGGATATACCAAAGACTGCCTTATTACCAACTGGGGTGTATTTGCTTGTACTGTTATGTGGTTTGGATTAAGAAATGCCCCAAGTACATTCCAAAGGTGCATGCAGGAAATATTTTCTCCTTACCTTACTTCTTTTATGCAAGTATATCTTGATGATTTTTCAATTTTTGATAAAATGATAGCACACCTGTTCCATTTACGGTGCTGCTTTCAGAAATGCAGAGAATATAGACTCTGTTTGAACCCAAACAAATCTGTGTTTGCGGTTTCATGTGGCAAGTTACTCGGTCATATTGTATCTGCACAAGGTATACAGGTAGATCCAGATAAAATTTCAGCTGTGTTAGAAGCTCTAGTGCCCACTACACCGAAGGAAGTAATGCGCTTCATGGGCCAAGTAAGATGGCATGGTCGACACTTACGATGGCTTGCTCACTTGGCAATACCACTAAACAGATTAATCACCAAAACTCCTCGACAGTTTGAGTGGACTCAGGAATGTCAGATAGCATTTGATCGCTTAAAATGTTTATTAACACAGGTTCCCATCTTACAGCCTCCGGACTGGGATCGCCCATTTCATGTATTTGTTGATGCTTCAGATATAGCAATAGGGAGCGTTTTAATGCAACAAACTGATAAGTGGTTCAGACCAGTATACTATGCAAGTCGAAGATTAGCCCCTGCTGAAAAGAATTACTCTGTAACAGAAAGAGAATGTCTAGGACTAGTATATTCTGTCAAGAAATTTAGACACTATTTGCTGGGCCGTAGATTTACTTTTCATGTAGATCACGCTGCACTTGTTTAGCTGGTTCAGCAACAGCGTCTAGGAGGTCGATTAGCACCATGGGTTCTGCTTTTACAGGAGTT
This sequence comes from Ceratopteris richardii, assembly GCA_020310875.1. Classification (NCBI taxonomy): domain Eukaryota; kingdom Viridiplantae; phylum Streptophyta; class Polypodiopsida; order Polypodiales; family Pteridaceae; genus Ceratopteris; species Ceratopteris richardii. The sequence goes on along the minus strand of CM035419.1, from coordinate 109,203,388 downwards.
TGACTACGAAGTCATTCATCGGCCAGGCAGTTCACATGCCTTAGCAGATTTCCTCTCCCGCTTAGATTCCGGTGAAGCTCCGGTAGGTATAGATGACACCACTCTTGCAAACAGACTTAACACACCGAAAAATTTTGCAAAGCGGTCTCTGGTGGCCTACTATGAACAGAGATGTGTCACAGTTTGTCAAACAATGTGATAACTGTCAGAGATCTGGACAGCCCCTGCAACGTCATCTTTTCCCTCTGCAACCCATCTTACCACTGGAACCTTTCCAGAAGTGGGGTCTAGATTTTATCGGTCCAATTACACCTCCAACAGTCCTCAGTAATAATCGTTATATACTGACCTGTACAGACTATGCAACCAGATGGGCAGAAGCCTGGGCTTTACGATCTGCTACAGCTGTTGCAGTAGCAAAGTGTCTGCTAACCGATGTCTTTCCATGTTTTGGTTTACCACTGGAGCTTGTTTCAGATCAAGGCGCTCATTTTTTAAACAATTTAATGAAAGCACTTACACAGTCATTCCAGGTCACGCATAAGTTTAGTTCTCCTTATTATCCTCGTGCTAATGGTTTGGCTGAAAGTACAAACAAATCCCTGTTGAGCATGCTTCGGAAATTGATTATGGAAACACCGGAAAGATGGGATCAACTGTTGCCTGCAGTATTATGGGCATATTGAACTACATACAAGGTAACAACAGGATTAACACCTTTCAAACTAGCTTATGGATTAGAAGCAATAGCACCAATGGAAATCATTGTGCCTAGTTTACGAGTAGCCATCAATCAGAAACTGCTACCGGAAGAATCACTGTCATTTCGGTTAGATACACTCAAAGGATTAGACGAGCATCGATGGCACAGCTTTTTAACTATGCAGGAAGTACAACTAAGACAGGCTCGACACTTGAACACTCCAGTTTTTACGGTGGGACAACTTGTCCTTTTTTATAATGCAAAGTCGAATCGGTCTGCTGGTAAATTCAAATTACGATGGTATGGCCCTTACCAGATTTCAGAACAAGTGGGCCCAGCAACTTTTCGGTTGACTACGTTGACCGGAAACCCTCTTCCAAAAATCATCAACGGTTCGAAGCTGCGGCCGTATCAACACACAGCAAACCCGTACTGAAACATTTTGCGATTGGCCGCGTTTTTTGGAGTTCACTTTTCTTTTCTTTTCTTTTCTTTTTGTGTGTGTTTAATAAACAAGTCTGTAAATATCCACGTTTTGAAACCTATTTATGTCCACAACCTCCCTGCCCTTGCCAACTACTCACGCATGCACACCGTAGTTAAAAAATTATCATTTCAATACCCCGCGATGATTAATCATCCTTCATTGCTCTCCCCGACAAAGCATCTACTTAACCCTCTCCAGTTCGCCGAAAAACGCTATTGTGTTTGTGTGATTGTGCTCTATGTTTACCCTGTGCTCTGCGTGTTTGTGTCTACCATCGTCTTGTGCGCCATGGAAGCCTTGGCTAACTACGCTGCTTTCCGTGACGGTCTCCCTACTGAGGTAGGGGAGTACCTGCGCATACGTGGGTTGGCAAACTTCGCTGAACTGCCTTGGCATTCAGTGGAGTCCCACCCATTCTTCGCCAACATCATCTCCGCCATCGCCAACACCCCCGCCAATGAGCAAAGATGGGCTATCACTTCCTTACCCTCCCGAACACTTATCACATTCCAAGCCTTTGCAGAAGCTTTTAGACTCCCGTCGCAAGGCTGAGAAAATGGCCCAAGCCTGACAGTTGCTCGAATGATTGAGCTATTTCCTAGATATTCGTCTAACGAGTATGCAATCCTCTGCCGACCGGAACCAAAACGATCAGCCCTCCAATTTTTAGTAGCCGTACTCGACCTCCAAAAATGCACATATGGAATATCCCGCCCTTTCTACTCTGCCATAGAATTAGCCACACGAGAACCAGTGAACTTCGCCTCTTTCTTCTTCCACCGCATCCACAAAGAATGCGTAGCTATCATGAAACAGGTAAACAAAGGAGGCACGCCGAGATCCAGACTACCACACATCATTTCATTTCTCTTTCCGGCCATACTCGCATTGCAACCACCACCCAGGGGACCAGTTCTACGACATGAAGAGTCAGTGCAACTGTGGGACGACGAAGAAGGAGACGAAGAGGAATTAAACCAACTGTTCCGAAGAAAAAGAATAAGGATTAGCTCTTCTGAAAGCGAAGCACAAGGATCTGCAGGAGGGAACAATGAGGGCGACAAAGAAGAGGATAAGCAAGAAGAAGAAACGTTCCACGACACCACAACATCCATGCAAAACAAATCTTTTGCACAATCGTCCCAAGAACAACAAGAGGAAAAACATACAAAAGCTAACACATCATCGACCGAAGAAGAATCACAGCAGGAGTCTCAAGGAGAACAACAGATAGATGAAGAACAAGCTACTAAGGAAGCACTGGACAGACTGCTAAAGGCAGTGGAATCCACAATCGCAGAGCAACAAGCCGCCAATCAGGTAACAAATCAAACCATCCTTCCCATTCCCCCACCGGAACCACCCATCATCCCCATCCAGCCCATTTACCCTCAACGCATCCTCTTCCCAACAACTCCTCAATGCATCCTCTTCCCAACCACGACCCCAGTTACCCCTCCCTTCCATCCTAATACTGGTCCGAACTGGCCAATATGGGTCAAGTTCTGATCAATTTATCTCAGCAACTGCCCATCCACATGAAAGCAGCCACAGACAGTATCCGCAACGCGCTACAACATAAAGTTGACATGCTAGAAGCTGACATCAGCCCCCTACAGGAAGAAGTGCTAATCACTAAAGCCGAAAACCAAACCTTGCAAGAACAATTGAAGGAATTACAGGTAAAACTCACCAAACAGGAGATGCTGATCAATCAGAGAGATGCGGCAATGGCAGCACTTACAGAAAAAGAAGAACTACTGCAAATTGCCAATGAGGAAATCAATAAAATGAAGCAAGACATACAGGACAAGGAAGACGCCCGAATCGCATTGGGGAATCTACTAGAAGAAACCAGAAAGCAATTACAAGAATTGGTGCAGCAGAGTCAAGAACAGCAGTTGCAGCAGAAAAGAACAGAAGAAGAACTGCACAGAACCAACGAAAATTTGAAAGACGTAAATAATATGCTCAAGCACTACCTAACAAAGGAAGGACAGACACAGAAGCTCATTGCCAATCTCAAACGCGAGAAGGAATCATACATCAGGACTGTAGATTTTCAAGTTCAGGAGATCGAGAGGCACGAAAACCAACTAGCAAACATTAAAGAAAGAGTACAGAAGATGGAGCAACAACTCGAGGAAATGAAGACGTCCAGAGATGCTGCATTGGCCAATGACTTTTATTTGCAAGAGGCCTTTCTGCAAACGCAAGCAGAAATTTTGTTAACCAAAGCCATAGCCATAAGCTCTGTTAGAGTAGATGCCCAGGTATTAGAACCCCATACATTAAAACAATTATTAGAAACCCTTAAGAAAAAGATCACCCGCACATTTAGATTAGCCCGAAACATGTACTTAGAAGGAATAGTCGATGAGCAGTAATTTTGTAAAAACTTGCGGGTTCGAGTCCACCGTGCGTGCCAGTGTTAGTCGGCCGACAGGTTGGGACAGGTGTAACGAAAATCTTTGTAAAACACGCGCGAAAGGTAGTTACGCGCATATTTGTAAATCTATATAAAGCAATGAAAAGAAGTGCTCGAGAGCGCAGGGAGCGCGGGAATTTGGGCCTATTTTTGTGTTATCACCAGACTGTTCGTCTGGTTGTCTGTTTGAATGTTGCGGCAGTGTGAGTTTGTTTAGTTTCTGAGGACTCTGGTACGTTGTGTGTATCTGTGTTGTTCTTTCTTGATTGAGTTTGCACAGTGAACCTTAATTATAACCTGTAACTCATCGGATCATTGCCGAGAGGGGCGGTTTTCGGATCAATTCTGAGTAGCGCCAGACTGTTCGTCTGGTTGAATGTCTGAGTGTTGTTGTAGTGTGTCTTGTCTAAGCTCTGCGTACTCTATTGTACTTCTGTGTTGTCATCTGTCAATCTTGGTTACGCTGTGAATCTAATTCCATTCAGTACGTCGTTGGATCGTTGTCTGAAAGAGTTACTGTGGATCGTTGTGACAAATTGTTATGTTAAGATGTACGACGTAGTGCTCATCTCCCTGTTGAACTGCTAAGTATTGATAAGTCTGTGTGAATGTAGTAATCTTTCCCTAAGAACGTTGTGAAGAAGTAGTGTTGTTCTCGATCTGCACTTGTGCGGTGAGAATTACCTATAGTTAAGGGTAATTCCAGTGTGTATTATCTTCAGATCTGTAGGTGGAAACCGTAGGTACCTTCTGTGATCCGGTTGCTTGATTGTGAGCGCTGTCGTGGTGAAGGTTGGACTACTGTACTGTTACAATAGCCTATTAGTCTGAAGTAATTCGGTACCAAGGTACAGATACGTCTAGTACAGTCTAATTGTTACTAGTAGCTGAGCTAAGACTGTGATGGCACTATCTAAGGACAGTAGATTCAGATAGAACTATCAATAGCATTTTATTGTTGCAACTGAATTAGTTATTTTGGGAACTAAGTACAGGGCCTCTGTCTAACAGACCCCTACCACTCCCAAGAACCCACGATTCGTTGACACGTGCTGACAGTTAGAACAACGCATTAATTCAACACTGGCCTTAACATTGGCCGTTATGTCCACCATGTTAACAGACACAAACGTGAATAGAGCTATGTTACTAGTTTCTCCTACTTCAAAAGTAAAGAGCCTACCATGCTTCTCACCTTTGGCTATCTTCTTGAAGCCTTGACATGGATCTTCCACAAAAGCTCCATGTTAGGTGAACCTAACTTGCAAGCCCTTTTCAGCTATTTGACCTACACTTAATAGGTTTTTAGTGATAGTGGGTACATAGAGAACCTTACTCAAAATGTTTGTCCTCCCATTGGAAGCTTTGGCATTACCAATCTTCTCCACAGTGTGCTTTGTGTCTTCCCTTGTTTAAGCTTAATCTCTATGCTTTGGAATTTCCAAATCAAATAGAAGAGCAATGTTGCCTACAACATGATTTGAACATCCTGAACCTATGTAGAACAAATGATCATCTTATTTACCTTCTCTGTGGCTTAGATTGATTAGAAGCAATGAGTCTTCATGTGGTTGATCTTCTGAATAATTGTTGAAGTCCGTTTTGTTATAGCATCTATTGTTATTGTTGAAGTTGTGTCCACCTTTGCCTCTTTTGTTTCCATATCCACCTCTTCCACTTCCTTTCTCGGTCTTCCCATTGAACCAGCAATTCTCAGTGGTGTGGTTGGTCTTATCATAGATGGCACAAGGTTGAACATTCTAAACTTTGGCTTTGTCATGCTTTGGTCCTTTCTTCTTCCCTTTCCACTTGCTCTTGATTGTGAAGGTGGCTTGGGAAGTCTCCTCTTCATCTTCTTCCTTCTTCTTGCCTTTAAGCTTCTTATCCTTCTTATCTGCATATAGAGCACTAGTTGAGTTACCATGATAGGAGTTACCTTCCTTTTTGCTATTGTTGGCCTCTTGATTGAAGAGTTGTCAAAGAAAGATGTTGAAGTCAAGAGTTTGCACATCCATGATGAGATTATAAGGCGTGGTGAAGGATTTCCATTGCTTATCACTTTGAATCCCATTGAGAATTTTCCTCATGATAGTGTCTTCTTCAGTCATCTCTGCAATGGATGGTAACTAATCCGCAACCTCCTTGACCTTGGTAGCAAACTTTTTGATGGTTTGTTTAGGTGGTTTCTTCATTTGGTTGAGGTCATTCCAAAGATTATTCTTTCTTGCTTTGGTACTAGCAGAAAAGAAAGTCTCTAGGACATCCCAAGTCTCTTGGGATGTCTTGCATCCTCTAATATGTGGTAATAGAGACTCACAGATAGATTTTAGTATGTACAACCTTTCTTGAGCATCCCGTTCACACCAAAGTGTGAGCTTATCTGCCTCCTCTTGTGTAGGTCCTCTTTTGGATCTTGGAATAGGCATAACTTCATCACCTACTATGATTCCATAAAGATTTCTACATTGCAAATAGGCCTCCATTCTGATTTTCCAAGCCAGGTAGTTGTGTTTCTCAATCATTGAGGGAAAGTTGCCACCCATCTTGATCTAGCTCTGATACCACTGAAAGAACTTGGAGAAGCTTGTAGGAGGTAGAAAAGTGAGTTGCGTGCAATGAAGTTTGGTCTAGACAACCAACACAAGACCAGCCCTTGAGCTTATGGAGACTCAAATAGACTTTTTAGGCATGTGATAAGTGCAATAAAATGCACTATGTACTTTGGAGCATCAAGGAGAAAGAGTCGATACAAAACAGATAGGTTTGCACATTGACTAGCTCAAAAAACTAACTATCTTTGGATGAGACAATGAACTTCAGATGCTCATAGCGACCAGCATGATTACAATTAGAAAGAATACTTTTAGAGGAGTGATACACATAGGGTTGAGTGTATAGAATGAACAAGAGTACAAGAAATAAGCAAAATGTGATTTTGGGATGAACCAGACACTCAATAGTGGTACCTCCTATTTTTTAGGAATGCATAGAGATAGACCCCAAGATAGCAAAACTAGGATTTCTCCCAATCTACTAAACAAAATGCTTTGGAACATTACACACATAAACTAGACACTAACAGCTTTCCAATGAGTTCTTTCTCATCCAATTTGAAGCTCATTATAGAGAGCAGCAGCCTCTGCAAACTTATTATTGTTGAAGAAGATGATGCAGAAAAATGAAGGAGCAAGACAATCATGGCCACAGGTGTATCTATATTGCTTCCATGTAATTTAAAAATGATTTTAAGTCTTTATATAGACTCTTGAAGTGTTCCACAAATTTGACAAGTGGATTTTGAATTCAAATGAAAGCGGGAAAGGTCGTTGGAGGGAATCAATTCACTTTCCTACAATCTAGGAAAAGTGAAGATCTAGTTTGATCTACTTTTAGGTGATTGATTGATTCATTGATTCAACTCAACCATCTCAAATTCTTGGAAGATTAGAGCTCTTTTTTTACTTTTATATGTGTAAAGCTCTAGGCTTTTACAATGGTAAAATACCCATGAAAAAATATTTTAAAAAAAATACAATAGATGAGCATATGTAAAAGAACTCTACAATGGATATTCTTTCGACATAATCCAAGCGATAGCTTTTGATGTAGATCAAATAAACCTCAAGCATAGTGTAAGCTTGATGTTCCAACAGATACCTTCATTAAATGTCCCTTTGAGGTACTTGAGTACTCTCTTTGCAACATCCATGTGTAGTCTTCTAGGCGAGTGCATGGATTGACTAAGCACTCCCACATTATATGATATGTCTGGTCTTGTGTGAGTAGCATATATCAAGTTACCACCTAATCTTTGATAATCTTTAGGATCATCAATCTGCTCACCTTCATAAACACTTAGTTTATGGTTCAATTCCAAAGGTGTACCTACAAGCTTTGTGTTCTCCATTTTTGAACTTGACAAGTAGGTCTTGAATGTATCTTCTTTGAGTTAGATACATCCCTTCATCTGTATAAATCACTTGCATATCTAAGAAATATGTGAGCTCATCTAAGTAACTGATTTTGAACTCCTCTTGCATCTATCTCTTGATCCTTTGAATACCATTTAGATCATCACCTATCACAATAATACATCTACATATACACATAGATAGATAACCTCATTGTGATCCCATATCAAGGTGTGATTCCAAGGCACAAATATGTGTCATGAATGCTTTTTTGCAATCATTTAGCCACTTAAAGTGGGTTAATAGACCATATAGGGGCTTTTCTACTATGGCATACATGTGGATAATTCATCAATGGTATCTGCAATTTCATCGATCTTGGTAGATCTAAGATTGCCTTGATTTTTATGTTTATCAATAGAAATCTATTCTTACAAAGAATATGGGATAGAATTTTGCCTTATCTCACCATGAATACATACTTCTTTGGATTTAATCACACTCTATATTGCCTACACTTGTCAAATAATCTCCATGGTTTGGAAATATGGTTTGTTCTTTGAGGTGAGTAGGCACATAAGCCATTAGCATATACTACCATGCCCTTTCTCAAGAACTCTTTGAATACATGACATGTTAACCTTTGGAAAGTGGCATGAGCATTTTTCAAGACAAAATGCATGACCCTAAAAGCATAGATGCACCATTCAATAGGAAAGGTGCTCTTGTGATGGTCCGTGGGGGCAATAACTATCTAATTATAGCTTGAAAATCCATCAAGGAAGTTGTACACTTCCGTGCATGTTACTCTTTCCACTAAATGGTCAATAATAGGGAGTGGAGAACTGTCTGATAGTCGGGGCATCAACTTTCTTCAAGTTGATGCAGATTGCAAGCTTCCCATTTTTTTTGGTACTAGCACTATGGAGATAGCCATTCAGTGCAATCTATTTCATAAATGATTCCTACCACTAGTACTTTTTCTATCTCTTCCTAGATTTTGGTTGAATAGACATCATTGTATGTATAGGGTTTTTTCTTGGAAGGTCTATCCTCTAGAGTCATAGGGATCCTATGTGAGCAGATCTCTGAATCTACTCCTTTCAAATCTTTGTATGTCTAGGCAAAGACACATCTATATTCTTATAGTAACTGAGTCAATTATTGTTCCTGTTCTAGTGAAAGTGCATCTCTCTCCATCCTCTTCTTTTCACTAGCACTTTCTTCATAGTCCATTCCATCAAGTGCCTCTCTCCTAGGTATCTGAATGGTTGTCCTTGTTTCTTCCACTTATATCTTCTAAAGTTCTATGGTGCTTCAAAGTAATCTCTTATTCTATTTTTTTCAATATTACAAACTTGGTGTGTAGGCCATTCCTCTATGGAAAATACATTAGAGTACTCACCATAAGATCTTGCACCTAATTCCACCAAATATATTTTTCTTATTCAAAATTTAGCTCCATAATAATACTTGCATTGCAGCTTTGCCTTCTTCATTTCCTCCATGGTCTTGAATTTGTCCTCTACCACCCTTCACATTTTACATCTTAAGGTAGGAGCATGAAGGTAGTCAGACTTATGTCCATACTCACGTGTGTAGTTACATAGAGTGGCAAGACTAATTGCATCATCAACTTCTACACTTAGGCTCAACTCCTCTTCCATTTTTGCACTAGACTCTATTAATTGTTGATCTTTAGAGGCATCAAACTATGTGAAAGGAGGTTCAACTTCCTCTTCCTTTTCCCTTCTAGACACTCAAACCTCAACCTAAATATCTTGAGATCGTGATGCTGGTATCAAAGAGTTGATGTCACTACCATCAACCTCCACATGAGGTTCATTATTAGCCATGAATTGTTCCTATTTCGGTAGTACATTAGGTTTTGGAGTTTATAAACATGTTTATAATTTCTCTTATGTATTTCTAGTTCCAAGAATGGGGCTTGGTGGTTTTTCTAGCATAGCTTGAGCAACCTCAATCAATATTTAAAAAATTCCAATCTCCATTTCTCCAGGTTTCCCTTTGGATAACACTTTCATGTTGCTCAAGGCTACATCTTGCCACTATTCTTGACCAATAAGATTTCAAAAGAATATCCAAACCTTATGGCTTAGGACTGATTAGAATTGAACATTCCTGATTCTGCATTTGACTTTCCTTCATCACATCTTCCACTTTTTCTCTTTTAGGTTCACCTTAGTTTGATAGAGATTCTTTTTGCATTGAGGGTCTTCATCCTTCCTTCAAATTCCTTGCCCATTCGGTCCTAATCTTCTCTCTCCTATTCTACCATATTTGAGCTTTCTTCTATTATTGTTAATGCTGATGTGAAAGGCCAAATGGCCACCGGACAAGCTACAATCTTGTGGTGTTTGAGGAGGGGGTTGTAAATTCAGCCTTTCAGTGCCATTTTACTGCACATATTGAGTGCATGCACACACACACATACACACACTATGTATGCTTTTGTGGATACTACTTATATATGTCCATGTCTTCATTGATATAGTGGTTACATCTTTGCGTAAAGCCTTTGACATTGATAAAGAGGGTCGTGGTGATGTTTTTTAAATGAGAGACACCAAAATGTCGGGGTCTCTTCGATGATGTAGGTGGAAGACTTACCCAACCTCGCCATAGGAGATGTATGCTAGTTGTTCATAGGTGCTTGATAAGTGTGGTTTACTTCTTTGGTTAAGTGGTTATTTGCAATGGAGTCAGTGATTCACTATACAGGTTTACATGTCAGTACTTGCAGTTTAATGAGTTTTTTGAGATTAGTCATATGCTTATTTTGCAAATGAGACTTTGGCAAAAAAATTTCAAGTTTTTTGTTTTTCAACTATATGGTGGTCAATTCTACTCCTTGATAGACTTATTGGTGTGACCACATATATTCTCACGTAATCCTCTTGGTTGATCATTGTTGTTCATTAGTCCATTTTTTTGGGGAAACATTGTTGAATTTTTTCCAAAATTTGACACTTGGTCATACTTTTTGAGCCTTAGTGATGTTTGGACTATTCTAGATCCATTTTCATTGTAGTGAGTTCTCTATCATCATGGCATCAAAAAGTGGTACTAGTGTCAGTGTTCCGAGGAGGAGTTATAACTTGCCAAGCAAAGAACATTTTGAGATCTAAAGATTTAATGGCACAAAATTTGTTCTATGGAAGAATTAGATTAAAGATGTGCTGATTGAGTGGAGATAGTGAAAGCCAATAAATGGAATCTCAAAGAATCCTTTTGATATCAATGATGATGATTGGGATGATTTGGATGAAATGGCTAGGTCTACCATTCAATAACACCTAGCAGATAATGTTTACTTTACAATAGTGTAGAGGAGCTTTGGAAGAAGTTATACAATACATATGAAAAATAAATGACATCAAATAAAGTGTACATATTCTCTCAATTATAGGCTCAAAAAATGGAGATGGATAATGAAATGAAAGAGATCTTGTTGCAATGCAGCTTGCCATGATCATGGGTTGCATTTTGCACAATGATTAGCAATAGTGAACCTAATGGTAAACTAGTCTATGATGACATATGTGGAGCACTCTTGAGTGAGGATATTCGTAGAAAGTCTATGGTTGACACTTAGAGTGGAGATGCATGTAATGTTCATGATTCTTACAAAGGAGAGAATCAACAACATGGATGGAGAAAGAACAAGGAAAATAATGTTCAATGGAATAAGAGTAGAAGTAAATCAAGGAAAAGGGATATGGAATGCCATTATCTTCATAAGAAAGGATACATGAAGAAATATTGCTATGCGTTAAAGAATGCTAAAGGACAAAATGTTGATGGGCATGTTAAAAAGTTATCTGGACCATCTAATTTGATTGTGATGATTGAAGAAATTAATCGATTTTCAATGGTGCTGATGTGTTGAAACTTGGTAGTATTGTGTCCATTGAAGCTCTTATGGCCTATTCTCTTTCCCACATGTGGTTGCTAGATTTTGGTGCCTCTTTTCATGTGACACCACAAGAGAGGTTCTCTAATTATGCAAAAAAATGTCTTAGTACTGTGAGACTTTATGAATCTTACTAGTGTGACATTGCTAGGATTGGAGATGTGGTTGTGCAGTTCATTGATGGTCCAAAATTTACTATGCATAATGTATGCCATATACGTCAATTATCATGTAGTTTGATGTGAGTTGATCAACTTAATGAACTTGGTTACAAGGTCGTTTCTATGCTCAGTCCTTTCACATATCAAAGGGAAATATGGTTATTGCAAAAGGAAACAAAGTTGGCTTGATTTATCCTTTATTTATAGCATAGAAAGATCACTTGTAAGTTGTTATTGAGTAGCCTATAGCTTGTATTTTTCATGGCCATTTGGGAAACATATCTTGTAGTGGAATGGAAAATCTTTCTCATTTCAACTACTTACCTATGTTATCTTTCTCTAATTTTTCATTTTGTGAGAATTTTCGATATGGAAAGCAAACTAGGAATGTGCATAAGATGCACATTGAATCTTTAGTTCAACTTTTAGATCTCGTTCATAAAGATATGTGTGGTCCTATGCTCAAAGGGTCATTAGGTGTTTCTCTTTCCTTTATCACTTTCATAGATGGTGCTACTAGAAAAGTATGGATATCTCCTACTAAATCGAAGGATGAGGTATTTCCTACTTTCGAAAAATGGCTTTCTTCAATTGAGACTAAAAAAAGAACTAAGCTCAAGGCTTTACATTCATATAATGGGGGTGAGTATACCTCACACGAATTCAACCTTTTCTGTCAGTCTACAGGAAATCATAGAGAGTTTACAACTCCTTATACTCTAGTATAGAATGGTGTAGCTGAAAGGATGAATAGAAAAATTTAGGATAGAGTAGTTTCTATTCTGCATCATGCAATCCTTTCATAAGGCTTTTGGGTGGAAGCAATATTGATTGCAGTTCATCTGATTAACCTTTCACCTAGCATTGCCAAAGTTATGGGATCCTGAGACATGACTAGTGACTAAAAGTAGTGATAATTTTCAACGATTCTAAGATGCATAAACAAACAATTAAGGAGGTTGAAGTGAGAAGAGTGTGTTTGAGGATACTATTCCTCCAGTTACCATGCATAAAAATGATACATATAGGGATCTTCAAGAGAATTTCCAATCAGATAAGTCAGCAAATGTTCCTATTCAGAAACCATTGAGACATTTTGCATATGTTTCACATCCACTTGATAGATATGTTCTAGGTTTGGGCTGGTGAGCCTTCTTGCTATAAAGAGGATATTAATACCTTTTCCAAAGGGAAGGAAATATTTACTATGTAAATGGGTATATAAGTTGAAATTCACATCAGATAGTGCTTCTCCAAAGTATAAAGCACGACTTGTTGCAAAAGGTTCTAAGGAACAACATGTTGTTGATTTCAAGGAAATCTTCTCTCTAGTAGTCAATATGACTACACTGCACATGTTGCTTGGATTCGTTACAATGGAGGACTTAGAGCTAGTCCAAATGGATGTGAAAACTACTTTCTTGCATGGAGATCTTACAATTTTATGGAACAATCAGAGGGTTATGTAGTTCATGGCAAAGAAAGTCTAGTTTGTATGTTAAAGAAGAGCTATATGGACTTAAACAATTCCCTAGAAAATGGTACCAAAATTTTGATGCTTTTATGAAGTCTAACGGCTATTCTCAAAGCAATGAGGATCATTGTATCCACACAAAGAGATGCTCATATGGAAACTTGATATGTTTGATAATTTATGTTGATGATATGTTGATTGCTGAGAAATACTCTGATGTCTTGTCATTTCTAAAAAAGAAGTTGAGTAAGATATTTGATATGAAGGATTTGGGGATGCCAAACATACTCTTGGCATGTGGATTACTCGTGATAGGAGTAAAAGATGCATATACTTTTCTCAAAGTGAGTAGATAACTAAAGTACTTCACAAGTTGAATATAGGAAAATGTTGAAAACATGTAAAAAGCTAATTGAAATCGCTCAAACTATGCTAGAACAATCAACACCAAACATTCCTCAGACGAGAATTCAAGAAAAGGCATTCTAGGGATGTTTAGGAAACCTCAACTCAAAGCAAGAAGAGACAGAACCAGCTAAGATAGTTGAAGAGGAATTAGGATTTGAAACTATGGAAATGGATTCCTTGATTCTTGAGGTAGAAGCTAACTAGCCACATGACTTATGGGCCAATGTTCAAGAAGATAGGTGGAAAAAGACTCAAGATGAGATCCCTCCCTTTGCAAAACTAGATGCTTCTATGAATCAACCAATGATTGGAAAAGAAGTGAATTCAGAGGATCTATCCCATCAAGATGAGGAGACAGATGAAAAAAATTATGCTGACTACACTTCCAAACTATATGGGTGAGTATGAATAGAAATCACATTTCTATGCTCCCACATTAAGATGTATGGAGAAGAAAACTTTAGAGGAAGGTTTTACAACTCTACAAGAGTTGAACAAGGTTAAAATTCATTGCTCTTTAACTTTAGATGAGCTTTTGCAAGTAAAGCCCCGAGCTATGGAATAAGTTAGCCACTCAATTAAGCTTGAAGGAAAGTACACTACTAAGGAAAAAAGATTGAAGAAACCCCAACAATTAGAATGCATGTGGAAAATGTAGGAGATTTCAGTGAAGGTGATGAAGGAAACACTTGTCTTCCAACTACTTTTCGAAGATACATGACAAAGGCCATACTAGACATAAGTGTTGGAGTAGGAATAGCTACCAAGGATATTTGGGAAAAAAATGCAAAACCATCATTAAGACCAATGTGGATGAAGTTGCATTTGACAGATGGTCATGTAGAGTAGAACCTGCTTCAGAGCGCTACAGTGCTGAAAATTCAAAAAACATAGACTGATATAGAAGATAAATCTACAATCACTTGGACAGCAGGTTAGTGTTTTGGCTATAAGTTGAGTTTTACAAATCCGAATGAGACGATTCAACTTGCTATGCGTAGCTTGAAATAGCCTCTACAATTTTTAGAAGAACATAGGTCTAAATTCTAAGTGCAAGGTTGTCAAAACTACAAAATATAGAGCAGCAATGTTATAGGTGAAAGTGAAATTGAGAGAAAATAGTTTTTTTGCGTATATCTTGAGCTACGCACCTTCGATTGAGGTGTTCTTTATCACGTTACGTAGCCAAAATGAGATCTTGAAGTTTTCTACAGAGCAAAAGTTTAGATTTAAAGGTTATCACCTCTGAAACAACAAAACACAGAGCATCATATTTTCACCATAAGAACCCTAATTGCTCTTGGAGGTTGAATTTGCTTTGGAACTTCTTTGAGAGAGAATTTTTGGTGTGCAAGCTCTTATTCTTAGAGCTTGAGGCATTATCCATGTATGATTACTGTGGTAGCTCCTCCTTATGAAGTAGAGCATGATCTTGTCATGTGTTTGGCATGTGAGATGACATTGTGGTATACCTTCCTTTAGAGGTTGATGTCATCATGATTTCCATCATGGATTATAGTGGCATTGTGGTTTATATCTTGCTTATGCCACTTGGTTATGGATTTACTTGTCGGTTGCACATAGTTTTGTGAGAGTTTATTGTGGATCTTGGTTGGTACTTGTATCTTTGTTTTTATGCAGGTATATGATCCAGATTGGAGCTTCAGTTGCATACTTATTTGTCACCTTGATTGGATATTCTATTAGCATATGGACATTGATTGATATCTATTTGCCAGTGTGATTCTTGGCATATGTGGATGGTGATCCCCACCTGGTTTATTTGATTGAGAGTCCATTTTACAGAGGAGATGCTGTCGAAACTTTGACAGATTTCATGCTAGAAGACAACTCTAGTGGATCTTGAAGCTTGTGCGATAGCTTTGGATCCTTGCTTATCTCCATTCACTTGGACTTGGTCACAGGTTAATCGTGACAAGTTGGACCATATTGCAGGATTCATTCTTGAGTGGGAGGTGTATCACCATTGTATTGGCATGTATTGCCACCAGTTTTTTGGCATGTGTATTTGTCATTATCTTTGGTTGGATCAGTGACATGTGGTGACATATTACTCATTGTTCTTTTGCTATTGATTATCTTGTTTAATTGCTCAGTTTACAGGGGCCACTCTATCGAATTTTTCTAGGATTTTTTCACATCAACTTGGTCACTTTGGAGACTTAGTGAGCAAGCTTATGCTCATGGTTTTATGTGCATGCTAGATGCATGGTTATGTGACAAGTGGTTCACATGGTTTCTTCTCTAGTGAGACATATATGATGTGAGTTATGCATATCGATATGCAAGTATGATCCTATTGAGGATAGAGCATTGTTTCTAGTCTCCTGTTATATTTATAGTCTCTTGGATTGCCAACATGGTGTCTTCTCGATTTGATGGCATTGACTTTCCGAGATGGAAAGCTCAGATGTGGCATACATTGGTTCGTGCAGGGTTACACATGTATGTGCATAGAGATGCACAGAGGCCTCGTGACATGTCTGACCATGTATGGATGGATATGGATGCATTAGCTAGCTCCAATATCCGGTTATAACTTGTGGATTCTATATATGAGTCTGTTATGTATGAGGAGATGAGTAGTGCATTATGGCAGAGACTACATGATATGTATGTGAGTCCATTGACTCATGTGAGATGTAGATCACATCGACAGCTTCGATGTTGGTATTTTGGTCGTGAGGACCATATTCACTGATGTTGCTTCAAGCGGATGCGACGAGGACGTCAGAGATATGCATGCGATGCAGGCCGAGTAGTGGTTTCTGGAGAGTCTATGGCAGTTGATTATGCTAGTGATGGTGATATCACTTTCTCCTATGGTTCATCTCAGGATTCCTCTTGTTCATTGGAGAGCACACATATGGCTTGGTTACTTGATGCATTAGCCAATTTTCATGTTACTCCACATCGTGAGTGGATTTGTTGATTTTCACGTGAGAGCCGTGGATTGTGCACATGCCTGATGGTATGACATATGACATTGAAGGTGTAGGAGATGTATGTCTTATACTACCTAGTGGAGCATCACTTATGCTTAGACATGTATGCTATGTGCCTTCACTCCCTATGAGCTTGATTTTAGTCAGCCAGTTAGAGGAGAGCAGATGTTATGCATTCCTTGGTGAGCATCATTTTCAGTTGCAGTTGGGACAGCTTATGCTTGTCAAAGGTACCAGGATTGGGCACATGTATCCACTACAGGTACTTCATGTGAGAGACAGTCTCGTCTCAGTGGGAGTTCTACCTTATGTGTGATGTGAGACTTGTCATGTCTCATTTTGTCTACCTACACATAGGTCTATTGACATTCATGATGCACATGTATGGCAGGATTCACATGCTCAGATGGATGCAAATGTAGAGCATGTTTTGGATGCTCATGATGTAGAGCATGATTTCATTGATCATATGGATATTCTTGTGGAGCACACTTTGGATGATCAGTTGGGTGCTTTAGAGCATGATGTGGATGCTCATGTAGATCATTGTGATGATACTCTGTTAGAGTGTGATCATTAGTTTGACCTTGGTGTTGATGTTGTGCAATTATCTCATGTGGAGCATGATGATACACTTGGTGTGGTAGAGCACGATAGCTCTTATGATACACAGTGTATGCCAAAGCATACTAGCTCTCAAGGTGCACAACTAGACACATCCTTGGTTGAGAGGATGATTGATCTAGATGTTGATGAATCAGTGATGATGCAGTCATTCTTGGATTCGCTCATGCGAGATGTTGATACAGATATGTCAAGACATGTTAGTCTTGATGATGGTGCTTTGGATGCCTTGGATACAGGCATGGATGACTTGCTTAGGTTAGCCAAGATAGCATATGTTTCGTCAGCATTCGGGAGTCTAATGTACGAGTTTTTATGCTCGAGACTAGACATTGCAGTTGCTATTGGAGCATTTGCACTTGGAGTTGTCAGTTGTTTGATGATTAACATAGGCATAGAGTGAGTGGGAGCTTTGTGGGAACTTCATCAATTTTTGCATCAATGAGATGTGCGCTCAACTCTTATCGATATGAGTCTAGAGAAGTTTGAGGTGCATGGATACACCTTGTTCGAGGTAATTGGTGTAGGCTGATCTGTATGGGTTGAGATTCGGACTCTTCCTGTACATTAGTGTATAGTCCTACATCATTCTTTGTATGTTTTTCCACTTACGGTCACATTGACCCTTAAGTGGGAGATTGTTGGGGATGTAAGGGTCATGTGACCTTACCCCCATATTCATATACATATATATACACACACACACACACACACACACACATATATATATATATATATATATATATAGTGCATTGCCTCAAGAGAGAGCAATATGTGGGTTTCGAGGCTCCCACGCATATGTGTGCGTCTCTCCTCTCTTCTCTCTCCCTCCATATCCTCCTTCCTCCTCTTGTTCTACATACTAAAGCCCCTCAATGTGCTTCTTCGAGCATGGAACACTAGGTGCCTTGCAACTTCCAATGCAATCTCATTTTTAGTGAAGATGGTGGTGACAAAAGACTGACCAACACCCAAATCATCCAAAAGGCATATGAGCCAGACAAATTCAATAGTCACTATGAACACTACCCTGTACTCAACCTTAGAACTAGATGTGGCCATAGTAGGCTTTGTCTTTCTTAAGCAAGATATGCATGAGCTACCAAGCATGAAGCAAAAACCATTGGTGGATACATGAGTGTCAGTGCTTCTAGCCTAATTTGAGTAAAAAAAATCATGTAAATATGATGGTAATGATCCCAATTTGGGATAAAACAATTTAAGTACTTGGGCACCATTCAAGTAGAAAAAGATCCACTTAATGAACTCCCAATGCTTGACACATGGGCAATGCATAAATTTTCTCATTTAAGAGACAACAAATTGAATATCAAATGAAAGTTATGCACAATTAAATCAAGCATCCAATAGCCTGCTGATAGAGAAAAACATCAAATGCATCTCTCGCATCATGAAGACTTGATTGTAAACTTGCTTCCATGGGAGTGGAAATAGGTTCTATTCTTCAAGGTCAAAATGTTGTATAATGTGTCAATATATATTTTTTGACGCAAATTATTCCCCCATTAAATTGCATAAATTGACACCCAAATAATGATACAAATGCCTCAAATCTAACACCTCAAAAGAGACATGCAAATAAGCCTTAAATTCAGCAATATGATTTTCATTAGGACCACTAAGCAACATATCATCAGCATATACAAAAATGATTAGAAATACATCATTTTCATGCTTAACATATAAGGTGCTCTCAGTTGGAGTAGGCATGTATATTCTCATACCAATGTGGTACTTGCTTCAAACCATATAATGCCTTTTTCAACATGCACAATTTCTTTTCATGCCCTTTTTGCACAAAACCATGGGGCTGAAATATATACACTTCTTCATGTAAGTCATCATCCAAAACTGTAATTTTAATGTCTAATTGATTTACATTCCAACCATGATGTGCATCAAGTGCACAAATGCTATGAATGGTGGTCATTCAGCATGTGGGAGCAAAGGTCTCATCAAAATGAATGCCTCTCTCTTCACCATAACCTTTGGCAAAAATCCTCACCTTATACTTGTCAATCGGTCCATTGGGCTTACACTTCAATTTGTATAGCCATTTATTGTTGATTCCCTTTTTGTTTGTGGTCAATAACATAAATATCAAGTACCATTCTTCATAATAACATCATATTATAATTGCATAAAAATCATCCAATTTTTGAAATCTATACTTCATCAAAAGAAGTAGGCTCATTCTCATCACAAAGACTATAGGTAGTCATTGCCTAACAATCTTATGAAAAGCATGCACTGTGAGAGCCTAAAAAAGTATGATTTGATAATGATGCATATATTTTTCTATCCCTCAAAGTCTATACTAACGATTTAGACATAATATACACATCCTTCAAGCTAATTGATGTCTCCTTGGTACATGAAAGTAAAGGCTAAATTGCATCTTTCACAAAAAAAAACATCATAAATATCCCGAATTCTTTTCTTCTATGGATGATACAGATGAAATCCTTTGCTTTTAGAATTTCATCCAATAAAAATGCATTTCATTGCTTTATCATACAATTCCCTAAATTGTTGTTCAGGAACTAGCGCATATGCTAGATAACCAAAGACACTGTGATGAGCAACAGATGGTTTTGTGACCATCCCAAGCCTCATTTGGAGTGATAGAATCATATGATTTGGTGGCATCTCTTAAATACATATGTTTCACACATAAAAATTGACACTAGAGGCTATGTGGTAAAGCTTGAGTTTTCACCATAAACCTCACCATTTTCATGAGAGATCTAATCTTTCTTTCAACAAATCCATTTTTTGAGGTGTATACAACACTATACACTAATGTTTTATCCCATGCTCAAATAGAAATGCATTAAACTCAATAGACATTTATTCCCCCCAATCAAAAAATAGAGGGTTCCCATTTTGCATGCTAACAAATTTATAGCCATAACCAAGGATTGTTTAAAGCACATAAAAATTCATACTTTGCTTTCAATGGATAAACCCATGCATGAATAGAAAAGTCATCAATGAAATTCACAAATTATAGGTAGTTCCCAAATGAAGGTGTGTGCATAGGACCACAAACATCACTATGAACAAGCTACAATATATGAAAAGCTCTTATTCTAGCTTGTTCATAGTGATGTTTGTGGTCCTATGCACACAAACATCACTTTGAACAAGCTACAATATATGAAGGTGTGTGCATAGGACCACAAACATCACTATTAATAAGCTACAATATATGAAATTCAACCATCTTTTGGTAGAATGCTTCATTTTGCCCAAAATATAGCCTTCACAAACATGTTTAGAAGGTGTCTCAAGTTTGGGCAGAGTGGACACCGTTTTAGATTTTTGTAAGCAAAACCAACTAGCAAAATTCAAATGACCAAAACATGCATGCCAAATCTTTGCATCACAGATAGCTTGAGAATCATGAACTACACATGTTGAATCATTCATAGATTTTGTATAGTCTGTGGTCTTATATAGCCCATGACATAAAATGCCAGAAGCAATAATAAGATTCACCATTCCAAAGATATGAACAATACATTTGTCATCAGCAAATTTGGCAACCAAGATAATCTTGGCTAATGTTGAAACTAATAAAGAAAATTTATCGATCCCTAGCACATATAAGGCATTTGACAATGTGAAATACCTTCCATCAGTAGTAGTCAAATTGATCTTTCTAACTCCCATTACAAGATAAGTGGAGTTATTAGCACATGTGATAATATTCCTTGTAGGGGTAAGTTCAAGTGAAGTGAAGAAACTGCACTGCAAGGTAATATGTTTGGTTGCACCATTGTCAAAAAACCAAACATCTGAGTCTACTACAAATATATTCTACTCGTGTGAAGGTGGATCATAGCTATAAGCAATAGTAAGTGCCCATTCTTCATTGTAAACAAGATTAGAAAACTCTCTTTTGCAAAAGCATTTCCAACCTCTTTTGTTTTTCTCTCATTTGTAGCAAGTTAGGACAACTCTTTATGAAATGATCATTTGCTTTATAGTACTTTCAAATTTTTTTCTATTTTTTTGTTTTCTTATCATCTTTGTCTTCCTTCTTTGACTATACAACATTAACAAATTTTTTTTTACTAGTAGATGTGGTCCATTTATCTTTTCCCTTCGGACTATGTAAGAAAGTTTGATCTACAAGGCACATAATTGACATGTTCTACCTATACTAATCTTCTTGCAACAAAACATTGATTCTCCTAAAATGTTAATGAATTTGGATTACATTTCATCTCAATCCAAGAGCAGAACCAAAACTCTTATATGAATATGGAAGACCATTAAGAATAGCTTGTACAAGTGAACTATCTAACAAGATTTCATCAGTAGAAACCAATTGCTCCTTCAAGTCTTTGATCTTTATAAAAAAAATTATCCATATAATGTCCTTTATTCAAATGCTCACTCTCCAACTGTTTTTGGAGGTCAGTAACATGAGCCTCGTTTCTTGCTTGGTATAATTTTGTAAGAGTATCCGGAGCATCTTTTGTTGTCTTGCACGAGCAAATATGAGGAATAATGGTACATTTGATAGATAAAGCTATCAATGCATGTTCCTATTCATCTCTACCATCTTAACAAAGTTTCTCTTCAATAGGTGCAACAAGAGCTACAACATGACTAGGAAATTGAAGATCATCATCTTCAACACCATTTGCATCACTTTTAATAACTGTATTTGCAAGTGTAGTAGGATGTTTTTAAACACCCTATACAATATTCCACATCCCTTTTGCTACCAATACATGATGCATTATATATGCCCACAATGGTTAATTAGCTTGATTGCATTATTTGTTATTCAATAATTTGTTTATTTGTGAATAATTATGGCATTTTACATTGAACCCTTATTATTTGACCAAATTATTTGGTGCCATGTCAGCTTATTTAGACAAGAGCAAATATTTTTTGCATGACAATTTTGAGAATTTTATCAAGAATGTTTTCGATCGAAAAACTATCAGTCAAATACTTTTTTTGATCAAAAAAGATTCAATCGAATATTTTTTTATATAAGAATATGCTTAGAGTCATACCTCATTAGAGTTACTTTGTTTTTTGAGAACTTAGAGTGTCATACAAAGAACAAGGTATAATATCTTGTTAAAAAAATTTAGTCTTTTAGTATTAAAATGATAAAGAAAAATATTTTTCTTTGTTTAAAATTATGAGTTAAAAACTATTGTGATTGTTTGAATCAACATTGATTCTTACTTCATAATAGTATATGTATGTGTGTGTATGATTGTGAGTAAAAATATATTGTGATTGTTTGAATCAATATTGATTCTTACTTCACAATAGTATGTGTATGTGTATGTGCATGTATGTCACATGATTGTAAGTGAAAATATAATTTGATTGTATGTGCACATGTGTATGTGTATGATTGTGAATTGAAAACTATTGTATGTGTTGGAAAAGGTTTTATATTTGTTTTCATAATTCAAGGTTTGAGAAGTTGTTAATAAGTGAGCTAGAATTTTTTAGGCCTCTAGATGTCTTTGTCTTGTAGACTTATTAACACCTTCTTAGATCCTTGAATTGTAAAGGGATCCAACAAAGTTTCATCCAATAGCATGTGTATGTGCATATGAGTGTATAATTGTGAATGAAAATGTATTGTGATTGTCTGGCTCAACATTGGTTCTTACTTCACAACAGTATGTGTAAGTGTATGCACATATGATCAAGAATTTAAAATCTATTATGATTTTCTGGACTCAACATTGATTCTTACTTCACAATAATATGTATATATGTATGTCTATGTATGATTGAGAATTACAATCTATTGTGATTGTTTGACTCAACATTGATTCTTACTTCACAATAGTATGTGTAATTCTTAAGCATGAATTGGAAAGATGCAACTATCTAGTTTATGTGTACAAATTTGCAAGTCATTTGATTCATTATGTTCAGACAAATTCAAGTTTTTCAGTCTCTTCTACACATCCCTAGAAAATCAAGATGAGACTAGTTTAGTGTTAAGGTGATTGCTCCTTCTATAGTAGTTATAAATTAGGGCTTTATGCATTTTAGCAAGAAAACCCTATGCATGGCACTCCCTTAAGAGGAATTTTTCCAATTTTTACTATGTTGATTGCTCTCAGTGTTTGAACTCACAACTTCCATCCATTTTTAGAAGGTTTTTTGTGAGCTAGTCAAGGTGCATGTTATCTATTTTGCATCAACTTGTTCTTGTTGATGTTCCAAAGTACCTATAGTGTTTTATTAAACTAACCACAAGCCTACAAGGCCTACTTTACATATCCAAAGAGCTAGGGCTAGTCCTATGCTGGTTTTCTAGACCAACTTCACCACTTGACAACTCAACTTTCCAAGCCTCTTCAAGTTTCTCCAACTTCTTTTAGTGGTATCAGAGCAAATTCAATATGGGATATGGCTTTCCATAAATGATTGAGAAGCTTGATAGCCACAATTATGCTGCTTGAAAAATCAGAACGGAGGCTTATTTGCAAGGAAGAAATCTATATGGGATTGTATTAGGTAATGAAATAATGCATATTCCAAGATCAAAAGGAGGACCTACTCAAGAGGAAACAAATAGGATCACACTTTGGTGTGCAATGGATGCTCAAGCAAGGTCATACATACTCAATTCTATCTCTGATTTTCTATTACCACATATTAGAGGATGCAAGACATCTAAAGAGACTTGGGATGCTCTAGAGACTTTTTTTATACTTGCACAAAAGTGAGGAAGAACCATCTTTGTAATAAGTTCAATCAGATGAAGAAGAGTCCATAACAAACCATCACTAAGTTTGTTGCAAAGATCAAGGAGGTTACTGATCAACTACCATCCATTCAAGAGCTAATTGAAGAAGAGGCCATCATGAGGCAAATTCTCAATGGGATTAGAGGTGACAAGCAATGACAATCTTTCACCATAGCCTATGATCTCATCATGGATGTGCAAACTCCAAACTTGAACAACATTTTTCTTGGACAACTTTTCAATCAAGAGGCCAACAATAGCATAAAGGAAAGTAACTCCTAACATGGTAATTCAACTAGTACTCTATATGCAGATAAGAAGGAAAAGAAGCTAAAAGGTAAGAAGAAGGAAGAAGATGAAGAGGAGACTTCCCAAGCCAACTTTGTAGGCAAGAGCAAGTGGAAAGGGAAGAAGAAAGGACGAAAGCATGACAAGAATAAAGGCTCGAATGTTCAACCTTGTCCATCTATGATAAGAACAACCACACCACTGAGAATTGCTCGCTCAATGGGAAGACCTAGAAAGGAAAGTGGAAGAGGTGCACATGGCAACAATAGAGGCAGAGGTGGACACAAATTCAACAACAAAAATAGAGGCCATAACAAAAGGGACTACAACAATTATTCTGAAGAGCAACAACATGAAGACTCATTGCTCTGAATGAATCTAAGCCACAAAGAAGGTAAAGAATATTATCATTTGTTCTACATAGATTCAGGATGTTCAAATCATGTTGCAGGCAACATAACTATCTTATTTGATTTGGAAACTCCAAAGCATAGGCATGAAGTTCAAACATGCAATGCTACTAAGCACAATGTATAATGTCAAACCTTCCAATGGCAGGACACATATTATGAGCAACAAACTCTATGTTCCCACTATTAAAAAAAACCTAATAAGTATAGGCCAAAGACTTGAGAAAGACTTGCAAGTTAGGTTCACACAACATGGAGCTTTTGTGGAAGATTCATGTCAAGGCTTCTAGAAGATAGCGAGAGGTGAGAAGCATGGTAGGCTCTTTACTTTTGAAGTAGGAGAAACAAAAAACATAGCTCTATTCAACTTTGGGTCTCAAACTCTAAGTGAGCTTGAAGTGTGTCATAAGGGGCTAGCTCATGTGAATGAAAGAACACTTTGCAGGGATCAAAGTGTTCTTAGATTTTCAAACATATCAAAGAACACATGATCAACAAATGTGATGCATGTCAGATTGGGAGGGCACAAAGACAACCATTCAACCACAAAGGCTACATCCAGAATAACTTATTGGACCAGCCAAATGAAGAGATGGATAGGTATGTGCTTGAAGATGAAGAGGTGTTGCAAAATCCTTGATCTACACCAGCCAAATGAACTCTAGGAGTATATGGTGGGCCCTTTTAGCTTGCCAATGGATGTATTAGACATCCTATGTACATTGGAAGATCACTCTCAAAAAGATAGATCAAAACAGATAAGTTGGAGTTAGCTCAGAGGTGAAGAACTTGCTATTTTGGTTCATACACCTGTCCAGTGTTTTGCATAATTCTCTGAGCATAGCAGCAATTAGCTTAATTCCTCTTGGGGAATCTAGCTAACTTAAAGAGCTAACTTTCAAGAGTAATCTCATAAAAAATAATGAACCACACACTGAGAAAGATGTTTAACAAGTGATGATATCATCCCGATTTTCATGGGCTGCTACAGTAATGAGACCAGTGAGCAGAAAAATGAACATAACTCCAGATTTAAGAATTCAATGACTAGTAAAATTTGTATCTTATACTAGTCAGTATGCTGAATCCAACAAGCTTTAAATCATTGAATTTGGGTAAGTACACACTAAGAAACAGCTCTGACAAGATGAGTAAAAAAGTCGGGTACCTGACAGAGAAGTGAAAATGAACAGACACTATTGACTTCAACTGAATATAACTGAAGATTGAAACACCCAAATGAAATAAAAATTTATGAGCATATAGTAGACTTATAGATCTAACTTTAGCAAGTTAAATCACGGAAAATGATGCACCAAGCTCAGAGAAACCATCTCTGCAATCTAACTGAGAAAACTGAGAGATATGGCAGTGAGTAGTACACTTCACAAGAACATGGAAATATGAACTCAAATGATCATGAAAATGAAAGTATATTGCTTGTACAATACAATGGTATGTGGATGCATCAAATTTCACAATTGGTCTTATACTTGCAATCAATAGATAACACGAAGTTAGACCACTCAATTTCTTATGAAAATAGGCAATTGAATGAGGCAGAGAAGATTCACACAATAATTGAGAGAGAAGAATTAGGGATGTTCTATGCAATCAAAAAGTTTAGAAAATATCTCCTACCCTATAAATTCAAGTTCTTTGTGGACCATCAAGCATTTCTATACATGTTCAATAGACCTTGTAATATAGGGATTTTATTTAGGTGGTTCCTATTACTGATGTAGTTTGACTTCAAAAAAAGCCAACACACATATACATGTTGACCATCTCTCAAGGATGACTCATGGAGATCCTCTTATGGGAGTGGCTGATAACTTCTATATATGTATCTTTCTATCTTTTCAATCTAGAGGTGAGTCCATCTTGGGTAGAAAACATAGTACCTATGCTTATACATAGTCCGATCATCCGATTAACAAAGAGTAGATAGGATGTGATGAAAACAAGAATCCTCAAAATCTTACTAGGAAGTTTGTATTTCCAAGACTCAAATGGAGTACTGCTAAGTTGTGCGGAAGGTGATAAGAAGCATACATTGATCCAATAAGCCCATGAGAATATATGGAAAAAACATAAGGGATATTTGGAGCCACATATGAGTTGTATTGTTTAGGAGTATATTGGCCAGACATACAAAAAGATGTGTAGGGTCATGTAACCAATTGCTATGACTGCCAAGCTAGCAAACCAATCGAACATTCTTCTATAAGCTATTCAACAACAGCCTTGGAGTAGAGCAAACCTATAATAGACCTCTTGAAGTCAAAAGCATATCCATTGGGAGTGAATGTGGCTAGGAAAACAGCCTTAGAAAAAGAGAACAAAAATTATGCTATGATATTAAATCAAGTCTTTAGAGATGTTGTGATAATCAATTGCGCCTTTGCATTCATGAAGGGAATATATATCAATCTTACAAAATGGCTCATGCTTGAGCAACCGTTGATCATTTCTCTGCAGAATGAAAAGATAAAGATAATCCTTTTTGTAGGATTGTGATGGCCTACACTACACATGGATAAAGAGACTCACGTGAGGAGTTGTGAATTATACCAAAGGAAAAAATATCCTATAAAGAGATAAGATGCCTCTAAGACCTATGGTTAGTGCAAGAGCTTTCTCTAAGTGGGGTATCGACTTCATTGGACTAATCAATCCACTTTCAAGAGGTTCTCATGCAAAATTTTATCTTCGCAACAAACTGTCTCACTAAACGGGTTGAAGCCAAAGCAACAAGAAAAAGTGACACTTAGAATACAGTTAATTTCTTATTTGAACAAATATTCATTAGATTTATGCTACACATAGATATTGTAAGTGATAGCGACACTCACTTCATTAATGAAGTGGTTGAATCACTATTGAATTTCTTAATGATACACAAGAAATTGGCTTCGTTATCATCCAAAAGCTAATGGGAAAGCTAAGAGTTTAAATAAGATAATATACACAATCTTGACCAAAATAGTCAACAATGGGAGATAAGATTGGGAAAAAGAACTACACCATGATGTTTTGCTTTCAAACTAGCTTATCAAAAAGTCCTCATAACAACCCCATTCAATCTAGTCTATGTTCCAAATTCAATCCAACCTATAGATTTCTTAGTTCCTACTTTACATGTGACGAAAAACTATGAGTGGACTAGCCATGAGTTGTGACAAAAATTGGGGAAAATCGACAAGCTACAAGAGACACATTTGCAAGAAATTGCAAGCATATATGTAGCAAACCATAGACAAAAAACATACTATGATGCACACATACAAAAATAAGGAATTGAGAGTAGGTGATATGGTTATTGTTTATACACCAAAGTGACATGATAAGTTGCAAATCCTCCAAAATTGGCAAATTTTCTGCATATGTGATTGCTTTGGGAAATCATTGATAGCATGATCTTCATGTACGCTATATCTACAAAGAAACAAATAAGAAACAATGATACAAATTCCAAGAACAAAAATGAAGAGACTATCTAACCACAAGTCATAGGCCATGTATTATTGATGCAAATGGAGAGAGATTCATAAATTACAAGAATCCATATTTACACAATTGTTTTGGTTCTTAAAGGCCATTCACACTCATATCTGCTCAATCCTTTAAACCTTAGCATAACATTTCCCAGTGCAATATATACCCCCCAATAGCCCCTAAGACTTCCACATGTTTGGCCATTTTTTTTCATAAGTGTGGCTTTGTATGCACAATTTATTCTATTTCCAAGGTACATTCACTTTATTTTTCTTTAAAATCTAAAGGATGGGAGTACTCTGTGTTCTTTAGGCTATTGGAAATCTAATGGAAGTTGGATTCTTAATTATCAACTCTTGCTTGTATTCTCTTGTGTATTGTGGCAATTCTAATAATTCATCTTCTTTTGCATAGAGATCAATCCATGAAGCACTCTCATTTGTAGGGTAATATAAAAATGATATTCCTTGTTGTCTTGAATCTTTTGAATGGGACGTTCTTCTTTAGCTTTTTGTTTTTCACCTTACTTCTTGCACTTCATTCCACAAGTACTATGGCCATTTATCTTCTACTTTAGGTATGATGGAACTAATCTCCAACTCCTCATCATCCATATTATCCAACACTTCAATTATAGGATCTTTTGCCAAAGATTCAACTAAATCTATCACCATTTGAATCTCAAACAGTTTCTCCAACTATGCACTCTAAGTTCTTCCTATGGGATTTGTAGCTTTGGTTGATTACAGATGTGACAATAGGTTTTTGGACTACAATTGTCAATGTTCACTCTCTAAGTAGGCTAGCTTCATCTAGGATCTTCTAAGATAATTTTATGAGTTGCTTGCATATGGTAAGACTTTCTTCCTCTAATTGAGCAACAAGGTAACGATGATGTTGAGTTTCCAAACTTGGTCCACTTTTTCCCCGAGTTTTATGATATTTGAACATCATGTCTATTGATATATTTTGGTAGTGATATGCGTGAACACACTAGGACCACCAAGGCACTTTTATCCCTCTTTAGGAGGTTTTATCCCCTAACTTGTATATATGCCTATAACCCAAATGGATCACTTATTGTTGTACATTCACTTGGTAATACATTCAGTATTGTGTATTGTGCTCCAAGCTTCTTCTTCTTCCTTGTCTCGTTCGTGTGCTTTTGTAGACCTGAAACTCCAACAATTAGTATCAGAGAAGTTCACCACTTCCTCTAAGGCATCTTCAACACCCCTCTTATCACAATCTCCAAATTGCATGAAAACTGGTGAGCATACTCAAGGCAATTACGACTTCAAAACTACTTCGCTCCGTGGCATCAAAATTTTGACATGAGCTCATTTCGGCCTTCGAATGCGCTATCACTGCTTGTGCAAGAAATTTAATCCTTTTGTGCCAAAAAAATGTATAGGTTTCGGTTTGCCAATACAAGCGCCTCAAAGTTTGCTATATGATTAGTAGAGGTTAGCAGGCTAGTTCTATTCAAATTTTTGAGATACAATCATTTTTTTGTGTCAAGGTATCTCAGCCAGTGGCCATGGCTGAAAGCAATCATGTATTTCATATGTTGGTTGTTGAGGATAAGTTGGATCATACTAATTACCCATTATGGGTATATATGATGCGGCATGTATTGGTAGCAAGAGGATTGTGGAATATTATGTTTCAAAATGATCTACTACGCTTGCAAATACAGTTATTGAAGGTGATGCAGATGGCATTGAAGATGATGATCTTCAGATTCCTAGTTGTGATGTGGTTCCTATTGCACCTTCTGTAGAGCAACTTTGTTGGTATGGTAGAGATGCTTAAGCATATGCATTGATAGCTTTATCTATCAAACATGCCATTATTCCTCACATTCTCTCTTGCAAAACATCAAAGGATGCTTGAAATACACTTACCACTTTATACCAGGAAAGAAATGAGGCTCGTTTTTCTTACCTCTGAAAACAATTGGAGAGTGAGCATATGAATGAAAGAGTTTCTATGGAAAGTTTTTTGACAAAGATTGAAGATTTGAAAGTGCAGTTGATTTCTGTACACGAAGCCTTCCCAGATAGTTCACTTATGCAGACCATCTTAATGGTCTTCTTAATTCATATCAGAGTTTTCCTTCTTCTCTTTGGTTGATGATAAAAGGCAGTCCAAATGCCTTGACATTTGAGGAGTTAGTCTCTGTTCAATTGCAAGAAGATCAGTCTAGATAGAACATGTCCATTATGCATGTTGCAGATCAAGCTTTCTTAGCTAGTTAGAAGGGCAAAGATAAATGGATCTCATCTACTAATAAGCAAAAATTTGCTAATTTTGCACAATAAAAAGGGAAAACAAAGACGAGAAGAGAATAGAAAAGTAAAAACAATTTTGCAAATACTATAAAGGAAATGATCATGTCATAAAGAGTTGTTCAAAACTGGTTGCAAAAGAGCCAAAGAAGAAATAGAATAGAATGGTTGTTGCAGAGGCCTCTATACCTAAAATAGAGTCTGCTAATCTTGTGCAGAATGAAAAATAAGCATTTACTATTGTTTGCAGCTATGACCCATCTTCTCATGAACAGCGTATGTATGCAATAGACTCAGATGTTTGGTTCTTTGACAATGGAACAACCAAACATATTAGCTTGCAGTGTAGTTTCTTCAGTTCACTTGAGTCTACCCCTACAAGGAATAGTGTCACATGTGCTAACAGCTCCTCTTATCTTGTAATGGAAGTTTGCAAGATCATTTTGACTAGTGCTCATGGTAGTTCTTTCACATTATCAGATGCTTTGTTTATGTTAAGAAATTGTTGTCAATTTCAGCATTAGCAAAGATTGGCTTGGTTTTCAAATTTGTATAATGATAAATGTAATGTCGTGGGTTTTATAATCTCATAGACTATGCAAAATTTATCAATGACTCAACATCTGCAGTTCAAGATTCTCAGACTGTCTCAAATGCAAAGCTTTGGCATGCACGCTTCGATTATCTAAATTTTGCAAATTTGCTATGCCTACAAAAATCTGAAATGGTATCCTCTTTGCCCAAACTTGGGGCACCTTGTAAACATATTTATGAAGGCTGTATTTTGGGCAAAATGTAGTGTTGCTCCTTCCCGAAAGATGTTTCAATTCAAGCTACTCAAAAATTGCACCTTGTTCACAGTTATGTTTGTGATCCTATGCACACATCTTCTTTTGGGAACTACCTTTACTTCGTGACTTTTATTGATAATTTTTCCATGCATGCATGGATTCATCCATTGAAAGCAAAGTCTGAAGTGTTTATGTGCTTCAAACAATTTCTGGTTTTGGCTGAAAATCTATCAGCATGTAAAATGGACACCCTCCATTTTGATCGAGGGAAAGAATACATGTCTTTTGATTTTAATGCATTTATGGATGAACGAGGGATAAAACATCAGTGTACAATGTCATATACAGCTCAATAGAATGGTTGTTGAAAGAAAGAATAGGTCTCTCATGGAGATGTTGAGGGGTATGGTCAAAAGTCAGGTTTTATCACATAGCTTTTGGCTTGAGGCTGTTATGTGTGCATCATATGTACTAAATAGGTGTTCCACCAAAGCACTACATTCTATCACTCCATATCAGGCTTGGCATGGTCGCAAGCCATCTTTGTGTCTTTGGTTATCTGGCTTATGCATTAATGCCTGAAAAACAATGCAAAAAAATGGATGATAAAGTCATAAAATGTATTTTTGTTTGGTATGGTTCTAAAAGCAAAGGCTATTGTCTATGTCATCCACAAACTAAATGCATTTTGGTTAGTCATGTGGTTAGTCGTGATGTTGTTTTTGTGGAAGATGCAATTCAGCCATTACTTTCATGTACTAAGGAGACATCAGTTAGCACCAAAGATATGTATCACAGTTTGCTACCTCTTTTTATAGGTGGATAGTCAAGTGTTGATCCAAATGAGGTAACTTCTCCACATTTACAAGTTTCACATAATGATGCAGATCATCCCATTTTTTATGAAGATTTACATGATGCATTTGTTGATGAGGGCTTATATAAAGGGGGTAAAAAATATGCCCAAATGGTTGGTCCCGACTTTACGAGATAGCAAATTAGATGCATCTCTATCATATCATACTCATTCACACTCTCATAGTTCTTGCTTTACATCAATTTTTTATGCAATGGTTGCCTCTAGTCTTTGTGATCAGAATGAGCTTGTTTCTTGATGAAGCATAAAATTCAAAAAAATGGATGGCTGCTATGCAATCAGAATACGATGCTATTATAAAGAATGGTACTTGGTCTTTATGTGATTTGCCTCCACCCAAAAAGGAAATTGGTACTAAATTGGTATACAAGGTGAAGTGTAAGCTTGATGGAACAATTAACAGGTACAAGGCTAGGTTTGTTGCAAAAGGTTATGCTCAAGAGAGAGGCATTGATTTTGATGAGTCCTTTGCTCCCACATGTTGAATGACCACCTTTCGTAGCATATGTGCACTTGCAGCTCATCATGGTTGGATGTACATCAGTTGGACATTAAAAATGCATTTTTGAATGGTGACTTACATGAAGAAGTGTATGTATTTCAGCCCGATGGTTTTGTATAGAAAGGGCATGAAAACAAAGTGTGCAGGTTGAAAAGGTATTATATGGTTTGAAGTAAGCATCATGTGCTTGGTATGAAAAGATACATGCCTACTTGATTGCACAAGGTTTTGAGAACAACCCAACTTAGAGCACCTTATAGGTTAAGCGTGCAAATGATATGCTTCTGATCATTGTTATCTATGTTGATGACATGCTTCTCACTAGCCCTAATGAGAAGCATATTGCTTATTTTAAGGTTGATTTGCATGCCTCTTTTGAGATGTCAAATTTGGGACATTTTGCATCATTATTTGGGAATTCATTTTATGCAAGTTGATGGTGGAATGGCTTTGTGTCAAACAAATTATATTGACTCATTATTGCAATGTTTTGGCCTTGAAGATTGCAAACCTATTGCTAGTCCTATGGAAACAGGTTTAGAGTTGAGTCTTCATGATGCTCACTTGATATTCAGTTCGTTGTCCCTTAGATGAGCAAGTTTATGCATTGCCCAAGTATCAAGCATTGGTAGGCACTTAAGCGCATCTTGAGTGGTACCTGACTACTTTGATTGTTTTATCCCAAGGGGGAATCACTACCACCAGATTTACATGATTTTTCTAACTCTGATTGGGCTAGTTACTATGAAACTCATGTATCCACTAGTGGATTTTGCTTCATGCTTGGTAGCTCATGCATATCTTGGTTGATCAAGAAGCATTCAATTGTGGCCACTTCTAGTTGTTAGGCTGAGTGTAGGGCAACTTTAACAACGAATGTTGAGTGTGTGTGGCTCATATGCCTTCGGTTGATTTGTATGTTGGTCAGTCATCTGCCACCACCATCTTCACTGATAGTCAGAGTGCACTGGTAGTTGTGAGGAACCCTATGTTCCATTCTTGCACAAAGCACATTGAGGTGCATTATCATTATGTCAGAGAGAGAGAGAGGTTCTCTACTAAGGAGATCAATTTGGCATATGTGTCCACACAAGATAACATTGTAGATCTTTTCACAAAGGGTCTACCTCGAGAAAAGTTTGAAGCTTTCTACAAATCTTTGGGCTTACTTCCTTTTGTGGATTGATCTCTTTCCATATACCTTGCCACTTCCTTATACATGACTCCCAACTCCTTGTTCACCACATCACTCCCACCAAGCTAGAGATAAGTGAGGGTTATATATGTATATACAAGTCAAGGGAAAAAAACTCCTATAGAGGGAAAAAAGGGTCTCACGGGTCCTAACTGTATTCACAAACATCACTGTCAAGACACTTATGGCCATGGGAGTGGCTATAGGTTTGTAATCTTCAAGGCCATAATTTTGTAATAATGTGTGAATGAACTTTTTTTATACAAAGTTTTTTTTTTAATAAAAGGAAGTTCGGCCTTAGCCTATTCTCCCAAACTTTAATTAAAATAAAGAAAAGTTACAAGTGAATGGGACTAGTGCCCATGGGACCCCCCAAATCCCACAATGCAGGGAAGGAGTATGGCAAGCTAGAGGGCATTACAAATGAGGCGGATAAATCTATTATCTCCCTCATGTGGGACCCATTTGGGTTTCAACTTGTTGCTTTCGAGGAGGTAAATACAGTGATGTCTAAACGATGGAGATCTCTTATCTCGGGAGATTCTTTTACCTAGAAGAAGCAAGGATTTCTCGATCGACCATTCCTTAGGATTTTGGCCAAAATTGACAGCACATCGCTCCCTCCAAATCTTCCAAAGAGTCTCACCCCTGATGGCATTCCACAGCCTCCATGAGCAGCCGACCGCCTAACCCAACAGCGCTTGTTGCCAATTGATTTGGTTAGTGAGTCTTAATACCCGCGTCATGTGATGCCAGATAACATGGGTTATTCCCCCCATTGAGTTGCATATCATCAACATAGAAAACAATGATCAAAACCACACACGTTTAACATATAAGGTGATCTCGATTTAATTGTTCTCAAACCCTTGCCAACAAGTGGATATGTATACCTTTGTACCAAGCATGTATATCTTTGTAAGTGTGTCATGTAAATCTGCATCAAAAACAAAATGATCTCCATCATCATGTAAAAGCTCCAAAGGTTGGAGAATTGCTTAGAAGATTTATTTGACTATCCACTTGTAAAAAGAGGCAACGAAGTATCATACATGTCCTTTGAGTTCGTTGATGTCTCCTTGGTACATGAAATTTGGGGGCGAATCACATCTTCCACAAAAACATCACGACTAACTAGAACATGTTTATGTTGTGGATGATACATGTGATAGCCTTTGCCTTTAGAATTGTACCCAAAAAAATACATTTCTTAACCTTATCATTCGATGTTTAGCATTATTGTTTAGGAAGTAATGCATATGCTAGATGACCAAAAACATGCACATGAGCAATAAATGGCTCATGACCATGTCAAGCCTCATAGGGAGTAATAAACTACAATGCTTGGGTGGAACACCTGCTAAGTACATATGTTGCACACATAATAGCCTCAAGCCAAAAGTTGTGGTACACCTTGCCATTTCCATACGAGAGATTCTTTTCCTCTCAACAACTCCATTTTGTTGAGGTTTATACGCAACTAGAAGATTCATCAATTAAACTCATGAAGTATAGTGAATTCCCAAATGTGCATGTGATAGTATTCCCTACAAAAGCATGCTCACATCAAGTGAAGAAACTACATTGCATGGTAATATGTTTGGTTACACCACTGTCAAAGTACTAAACATTTGATTCTACTACCGACATACACTACTCATGAGAAGATGGATCATAGTTGTAATAACTAGAAAGCCTCTACAACGAACCATAATAGATGAGCTTCGTGTACCTCTACCCTTCTAATTAGCTAAGAAAGTTTTACCTTCATCACGCATAATTGACTTGTTCTATCTAGATTGATATTCTTGGAGTAAAATAGAGACCAACTCCCCAAAGGTTAAGGCATTCGTATTGCATTTCATTATCAACCAAAGAGTAGAAGAAAAACTCTAATAAGAATCTGAAAGAGCATCAAGAATGGTTTGCACAAGTGAACTATCTAGAGAGATTTTGTCAATAGAAATCAATCGCCCTTTTAAATCATTGATCTTTGTCCATGAAGTGTCCATTGAATCTCTCATTCATATGCTCAACCTCCAACTATTTTTATTTTTCAAGGTAAATAACAATACATGACACATCATCTATGCCCACAATGGTTAATTACAACCATCCAACTTATCCTCAATGGCCAACATACAAAATACCTCATTGCTTTCAACCATGGCTAGTGACTATAAACCTTGATGCTTATAAGATGCTCCTTGAGGTTTTCTTTTGATAGAGAAAAAGCAGCCTAGACATCAGTCTCTAAAACCATCACACACACACACACACACACACACACACATATATATATATATATATATATATATATATATATATATATATATATATATATATATATATATATATATATATATATATATATATATATATATATATATATATATATATATATATATATATATATATATATATATATATATATCAAAGATGAATCTCTAAAAATGCCAATTTCACACCAGAAAAAAGTGAAACTATAAGCTCATCATAGTTAGCCACAAGTTTAAATACCTATGGAATCCACTATGCATGGTATTGACCAAATACTACATCCCACACCAACATTATAATGCCCAATACTAGATAAAACATTAAGAATGAATACACATTTACAGACACACAAACCATGAGCACACACGTATGGGATGCTTTTCAAAATAAGTTTTTATCACTTCTAAAATCATTCAATTTTTGACCTAATTCAGAGCATCATCCTCAAGATCAAAGATATTTTCCTTCAAAAAGATAGCTTTATAAATTTTGAAATTAGGAAGAAAGAAAAATACTTTGAAGTTGCGAAACCCACAAAGCCGCTTGCAAATTTGAATCTCGTAAACTCAAATCAGATGTAAATTTAACACATCAATTTACTCATAAATGTTATGTAAGTAATTCAAAACTTTTTCTTGGCAAACATATTGGCTCTCTGTGTACATGTGCTCTTGCACACGCCTTGGTTCCCTTTTGGGCCTTGGACATTTCGGGTAGTCCAAGATGTCTCAAATGGTATCAGAGCACAAGCCTAGGAGAAGCCTTTGGACGGGCGGACTATCACTTCAGTGTTGGAAGCATCATCAACCCCAGGCCCATCTTGGGTGAGTCCTCTTGACATCGTGCATACTTTTTTCCCTTCCTTCCCACCCTCTTCACGGGTGCCACCCTCCCCTTTGCCACCCTCTTCCCCCCTCTCCCTTGCCCTCGAAGTGCAACGGTCGCTACACCCCATCATTGGTGTGCCTATGTGTCACCATCGCTATGCCCCGCCGTCGACGTGCCCATGTGCCATCATTGCTATGCTCCACTATCGGTGTGTCTTGGACAGCTTTCCTCCAAGAGGTACTCATACCGCCATCGATGTACCACATACTCTGCCCACCTCCACCGATCATCAGCAATTAGGGTATAGACACTCCCTCATGGGTGCACCTTGTATTACGTGGTCATTATCTACAGAGTCAGAACCATCTGCACCCAAGCACCACTATTTTATCCCCACTACCTCATTACCAGGTACACCATCCTTTGTTGTCTTCAGCCTATGGTTTTGTGTAGCAAGTATTTTTCCTTTTCATTGCTACATAGAGATTACCAAAATTGTATATGATCTTTTCTCATAGGCCAAGTTTGGCCTTTGGAAGACGTTGATATACACAGATTTGTATAGCGAGTATTTTTCCTTTTCATTGCTACATAGAGATTACCGCAGTTGTATATGATTTTACCTCATAGGCCAAGTTTGGCCTTTGGAAGATGTTAATATACCCCCCCTCCCTCTCCCCCTCCCCCTCCCCCCTCCCCCTCCCTCCCTCCCTTTGGAAGATGTTAATATAGCCCCCCCCACCTCCCTCTCCCCCTCCCCCTCCCTCTCTCCCTCCCTCCCTCCCTCCCCCTCCCTCCCTTCCCCCCCCACCTCCCCCGCTTCCCCTCTCCCCCTCCCTCTCTCTCTCTCTCTCTCTCTCTCTCTCTCTCTCTCTCTCTCTCTCTCTCTCTCTCTCTCTCTCTCTCTCTCTCTCTCTCTCTCTCTCTCTCTCTCTCTCTCTCTCTCTCTCTCTCTCTCTCTCTCCCCCCCCCTCCCCCTCTCCCTCCCCCCCCCCTCCCCCTCTCCCTCCCCCCCCCACTCTCTTCGGTCTCTACATCGACGAGATCACGGAGTATATATAGCGAGCAGGAGGGCTAGGAGGAGACCTCGGAGGTACGCTAGTACACATCCTATTATATGATGATGACATTGTCTTGCTTTTAGAGTCACAACAGGGGCCACAGTCACATTTACAAGTGCTCGATACCTTCCGCATGGAGAGAGGACTCACAGTGAACCTTGGCAAGACCAAGGTCATGATCTTCCATAGCTCCAGGACAGTACACCATCGTGCCTCTTTCACCGTAGCTGGAGGATAGATAGAGGTACTAGACTCCTACGTCTACTTAGGTGTCACCTTCTCGGGTAGCACAAGGGTATTCTCCATGGCATAGGTAGCGAGAGATAGATTGATGTGAGGCTATGCAATGCTAACTTTATTGGGGAGACATTGCTTTCAGGCACATTTTTAGGAGCCTCGGACTAAGGGGTGGCTCTTTGATACTCTAGTGACACCCGCGTTGATGTACGTAGCGGTCGTATGGGCACCAAGAATCATGGAGGCGATGTGGACGTGGATTGAGAGGCCCCAGGTCACCATTATCTCATGCTTGCTCCGCAGCAAGCCCTCCGTTCCACATGAAATTATACGAGCTGAGATTAGCACACCACCAATGCTAGTGGAGGCTCTCTTTCAACTGGTGACCTTTATTCTGAGAGTCAGAGAGCTCCCTAACAGTCGACTCACCAGGCTTGCATTTGAGAGCTCTAGACATTTGGTAGAGATAGGGCATGAGAGAGTATGGTATGCACATACCTACCGATGGTTGGCGGACCATGGCATGAGCATTATCAATCTCCCCCTTTTCAGTATGACCTCTCTTCCCCCTACATTACCCTCTCTCGTTCGGAGAGGAACAGGATCATCCGTCAAGACCTACTACAGATACACGTCAGGGAGACATGGATAGCACCACGGAAGCCTCTTCCCACAAAGAGGCAACACTACAGAGAGCACTTCTTGACAGTGACAACAGATGGTTTCATTCATAGACCACGATACATGGATACATACATGGCACCAGCAAAGAGAGTGGCCATTAGGCAGCTCAGATTATCATCACACCAGCTCCAGATTGAGGTTGGGCGAGCAACACATACCCCCAGGGATGAGAGATTATGCAAGATATGCCGAGAGGAGGTGGAGGACAAGGAGCACTACACATGTAGATGCCAGGCATATGAGGATAGTAGAGACTGCTACCCTCAGCTCTTCAAGGGGCCCAAAGAGATCAGGGCTTTATTGGAGATGGAGGACCAGTGCCCTCTAGGTCGTTTCCTAGTAGAGCTCCAGCACCGTCGTGCCTCACTTCTCCAGCAGATGGAGATACACCTGATCCCCCAGACTCATATTACAGATTTTTTTGAGACCCACATCCACTCGAGGACCCAGCTCGACGGGGGGTGTCATGTTACAAAGAGAAGAGGAGCTTAGACGACAGCACCGATGACCGAGACCCCCACTCCAGAGACCCCATCTCCACTAGAGAGAGATTCAGGTGATTCAGGCATGCCATGACATGGAGATACGAAGACGTCAGTAGCGCATCCCTTCTAATCTCAACGTGGAGAGCATTTTGAGGATCGCCATGATGCCTTGCCCACCGATGCATTATATCCTACACCGGCTCCAGGCATTTAGAGGGTTATGACACCACCAAGCCTCCCCTCCCTACGCATATCATATTTGTATCTCACCTACAAAGCATAAAGAGTGCCTACCCATAGCACGCCACACCCTCGATGCCAGCTATTATCCACTCCTTTTATACTCTATTTTGTGCTCACACGTTATTTTCCTTTTGGGATCACAGTGGATTGGATCATACGGATCTATATGTTTTGTCTCATAGGCCGATTTTGGCCTCTAATAGACATTAAAAAGTCTTTCTTTCTCCCTCCCTCCCTCCCTCCCCCCCCCTCTCTCTCTCTCTCTCTCTCTCCCTCTCCCTCTCCCTCTCCCTCTCCCTCTCCCTCTCCCTCTCCCTCTCCCTCTCCCTCTCCCTCTCCCTCTCCCTCTCCCTCTCCCTCTCCCTCTCCCTCTCCCTCTCCCTCTCCCTCTCCCTCTCCCTCTCCCTCTCCCTCTCCCTCTCCCTCTCCCTCTCCCTCTCCCTCTCCCTCTCCCTCTCCCTCTCCCTCTCCCTCTCCCTCTCCCTCTCCCTCTCTCTCTCTCTCTCTCTCTCTCTCTCTCTCTCTCTCTCTCTCTCTCTCTCTCTCTCTCTCTCTCTCTCTCTCTCTCTCTCTCTCTCTCTCTCTCTCTCTCTCTCTCTCTCTCTCTCTCTCTCTCTCTCTCTCTCTCTCTCTCTCTCTCTCTCTCTCTCTCTCTCTCTCTCTCTCTCTCTCTCTCTCTCTCTCTCTCTAGCGAGCTGTATAGCAGTTTGCCATCGCGTCAGATTGCCAACTGTACAGCAGCAGCTCATGTCATACTCGTTAGCAGCCCTCCCTCGCATGAAGCAGCCCTCCCTCGCATGAAGCAGCCCTCCCTCACGTGAGCTGTATAGCAGTTCGCCATCACGTCAGCTCGCCAACTATACAGCAACAGCTCATGTCATGTGCGAACCCTAATCATCAAGATCTCTCAGTGTTCTTGAGTCAGTCGGTACAGCTTCTCAAACCCTTATCAGGTACAATAGCAGCTCACGTCAGAGATCACGTCAGGACATAGCAGCTCGATGTTCGTGACTGCACTCAGTCATAAAGCAAACAAAGGGGCCCTGAATAAAGTCTATGTGATTGATGGCTGGAAAGTATAATAAAATTCATCAACCTATTCAGCTAACCGTAACCCCAAACCTAAAACCTAAATTCTAACCCCCATACCTTGAAACTTGAAACCCTAACTGTTGAGCCCATACAAGTCATATTGGTCAAAGTCAACTGCATTCAAAGTCAACCACAATCAAAGTCAAAAGATCAAAGTCAAACTAGTCAAAGTCAACAAATTCAAGGTCAAAGTCAACAGGTGCAAAGTCAAAGGGCTAAAGTGCAGGTGTCAAAGTGCACAGGTAGTGCACAACTAATTGTCCACAAAGGGTAAATTGGAGAAAGTGGGTTGCAGGTTGCAGAGGTATTTCTCTAATTTCCCTAAGGTTCATAGTGTTTTTAAGGTGTTTTGGAAGGTTCAGGTGAACCCTCCCTTGTGTGCACTTTTGAAGAGTTAAAAGGAAAATGTGAAGGTATATGAAGCGGCAACGTACGCAGAAGTGAAAGTATATCCCTCCAATTAAAAATTTTGTTTTAGACTAAAGTCACTACAGGACAAAACAGGGAGTCATTGGCTGCCACTTGTGAAGACAATCTTGGGACATCAAAGTGAGCACCAAGATACTCTTGCAGTTAGGAGCGTACGTGAATCGACACACTCAAATCAAGGCAAGGACCATTCTTGGACCATTCTAGTGTAAGCAAGAGTGAGCATAGTCTAGGTGGAGCAAGAGAGAGAAGTGCAAGAGACACACAGTGTGTGACGCAGAGAAGTGAAGTGCAAGGTGTGCATGAAGAGTGACCAAGGAAGTGTGCAGAGAGTGCTAAGCTTGTCCCCCAAGGATCCCAAGGTCTTACTGAAGTGTGCGCACGCCGACAGAAGGTATCCATCCCTCTCCCTTAGTGGAAGCTTGGTGCAAGGTGTGCACAAGAGCAGGCTTGTAGAAGGTGGAGGTTTGGTGCAGAGGAGGCCGGCAACAACAAGTCCCTTGGGTATTTGGTATTTGTAATTGAGCACTCTATGGGATTTTGCACAGAAGCATTGGTTGTATTGTGTTTCAACCTTGTATTTGTCTTACTATAATCTATCGGCAGAGGCTTCCAGTGTGTATTTTCTCTTCTGGTCTTTCCCTTTTCTCCTACAAACACTCAAATCCCTTCTTGTCTAAGAATCCCCCAACAAAATTTGGCACGCCCGGTGGGACTCCAAGGAGAGAGTATAGGAGAAGATATATTGCAGTTGGAGAAGCAATATTCAAGTGTCGACAGTACTACTTCAGTGGACTAAGGGGTACATATTCTTATCAATTATCTCATACTAAGAGGACTATGAATAGCCCATGACCGCAATCCGGTCCCAAACATTGAGGGTCACCTGCAAGCAAACAAGGAGGAAGGCTGTTAGAAGATCCTCTAGTTCACTTTCATCAACTTCATCAGTAAAGACCATGGCAGGACAGGTAGACTTGGAAACCTTACTCTCAAGATTAAATATAAAATTTCCTTCTTTCAAAGGCCTAGCTCAGGAGGATCCAGATGAGCACATTAGAAGATTTTTGGCACTATGCAAGACTAGAGGTTTAATGGGCAGGGAGGATGCCTTTTTTATACTCTTCCTTGCCACATTAGAAGGATTAGCAGATAAATGGTTCAGCCAATTTGTTGAGAACCATTTACAACTTGTAGCATGGGAATATTGTAGAGATCATCATAGAAGAACTAGAAAATTTGAGATTGGGTCCAGGTGAAAAGTTCCCAGAGTTTGTGACTAGGGCCAAGGCACTAATGGCTAAATTGCCAGATCCACCACATGATTTTTTTGTTAAGAAATGGTTAGCTAAGCCTCTACCAGTGGCCATCCAATGCAAAATAAAGGAAATAGTGTTACCTACAGCCTTCATAGAAGAGTTCATCAACAGAGCTACACGATTGGAGCAGATAAGGCAACAATATGGAGCTACTTCTTCTCAATTACCATATTCCACAGAAATGGAGGATCCAGTAATCCAGCTAAGGAAGGAGTTGGAAGGCTTAAAAAGAAATAAGCCCCACAGAGAGGAGGAGAATGCTGTAACTCAATTGAGAAGGGAGATTGAAGCACTAAAGCTCCAAAAGGAGGAGGAGGCCCAAGCAGAGGAATTGGCTCAATTGCGACAGGATTTGCAGGAACTCAAAGGAGGTGGCATCAAGAGTGGACTTTAGTGTTCCATGTGCAGCAAGCAAGGGCATATAGTAAGTGAATGTCCTCTGTTAAGTGTGACTTGCCAATTATGTAGGAAAGCTGGTCATGAGGCCCAAGAATGCCAATCAAGGGGATTACCTGCAACAACATATTGGACCCAAGGAGGACCCCTGCCTCCAGCAAATGTAATGGTGGTTGCACCCAATCAAGGTAACACTTACAACCCTAGACAGAGGAATAACTTTGCAAATGGGCCTAGAAGGCCAATCATTTGTTTCAGATGTGGAGAATGTGGGCACTATCAAAGTAGGTGCACTCTACCAAAAAATGACCCTCCTTGCAGAAACTGTCAAGAGGCCAGAGACCACTATACAAATTGTTGTCCTAAGAATCAAGCCTCTTCATCCGGGCCCCATATTCAAATGATTTCTGTACACAAAGAAGAAATGTTAGATCAGGTCAATGAGCCATCACCATCTACCAGGGTGGTGCAGTTAGAAGAAATAGAATCTTTTACAGTGCAGACAAGAAATAAAGGAAAGGCTGAAGTAGATATAGCTCAACAACCAAGAATTGATGGATTGAACAAAGACAAAGAGACATCTGAAGACAAGGCCACTGCATGTGCAGATACATGGCAAAAAGGAGACCCCATAGGTACCAGTGACGCCATTGGGCATGCATTCAACAAGGCTCAAGAGGAGTTTGGTAAGTCAATTGGA
Source organism: Ceratopteris richardii (assembly GCA_020310875.1). Classification (NCBI taxonomy): domain Eukaryota; kingdom Viridiplantae; phylum Streptophyta; class Polypodiopsida; order Polypodiales; family Pteridaceae; genus Ceratopteris; species Ceratopteris richardii. The sequence continues at coordinate 109,159,917 of CM035419.1, read as the reverse complement.
GCCCATGCTCTTAAGGAATCAGAGGCTTCAAAACTACTCAAGTCCATGAAAAAGGAGGTTAGTATTTTTTATTTAATAAAGATGGATGGGAAATTCAGGTCAGAACTCTTGCAGATAATTGATGAGGCTTCAACTACAAGTTTGGTAGCAAAGACCGCTCTTTTACATAAAGGTAAAAGTGTAGGGGAAGCACCCCTTACAGATTATAAAAGTCCTTGGCTGACAGTAGCTATCAAAGGTCATGAATTTCAAGGAGTTATTGTGGATGGTAGTTCTGGCATTAACTTGATGCCTGAACATACAATGGAAAAGATTGGACTCCACCCTTCAAGGCCTGCAAATTTCACTGTTACTTTGGCAGATCAGAGCAAAGTAAGGCCCTTGGGAGTGATCCCAAAAGTTCCACTTGAAGTACAAGTAATCTATTCATTTTGGATTTTGTGGTTTTAAGATTGCCCAAGGTGGAAGGAGGATTTCCCCTCTTAATTGGAAGACCATGGCTGAGACATGCAAGTGTCATTCATGTTGGGGCAAGGACACTAGGTGGGTACAAAAGAAAGGGCAAGAGCTGACACATATTCATTTAGAAGAGGGCCCAGATAATCAAGGAAACACCAGCATGATGCAAACAGTTGGCATTTGCATGGAACCAGAATCAGAGGATCAACCCCAAACGGGATACCACATGAGGTTTATAAAAATGTATGCAGAGATAGCTAGACCACTGGCTAGACTTACAGGTAAGGACATAAATTTTAAATGGGAAGAGGAGGAGGAAAAAGCATATCAAACATTACGGTCAAGGTTAGTGTCTGCTCCCATTTTGATCGCACTTGAGTGGTCAAAAATATTTCATATACATGTAGATGCCAGTGCCTATGCAGTGGGGGGCTATGTTGACACAACCCAGCAAAGAATTTAAGGTGGACAGACCAATTCAATATGCCAGTAGAATTTTGACTAAGGCTGAAAGGAATTACAACACCACAGAAAGGGAAGCCTTAACCATGGTTTTTGCTGTCCGAAAATTTCGTCATTACTTACTGGGAGTAAAATTTGTTATTATAACGGATCACCAACCACTAAAATACTTGCTCAACAAACCACAAGCCACTGGTAGAATATGGAGGTGGTTATTTTTGTTCCAAGAGTTTGATTTTTCTATAGTCCATAGACCAGGTAAAGAAAATGTTATGGCGGATCAGCTATCCAGAATCAATATGATGGATCAAGCTAGTGGAATCAATGATGATTTCCCAAATGCTCATCTGTTCGCTGTACAAGCTCAAGGTTGGTATTGTGATATCAAGAATTTCATTAAAACTGGTGTGTATCCAGAAAAGGTTAGTGATGTGCAAAGAAAGAGATTGCTAATCAAGAGTAGACCGTATACCTTCATTGAAGATAAATTATATAGACAGGGAAAGGATGACAGGTTTAGGAAGTGCTTGGAAGAAGAAGAAATGAGAGAAGTCCTTCAATCTACACATGAAGGAACAGGTGGTGGGCACCTTCCAAGGCATATTATGAGTCAGAGGATACTGGATGATGGTCTATGGTGGCCTACACTATTTAAGGATGCAGATGAATGGGGAAAGGCATGTGACGTTTGCCAGAGGTGTGGACCTAAGCCAACAAAGCAGAGGCATAACCCCTTGATTGTTTCCACTTCCTGGCAACCATTTGAGAAGTGGGGGCTAGATTTTGTAGGGCCCATCTACCCTCCGTCGATTCCAAAAAGAGAGAAGTATTTATTGATAGCCACAGATTATGCGACAAAGTGGGCTGAAGCTATTGCCTCCCCCGACTGCACTGCCCAAACTGTTGCTGATTTCATTTACAGTAGCATCATTTGCAGGTTTGGATGTCCACTTGAAATTTGCACAGACCAAGGTACTCATTATGTGAATAAGGTCCTACATGAAATTTTCAACAGGTATAGAATCCTACATAGGACCTCTTGTGCCTACTATCCAAGAGCCAATGGACAGGCTGAATCAACCAATAAGGTTTTAATTTCCAAGTTAAGGAAGGAATGGATGTTACAGCCCACTTCCTGGGGCATTGCTTATCAAGGTACCCTATGGGCATACAGGCTAGATTACAAAGAGGCCACGGGCTATTCTCCATTCCAACTAGTTTATGGCATATTGCCAATTGAGCCCTTTGAATTTTTACATGGATCACCTAAAATAGCATTCATGCAGGGAAAGAAAGATTGTGATGTCTCTCAGAGGCTTGGAGCACTACATAAAGTGGAGGAGATTCGTCTACTAGCAACAAAACAATTGATAGAGACTCAGATGAAGAGGAAGGAGGCACATGATCGACATTTGTGGAACAACAACATAGAACCAGGCATGTTAGTCCTTCTCCATAGACCTCATCTTCAAACACAAGTGAGAGGAAAATGGCTTCCACACTGGGAAGGACCTTATCGAGTCAAAATAATGCTGAATTGGGGTGTTGTGGAGTTAGAGACGCTAAAAGGAGAGGCCTTGCCACTGGTCAACATATCAAGGCTCAAGGCCTACCATCAACACACTTGAAGAAGTATGGATCACCTGGAACTACAAAATCTGTCCAGGTTGTACATAGCTTTCTCATCTCATTTTGCTCAGTTTTAGTAGTTTTCTTCATCAATTCATGCTTGTTCCTTGAGTTTTTAGCAAACCTAGAAGCCATTTCATAACCTCTGCAAAAGTACAATTTTTGGGTATTTTTTAGAAATTTTTTCTAGCATTTTTTATCCTTTTCCGATGTCATTTTCTGGCCAAGTAGGAGGAATAAAGGAAGCTCTTTGTGGTTTTGAGTACGAAAATTAAGCTTAACCCTGTAGAAAATTTTATGAGAATTTTTTCAGATTTTTTTTGGTAATTTTTTGGCTTTTTTTTATTTTTTCTCAAATTTTCTCTATTTTTGGATATTTTTCCAAAAAAAAAGGGCCCCCCTAGAATTTTCGAGTTGAAGCTGTTATAAAATTAAAAAAAAAAAAATCCCCCCCCCCCCCCCCCCCCGGTTTTGACAGCCTCCCCCCCGGTTCTGACAGCCCCCCCCCCCCTCGTTCTGACAGCCCTCCCTCCCCCCCCCCCCCCCCCCCCCGTTTTGACAGCCCCCCACCCCCCTGCCCCCCCCCCTTTTTTTTTCTTTTTTTCATTTTTTAATTCTTATTTTTTAATTTTTTTATTTTCTTTTATTTTATTTTTAATTTTATTCATTTTATTTTTTATTATTTTATTTTATTTAGTTTCTTTTTTATATATATATAGTTGAGACTTGGCAATCGGATACATTTTCAAACAAAAAAAAACACACACAAAAAGAAGAATTATTTTCTATATATATATTTTTTTTATTTCTATAGCTCAAAGCTTTTGGCTCTGGATCGTGCCTCGGATGGCCTTTTTTTTCAAATTTGGAGTCATTTTCATGTATTTTGGCACATCTAGATTCATTTTTTGACATAATTTTTCTAAAATCCACACTTTTCTCTCTCTTTTGGTCAAAACCCATATGTTTTGAGCACATTTATCACATGGTTTTATTTCCCACATTGTCCACATGGTCTATTCTCACCTTGTCTTACCTTATGTTTCATTATTTCCCATATGGACCCTCTGTAGCTCTACTCTTTGATCATTTTAACCCTCTCCAGACCCATAATCATAACCCCAATCCCTCCTTTTACCAATCTGACCAGCCACATCCTTAACCCTCCCAACCCCTTCCATCTCCGCCCCTCAGCCCTCCCCTCCACCTCCTTTCTACCCTCCCATTTCCCCCCTTTGCTTTTCCATAACAAAATCCCACTTTTGGTTCTTCTGGTGGATTTGGTTGCTCCTCAGGTGTCCTCTTCACGATTTTACAGCTCCATAATCATGGTATCCTATATGCTCAGAGTTTTGGCAGTAGCTCTCCGGGATGGAGAGCACTTAGGTGGTGGGCAACTGTTGAGCCCATACAAGTCATATTGGTCAAAGTCAACCGTAGTCAAAGTCAAAAGGTCAAAGTCAAACTGGTCAAAGTCAACAAGTGCAAAGTCAAAGGGCTAAAGTGCAAGTGTCAAAGTGCACAGGTAGTGCACAACTAATTGTCCACAAAGGGTAAATTGGAGAAAGTGGGTTGCAGGTTGCAGAGGTATTTCTCTAATTTCCCTAAGGTTCATAGTGTTTTTAAGGTGTTTTGGAAGGTTCAGGTGAACCCTCCCTTGTGTGCACTTTTGAAGAGTTAAAAGGAAAATGTGAAGGTATGTGAAGCGGCAACATACACAGAAGTGAAAGTATGTCCCCCCAATTAAAATTTTGTTTTAAACTAAAGTCACTACAGGACAAAACAGGGAGTCGTTGGCTGCCACTTGTGAAGACAATCTTGGGACATCAAAGTGAGCACCAAGATACTCTTGCAGTTAAGAGCGTATGTGAATCGACACACTCAAATCAAGGCAAGGACCATTCTTGGACCATTCTAGTGTAAGCAAGAGTGAGCATAGTCTAGGTGGAGCAAGAGAGAGAAGTGCAAGAGACACACAGTGTGCGACGCAGAGAAGTGAAGTGCAAGGTGTGCATGAAGAGTGACCAAGGAAGTGTGCAGAGAGTGCTAAGCTTGTCCCCCAAGGATCCCAAGGTCTTACTGAAGTGTGCGCACGTCGACAGAAGGTATCCATCCCTCTCCCTTAGTGGAAGCTTGGTGCAAGGTGTGCACAAGATCAGGCTTGTAGAAGGTGGAGGTTTGGTGCAGAGGAGGCCGGCAGCAACAAGTCCCTTGGGTACTTGGTATTTGTAATTGAGCACTCTGTGGGATTTTGCACAGAAGCATTGGTTGTATTGTGTTTCAACCTTGTATTTGTCTTACTGTAATCTATCGACAAAGGCTTCCAATGTGTATTTTCTCTTCTGGTCTTCCCCTTTTCTCTTACAAACACTCAAATCCCTTCTTGTCTAAGAATCCCCCAACACTAACCCTAATCCAAAACCCTAGCATCCAACCCTAAACCTAACCCCAAACCCCTAGCCTAAATCTCAGCCCTCTCTCTCTCTCCATGGCTCCCAAGTTGGAGGAACAACTGGTCACTTTAGAGCATACCCTCCGAGAGCTGATAGGGAAACATAAGAAAGAAAGGGATTCGGGACTGAACGGGGTCACCCGCAGAATTGTCACCCTCGAAGCCAAAGTAGCAGTCTTGGAGAAGGAGAGTCAGTCCCTCCAGGAGGAGCTTCTTGTTATCCGCAAGCAGCACTCACGAGATCAGGATGATTTGCACAAGTGGACTTACAGATATGAGGACAAAGCTAGACAACATACAAGAGGAGGGGGAGATCGCCCCACAACTAGAGGATATCTGGGCGACCATCAAGAAAGAGTGCATAGAGGTGGTTCAGAGCGAACTCAAGACCAAAAAAGATGGATGGGTTGAAGTTGTCAAAAAGAACCTTCAATAGGAGGCGAAGAACGACCAACAGGAGAAGATTCACATAGTACACACCACTATTGAGTAGGAGAAGATACGACAGGCTCTCAGGCTCAATGTCTGCATATAAGGCCTCAAAGAGACAGACGGATCACTGGAGCAAGACGGGAGCCCCTTGTGCACCCTACTTGGATACCGTGCGGACGAGCCTCTTCCTTTTGCCAGAGCTTGGAGAGTGGGGCAGGACACCACACGGAGCAGAGCACTCATCCTTTAGTTCTCGAATGAGACCGGGAGGAGAGATTTCCTCAAACGATGGGCGGTACTATGCACTACACCGGGCATCCCAATCTACTTGCATGATGACCTTACACGGATGCAAGTAGAGCACAGATGTGCATGCATGCCGCCTGTCCTCCAGGCCCGACGGGAGGGACATCGTGCCCTATATACAAACGGTCACGTCATCGTCGACGGACGACCTATTGACTAAGGATTTGCAGCCTATGAGACAGCTCAGCATGAGGTGCGCACTGTAGTCTGGAACTACAATGGATCTTTGTGGACACACCCAAGGTGCCTCGAGGAGGTGATGGAGGGCACGGACGTGATCTTCTTGACAGAGACACATGAGAGCCCAAGGAGGAGCTTATCTCTACCCACTAGACACCCTCACAGCCCACTCCTCGGTCCTCCACACATCCGCTACCCTCAACCTCCCATACACTACCCACAGCATTGCACATTTGACAAGGGGCATACACTGCAAAATAGATGGTACGATGAGGAGTGTAGACAGTTATACGAACACCTCAAAGCAGTGAGTATCTTGGGATTGTGGAGAAATTTCACTCCAATACACGCAGCGGAAGTTAGAGAACCTCTTCTAGAATCTTCCATGTAAGACACACAAGGTGGTCAGATGCGTTCGGTTCAGTGTGTTCAGTGCGTTCAAGGTTTGAGGACCGAACCTTACATATGAGGTAAGGTGCATAAGGTTCGTTTAGGGTTTGTTAGGTGCATTGCATTACAAAATCATAATATATACTAGTATTTAGTATATGCAAGTTGCCACCTCCGGAAAAAAATTGAAATCATGTTGCTATGGTACTTGCTATGTGTGATCGACAATTGTTGATATCATTTGTCAGTGTGTAACATGTATCACTGTGTGCGTCAGATATGTCTTCCAGCCGTGTGTGATCATTGATGTATGATGCATGTGCATTGTGTGTGTGTGTGTGTGTGTGTGCGTGACCGAAAGCTGTTGAAATCATTTATCACTTTGTGTGTGTGTATGTGTGGCATGGGTTTGTGGCATGTGTCACGTATGTGACATGTATGATGTGTGTGTGACATGTGTGACCATTGACTATCTCTCTCTATGACATCAATCACGCATGATATGTATGTCACATCTGAGTGTGTGTGTGACATGTCACATGTCTATGACATGTGTTTGACCATCACGTGTGTGTGCACTGCAATGAGTGACACATGTATGTGACTCTTGAGATTTGTGTGTGGTGAAACATGCTCAGGAAATGCTTTTCTCTTGGGAAAGATGCGAGCAGCTGACGACAATACAAGATGTAATATGCACATGAACCAAAGTACCCTAAAGGTTAAGTGTGTAATTTTTCAACGAACCAAGAAGCCTAAGCGCACCAAATTGAACCTTATAGACAAATCGAACTGAACTGATTCAGTTCCATCGTACCGAAAACAGTCAAAGAACGGTATCTACTCATAAGGTTCAGTTCGAACCGAACCGAATGGAACCTTCGAGGGGTAAGGTTCGAGAACTGCATCAATCATGAAACACATGCTTACTAAAACCTGATTCAATCACAACTCAAAGATCCAATTGCTTGGAAAATTGGTCCAGACACAATAGACTCTTTATTTGGAGTTCATTTGACTAGGTAACTGACTCTAGAAAGTTAGACTACCTGTCATCTCAAGTTATGCAAAAAACTGAGGTTCATAAGAAATGTTCCCACTCACTACTGGAGAATCATCTGATAGAGATATTTGAGCTACAGAGAGTATGCAAGATATGCTTTCCAACAAGATATGATATGCATTAATTGGATAAGTACATAGAGAGATATCACCTTCACAAGGTGGCTGTGTATAGAAAAGGTATGCAGCTAGAATACCTTTGTGCCTTGTAGCATAGAAATGAGGTACTTTCTGATATCCATTGGTGAGAGAATGACTAGCATATGCGTCTACACCATCTCCTTGTCATCTCCACAAATTCCACATTCAAATGACCTCTATATATAGAGGTATGGGCATGGGGCTTTTCATCTACCCTTGCATCTTCTCTCACCTCTTGACCTTTCACTTCATGTCCTTTGTCCTTCCATTTGCTTGGGTGGCTTTTGGTTCTCCACATCACTCCATGTGGATAAGGTCACGACTTTCTTGAGTATTCCATCTCTCTATTCATATTTTGGCTTTATCTAATCCATAAATACATTTGCCCTTTTTAATTCAACACTCCTTTTTAAGATTATGAGTGTACCCTTTATATTTTTAGGGTCTAGCTTCATTTTGGGCTTACAACAAATACATAAATCATGAAGAGGTAATAAATGAGAGGTGAGGATGTTCAAAGCCTCACAATTGGAGCTTGCACATGTTCCATAATTTTCAACACTCCCCCTCAAGCTACAATTGGGAGTTCATGCTACTCTCCAATTCTTGTATTCTTCACCTTTTGCTTCTTTTGCCCTTGTATCTCTTCTTTCGATTGGTTGGTGATCTTTCTTCTTTGCTTCAAAGCTTCTTTGGCTTGCCTCTAGCTTCATGCTTGCTTCTTTGGCTCTTTGAAAGAGCTCTTCTTGAACACCTAGCATAAACATGCTTCATATAAACATTTATTAAATGATCTAGATCACCTTGGATGTACATATCCTTGTTGCTTCACTCTCTTCCTCTTTGTTTCCCTCTCTTTCAGAATCTCTCTTCTTCTTTACCTTCATGGCTTCATGGCTTCTCTCTTGTTTGCATGCTTCTCTTTGATCCTCCTTTATCTTTGGATCATCTTTATGGTTGCAATCTCTTTTGCACCTCCTTTTGACGTCGTCATGGTTGTCATGATTCCTTTTTACTTCATGGCTGCTCCTTGCCTTCTGAAGCACTCCTTGCATAGTGGTGGCTTCTCCTAGTCCTTGAACTTTACCTTTGATGGCTGCTCATATTCTTTCTTTGAGTGTGACTTTTTCTCTTGGCTACACCTTCTCTTCTTTGGACTCTGTTTGGTCCAATCCTTGCAAGCTAACTCCCCCTTACTTCATAATCTTTGATTCATTCTTCATGGCTGATTTAGACGTGCAAAATCAACAATGGGCTGATCATATATGAACTCTTTTATGAGTCCTCTTAATGTGAAGCATTTTTAGCTTCCACATCTTCCGAGCTTTCTTCATCACCTACAAAAAAACACAAGAAATTGTGAATGTGATCAATGGTGCCTCTTGTACCTAACAAGGGTTTCCATTCCTCTTGGGATGGTATTACTTTCCCTTCACATAGGCTTGCCATTCCTTGTTGAATGGTCTTCCTTGCCATAGGCTTGCCACTCCTCTTGGGTGGTCTTACTTGCCTCAACCTTTCAGTAGACCTTCTCTTGGTCTTTGATGCTTCTTGCACCTAACATAGGCTTGTCATTCATCTTGGCATGGTCTTACTTGCCTTCACATTGGCTTTCCACTCCTCTTAGAATGGTCTTACTTGCCATATGCATGCCACTCTCTTTAGTGGTCTTACTAGCCTCACACTTTCACAATAAATTCACATGATTTATGCTTGAAACTTACCACCACACAATGTGAATTTTTCAAAATCTTTACCTCAGCCCTTAGCATTTCAAATGGTCTTCTTTACCGTCCTTTGATTTAGCCAACATGTCACACTTTGCATGAGTGACTCTTCCTTCTATCATGGCACGTGCTTGTGCTCAAACCATGGGGAGTATCCTCAAGGTCCTTGTTGAGTCTTCAACACTTCATGGCAGCCCTTCTTTGGAGTCTTCTACTCCTCCTTGTTGGGAAACTCAATGCTAAGCTTCAATCTTGTCATGCAGCTGGAATACCTTTGTGCCTTGTAGCATAGAAATGAGGTACCTTCTGATATCCATTGGTGAGAGAATGACCAGCATATGCTTCTACACCATCTCCTTGTCATCTCCATAAATTTCCACGTTCAAATGACCTCTATATATAGAGGTATGAGCATGGGACTTTTCACCTACCCTTGCATCTTCTCTCACCTCTTGACCTTTCACTTCATGTCCTTTGTCCTTCCATTTGCTTTGGTGGCTTTTGGTGCTCCACATCACTCCATGTGGATAAGGTCACGACTTTTTTGAGTATTCCATCTCTCTATTCATATTTTGGCTTTTATCTAAGCCATAAATACATTTGCCCTTTTTAATTCAACACTCCTTTTTAAGCTTATGAGTGTACCCTTTATATTTTTAGGGTCTAGCTTCATTTTGGGCTTACAACAAATACATAAATCATGAAGAGGTAATAAATGAGAAGTGAGGATGTTCCAAGCCTCACAATTGGAGCTTGCAAATGTTCGATAATTTTCAACACTCCCCCTCAAGCTACAATTGGAGTTCATGCTACTCTCCAATTCTTGTATTCTTCACCTTTTGCTTATTTTGCCCTTGTATCTCTTCTTTCGATTGGTTGGTGATCTTCCTTTTTTGCTTCAAAGCTTCTTGGGCTTCCCTCCAGCTTCATGCTTTCTTCTTTGGCTCTTTGAAAGAGCTCTTCTTGAACACCTAGCATAAACATGCTTCATACAAACATTTATAAAATGATCTAGATCACCTTGGATGTATATATCCTTGTTGCTTCACTCTCTTCCTCTTTGTTGCCCTCTGTTTGAGAATCTCTCTTCTTCTTTACCTTCATGGCTTCATGGCTTCTCTCTTCTTTGCATGCTTCTCTTTGATCCTCCTTTGTCTTTGGATCATCTTTACGATTGCAATTTCTTTTGCACCTCCTTTTGACGTCGTCATGGTTTTCATGCTTCTTTTTTACTTCATGGTTGCTCCTTGCCTTCTGAAGCACTCCTTGCATAGTGGTGGCTTCTCCTAGTCCTTCAACTTTACCTTTGATGGCTGCTCATACTCTTTTTTTGAGTGTGACGTCTTCTCTTGGCTACACCTTCTCTTCTTTGGACTCTTTTTGGATCTTCCAATCCTTGCAAGCTAACTCCCCCTTGCTTCATAATCTTTGATTCATTCTTCATGGCTGATTTTAGGCCTGCAAAATCAACAATGGGCTGATCATATATGAACTCTTTTATGACTCCTCTTCATGTGAAGCATTTTTAGCTTCCACATCTTCCAAGCTTTCTTCATCACCTACAAAAAAACACAAGAAATTGTGAATGTGATCAATGAAGCCTCTTGCACCTAACAAGGGTTGCCATTCCTCTTGGGATGGTCTTACTTTCCCTTCACATAGGCTTTCCATTACTTGTTGAGTGGTCTTACTTGCCATAGGCTTGCCACTCCTCTTGGGTGGTGTTACTTTCCTCAACCTTTCACTAGACCTTCTCTAGGTCTTTGATGCTTCTTGCACCTAACATAGGCTTGTCATTCATCTTGGCATGGTGTTACTTGCCTTCACATTGGCCTCTTGGAATTGTGTTACTTGCCATAGGCATGCACTCTCTTTGGTGGTCTTACTAGCCTCACACTTTCACAATACATTCACATGATTTATGCTTGAACTTACCACCAGACAATGTGGATTTTTCAAAATCTTTACCTTAGTCCTTAAATGGTCTTCTTTACCGTCCTTTGATTTAGCCAACATGTCACACTTTGCATGAGTGACTCTTCCTTCTATCATGGCACGTGCTTGTGCTTAAACCATGGGGAGTATCCTCAAGGTCCTTGTTGAGTCTTCAACACTTCATGGAAACCCTTCTTTGGAGTCTTCTACTCCTCCTTGTTGGGAAACTCAATGCTAAGCTTCAATCTTGTCCACCTTTCAGCTTGGGTTCAATCTTCAAGTCTTCAACCCTTCAAGTGTTTGAAAACCCCCACTAGACACCCTCACCGCCCACTCATCGGTCCTCCACACATCTGCCACCCTCAACTTCCCATACACTACCCACAGCATTGCACATTTGACAAGGTTGGGGCATACACCGCCAAAATAGATGGTACGATGAGGAGTATAGACAGCTATACGAACACCTCAAAGCACTGAGTAACTTGGGTTTGTGGAGAAATTTCACTCCAATACATTCCAATACACATAGTGGAAGTTAGGGCCTCTTCTAGAATTTTCCATGTAAGACACACAAGGTGGTCAGATGCGTTCGGTTCGGTGCGTTTGGTGCCTTCAAGGTTCAAGGACCGAAACTTACATCAGAGGTAAGGTGTGTAAGGTTCGTTTATGGTTTGTTAGGTGCATTGCATTACAAAATCATAATATATACTAGTATTTAGTATATGCAAGTTGCTACCTCCGAAAAAAAATTTGAAATCATGTTGCTATGGTACTTGCTATGTGTGATCGACAATTGTTGATATCATTTGTCAGTGTGTAACATGTATCACTGTGCGCGTCATATATGTCTTCCAGAAGTGTGTGATCATTGATGTATGATGCATGTGCATTGTGTATGTGTGTGTGACCGAAAGCTATTGACAGCATTTGTCACTCTGTATGTGTATGTGTGGCATGGGTTTGTGGCATGTGTCACGCATGTGACATGTATGATGTGTGTGTGACATGTGTGACCATTGACTATCTATCTCTATGACATCAATGATGCATGATATGTATGTCACATCTGAGTGTGTGTGTGTGTGTGTGTAACATGGCACATGTCTATGACATGTGTTTGACCATCACGTGTGTGTGTGCACTACAGTGAGTAACACATGTGTGTGACTCTTGAGATGTGGGTGTGGTGAAACATGCTCAGGAAATGCTTTGCTCTTGGGAAAGATGCAAGCAGTTGACGACAATACAAGATGGCATACGCACATGAACCAAAGTACCCTAAAGGTTAAGTGTGTAATTTGTCAACGAACCAAGAAGCCTAAGCACACCAAATTGAACCTTATGGACAAACCGAACTGAACTGATTCAGTTCCATCGTACCAAAAACAGCCAAAGAACCCTATCTACCCATAAGGTTCGGTTCGAACCGAATCGAATGGAACCTTCGAGGGGTAAGGTTCGAAAACCGCATCAACCATGAAGACACATGCTTACTAAAACATGATTCGGTCACAACCCAGAGATCCAACTGCTCAGAAAATTGGTCCACACATAGTAGACTCTTTATTTGGAGTTCATTTGACTAGGTAACTGACTACACAAAGTTAGACTACCTGTCATCTCAAGTTATGCAGAAAACTGAGGTTCACAAGAAATGTTCTCAGTCACTATTCGAGAATCATCTGACAGAGATATTTGAGATACAGAGAGCGTGCACAATAAGCTTTCCAACAAGATATGATACGCATTAATTGGATAAGTACATAGAGAGAGATCACCTTCACAAGGTGGCTGTGTACAGAAAAGGTATGCAGCTGGAATACCTTTGTGCCTTGTAGCATAGAAATGAGGTACCTTCTGATATCCATTGGTGAGAGAATGACCAGCATATGCTTCTACACCATCTCCTTGTCATCTCCACAAATTTCCACGTTCAAATGACCTCTATATATAGAGTTATGGGCATGGGACTTTTCACCTATCCTTGCATCTTCTCTCACCTCTTGACCTTTCACTTCATGTCCTTTGTCCTTCCATTTGCTTGGGTGGCTTTTGGTGCTCCACATCACTCCATGTGGATAAGGTCACGACTTTTTTGAGTACTCCATCTCTCTATTCATATTTTGGCTTTTATCTAAGCCATAAATACATTTGCCCTTTTTAATTCAACACTCCTTTTTAAGCTTATGAGTGTACCCTTTATATTTTTAGGGTCTAGCTTCATTTTGGGGTTACAACAAATACATAAATCATGAAGAGGTAATAAATGAGAGGTGAGGATATTCCAAGCCTCACAATTGGAGCTTGCACATGTTCCATAATTTTCAACACTCCCCCTCAAGCTACAATTGGGAGTTCATGCTACTCTCCAATTCTTGTATTCTTCACCTTTTGCTTCTTTTTCCCTTGTATCTCTTCTTTCGATTGGTTGGTGATCTTCCTTCTTTGCTTCAAAGCTTCTTTGGCTTCCCTCCAGCTTCATGCTTGCTTCTTTGGCTCTTTGAAAGAGCTCTTCTTGAACACCTAGCATAAACATGTTTAATACAAACATTTATAAAATGATCTAGATCACCTTGGATGTACATATCCTTCTTGCTTTACTCTCTTCCTCTTTGTTGCCCTCTCTTTGAGAATCTATCTTCTTCTTTACCTTCATGGCTTCATGGCTTCTCTCTTCTTTGCATGCTTCTCTTTGATCCTCCTTTGTCTTTGGATCATCTTTATGGTTGCAATTTCTTTTGCACCTCCTTTTGACATCGTCATGGTTGTCATGCTTCTTTTTTACTTCATGGTTGCTCCTTGCCTTTTGAACCACTCCTTGCATAGTGGTGGCTTCTCCTAGTCCTTCAACTTTACCTTTGATGTCTGCTCATACTCTTTCTTTGAGTGTGACTTCTTCTCTTGGCTACACCTCTTCTTACAAAGATCTTCCAATCCTTGCAAGCTAACTCTCCATTGCTTCATAATCTTTGATTCATTCTTCATGGCTGATTTAGACCTGCAAAATCAACAATGGCCTGATCATATATGAACTCTTTTATGAGTTCTCTTCATGTGAAGCATTTTTAGCTTCCACATCTTCCAAGCTTTCTTCATCACCTACAAAAAAACACAAGAAATTGTGAATATGATCAATGGTGCCTCTTGCACCTAACAAGGGTTGCCATTCCTCTTGGGATGGTCTGACATTCTCTTCACATAGGCTTGCCATTCCTCGTTGAATGGTCTTACTTGCCATAGGCTTGCCACTCCTCTTGGGTGGTGTTACTTGCCTCAACCTTTCACTAGACCTTCTCTTGGTCTTTGATGCTTCTTGCACCTAACGTAGGCTTGCCATTCATCTTGGCATGGTCTTACTTGCCTTCACATTGGCTTGCCACTCCTCTTGGAATGGTCTTACTTGCCATAGGAATGCCACGCTCTTTGGTGGTCTTACTAGCCTCACACTTTCACAATACATTCACATGATTTATGCTTGAAACTTACCACCACACAATGTGGATTTTTCAAAATCTTTACCTCAGCCCTTAGCATTTCAAATGGTCTTATTTACCTTCCTTTGATTTAGCCAACATGTCACACTTTGCATGAGTGACTCTTCCTTCTATCATGGCACGTGCTTGTGCTCAAACCATGGGGAGTATCCTCAAGGTCCTTGCTGAGTCTTCAACACTTCATGGCAGCCCTTCTTTGGAGTTATCTACTCCTCCTTGTTGGGAAACTCAATGCTAAGCTTCAATCTTGTCCACCTTTCAGCTTGGGTTCAATCTTCAAGTCTTCGACCCTTAAAGTGTTTGAAAACCTTTTAGCTTGGGCTCATTCCTTTGCTTTGGCTCCAAGCTTTGCATCCTTCCTTCATCCAAGCTTTGTTCACCTAGCTTTGGCTCATATAAATAGGAGCATTGCATTAACTTTATGTATCTAAATTGAAAGATCAAATGCTTTTAGTTATCATAACATAATCATACAAACTTGCTTTTGCAAATTTACCTCATTGGGTTTTATCCACAACAAGATACATCCAGAAATTTCATACATAGTAGCTTTGCATCTTACCAATGTTCATGGCATCCAAACACATTTACTTTCAGCTCATCTATGGCTGAACATGACCAACCTTTAGTGCTTCAATATCACACTAACAATCACATATAAGCATGCATGAAAATCACCAATCATTTGAGCTTATATTCAGCTCACATTATGCCAATTCATATGGCCACATAGACCTGCAATTTTCAGCTTTTATAGGCTTTATAAAATAGCCTATTAATCATCCACACATCACGGATCATACATATATGCTCTTTGTTACCACACATGCATACATTCTTTCATGTTTGACAGCCGTGTACATAATCAAACCTTGCACTTCATTGAATTTAGTGCAATATCATGCATACAATGTGCATATACAACTATATCTAGTTGCTCATCCAAGATCCTTTGCTTGAATCTTCATCCTTCCATTGGCTGCTCATAAATCTTCATTCAAGTTATTAGTATCACTTATAGCATGCCTCAATGAACACGAATATGTATTTGAGAGTATGAAAGAGAGTTTTGGACTTCAATTAACATAAAGCAACAAAATGTTCTTACATACACAAGCTTCATCTCCATAGCTTTCCAATGAGCATGATAGCTCCAAGCTTTCCTTTTCCGTCTCTGCATCTTCTTCAAGATCTCTTTGCACATCCATAGGCTCCACTCCCAATGCTCCACAACCAAAGCTCTAATACCAAAATGTGGAGAAATTTCACTCCAATACACACAGTGAAAGTTAGAGAACCTCTTCTAGAATCTTCCCTACAAGACACATGCTTACTAAAACCTAATTCAGTCACAACTCAGGGATCCAATTGCTCTGAAAATTCGTCCACACACAATAGACTCTTGTAACTTTCTAATAAAATAAAGAACATTCCATTTGGAGTTCATTTGACTAGGTAACCGACTGCACAAAGATAGACTACCTATCATCTTAAGTTATGCAGAAAACTGAGGTTCATAAGAAATGTTCCCAGTCACTATTGGAGAATCATCTGATAGAGATATTTCAGATACAAAGAGTATCCGAGAATAATCCTTCCAACAAGATATCATATGCATTAATTGGATAAGTACAGAGAGAGATATTACCTTCACAAGGTGGCTATAGCAACTTGAATACCTTTGTGCCTTGTAGCATAGAAATGAGGTACCTTCTGATATCCATTGGTGAGAGAATGACCAGCATATGCTTCTATACCATCTCCTTGTCATCTCCACAAATTTCCACGTTCAAATGACCTCTATATATAGAGGTATAGGCATGGGATTTTTCACCTACCCTTGCATCTTCTCTCACCTCTTGACCTTTCACTTCATGTCCTTTGTCCTTCCATTTGCTTGGGTGGCTTTTGGTGCTCCACATCACTCCATGTGGATAAGGTCACGAATTTTTTGAGTATTCCATCTCTCTATTCATATTTTGGCTTTTATCTAAGCCATAAATACATTTGCCCTTTTTAATTCAACACTCCTTTGTAAGCTTATGAGTGTACCCTTTATATTTTTAGGGTCTAGCTTCATTTTGGGCTGACAACAAATACATAAATCATGAAGAGGTAATAAATGAGAGGTAAGGATGTGCCAAACCTCACAATTAGATCTTGCACATGTTCCATAATTTTCATCGGGGATCCATCATAGGGAGGGAGGCACGATGACACATGCGAGCTCTCACACGTCGGAAGCGACGAGCTTTCGAGGAACGACAGGAGGCAGAGCTGTTTGACCTACTCATGAGTAGGGACTGTGCCACCACATGGAGGGCCCTACATGAGCCACGCCCTCCTACACCCATAGCAGTTCCTCAGACTTGGCACACCTATGCCCGGAGGTTATATGATGTCCCAAGACAGCCCCCATTGTTGATTCCCCCCACACAGCGCCCAATGATATCTACCCTCTTTACAGCAGGCATGGTACGACAGGCCATCCACATGCTGAAGCATGGCCGCTCAATAGACCACATGGGTCTACAGAGCGAGCACTTTATATACGCAATCGATGTAGTTGCCCACCTGATCGCCCACCTCTTCAACTGTGCTTTGGTTGAGGGGTTACCTGACTCATGGACTGTGCACACCATTGTGCCTATCCACAACTCTGGCGATATGATGGACCCAAGGAACTACAGGACTATTATGATAGGCTATATCCTCACCAAGATCTATGGGGCAATACTAGAGGCAGAGCTTAGTACACATGATGAGGCAGCTTGGATCAGAGCATCTAGGCAAGCAGGCTTCTGCCGCACTTTGTCCACCATCGACCACATCTTCGTGCTTCGCTGCTTGATCGAGAACGCAAAGGCGAGGAAGCAGAGACTCTACTGCGGCTTTGTGGAGTTCCACAAAGCCTTCGACATGGTCCCCCAAGAGAGACTACTACAGAGACTCAAGGAGTTACAGCTACCGTCAAACATGCTATGGGCCATACATGCTTCGTATGCACGAGTCACATGCAGGGTATGTTGCCCCAATGGCCTATCAAACAGCCTTGTTTGCACCATTGGTGTGAAACAAGGTTGCCCTCTCTCACCCTTTCTCTTTTGGTCTCTACATCGACGAGATCACAAAGTTTATACAACGAGCAGGAGGGCAAGAAGAAGACCTTAGAGGTATGCCAATACACATCCTATTCTATGTTGCTGACATTGTCTTGCTTTCAGAGTCATAGGAGGGGGCTACAATCACATTTACAGGCGCTCGATACCTTCTGCACTTAGAGAGTACTCACAGTGAACCTTGGCAAGACCAAGGTCATGATCTTCCACACCTCTAGGACAGTACGTCGTCGAGCCTCTTTCACTGCAGCTTGAGGACAAATAGAGGTAATGGACTCTTACGTCTACTTAGGTGTCACCTTCTCCGACAGTACAGGTATGTTCTCCATGGCCCGAGCAACGAGAGACAAATCGACGCGAGGCTATGCGGCGTTTGCCGGATTAAAGAGACGCTGCTTTCAAGCACATTTCCAAGAGCCCTGGACCAAGGGTTGGCTCTTTGATATTCTAGTGACACGCGCCAGTATGGGCACCAAGCATTACGGCGGCAATGTGGACGCAGATTGAGAGGCCCGAGGTCACCATGATCTCACGCTTGCTCCGCAGCAAGCCCTCAGTTCCACATGACATTATACGGGCTGAGCTTGGCACACCATTATTAGTGGAGGCCCACTTCCAGCTGGTGACCTTTATCCTGAGAGTCAGGGAACTCCCCACCAGCCGACTCACTAGGATTGCAGAGCTCCAAACATTTGGAAGAGATGGGGCATGAGAGAGTATGATATGCACAAACCTACCGATGGTTGGAAGACCATGGCATGAGCATTGCCGACCTCTCCCCTTTTCAATACGACCTCTCTTCCCCCTACATTACCCTCTCTCATTCAAAGAGGAACAAGATCATCCATCAGGACCTACTACAGATACACATCAGGGAGACATGGATAGCACCGCGAGAGCCTCTTCCCACAAAGAGATAACACTACAAAGAGCACTTCCTAACAGTGAGAGTGGATGGTTTCACCTAGAGACCACGATACATGGACACATACATGGCACCAGCAGAGAGAGTGGCCATTGAGCAGCTCAGAGTATCATCACACCAGCTCGAGATTGAAGCCGGACGAGCAACACACACCCCCAGGAATGAGAGATTATGTAGGATCTGCCGACAGGAGGTGGAGGACGAGGAAAACTACACATGTAGTTGCCAGGCATATGAGGATATCAGAGACCAGTACTCACAGCTCTTCAGGGGACCCAGAGAGATCAGGGCATTACTGAAGAGAGAGGACAGCGCCCTCTAGGTCATTTCCTAGTAGAGCTCAAGCGCCGTCGTGCCTTACTTCTCCAGCGGATAGAGATACACTCAACCCCCCCAGACTCATATTACCAATTTCTTCAAACCCACGACCACCCAAGAGCCAAGCCCGACGCGGGGTGTCACATTACAGAGAGCAGAGGAGCTTAGACGACAGCACCAACGACTGAGACTCCCACTCCAAAGAGCCCATCTCCACTAGAGAGAGATTCAGGCGCACACCATGACATGGAAATATAGAGAGGTCAACAGTGCACCCTTGCCGATTCGGACATGCAAGCATTCTGAGGCTCGCCACGATGCCCTACCCACCCATGCATTATATCCTACATCCACTCCAGGCATCTAGAGGGCTATAATTCCACCCACCCTCCCCTCCCTATGCATATCATACTTATATCTCACCCCCTGAGCATATAGAGTGCATACCCATAGCACCCCACACCCGCGACACCAGCTATTACCTTCTTCTTTTATACTTTGTTTCGTACTCACATTTTTATTTTCCTTTTGGGATTCCAGTGGATTGGATCATGCTGATGTATATATTTTGTATCATAGGCCGATTTTGGCCTTTAATAGATGTTAAAAAGTCTCTCTCTCTCTCTCTCTCTCTCTCTCTCCTCTCTCTCTCTCTCTCTCTCTCTCTCTCTCTCTCTCTCTCTCTCTCTCTCTCTCTCTCTCTCTCTCTCTCTCTCTCTCTCTCTCTCTCTCTCTCTCTCTCTCTCTCTCTCTCTCTCTCTCTCTCTCTCTCTCTCTCTCTCTCTCTCTCTCTCTCTCTCTCTCTCTCTCTCTCTCTCTCTCTCTCTCCCCCTCCCCCCCCCCCCCCCTCTCCCCCCCTCCCTCCCTCCCTCCCTCCCTTCCCTCCCTCCCTCCCTCCCTCCCTCCCTCCCTCCCTCCCTCTCTCTCTCTCTCTCTCTCTCTCTCTCTCTCTCTCTCTCTCTCTCTCTCTCTCTCTCTCTCTCTCTCTCTCTCTCTCTCTCTCTCTCTCTCTCTCTCTCTCTCTCTCTCTCTCTCTCTCTCTCTCTCTCTCTCTCTCTCTCTCTCTCTCTCTCTCTCTCTCTCTCTCTCTCTCTCTCTCTCTCTCTCTCTCTCTCTCTCTCCCCCTCCCCCCCCCTCCACCCCGGTTTACAGGCAGAGCACCTCATCTACGGAGGCATGACCCTTGCACCGCTCATTGCCCACCTCTTCAACCGTGCATTGGTTGAAGGGTTCCCTGACTCATGGACTGAGCACACCATAGTGCCCATTCATAAGTCAAGAAATACTATGGATACAGCTACATATCGGACGATCATGATTGTCCCTCTATTGGCCAAGTTATATGGGGCGGTACTAGAGACAAAGTTGAGTACACTCGCTGAGAGGAAGGGTATCAAGGCTCCAGGACAGGCAGGTTTCAGACGCGATTACTCTACCATTGGCCACATCTTCACTATGAGATGCCTAATCGACCAAGCAAGGGTGAGGAAGAGGAGATTATATTGTTGCTTTGTGGACTTCCGCAAAGCATTTGACATTGTTCCCAAGCATTTGACATTGTTCCCAGGGAAAGACTCTTCAGACGACTATTTGATATCGGAGCTCCGAAGGAGATGATATGGGGGATCTATGCCTTATACGAGAGAGTATCTGATAGAGTCAGATGTCCAAGGGGCTTATCTCATCCGCTTGCTAGCACTATCGGGGTGAAGCAAGGATGCCCTCTTTCACCCACCCTCTTTGGTCTCTACATTGATGAGATAGTGGACTTCATACAACGGAAGGGGTGATGGCATTGAGGTACACGGGTCCACTGTCCATATTCTTTTATACGTTGATGACATTGTACTGGTTTCGAAGTCTGCAAAAGGTCTACAGCATCATCTACATGGCCTAGATGACTTTCGCAGACACAGAGGGTTCTGTGTGAACCTTGGTAAAACCAAAGTCATGATCTTTCATACATCAGCACAAGTACACAGACATAGTTTGTTCACAGGAGCAGGTGGACCGATCGAGGTGGTCGGATCATATGTTTACTTGGGAGTGACATTTACAGCAGCATCATCAAGGGTCTTCTCTATGTCTCAGGCAGCCCGTGACCGCATCACACATGGGTACGCAGCACTAGTTTTGATGGAGAGACAGTGCCACCAAGCATATTTTCAGGAGCCCCGCACAAAGGGGTGGCTCTTCGACACTTTGGTTACGCCAGCGCTCATGTATGGGGCAGCCATATGGGGACCGGGATTAGCTACATCAGTATGGACAGCATTAAAGAGGCCACAAATCCTCGTGATTGGCAGACTTATCCGCAGCAAGCCTTCAGTACCACATGATATCATTAGAGCATAGCTCGCTGCACCACCGATGCTAGTTGAGGCACTATTCAAGACAGTATGCCTATTACACAGACTTCGGGGCATGGATACAGAGCACATTGCTTATCGTGCTTTCCAGGCATCACGTGATATGGCATTAGCAGGCGACACCTCCTCATGGTATGCACAGACACGAGACTGGCTGGCCCACCATGGCTTTGACATAGACAGGCTACCACCAGTACAGTACGACTCACATGCACCCACCTACTCACTCTCTCATCAAGAGAGGAATAGGGTCATTCGTCAAGAGATATGGCATACATACATACAGAGGACATGGGTGAGCCCTAGGGATACATTGCCACCGAAAATGCTCTATTACCGTGAGCATTTTCTACATATATCGGAAGAGGGCTTCATCGAGATTCCGAGATACATGCAGACATACCTACCCCACCACCTTAGAGTCGTCATTGGGCAGCTCCGGGTTTCATCACATCAGCTCGAGATTGAGAGGGGTCGGTCCAGGGGAGTCCCACGTGAGGAGAGGTGGTGCCCAGTATGCGAGACAGAGGTAGAGAGTGAGGAGCATTTTGTTATCAGATGACCAGCATACTTAGACCTACGAGCACAGTTCCAGATAGAGTCATCACTCCAGTTGTGCATGACTATGGGAGACCAGCGGCGCTTGGGACACTTCCTCACAGAAGCATATGAGAGGCGAGAGCGGTCACTACAGCCCACACATCAGCCACGGGTGAGTACCCAGCAGACCATTACCCAATTCTTTCAGCGAGCTGAGCTACATCAGAGGTCCATCTATAGGGCTCACTCTCCACCAGGCAGCAGCACAGAGAGCATGAAGCCGACCACGCATGGGCGGATATCGTCGACCACGACTATATCAGGAGGTTATCTCACGCATCAGGACAGCCTACGACCACATGGAGCATAGGCGTACCACCACCCCCTGGGTTGTCTTCCTTCAGGAGGCACTAAGACCACCACCGATGTACCACATACTACACCCACCTCCACCCATCACCAGTAGCTAGGGTGTTTTACTCACATTGTGGATCCCCCATGTATTAGGTGGCCACTATCTGCAGAGTCAGAGCCATGTCTCCCCAGCCTTTTCCAGCCCTATATAGCTTTGTGTACTCTCTCTCTCTCTCTCTCTCTCTCTCTCTCTCTCTCTCTCTCTCTCTCTCTCTCTCTCTCTCTCTCTCTCTCTCTCTCTCTCTCTCTCTCTCTCTCTCTCTCTCTCTCTCTCTCTCTCTCTCTCTCTCTCTCTCTCTCTCTCTCTCTCTCTCTCTCTCTCTCTCTCTCTCTCTCTCTCTCTCTCTCTCTCTCTCTCTCTCTCTCTCTCTCTCTCTCTCTCTCTCTCTCCCCCCCTCCCCCCCTCCCCCTTTCTCTCTCCCTTTCTCCCTCTCCCTCTCTCCCTCTCCCTCTCCCTCCCTCCGGCGCTCCCCCTCTCCCTCTCACGAGCCCTCTCACGTGCCCTCTCCCTTCCCCCCTCCCCGCCCCCCCCCCCCCCTCTTATGAGACCAAACAGTTACAAAGTGGTGAATCTAGTACCATATATGAGCTAGAAAAACTAAAAGAAGGAGAGTAAGAAAGAGAGAGAGAGAGAGGGGGGGGGGGGAGGTTGGGGGGAAGGACTGTGGGAGCAGGTACCCATCCAAACATGGAGGTTAATGACATTTCTGAATACCTGGAGCTTACAACAGAGAAAGATGGACACAAAAGTATGCAGGGGATACATTGAATTTCAACAGTCAGATCATTGTCTCATAACCCTGGAAATCCTCGCATTCACGTGATTAATCAGTTTAGATTGCAATAAAAGATTCATCTGCAAAAATGTTTTCACCCCTTAATAACAGTTCAAAACGTAATTCCAGTAGTTTTGAGATAAAAAGTTGCCTAAATCAACCTAAATTGCTTTGCCTCTGCAGTTTTCCATGCCTATATTGGCATCATCACATAACATTTTTACTCTGTAGCTCCTTACTCGAATGGGACCCAGTAGAAGGTCCATGATTCTATCAATGTGAATGTTTCGATTGTACATCTCCAAAAGATTTTGGTTCAGTAATGGCCTTTTTGTGAAACTTAAACTTCTCCAGTTTTTTCCTTGATCCTCCTCCTTTAAATGACGGCCGTACTAATCTTAGCGTACGGTGATGAGATTCATGTGGCTTACTCTTGGCAAGGGTCTTTCTTTGTGAGTTAGAGGGATTTTCTGCAGAAAACAGACTCTCACCCCTCTTCTTGCAGGTACTTCCATCAAGCGGCCTGGGTATGATGAAAGAGAACTGGCTTAAATTCACCCCTGCCTTCACATATTCAGGGTGTTCAGACAAGAACCTGGCTCATAAAAACCAAATGTCAGTGCCAACGAAGGTTATTTTCAGCATAAAAATCCACAGCAGCAAAAATCCAACAATCTATACTTACATACCGGTCAACCTCAGGAGCAGATCTCAACTTCTTGCCTGATGGTGTGACATAATATCTACAAGGGAAAACAAGAAAAACCGATACTTGGATTCGGCATACATAGACAAAATTTCCACTATAACCATCATAGACACCATTAAGCATAGAGAGCATCTTGCTTACTCCGCAGCAAAAAATAAGATCAAAGCTAAATTTCTAACAGCTGGAATAAGTAAACGATGCAATCAACAAGTCACAGAAGTCATTCTTCGAAAAAGCCACTTCTGCAAGCACTAGCAAGCCTGAACACAACCGATACTTGGATTCAGCATACATAGACAAAATTTCCACTATAACCATCATAGACACCATTAAGCATAGAGAGCATCTAGCTTACTCTGCAGCAAACAATAAGATAAAAGCTAAATTTCTAACAGCTGGAATAAGTAAACGATGCAATCAACAAGTCACCGAAGTCATTCTTCGAAAAAGCCACTTCTGCAAGCACTAGCAAGCCTGAACACAAGCACCAAGCATGATTCCTCGAAAATGCCGAGAAGTACAATGGCTACTGCAAGTGAGGATGTTGCGTAGAAGGCCTAGAGCTAATGGTTTCAAGTTGAGCCCTACACTCTCATCTTGTCAGTTTCCTAGAGGGAAAACATACATGTTTTGTTGCATGGGATGTTATCAAAGATCAAAGGCCCCATGTTTCCTTACAGGCTTTATCGTTAAGGGTCAGCCTAAAGAAAAAGGTGTAGAAGATGTGCGTCGGCTTCCCTCTCAGCCTCCACAAGCTAGGTGTACTCAATGACACAACTCAACTTTTGACAGAATCTATCAAAAAATAATTCCACCCCCTTCAAAAACACAAAGCACAAGAGATTGCCAAATGAACCACAAAATAAACATGCTCATTTGATCTAATATCCATATGGCAGTGTTGTCATAATGACCACACAATCCAAAAGTGACCTCGCTTTAATGATGCATACAAACCAGCGAAGAAGAAACAAGCATCATGCCATAAGCTCTTACTGTAATCTATAATTCCAGCATACATATTCCATGGACTCATGGCTGTGGAGGACAATAATATGCAAACAACTGTGTTGTGTCTCTACGTAAAGATTCTGATAGACTCCATTTCTCAGAGGGAGCATTTATATAAATAGCAACTAAACATGAATTGTTTAGTGTGAGTGAAATAGAACTCTCTCTCTCTCTCTCTCTCTCTCTCTCTCTCTCTCTCTCTCTCTCTCTCTCTCTCTCTCTCTCTCTCTCTCTCTCTCTCTCTCTCTCTCTCTCTCTCTCTCTCTCTCTCTCTCTCTCTCTCTCTCTCTCTCTCTCTCTCTCTCTCTCTCTCTCTCTCTCTCTCGCATCAGGACAGCCTACGACCACATGATGGAGCACAGACGTACCACCACCCCCTGGGTTGTCTTCCTTCAGGAGGCACTCATGCCACCACCGATGTACCACATACTACACCCACCTCCACCCATCACCAGTAGCTAGGGTGTTTACTCACATTATGGATCCCTCATGTATTAGGTGGCCACTATCTGCTGAGTCAGAGCCACGTCTCCCCAGCCTTTTCCAGCCCTATATTGCTTTGTGTAGCGATATACTTTTTATTTCATTCATCTTCTACACAGGGTTACTACACTTGTACATGGTTTTTGTCTCATAGGCCAAGTTTGGCCTCCAGAAGCCGTTAATATGACTTTCTTTCTTTCTTTCTTTCTTTCTTTCTTCTCTCTCTCCCTCCCTCCCTCCCTCCCTCCCCCCCCCCCCCCTCCCTCCCCCCCCCCCCCCCCCTCCCTCCCTCCCTCCCTCCCTCCCTCCCTCCCTCCCTCCCTCCCTCCCTCCCTCCCTCCCTCCCTCCCTCCCTCTCTCTCTCTCTCTCTCTCTCTCTCTCTCTCTCTCTCTCTCTCTCTCTCTCTCTCTCTCTCTCTCTCTCTCTCTCTCTCTCTCTCTCTCTCTCTCTCTCTCTCTCTCTCTCTCTCTCTCTCTCTCTCTCTCTCTCTCTCTCTCTCTCTCTCTCTCTCTCTCTCTCGTTCCACAGCAAGCAGACAGTGCTACATGACATCATCCGAGCAGAGCTCGCTGCACCACCCATGGTCCTTGAGGCACTTTTTCAGACAGTAAGCTTCATTTAGAGGTGTGCGGGAATTAAAATTTTTCAAACTACTAGTAGAAAGAATAGAACAATCAACACAAAGTATATGACCCAATTCCTTGTCTATTTGTCTCTTTCACATATCTTCCGATATCATTGTAATTGAAATCTTTTTTACCCAAAGTTTTCATATATTTGAATGTAACCAAAGGATAGATCCGAAGCTTTTTAACATAGAAAAGAAGAGATTCTAACACTTCTTTTGATTTTAAAATAGAGTTCAAACTAGCTTTATCTATATCTCGAGAAGCAAAAGTAGTAATTAGTAAAACTCTTCTTGAAATCAAAGGATTATGAGAAACGCAAGAAGATTTTAGAAATATGAATATGAGAACTCGATACTCAAAACTGTGGGATTTACTAAGACTTAAACCCTCATGAGAAAATTTTCTAGCATATATAGAAGTTTAAAGAGGACCCTTTTATTATATTTTTCAAAGATTTTGAAAGAAAAAGACCCTCCTTGCATAATTCTATCCACAAAAATTAATCTTCTTTTAAAATCAATAATCTTTAGAGATTGATCATTCAAAGAGCTAATCAAAAGATCATCAGAAGAAATCCTCATCAACAAAGCTTAACCTACAACATGAATCAAGGAACCTATAGAAAGATGAAAGGAAAACACTAAGATTACGATTTAGAACCCAAATTTCTTTATGTCGAAAAGACTTGATGGTTGAGGAAAGTTTTCGATAACTATGCCACGTCATGGGAGTTTTGTTCAATGATACATCTACTACGAAAAAGGCTAGATTTTCCTTCCAAATTGAAGCCTTTATGAAGGAACGTATATAAAGATCACATCCAAAACAATTCTCTAGGCAAAGTTGTCTTGAAAAACTCTTTAGAGTTTCTAAAATTACTTTCTATGTGTTCAATAGGAAAACAACGAAACAATTCAAAACGATATGTTGCAATGGATGCATAAAGAGGTTGGACATTTTCAATCAAAATTCTTTTGGAATTAATTTTTCTAGCTTCTCTAACATGATCTTGAAAACAAATAAATGTAGTCCTAAAAGTTTGACAAACATACAAAAATGAACTACCGTAAATGTTATAAATCACGGGTCAGGACACCACCGAGTATGGAAGACGTATGCTTGAGCTAGGCAGCCGACACCATCTCATTATATATAACGGGATGAACCGTTGCCAAGGCTCGGGTGGACTTGCTTGCTTCCCTCATGGAGGGGGTGAGAGCATGGTCGACTACATTCTGGGTACCATCTCTGGAGCTTCACTTATCCCCTCACTTAGTATTGGACGACGCCCACTTGAAGCTGACCATACGTTTATCACATTCACACTTTCATCTCCTATCCCATTAGACCCTCCCTCACCCATTGAGCCACACACCATGATACACTTCACACACGAGCTCTCACACGTGTACACACACCACTTACACACTAGCCTACTCTCCCTCGATCCATTCTCACCTTTGGACACACTCACATCACATATCACCAACATGCTTCATGAATCAGTTATCCACAGCTTTCCACATCGTACACATACACATCCTCCACGCACAGGATCCATGCCCCAAAACCGTTTGTATGATGCAGATTGTCGGGAACTAAGGAAACATCTACGAATTTTAGAGCATAGAGGGGATATTACACACAGACAGGCATAGCGTCGCATGCAGAGCCTTACTCGCACCAAGCGGAAGGAGTGGGAGGAGAGACAATACTGGGATATCCACCATTTGCTCATGAGTCAGGATAGTGCAATGGCATGGCAACATCAGAGGGAGAGGAGACAATAGACACCCATTTGAGACCCGAGCATTTGGCATAGCTACACACAGAGCCTATACCAGATCCTGGTCAGTCCCCCCCATTCCCAGGCCGAAGAGCTCACGCCCCACTACCTCTTACTTCTTCACACCCACCATGGTGAGCCGCCCTATTTCACATCTACAGCATGGCAGAGCCCATGACCAGTTCAGTTTACAAGCAGAGCACCTCATATTCGGATGCACGACTCTGGCACCGCTCATTACCCACCTCTTCAACCGTGCACTGGTTTAAGGGTTCCTTGACTCATGGACCGAGCATATCATATTGCCCATTCATAAGACAGGAGACGATATGGATCCAGCTACATATCGGACAATCATGATTGGCCCCATATTGGCCAAATTATATGGGACAGTGCTAGAGATAGAGTTGAGCACTCTCGCAGATAGGAAGGGTATCAGGCCCCAAGACAGGTAGGTTTTAGACTAGATTACTCTACCATTGACCACATCTTCACTCCAAGATGCTTGATCGACCAAGCAAGAGTGAGGAAGAGGAGATTATACTGCTCCTTTATGGACTTCCACAAAGCCTTCGACACAGTTCCCAAGGAATAGCTCTTCAAACTCCTTGATATCGGAGTTCCAGATGAGATGATATGGGGGATCTACACCTTATATGAGAGAGTATCCGATAGAGTCAGATGTGCAGGTGGCTTATCCAACTCACTTGTTAGCACTATCGAGGTGAAGCAAGGGTGCCCTCTTTCACCCACCCTCTTTGGTCTATACATTGATGAGATAGTGGACTTCATACGACAGCAACGAGGGGAGGGCATTGAGGTACAAGGGACTACTGTCCATATTCTTTTATATGCTGATGATATTGTGCTAGTTTCAGAATCTGCAGAGGGCTTCAGCACCACCTACGCGGCCTAGGCAACTTATGCATACATAGAGGGCTATCTGTGAACCTTGGTAAAACCAAGGTTATGATTTTTCATACATCAGCAAAGGTGAGGAGATATAGTTCTTTCACAGCAACGGACCAATTGAGGTAGTCGGATCATATGTCTATCTGAGTGACATTCAGAGTCTCCTTTGGAGTTTTCTCTCTGTCTCAGGCAGCCTTGGATCGCATCACATATGCATCACTAGCCTTGATGGAGAGAGAGTGCCACCAGGCACATTTTCAGGAGCAACGCACAAAGGGGTGGCTCTTCGACACTCTTGGTTACACCAGCATTTATGTATGGAGTAGCCATATGGGAGCCGGGATTAGCTACATCAGCATAGACAGCCTCATGATTGCCAGACTCATCCGAAGCAAACCTTCAATACCACATGATATCATCAGAGCAGAGCTTTCTCCACCACCGATACTAGTAGAGGCGTTGTTCCAGACAATATGCCTATTACACAGGATCCAAAGCATGGACACAAAGTGCATCACTTATGGAGCTTTCCAGGAGTCACATGACATCGCACTGGAAGGAGACACCTCTTCATGGTACGCACATACACGAGATACTTATGGAGCTTTCCATGAGTCACACGACATCGCACTGGAAGGAGACACCTCCTCATGGTATGCCCATCCGCATTTGACATAGATAGACTACCACTACTACAATACGACTTACAAGCCCCCACCTATTCGCTCTCCCACCAGGAGAGGAACACGGTCATTCGCCAAGAGATACGGCATACATATATACAGAGGACATGGATTAGCCCCAAGGATACATTGCCACCGAAAATGCTCCACTACTGCAAGCATTTTCTACAAATCTCAAACCAAGGCTTCATTGGCCCATCCCGCATTTGACATAGATAGACTACCACTACTACAATACGACTTACAAGCCCCCACCTATTCGCTCTCCCACCAGGAGAGGAACAGGGTCATTCGCCAAGAGATACGGCATACATATATACAGAGGACATGGATTAGCCCCAAGGATACATTGCCACCGAAAATGCTCCACTACTGCAAGCATTTTCTACAAATCTCAAACCAAGGCTTCATTGAGACTTCGCGATACATGCAGACATACTTACCACACCACCTCCGAGTCGTCATTGGGAAGCTTTGAGTTTCATCACATCAGCTCGATATCAAGAGGGGTCAGACAAGGGGAGTACCTAGAGAGGAGAGGTGGTGCTCAATATGCCATATAGAGACAGAGAGTGAGAAGCACTTTGTTACCAGATGTCAAGCATACTCAGATCTACGAGCACAATTCCATATAGAGGAGTCATACAATTGAGCATGACCATTGGAGACCAGCAGAGGTTGGGAAGAGTCCTCACACAGCGTATGAGAGGCGCGAGCAGTTGCTACAGCCCACGCATCAAACACGCATGAGTACACAACGGACCATTACTCGGTTCTTTCAACGAGATGGGCTACATCAGACAAGCCCACCTTCTAGAGGCATAGGGCTAACGCTCTGGAAGGCAATGGCACAGAGAGTGCGACGTCAACCACGGAGCTGGATACGAACGACCACGACTATACCAGGAGGATATCTCATGCATCATGATAGCCCATGACCACGTGATGGAGCAGAGGTGCACTGCGACCACCTGGGTAGCCTTCCTTCATGAGGCACTCAAACCTTCAAGGTAGGGTAGCCTTCCTTCAAGAGGCACCCAAACCGCCGCCAATGTACCACATACTCCACCCACCTCCACCCCATTACCTGTAGTTAGGATATACATATTCACTTCCATCATCGGGCCTCCGTGTATTAAGTGGCCATTATCTACAAAGTCAAAGCCACATCTCCCCAAGCACCACTACATTATCCCCACTACCTCTCCGTCACCCGGTACACTATCCTATGGTTGTTTCCATGTTCATCCTACATAGTTTTGTGTAGCGAGTACTTTTCCATTTTATTTTATTTCTACACAAGGGTTACTACAATTGTACATGGTTTTGTCTCATAGGCCAAATTTGGCCTTCAAAAGATGTTAATCTCTCTCTCTCTCTCTCTCTCTCTCTCTCTCTCTCTCTCTCTCTCTCTCTCTCTCTCTCTCTCTCTCTCTCTCTCTCTCTCTCTCTCTCTCTCTCTCTCTCTCTCTCTCTCTCTCTCTCTCTCTCTCTCTCTCTCTCTCTCTCTCTCTCTCTCTCTCTCTCTCTCTCTCTCTCTCTCTCTCTCTCTCTCTCTCTCTCTCTCCCTCTCCCCCCCTATTGTTTACCTATTGTGATGCTGCAACTCGAACCTATGGAGTTTGACATGTCGTACACCTAATTTCTAGATGTGATTCACTTACCGCATCATCATATTGAATGCTACCAAGAGTCAAAGACGAAGAAGCACCTCACGATTGAGGGCAACGGTTGAACCCATGCCCAAGACGTTCATAAAAATCAAGCTCCAACTTCACAAAGCATATCCGAATTCTTGGCGAAGATGTGCAAAAAGATAGACTAGGGTTTCTATCAATATGGGCTATTTTTATGTTTTAAGACTTAGCTAAATATGGAAAAATACTTTCACATGTGTTTAAATTTGCTTTTGGGCTAATTTTTGCCCCTAAATGTTTCTTTGATGCATCTAGATCATGCCAAAACAAAGACTAAAGTGTGGCCTCATAAGTGAGAAGAATATAGAAAAGGAATGCAGTAAAATCCATAAATGCTCTCTCAATAAAACAAAAATAATGTGCAAATGATGCAATGAATCCAATCATATTAAGTGGATGCATCTCTCCCAAGCTATCTGTTGAGGAAATAAATTCCTCGAACTCATGACAAATACCACTACATGACTCATGAGGACCATGGTCCTCGTCATGGGTTAAATGTCATCAGTGGCTCAACCCAAGGAATGAGTTCATCATCACATGGTAGATCCCCTTGGTGGTCATGGAAGAAAAAGATCCTCTCTCACAAGGCAATCTTCATCAATGATACAAAGGCACCCAATATCCTCTCTCTCATGGCAAGCATGATCCCACGCCTGTCTTAGAGTATATAAGACAGAAACATGTGCAGATGTCCCAATTCAGTTGGTCTCACAGCAAAAATATGGCCTATGACCCATCATGTGGCAATCCTCTTAGGACATAATGCCTGTGGATGTGGAGGAAGGTAGTCATACCACCTCAATAATCATCCACCAACCCCTCAACTCATGTCCCTCGTCAAAAATAGTGACCTACAAGAGAGAAAAAACGAATCTTCCACATAGGGTAGGCAACCCATACATGTATGGAAAGACCCACCTCTATCTAGGATTGGGTCTCATCCACATGAGATCATATGGTCAACTGTAGGTTTATCCACCTATCCTAGATCTCAAAAAGATCCACAAAGAATATTTCTCCAATTCGTGAGATACCAATCACTCATGTAACTCCTCTTCATACCACGTGACATGAGATATAGAGCTGTCTCTCTCTGTCTCGTAGTAAGTCTTTGATCGTGGAAGCAGCCGGTATATATCCCAAGGGGCACAAGGATTACCTTGGTTCTCTATCAGCCACTAGCCGTTAAATGGAAATCCCCACTTTCCAAACTAAGCATCCAGGTAAAAATCCCAATGTGAGCGACGTGCTTGAGAAGAAAACCCCTTCTGAGACATAGCCCATGTGTATCAGTAGGGTATGGAAGTGTTCATATTTTCCATTGGCTGGACTAGACTGGTTGGAGTGGATGGCTGAGATGTAGCTGGCTGAAGGAACATCTCCATGACGAAGGAGAAAATGGAAAGGCTGAAGGTGTAAGTTTGAGGCTGATGCTGCCGAGAAGGCCTTGCTCCCCTTATGTGCAACTTCGGCAATTGAAGTGCTATGCCAAATGAAAGAGAGGTCTTCTCATTAAGTTTTCTTAATGTTCATGCCACGTTCTCTATACTGCATGTCCCATTGTGCATGAACTCACTGCAAATTCAATAATGTTTACCCCAGGCAGACATACGATGCAAGTCCTATTAGCAAAAATACAAAATCAGTAAGAATATAAGAACACTCATCCAGCATTGCAACCTCCTTCAATCAAATGTGGAATCTGGAGACTCTACCGATTATAAACTTACTGTAATGGAACTTCATGAAAGATGACTTAGCAAATTCAGTATCACGTCAAAGACTGACCATGAGGCTAATCAAGAACCTACATGTCTGCAAATTTGGAAGATCCTGCAGGCCGAATGACAAGAAGACGCTCCCATCCCTTCGGAGGAAGTGGAATGCCAGGTTTGTCAAATGCCCACAGGTCATGCATGTCTGGAGAGATCTCCAAAGGATCGCTACAAGAAGCATCAGGTCGCCACTCACTTGCACTACTACAGAAAAAGGGCTTCTCAAGAATAGTTTGCCGAATTTCTTCGTAATATTCCTTTGTGGGAATAAACCTCCACTTCATGCATTTTGCGCATTGAACAGTAAAGGCTCCAACTGTAGGTGTAAGCCCGGTATTGTCCTCAGCAAGATTATGTGACTCCACGGTATTCTGAGCTTTGTGCATATTCTCGGGCAATTGTCCTTCGTTCTTTATCGCAACCAAGGCCCCCAGCTCATTAGTCTGTTTGCATGGCCCATCTATTACTACAAATTTTCCCTGATCTCCCATTTCTTCTTATGTGAGAATGCTAGTCAATCATCAGAAATGAATAATGCCATTACACATGAAAGGAACAAACGAGTTGCAAAACCTTGATACATTCAGAATGCAACTTCAACCGCGAGACCCCATAGAGTCGCCAGTTTACCCAACCCATGAATATTCTGGTGTCCAGAATTATTTTATTACACCGGCTGTAGTTTCATGTCCACCTCTTCACTGCATGGCCGCTCTCTAGATTCCCCATGAGAGCGAATTCGGCGTCACTTGGGAACGGACATATAACACATAGAGAATTGAAATGCGACCAAGAAGAATAAACGGTTCTCCTGCTGATAACCTCCACCTTGGAGTCCGACTCGCGAATTTTCGTAAACGCTCGCCCAGAGAAGGGCCACGGTCCAACGTCAACGCGCACGTCGAGAGAGAGAGAGACGGAGACGGAGACGGAGACGGAGACGGAGAGAGACAGCGCGAGGCGACAGTTCTTAAAGAAGAGAAGTCTACATCACATCATTCAAGCAAGGAGGGATTTTGCTAGTCCTACGAGATCGTCCTCTGATACAAAATGAAAAATGAAATGATCAAAAATGTATTCATGCATGAAAATCATTCTTTCCTATCCAGCGGGAGTGGTTTAAGGGATGTGCTTTGCTACTTCTAAAGAGATAGCCAGGGTTCAAGTTTTGCCCGGGGCTGGATGTCTCAAAGTTCCCCAAAATGGGTGTCTCTATCTTACGAGGTCGGGTGTGTATAGCTTTCCAAATTCATTGTACTCTCAAAAAAAAAAGGAGATCCTTTTCGTGAAATCATATGAAAAGCACTTGGCTTTTAACTTTCATTCTGTTGGTCTTTCTCATCTCAACCCCTTTTCATCGCCTAGTTTTTCCAAGATGTAAAATGCATAGTCTTACATCATATACATTTGTAATATGTCGAAATATGTATCATGCATAAGGCCAAAGTTTTATTCAATGTCCAAACGAGTATGGTGTAGTGGTAAATCTTAAACATCATGAGTCAGATTGCCTAGATTGCCTGGATTCAAGTCTCACTCAATGGACATGTTCAACTTTTGAGAGTATCCAAATATATGAATGCCTCTACCTTATGAAATCGAGTGTGTGTCTTTCATTCATTGTACTCTAAAAAAAATTATTCAGTAACTCTATATACTACCTGCATTATGAGTATTAAATCATTATGTAACTTTAATATGCAATTGAGAAGGAATCATAGTAATCTATTAATTTTAATATGCAAACTTAATATAGTATTGACGTTTATCTATTAGTACTAGATATATGATCAATATTATTAAGTTTGCATATAGTGATTCCAACGAGTTATTAAATATCCAAAGACCCCGGCAATAGTCATTCAATGAGTGTTTTATAGTGTATCGACTATCTAATGCTTGAATTCAAGGGATAGAGATTGTTAAGGCTAGTAGTAAGTCCCATATGATAGTCATATCTTGCATCAATATTCAATGGTTTGAAAATTTATTAGATGCTTAAAATGAATTAGTTTTCAAAAATTTGTCAAACACTTAGTCTCTCGTATGAGGAAAATTACATGCCACAAACTAGATCATAGGGCTTCAAGTCCCTAGAAGATTTGTAAATGAAGATGAAGTACGTAACCTTTTGTATGAGTCATCCATGGCATAGTGATACAATTAAAAAACAATAGTTTTTTTTTTTTTTTAAATGGAGGTTCGGCCGAGGCCTACTCCCCCGGACTTTAACTTTGAAATTGCAACTGTACAAGGAAGGGCATAGTACCCATGGGACCCCCCTTATCCCACAAGAACAGGGGTTTACAAGACTGGGTTAAACGGCGGTCAACACTACCATAGGGATAGACAAACGGCGGCACTCAGTCACAATGCAACATCATTCCAGATTACATGTCCCTTACATGTTGCTGCCAGGGATTGAACCCTCGCCCCCGCCTCAAGAGACGAGAGGCCCAACCATTAGGCCAGCGAACTGGGACATTAAAAAACAATAGTTACACAATACAAAAACTCAAGCAATGATTCTATCTATATTAATTTATAATTTTTAGATTCTCCATCTTCTATATTAGTTCATGTTTTCTATTAGCAACTAGATTTTTTCAACAATTTGATTTCTTGCACATCATTCTCATGGACATTAAGGAAAATATCTTGAATTCATATTAGAATTCATGTGAGCTTATATATTGAAGGGGAGCTTCCTAGCTCCTCGTAGCACAACTTATCTTTTTGGATGGTGTCGCAACCGTTCTCGAATTTTTCTATGCAAGCCTACAGAAAAATGCAAAAACTAGAGAACTAGAGAGCATGAACTAGAGAACTAGAGAGCATGAACTAGAGAACTAGAGAGCATGAACTTATGCATGCATGTTTCACAAATGGGCAAAGTTTGTGGTTGACCACACCATTCTATGCTTTGTTATAGTGTTCATATACAAGAGTGTTCGATGGCGATTTTGCCTTTAACATAACGGTAGCAATTCTCCCATTATTAAAAATTCACAATGCTTCTTTACATGCCTCACCAATTGCAACATAGTCTACTTCTATAGTGGAAACACTTACACATTGTTGAAGACGAGACCCCCAAGAAATAGCACCACATGTGACGTGAAAAATGTACCTTAAAGTAGGCTTCTTATTGTCTACACAACTAGCATAGTCATATTCTCTATATCCAACAATGGATCCATCACCTCTGCCCAAGCATAAACACATATCCTTATTGCCACTTAGATATGTCAATGTCATTTTTCTTGGGAAGATTCGACATAAATCTTTCCAAAACTCCCATTGCAATTTGCAATGTCTAGTCTCATAGCTACCATAGCAAACAAAAGACTACCAATAACAAATTGATAAAGAACTTGGTCGTGAAATCCTTCTCATCATCAGATTTGGGACAACCATCCTTGCTCAGATTCACATATGTGGGTAGTGGTGTACTAAATGTCTTTCGACCGTGGCAAAAACAACATCACGGCTAACCAAAATGCATTTTGTCTATGGATGATATAGACGATAGCCTTTGCTTTCATAAGTGTACCCAACAAAAATACATTTCACTGCTTTTTCATCCAATTTCATGTGTTGTTGTTCAGGCACTAATGCATATGCCAGACAACCAAAGACACACAAATGAGCAACAGATGGCTTGTGACCATGCCAAGCCTCATATGGAGTGATAGAATACAATGCTTTAGTGGGACACTTGTTAACTACATATGTTGCACACATAGCCGCCTCAAGCCAAAAACTATGTGATAAAGCCTGACTCTTGACCATACACCTCGCAATCTCCATGAGTGACATGTTCTTCCTTTCAACAACTCCATTCTATTGAGGTTTATATGGCACTGTACATTGATGTTTTATCCCATGTTCAACCATAAATGCATCAAAGTCAGAAGACATATATCCCCCCCTCGATCAGAATGAAGGATGCCCATTTTACATGCTAACAAATTTTCAGCCAAAACAAGAAATTGTTTAAGGACACTTCAGACTTTGCTTTCACTCGATAAACCCATGCATGCTTAGAAAAATCATCAATGAAAGTCACGAAGTAAAGGTAGTTTCCAAAAGAAGTTGTTTGCATAGGACCACTAACATCACTATGAATAAGCTGCAATTTCTGAGTAGCTCGAACTTAACCATCTTTTGGGAATGAGGAACGTTGCATTTTGCCCAAAATACAGCTTCATAGACATGTTTACGAGGTGCCTCAAGTTTGGCTAGAGAGGACATCATTTCATATTTCTAGAGGTGTAGCAAACTAGCAAAATTAAGATGACCAAAGCATGCATGTCAAAGGTTTGCATCTGACATAGCCTCACAATCTTGAACTACACATGTTGAATCATTCACATATTTTGCATAATCTATGAGCTTATACAACCCACAACATAAAATGTTGGAAGCAATAATGACATTACCATTTGACAGATCATGAACTCTACATTTAATCATCAACAAATTTCACAACTAAGCTGATCTTGACTAATGCTAAAACTAATAAGAGATTTTTCTTCATCCTTGGCATAAATAAAGCATCTGACAATGTAAAAGAACTACCATGAGCAATAGTTAGAATGTCTTACCAACTCTCATAATAGGATAAGAGGAGTTGTTGGCACATCTGACAGTATTCCCTATAGGGGCAGGCTCAAGTGAAGTGAAGAAATTGCACTGCGAGGTAATATGTTTGGTTGCCCCACTATCAAAGTACCAAACATCTGAGTCTACTATAGACATAGTTTGTTCATGAGAAGATGGGTCATAACTAGAAACAGTAGTAAATGCCCATTTCATTCTACACAAGATTAGCAGACTCTGTTTTTGGTGTAGAGGCCTCTCAAACAACCATTTTAGCCTCTTTCTTATTTGCCTTTTTTGCAGCCAGTTTTGGACAACTCTTTATGACATGATCATTTCCTTTATAGTATTTGCAAACAATTTCTCCTTTTCTGTTTTCTTCTCATCTATGTCATCCTTCTTTGATTGTGCAGAATTAGGAGATTTTTGCTTACTAGTAGAAGAGCTCTATTTACTTTTGCCCTTCTAACTAGCCAGGAAAGCTTGATTTGCAACATGCATAAGGGACTTGTTCTGCCTAGATTGACCTTCCTACAATAGAACAGAGACTATCTCCTCAAATGTTAAGGCATTTGCATTGCCTTTTATCGTCAATCAAAGAGTAGGAGCAAAACTCTTATATGAATCTGGAAGACCATTCAGAACAGTCTACACAAGTGAACTGTTAGGCAAAACTTCATCAGCAGAAATCAACTGCTCCTTCAAATCTTTGATCTTTGTCAGAAAAATGTCCATGGAATCTCATTCATTCATGTGCTCACTCTCCAACTATTTTTGGAGGTAAGCAACACGAGCCTCATTCCTTGCCTGGTATAAAGTGGTAAGTGTATCCCAAGCATCCTTTGTTGTTCTGCAAGAGTGAATGTGAGGAATAATGGCATGTTTGACAACGAAGGCTATCAATGCATGTGCCTCAGCATCTCTGCCATCCCAAGGAATTTGCTCTACGGTAGGTGGAGAAGGAACCGAAGCACGAATAAGAACCTAAAGAATATCACCATCTTCAATGCCATCTGCATCACCTTCAATAACTACATTTGCAGGTGTAATAAGACGTTTTTCAACACCCTACACAATATTCCATAGTCCTTTTGCAACCAATACATGATGCATCATATAAGCCCACAATGGGTAATTGGTACCATCCAACTTATCCTCAATAGCCAACATATAGAATACATCATTGCTTTCAACCATAGCCATTGACTAAAATACCCTGATGCAAAAAAATGATTGTATCTCATAAAGTTGAACAAAACTACCCTGTCGAGTTATGCTAAACCTATATCAAACTTTGAGCTGCTTATACTAGCGAATCGAAACTTGTATATATCTTTGTCCCAAAAAGATGAAATTGTCTGCAGAGGCACTGTGATAGTGCATTCGGAGGCCGAAATGAGCTCAAATCACGATTTCGACACTACAAAGCAAAGTGATTTTGAACTCCTAATTGCCTTGAGTATGCTCACCAATTTTCGTGCGATTCTAAGATTGTGACTGGAGGGATGTTGACGACACCCTAGATGAATCGACCACCTACTCTAATACCAATTGTTAAAGTTTGAGGTCTATGGAAGCATGTGAATAGCACAAGGAAGAAGAAGAAGCTTGGAGCACAACACACAATAGTACTGAATGTATTACCAAGAGAATGTACAAAGATAACTAACCCATTAGGGTTATATGCGTATATACAAGCCGCGAGAAAAAAAACCTCCTAAAGAGGGAAAAAAATGCCCTAATAGTCCTAGTGTGTTCACACACATCACTAGCTAAATATATCAACAAATCAAGACATTACAAATGTGATTATTCTATAAAGAGAAGTCAGTGCCATCAAGCTTGAAAATCTCAAAGTGTTTTTTCCTTTGCAAGTTATAGCTCTTCATCAACTCTATGAAAATGGAGATCAAAGCAATCGATTGAAGTAGAAATTCTATGACAAGGAAGTAGTTTGATACTTTTGATGCACATATGAAGACATATGCACTTAGAGTATGCATATAGGGCCCCATTACAAGGCCCTGTACCTAGAAACTTTGAGTCAAGCACTTACTTAGTGGTGCATAATCTTTAGATAACTAGGACTTATCTTGTATACTCTAGGTTTAACTTAGATATAAGATTTTTCCATTCTTGTACTTTATTGATAAACACAAATTTTTCCACTTGAGAAGTAATTGTATATATTTTCACATCACTCAGCCAATCAAAGTCACAAAATACCAAAAAAAAAAGGTAAAATGAACAAAAACGATAAATAGAAAAAAATATTAACAAATAATGAGAATACGATAGGAAGCTTGATGATGTGTGTTTCAACAATTTGAACTACTACAAGTGTCACGAATGTATATTTGTCTCATAAGGTAAAGTTTTTCTACTAAATAAATGCTTGAACACCAACAACATTCAAGTGATTATCCTTCAATAGATGGCATTAGAGAAGAGCAAATCTACTTGATTATATAGCTTATATTATTACAAAGGCAAGTGGATATTGCATTTCTGCAGGTCTAGCCCAAGACCATAGCTTTCAGGCATCTATACAAATTATGGATACCAATCATCAGTTTGTGACACTAACACAATATTTTGCTTTGGTACACATGCTACCAAGTATGCATGATGTATGGGTAGCAATAGAAATTCATGCTTATTTGGCCCTTCCAATATACATGATTGATCAAGATTAATGTGCATGAGTCATGAGTAAGATTCATCCTTAAAATGAAACAATTTGATTTCCAGTTACTTATGTAAAGGATTTCAGTGGAGTTCCCAAGGTGATCAAGTTATCACACAGTTGTCAAAATTGTTAGAGTAGATATTAAAGATGAAGTCAGACCATGAATCAATATGTAGTGCCCCAAAAGATCATAGTACAATCATTATCATGAAGCTCAAGAGAAATGGGGATCAAAGCATATCCTAAATGGAGGCTTAGCATCGACTATATTGAATGCACAAAATATATTGAGATTGTCCCCATGCACAAAATATATTGAGATTGTCCCCTGCATAGTGGAAATCACTAAATACATCAAAGGAGTTATTATTCCTAAATTGAAGAAACAAATAAGTGATCCTACACTAGGAACAAGTACAAGAACATGCATGAGGGGAGCAAAGAGGGTGCATGAAACACGACGTGTGCCACCAAACAAAATGCATGTTTTGATGAAATTCTCATTAGCCCAACCACCTCTATAGAGCACATACCAATATATGTTGAGGAACTTTAATAAGTGTTTAAGGGCACCAGTATTTGCAATCTAGCTTGGAATTAGAAAGAAGAAGTTTTGAAGAGCAAGGAAAACATCAAGAAGAATATTCATCTTATTTGGGCTCAAATGATGAAGAGCAAAAGCAATCACCCATAAATACTCTTGTAATATTAGTACCAGATGACGATGGTAAATAAGAAGAGTTGGATCAACTTCAAAACTTGCCTAACATTGAGGGTATTCAAATGGAAGAACCGTTGGTAACAACTCCCATGTCTATTGCACTTGTTTTACACACACCCATAAGTTCCCCTATGCATGTAGTTCATATACTTCTCAAGATAAAGTATACAACACCGATAGCAATAGCATGTATAGACACTCATGCTATGTTCACCCCAATAGAACCACCACAAGTCATTCCCATAGAACCTAACAAAACACCAGAGTTACAAGTTAGTACTACAGTGATGCCGGTCACTCAAAATTCTCTTTGTTTGGAATTCAAGAGACCTTTTTATGAGTTACTACCTACATATGAAGGCAAGCAAGTTAGAAATTCTATCGCACCCTCCATACTAGTTGCTACATGGACCACATTGATGTCAATAAGTCAAAGCCATCTATATTAATGTTGATGCAAAGGGCAATGGACACTCACTTTGCAGTGGAAAAACTTACAAAGATTTAGAAGCTACCAATATAGAGTTGATGAAGTCTTAAGGATTGAATCAAGGGATGAGCCAAAAAATACACACTTTGAAAATCAAGCAAGAAGAGGTGATGGAGGATATTTCCACACTCCAAGTACAATATGATGACATTAATTTGAAATATAGTAATCTAAATCACTACATACTAATCCAAGTTATAATAAGAGCACAAGACACTTCAACGAAAATATAGTCCTTTTGAGATAGAGAAAACGAAATTGGTAAAGAGATGCTCGACCCTAGAAGTTTAGTAAAAAAAATATTAGAAGATGATTTGAAATAATTGAGACCCCAAAATGATGAACTATTGCAACCTTTGATTGCCAATCAATCAATAGATCTAACAAATAAACAAAATGATGAGATCAATGCATTAATAACACAATAAAAAGAATAGAAATCTCATAAAAAACAACATAAAATATATTGGATTCCATGCACACGACACCAAATGCAAGAGGAGGAAGTAAAAAAACAAATTAGTTAAATGGAAACTAAGTTCCTAAAACATTTTCATGAAGATACAAATCAACTTAGATTTGTGACAAAAGCCAAGGTACAATCAGGATCTACTCTTAAAGATTTCCCAACACTATTGAAGTGACAAGACAAGATCATAAAAGAACTCATGGCAAAAATAGAAATGCAAACAATGTATCCCAAAA
Organism: Ceratopteris richardii; assembly: GCA_020310875.1. Taxonomy (NCBI): domain Eukaryota; kingdom Viridiplantae; phylum Streptophyta; class Polypodiopsida; order Polypodiales; family Pteridaceae; genus Ceratopteris; species Ceratopteris richardii. The sequence continues at coordinate 109,117,888 of CM035419.1, read as the reverse complement.
ACACCAATGATGTACTAATGGGATCCACAACTTTTCCCATTCACTCTAAGCATTTTTTGGAGAAAGAAGTACGATCACTTTCTCCTCCCATTGATTCATCACTGTTGTGGAGGGGTGCATTCTCAGATGTGCCTAATATTCCTTTTTTAGCATCTCTAGAGAAGCAAGAATGGGCAAAGTTAGTGTTGGGTGTGTGAGCAAGTAAGGAAGCACGAATAAAAGTGCACACAAGAGTGAAGAAGAAGATTCAAGCATAGAGACACACAATCATTGGAAGAGCTCTTTGTCGATAGATGCTTAGTAATATGAGAATAAGTGAAGTGAGATCTATCAGTGAATCCCTAAGTACAAAGTATCACCACATATGATTATATCATGTACATATGGTTACATGGGGAAAAAAACCTCTAGCCAACACTAGAGTAAAATGTGACCATGTATAGGAAAAGATTCACATTAAGGCTAATCAAGGGACACATAATTATAACAAACCCCCTAGAGCAAATGATGTGAACACATACAAGGAGTGATAGGTCAGACCCTACTCAAGTATTTGGAAATCTTGAATCTTTAGCAATTGAAACCATGCTAAAGAAATGCCCATTAAGGTCAGACCAAACATCTCAAATTGTATGAACCCATCATTTACTCATTCAACTCTAAGAACTTGGCAAAACTCTACCACATGCATCCTTGGATCACTTTTCCCATAAAGAATATTTCATGTACACTTAGCCACCTCAATTGGTAATAGGCTTGGTGGGCTTGGAATTCCACTCTCAAAAAGTATTTGACCATTGAGGAAATACATTCATGGTAAAGTGTAGAGGGAGGAAAGTAATTCCAACCCTCCATACCTATGTGACTTGTTACACTAGACAATGGAGTTATCATTTCATGGATATATACACGTGTGTGACCTTGTTCAAAGGAATATGGAAAACATAAGAATGTTTTATGTGAATTAGAAGCAAGTTACAACTCAACCAGACTGACTTGCTAGACTTTATGAGCTAGAATTCTCCGAGTTGGAATTGACAAATCTTGACCACTATTAGAAGTAGGATGTACATTATTACGCATGAAAATTAGATGAAAATGAGATGGCTCTCCTTTATTTTAGGTCTTGGTCCCTCAAAGAGTTTCAATGTGCAAGATCTCACCTTGGGTCACTCAAGACTTAAAACGAGGAACATTTGCAAAAAATATCTCCTTCAGGTCTCAACACCCCTTTTTACTAGAAATGGTTCACTAGAAGATCCTTTGACACCCCACTCACACCCAAAGGTGAAATTCTAAAAAAGTATTACAAAATTAGAATGTGATTGTGTGCAATTCAAAATGGCTTTCCAAAGAGTCCTATACCTCAAAAAATGCAATTTTGGACCAAAAAGTTATGGCAAACCAACATCTTGATGTTGGAGTTTGACGTCTCTAAAAGCACACAAACAACACCAGGAAGAAGACAAATCTTGGCACACAACATAATACAAAATGTATTACCAAGTGAATGTACAAAGATGAGTGACCCCTTAGGGTTATAGGCATATATACGAGCCAAGGGAAAAAAACCTCCTAACGAGGGGAAAAAGTGTCCCGACGGTCCCAAGTGGGTTCACACACATCAACCAAAATATAACAACGAATCCCCCTAGGAGTGATGCAACAAACAAGGAGTTGACACTCATGTATAAGGAAATGCCAAGCTATGTGGAAAGAGATCAATCCACAAAAGGAAGTAAGCACAAAGCTTTGCGAAAAGCTACAAACTTCTCCTTAGGACGGGCTTTTGTGAAAAAGTCTACAACATTATCCTATGTTGGCACATAAGCCAAACTAATCTCTCCAACAAAGAACCTCTCCCTAACATAACGATAGTGCACCTCAATGTGCATTCTACGAGCATAGAACACAAGGCTCCTCACAACTGCCAACGCCATACACACTCAAAAGTCATTGTGAAAGTTTCCCTATACTAAGCCTCACAACTAGAAGTGGCCACAATAGGTTGCTTCTTTATCAACCAAGATGTGCATGAGCCACCAAGCATGAAGCAAAAACCATTGGTGGACACACAAGTGTCATAGCAACCAACCCAATATGGGTAACAAAAAGCATGTAAATTTAGTGGTAATGATCCCCCTTAGGATAAAAAATCCAAGTAGTCAGGTATCACTCAAGTAGCAAAAGATTGTGCTTAACCACCTCTGAATGATTGACACCTAGGCAATGCATAACCCTACTCATCTAAGAGATAGCAAATTGAATATCAATCCACATTATGCATAAGTAAATCAAGCATCCAACAACGTGCTTATAGAGAACAACACGAAATGCATCTGCAACATCATGAAGACTCAAACATGAACCTGTTTCCATGGGAGTGGCAATAGGTTTGCAATCTTCAAGGCCAAACACCGCAATAATGTATCAATATATTTTGTTTGACACAAACCTATTCCTCCATCAAATTGCATAAAACAAATGCCCAAATAATGATGCAAATGCCCCAAATCTCACTTCTCAAAAGAGACATGCAAATCATCCTTAAATTGAGAAATACGTTTCTCATTAGGGCCATATTGAGCAATATATTCAACAACTATCAAAAGTACATCATCAACATATAAAACAATGATAATAAGTACATCATCTACATGCCTAACATATAAGGTGCTCTCAGTTGGACTATTCTCAAAGCCATGTGCAAGCAAGTAGGCATGTATCTTTTCATACTAAGCATGTGGTTCTTGCTTTAAACGATATAATGCCTTTTTCAACCTAAATACTTTCTTTTCATGCCCTTTTTACACGAAACCATGGGGTTGAAATACATACACTTTTCATGTAAGACACCATTCAAAAATGCAATTTTAATGTCCAAATTGATGTGAATTCCGACCATGATGAGATGAAAGTGCACAAATGCTACAAAAAAATGGTTGTTTGACATGTGGGAGAAAAGGTCTCATCAAAATCAATGCCTATGTCTTGCACATAACCTTTGGCAACAAGCCTAGATTTGTACCCATCAATTGTTCCATCAGGGTTATGTTTGATCTTGTACACCCATTTAGTGCCAATGGCCTTTTTGCTTGGAGGCAAATCACATGAAGAACAATTACCATTCTTCATGATAACATCATATTCTGATTGCGTAACAGCCATCCAATTCTGTCAATTGTGTGCTTTGCCAGGGGAGCACTAGATTGTGCCCTCTAACTAGACTAGTCAAGTTTTCGGGATACTTTCCATTACAAGATCACTCACGTAGGGGAAATAATACAAAAATATGTAGCTGATACAAGAATTCCCACAACCCGAAACTGCTAGGTATGGATAACTCGACTAGGGATGATACATGAGATCCCACAACCCAAGGTCGTAGGTATGAAACAAGATATCTAGATTACAAGAAATCCCTTGAGGGAGATGAACTAGATACAAGAATTAACTCGACAAGATCTCATACTATGATATTACAATAGGACATAGTAGTATGTCCAAGATACTAGATTAGACAAGACTAGAACAAGGCACAAGACTAGGCCTTAAAAAATATTTCTGAGTAACCACACTCTATCCCCAATGTGATAAGATGAATTTTGAACACGATGTTGATCTACATAATACTTATATTATTCTCGAGCTCTATGGATCTCCTCCTTGAGTTCTTTTTGGATATCCATGAGGTATTGGGCCGTATCTCTAGCAGCTAGGTTCTTGACATGGTTTGAGAGTTGTATATCCATCCTTGGGTGTTGTCCATAATTTGCAAAGAGAGGAGTCTTCTTGGTAGATGTATGAATACTATTGTTATATGCAAACTCTACAAAGGGTAAGAGCTCAAACCAATCATTTTGATGGTAGTTGGTGGTGCAACAGAGATATTATTCTAGGACTTGATTCACTCATTATGTTTTGTCCATTAGTTTGTGGATGATTCACTATAGATAATTTGACTTGAACTCCAAGGATCTTGCAAAGAGTGTTCCAAAAGTTGGATATGAACTGTGGACTTCGATCATTGACAATACCATCAGGCAATCCATGAAGCCGAAAGATGTATGTGAGAAAAAAATCTAGTAGTGGCTACACCTATGATTGCCGTGGTAGTTGGAATGAAGTGTGCCATCTTTGTAAACCTATCCAACTATAACAAGAATGGCATCGTACTTATCCAAATTTGGTAGATCTATGATGAAATCCATAGAGAATGAAGCCCATGGGCTTTCTGGAATAGGTAAAGGTTACAAGACCCCATGAGGTTTATGTCACGGTACCTTAGATCTATTGTAGATGTCACATGTTCGGATATATTCTTTGACCTCCTTCCACATTTGAGGCCACCAAAAATCCCTTGATATGAGCTCTATTGTTTTATTTACTACAAAATGTCATATTGCAAGGTTTTCATCCTGTTGTTGAAGTACTTGAATCCTTGGTTTTCCTAGAGGGATATACATTAGGTTCTCATAGAATAATAACCATCCTTTTCTTGAAAATCATTAACTTCTTGGACTTTTCCTTGAATTTCGTGCTTGGTATCAAAAAACATTTCATCATGTGCTAATGTCTCATGAATCAAATGAGTCAAAGTTGAATTTTCATGGTGACTTGAAGAGATAGCTGCTAACTGGAGTTGTTCAAACTTCAGTAAAACACTCTCTTGTTGATCAAAGGCCTCTTCACATTTCTTTGGTGCAAGGTAAGATCTTCTCGACAAGGCATCTAACTGACATTGTTCGCATCCTAGAGAATATGTGATGACAAAATCGAATCTAGATAAAGAGTTACTCCATCGAGATTGCCTTCTATTGAGGATGTGGGTGGTCATAAAATACTCCAAATTCTTATGATCTGTATACACACTAACTTTATGGGTTGCTCCTTCTAGACGGTGATGCTAGGGATCAAATGCATCCACTATTGCAAGAAGTTCTTTATCATGGATTTCATAATTAATACTGGAGGGGAGAATTTCCTAGAGTGATATGCAACTGGATGTAGGTGTCGATCATCTCCATGTTGGGATAGAATGGCCCCTAAGGCAAAGTTTGATGCATCTGTCTCAACGAAGATTAAAGTCTTGGTAGGATCAGGATGAATTAGAATTGGAGCAATGGTGAATGCTAATTTCAAGGTCTAGAAGGATTTTTTTGCTTTGTTGGTCCATGAGAATTCTACATTTCCTATAAGCTTTTTGAGAGGTGTCGTTACCTTGGAGTAATTTCTTATGAATATCCTATAAAAATTGACAAAAACTGAAAAAACATTGTATGTCTCGAACACATGAAGGTGGTTGCCAATCAAGGATTGTCTCGATCTTCTTAGGGTCCATAACAATTCCTTTTTGTGATACAATGTACCCTAAAAATTCCACTTATGTCTCATGGAAAAAGCACTTCTCCAATTTTGCATAAAAACCTTTTTCTCTTAGCTTCTCTGGAACTATATTTACATGACATTCATGATCCTCTATATTTTTGGAGAATATCAAGATATCATCGAGGTATATTACCACAAAATCATATAAATACTCTCAAAAAATATCATCCATCATATGCTAGAAGATGGATGGAGCATTTATGATCGAATGTCATAACTACATATTCAAAATGTCCATACCTTGTTCGAAATTTTGTCTTCCATTCATCTCCTTCTCCGATCCTAACAAGATTGTAAGCTCCTCAAATGTCAATCTTCATGAAGAACTTTGCTTTTCCAAGGTGTCCCAAGAGCTTTGATATTAGTGGTAGATGGTATATGTTCTTTATAATGACTTTATTCAACCCACGATAGTCTACAGACATTTGGAGAGTCCCATCCTTCTTCTTTACAAATAAATAAGGAGCTCTTGTCGGAGACTTTGAGTGTCTGATAAACCCCTTGGCTAGATTCTCATCAATGTTCTTTCATAATTCTATTAGCTCCTCTAGGGATAACGCGTAGATTGTTCCAAAGGGTGGTTGTGCTCGCTCTTGAAGTTCTATGGTGCAATCATAAGGTATGCTCTAGGAGGATGTCTACATTCTTCTTTCCAAAAACATTTTCAAAGCCTTAGTATTGAGTGGGTAGCTGCATTGGATCATCTTTCTTGGATTCTAGAGCTAGTATGGCATAAATCATATATGTCGGTTCCTTTCTTATTGTATGCATGAAGGCTTTGGCTCCTACATATGTTGGGTTCTTATGGATATCCTAACGAGTGATTGTATTCTTCTCCCAATTGATATCTGTATTATGTTTCTTTAGCCAGGCATTCCAACGATAACAGGATTTGTTGGACCCAATATTACATTGAAACATATGTGGGAATCGTGTTCACCAAGGCGTACTCTTAATGGTATGGTTTCCATGGTAATATTATGAGATTCTAGAGGTTGTCCATCTACTACTTCAGCTACCATTGATTTGTTCTTCTGAAGTACTAAAATCCTTATCCAAGATTGGGGCAAACCATGGTAATGCTTGACCATAGAGCAAGGTTCCAATAAAACCGACTTTGGATGCATCATCAAGGTATCTATCAGGCTGCATACGGATGTACAATTTGACTTTTTGCAAGAACCTCGGAGACTCGTGCAATCACCATCAAATTTTTTTGGCATGCAAATCTTGGGTTCCTTCATGAAGGATGAACTAGGATGCTGGTTCACTTGAATGCTTTCTTTATTTTCTTGAAGATTCCTGACTCATTCTTGTAGTTCCTGGATGAGTGTGCCTACATGTACTATATGTCCCATCTAGACTTGTATTTGTCGATGAGTTAGGTCCTCAACTTGTCACCAGAGACTCTGAAGTGATGCCACAATTTCTTCAAATGTGTTCTCCAAGATGCCTTGTCTTGGATAGAAGATAGTCTTGCCAAAATGTCAAGGGAACAACAGATTGTATCCTCTTACTAGAATATACAAGATTTTGGAATTATACTTTTGATTACAAGATCGCCCACATAGGGGAAATAATCCAAGAATATGTAGGTGATACAAGAAGTCCCACAACCCGAGATTGTTAGGTATGGATAACTTGACTAGGGATGATACACGAGATCCCACAATCTGGGATCGTAGGTATGAAACAAGATATCTAGTTTACAAGAACTCACTTGAAGGAGATGAACTAGATACAAGAATTAACTCGATAAAATCTCCTACTACGAGATTACAATAGGACACAATAGGATGTCCAAGGTACTAGACTAGACAAGACTAGAACAAGGCACAAGTCTAGAACTCAAATAGGAACTTGGAAAGTACTTATTTGGAGATCACGACTCCTTGAGCTCCCAAAATTGGCATGGGCAAGACTCAGGATGTATGTGGCCAATCCCTCCTTACATAGGTGTTCAAGGGCGGTTATCAAAGGTGGTTACGAGTTAATGATGTCAACAATTGAAATAGGACCTCCAAATATTAGAATTTAGCAAGTAGAGAGTCGATCTTAGGGTTTTTGCACGTTTTGGATGCAATGGAAGCATTGTTTTCTCCAAATTCAGAACCAATCATGAGATATAGAAGTCACATAGAAACTGATGTTTAGGATGGTTTCCTTTGTCCATGGCATGCTTCATCAAAAGAAACAAACTAATTTTCATCACAAAGACTAGAGATATGGTTGCATTTCAATATAATGCAAAGAAAGCACTACGAGAGCCTGAAACAATATGATAGATCAACTATGCATCTAATTTGCTATCTCTCAAGGACTACACCAAACATTTAGGCAAAGTTTTTTCCCCCTCTATGTCAACCCTCTCATCAACAAGTGCATCACATAAATCTGCATCAAAAATGGGATGATTTGCATCATTATTTAAAGGCTATAAAGGTTGAGGATTCACCTCATTTGGACTAGCACTTGACTATCCACCTATAAAAAGAAACAGCAAAGTGCCATGCACATCTTTAGAGCCAATTGATGTCTCCTTGGCGCATGCAAGTAATGTTTGAAATTGCATCTTCCAGAAAAACATCATGACTAACCAAAATGTGTTTAGTTTGAGGATGATATTGATGATAGCCTTTGGCTTCAAAACTATACCCAACATAAATACATTTCACTACTTTATCATCTAGTTTCTTGCTAGACAACCAAAGACACATAGATGAGCAACATATGGTTTGCAACCATGCCAAGCCTCATACGGAGTGATCGATTGCACTACTTTGGTGGGACACATGTTAAGTACATATGCTCCACACATAACAACCTCAAGCCAAAAACTGTGGTAGAGCCTGGATTTTCATCGCACACCTCGCCATTTCCATGAGACAATTGTTCCTTCTTTCAACAAATCCATTTTGTTGAGGTTTATATGGCATTTACATTGATGATTTATCTCATGCTCAACCAAAAATGCATTAAAATCAAAAGACATGCATCCCCTCCTTGATTAGAATGGAAGTTGCCCAATTTACATGCTGAAAGAATTTTTAAAGTATTCTCATGCTAGAATCTCCTTCTAGAGAGATCCATGATGATACTCTTAGGGTAAAAAACCAAGCTCCAGGCACCACACAAAGTACTCCAAACAAAGGTTGCAGAATACACAGAAAACACAGTACACAGGGAGCACGAAGATAGATTTCAAAATCATCTTGAACACTTCCAAATGCTTCTTACTAGGATTCAACATATATTTTCTCACAACTCCCATTGCATTTGCAATGTCTGGTCTTGTAGCTACCATAGCATACATGAGACTACCAACAACAGACTGATAAGGACTTTTGGTCACGAATTCCTTTTCCTCATCTGATTTGGAGCAATCATCTTTTCTCAATTTTACATATGTGGGTAAGTGTGTACTCTATACATTTCCACCCTACATATGGAACCTACGAAGTACTTTGGATATGTACTCACTTTGAGACAATTATATGCATCTTTTACTCCTATCACGAGTAATGTCGATGCCAAGAATATGTTTGGCATCCCCAAAAACCTTCATATCAAATGATGCACTCAACTTCTTTTTGAGAATTGACAAGTCATAAGAGGACTTCCTAGTAATCAACATATCATTGACATAAAGTATCAAGCATATCGAGCTACCATATGAGCACCTCTTTGTGTAGAGACAATGATCCTCATTGCTTCGAGAATAACCTTTAGACTTCATAAAAGCATCAAACTTTTGGTACCATTGTGTAGGGGACTATTTAAGCCCATATAAGCTCTTCTTCAGTTTACAAACTAGGCTTTCCTTGCCTTCATCTATAAGATCTCCATGCAAGAAAGCACTTTTCACATCCATTTGGAATAGCTCTAAGTCCTCCATTGCAACAAATCCAAGCAACATTGGCAAGGTAGTCATCTTGACCACTAGAGAAAAGATTTCCTCAAAATCAACACCATGTTGTTGTTTAAAACCCTTTGCAAAGAGTCGTGCTTTATACTTTGGAGAAGCACTATGTGATGTGAATCTCAACTTATATACCCATTTACATGGTAAAAGATTTCCTACCATTTGGCAAAGGTACTAAATCTCAAATACCATTCTTGTAAATAGAATCCAGTTCACTCTTCATGGCATGCTCCCACTTGACATGATCCTTTGTATGCATAGCCTCTTTCTACTAAGAAGGCTCACCAGCATCTGTTAGCATAACAAAATCCAAACATGGAACATATTTATCAGGTGGATGTGAGACACGTGTAGAGCATGTCAATGGTTGTTGAACTAGAACATTTGAAGATTGATATGATCAAACATTCTCTTGAACATCCCTATGTGCAACATTCTTATGCATGTTAACTGGAGGACTAGTATCCTCAAACATCAATATTCTAACTTCAACCTCCTTAATGGGTTGTTTATGCATCTTAGCATCATTGAAAATGACATCACTACTTCTGATCATTGATCATGTTTCAGGATCCCACAAGCGATATCCAAATTGGCCTTCTTCACCATATCCAAGAAAAATGCATTTCTTTGAATTATGGTCCAACTTTTGTCTAAGGTTCTTGTGTATATGAACATATGCTTCACACCCAAAAATTCAAAGATGATCATAATATGGTGGCTTCCCTGTCCATAACTCTTCTGCCACTTTTTAACCTTTGCCAGTACTAGGTGAAAGGTTAATCACATGAACTGTAGTTAATATTGCTTCTACACAAAAGCCTTGTGAAAGGTTTGCATGATGCAACATAGAAACTACTCTATCCTGAATAGTTCTATTCATCCTTTTAGCTACACCATTTTGTACTGGGGTATAAGGAGCTGTAAGCTCTCTATGAATTCCTCTAGGCTGACAAAAAATTCTGAATTATGACCTTGTGGGCATAGGACCACACACATTTGTATGAATGAGATCCAAAGGTTGAATTGAAGAGTCAATGTGAGTCTTGTGCACATTCCTAGTTTTCTTTCCATATTGACAATGCTCACAAAATGAAAAATTAGAGAAAGATAACATAGTAAGTAACAAGAATGAGAAAGATTTTCCATTCCACTATATGATATATGGCCCGAATGGCCATCCCAAATACAAGCCATAGGTTGCTCAGTAACAACTAACAAGTGTTCTTTCTATGATACAAATAAAGGATAAAGTGAGCCAAATTTTCTTCCTTTTGCAATAACCATATTGCCCTTTGATATGTGAAAGGATTGAGCATAGAAGAACACCTTGTAACCAAGGCCATCAAGTTGACCAACTGACATCAGACTACGTGATAATTGAGATATATGGCATACATTATGCATAGTAAATTTTGAATCATCAATGAGCTGCACAACCACATCCCCAATCTCGACAACGTCACGCTAGTAAGAGTCACCAAGTCTCACAATACCAAGAGACCTTGCTACATAAGTAGAGAACCATTCTCTATGTGGTCTTACATGGAAAGAAGCATTAGAATCTAGCAGCCACGTTGTCATGAAGGGCTCAGTTGGGTGGATCAGGCCAACTACTTGTGTTCCAAATAGACGGTACACGCAGGGTGCTTCGGGCAACTTAAGAGGTAGAATATAAACGCTCACAGATAATCAGATGAGATCATAACTCAAATCATACGTACAATTCATCAACATCATAAGAGAATTTGAAAGCGAGAGAGATGTGAGGAAATTGGAGAGACAATTAATTCATAATAATGTTTCTATACAGATATAATGCAGATAACGGAAACACATACAAGTTACCAAAACATCATAAATCATGATGTCCTCCTCATGCGAGCAGAACCTCCACACTATGTGTGGACCAACACTCCTCAAGAGTGTGAGAACTTCTCCTCCAACTCCTCCTCCAAAGTGGCCTCCAAGAACTCCTCCAAGAGCTTCAAAACCTCCAAGAGCTTGTAGGAAGATAGCTTGTGTTGGATGCCTTGACAATAAGCCAAGACCTTCTTTTATAGTATTTTCCTCTTGTCCAAAAGCACTTGCGATCAATAATAAAACTATAGCGAAAAAGTATTTTCGGAAAACTCAAAATCCTTAATCGCATTGCCATTGCTTTTCGTTACCGCTATTTGACTTTGCTTTTCGTTTGAAGAATAGCGATTGATTTATAGACCAAGATTTTTACTTGAAATAGCGAAAGTATTTTGATATGGAACATTCGCTTTCACTTTTGTTTTGTTTTCTTTTAGTTTCTAAAGAATGGTTTCACACTATAGTTTTGGGTTCACATGGAACATATAATCATGGTTTTCATATGGGTGCTAATCACATAAAATATAATGAATCAAATGATCTGTTGACTTGACAATTGACTCCAACAATCCTCCCTTCAATAATGGTACAATCTTCAGTAATCTGCAAATCTTCTCATGACTATTGTATATGCTCAATATATGCAGTAAAGTGGCAATTAATGGATAAATTCATAGCCCAAACACTAGCCAACAACACCTGCAAGTGTCTATCAACTCTATTCTTTCGACTCAAAAACTTGCATAAACTTGTGGTGGCTACTCCCACCACAACCAAAACCTTTCAAGAAACATATAGATTTACTAGTGTGGTTGAAAAAGAAATGCCACAAAGGTGAATATTCATTGTCAAAGAAGTACAAAGAGCACTCTTGTTGATGTTCTTGAACCTGTTTAAAGAGAACTATGTGCACGAGTACTCCAAAATGGCTCCAAGAATCACGTCAAAAATGCTTCAAAGTAGGCCATGAAAGCAAAGAATGAAGTTTTGAGGGACCAAAACATGTTCAAGATAATGTTAACCTTAATCTTTTGCCTTCTTAAACACCACAAGAGTGTAGCTTATTGGCAAGAGAGCTTGTCGTTTAAGCGGGCTCGATGGGAAAAAACTAGGATGGGTGACCTCGCGAGATGTATGGGGAACCTCCATCTTCCTTGATTGTTGAGGTCCTCCCTCATGCACAACCAAACCAACCGTGCCAAAAATGACTTGGGTGACTCGGATGACAAGGTATGCCAAGGTCTATGCCCTAGTTGTCGATCATCACCTTAGTCATAAGCTTTGGAGAAAGCCTTGGGTGGTTGGGTGGGTGCTCGCCTCAATTGCACAAAAGGAACAAAACTTTTACATCAAAATGCTCTAATGTCAATTGTAGAGGAGGTACTAGGGTATCCACTTATAAGAGTGTGCCAAACTGTAGAAAAGACTACTACTTCCACACTTCCAGTACTTCTTCTACTCAAGTGGAGCTCTTCCTTAGGGAAGTATACCCTATAACATTTTTGTGTGTAGGTACACTACGTGACAATAGATACATATAGTAAAGGCACATAGAAGAAAAAAATGGCAATTGCAAATATAATAGAAAATCCAAACTTCTTAACACTTCCAAGGATAATAATGAGTTAGAAATAGTCACAAGTGAATAGTACAGTGGGAAAACTGCCACTTGCAAGAGAAATACAACAAAAATGAACTGATTGGCTACTCAATTAATCTGTAATGCTAATAGCCAACTCCAGTGGGAGGCCAACACTTTGTATAATCACCATAGAGTGACCTCAACAATAGTGTGCAAGTAGCAATAAAGGGCAGAGTGTGACCAAAAAATAGCCTCAACTAGCGTTAACAGTACCAGAGAGATATGATGATGATAAGATGATATGTGTTTCAGTGAGTTTTGAGTCTCTATTCATTTAGAATCTAGAGAGGCTAGGGGGTGGCCTTATCAAATCCTAGCCTTAACTTTTGCACATGCCAAAGTGGTGGCCAAAGTGGTGGAGGAGTGGGCCAATTATGGCTCTGGTAGCCAACTTCAATTAGGCCCCCAAGTATAGATTTTGACATCACAAGAGTTGGGCAACTGTATTCCCTTTAGTAATTCTCACTCTCACACCTTACTAACAAAATATACTCTACCCGTCATTTGCCGCCCAAGGTAGGAATGGTAGATCCCATTTGAATGTGGTAGTCACATTCTTTAATGCCATGTGGAGCTTGTCATAAGTTGCTTTTGTCAAAGAGAAGGTAGCAAATATAAGTAGTGTAGCTGTTGAATTACCTTTCCATGATGAGTAGTCACCTAAATGTGGTGTTAACCAAAAAGGCTCGCCTAGTTGCCATGCCATACATAAAGATTATTAGTCGCCCAAGTATAGGATGCCACACAAATGAAGTCACCCAAGTGATATGGTGAGGAAGAGAGTAGATGCCCAAATGGCCTTGTGTGTGAGGAGGTAGTCACCTAGGTTCTTGCTAATAGAGAGCAGCATCAAATGCATCTCCAGCATCATGAAGACTCAATCGTAAACCTGTCTCCATAGGAATGGAAATAGGTTTACAGTCTTCAAGGCCAAAATGTTGCAATAATGTGTCAATATATTTTGTTTGACACAAAGTTATTCCGCCATCAACTTGCATAAACTGAATGCCCAAAAAATGACGCAAATGCCCCAAATCTCACATCTCAAATGAGGCATGCAAATCAACCTTTAAAAAAAAATATATGCTTCTCATGAGGACCAATGAGGAGCATGTCATCAACATGCACAACAATTATTAGAAACACATCATTTGCACACTTAAGATATAAGGTTCTCTCAATTGGACTCTTCTCAAAACCATGTGCAATCAGATAGGCATGTATCTTTTCATACCAAGCATGTGGTGCTTGCTTTAAACCATATAATGCCTTCTTCAACCTGCACACTTTGTTCTCATGCCCTTTTTGCATGAAGCCATGGGGCTAAAAAACATATAGTTCCTCATGCAATTCACCTTTCAAAAATGGAGTTTTAATGTCACTACCATGATGAGCTGCAAGTGCACAAATGCTATGAACAGTAGTCATTGGGCATGTAGGAACAAAGGTCTCATCAAAATCAATGCCTCTTTTTTTAGGACAACCCTTTGCAACAAGCCTATATAAATCTGATTATTGATGTCCGAACATATTCAAAATGTCCATGCCCTTTCGCGCCCTCATGAACCTTCAACTTCTATATCAAAACACCAAAACACATTAATAAATTAATAAATCTCACTCCAATAATTCCTTCCTCAACACATTCCATAATTCATAACAAATCTTGTCCTCAAGACATTCCATAAATCATAACAAACCATAATTCCAAGATAAGAATTTTACTAGTCACGTTTTGGAGAGAAGACTTCGAATGTTTGGAAACAAGACTTAGTATGATACAATAAAGTATCATAGATGGCTACAAAGATGGAGTGGGCTAACCATATCCTAGAAGATATGATTTATGCATATGAATTAATGTCAAATTACATGTAATGCATACTTACTACAAATTTTGCATATTATTATACATAGTACTCTTCCATTGGACATATTTCAATTATGTATGGGTTTGAAACAAGAGATTTTTATGTAGTAGAACTCTAGCATGAGAGACTTTGAACTATAACGAACTTCTTAAAGGAGATGAATGATATGGTTAGGCTTGTACAATATAAAATTAGGAGAGCTAAATTTTCTACTAATCCTCAAAGGTGAGAAATCAACTTTTAGATTCTATCTTCAAGTTTCATCAAAATATCATGAAGATGGGACTTTTTTAGTAATTGTTCACATATGTATTGTGATACTTTCATGATACTTATGAGAATAGGAAAGATGGCTTACCAACTCCAATTTTTAGAGGATATGTAGATCCATCTAGTTTTTTATGTGTGGATGTGTTATAAAGTAGCTTGAGAAAGGTCAAGTTAGAATAATATTAGGATTTTTTGGTATACTAAACAAGATATACACTTCATCTAGTGGTTAAGTCTCAAGGATGGGAAGGTGAAGGTATATGGTTCAATACCCAAGAGTGCCTCAAGGAGAGTACTTTTCCAAAAGTCTCTCCAAAGCCTCCTATAAGCATCCATTGAGTTAACTCAAGTACACGGGGACTTAATTCAAGTGGTGAGTACACCTACCACAAGTAGACTCCTATGGAGGGTGCTAAAGTAGTGGTGGATGTTGCACATGCATATGTGGACTTGAATTAACTTCAAAGGTCACATTTAGTCCAAGAATCTATATAATGGAAGATTGGGTGGAGAGTGTTATTCTCTCATGCAAGTAGTCTAGAGTTTGCTATAAGGTGGAAACCTCATCTTTGGTAGTGAGATTATAGAGCCTACTGAAGTATTTGGATGGTGATGCACCATAGTGCACTCTCGTTCTTGAGAGCTCCATGATTATATCCTCGGATTATAAAATCGAGCTCCAAGCGCCACACACGGTACTCTGCACAGAGGTTGTAGAATACACAGAAAAACACAATACACAGGGATCACGAACACAGACTTCTTAGGTGTTATAAATGTAGTCAAACTTATAGTCAGTGGTTGGCTAGGCCACTATATGTTTTATTAAAGAACATATACAAAGAAGTGTCTGGTGGCCATTTGGTCTTTCACATGGACACTAACAGTAACAATCTCCCACTAAAGTCTAATATGCCCAAAGTAACTATGGGAGAAAAATAAAGAACGATAAAGAATACCTAAGTGTAAGTATACAAACTATACCTCCCACCTGATGGGCATGTTACACACTATACAAGTGACTATGTAAGATCATGAATCAAGTAACCCCCATCAAGCGACAACAGTGTTGAAGCTATCTTGTGGTAGAGTTTTGGTCAAAGCATCTGCGGCATTATCTCGAGTGTGAACCTTATCAAGAATAATGTGTTCACTAGCTAAGCAATCTCTAATGAAGTGATACCTCACCTCAATGTGCTTGGTCTTTGCATGATAGAGTGAATTCTTAGCCAAAGCAATGGCACTCTGACTATCATTAAGCAAATGAGGTAAATGCTGAGGTAAACCCATATCACAAGCAAGATGAGAAAGCCAAAATGCTTCCTTACATGCCTCACTTGTTGCAACATACTCTGCTTTTGTGGTGGAAACAATTGTACATTCTTGAAGACCAGATCTCCAAGAGATAGCACCTCCAACAAAATAAAAAATGTACCATGATATAGACTTACAATTGTCTACACAACCAACATAGTCAGAATCTGTGTAACCAATAATGGATGCTTTCCCTCTACCTAGGCATAGACACTTTTCCTTGTCTCAAAAATCATCTTGACTGCTTCCCAATGTTTCTTGCTAGGATTAGACATATATCTGCTCACAACTCCCACTGTAGATGCATGTCTGGTCTCGTAGCTACCATAGGATACATGAGACTACCAACAACAAAATGATAAGTATTTTTGGTCATGAATTCCCTTTCGTCATCTAATTTGGGGCAATCATCCTTGCTCAATTTCACATATGTGGGTAAAGGTGTACTCAATGCCTTTCCACCCTACATATTGAACCTATGAAGTACTTTGGATATGTACTCACTTTGAAATAAGTATATGCATCTTTTACTCCTATCACAAGTAATTTGCATGCCAAGAATATGTTTGACATCCCCCAAATCCTTCATACCAAATGTCTGACTCGACTCCTTTTTGAGAAATCATAAGAGGACTTTTGAGCAATCAACATATCATGAACATAAAGTATCAAGCATATGAAGCTTCCATCTGAGCATCTCTTTGTGTAGAGACATTGATCCTCATTGCTTTTAGAATAGACTTGAGAATTCATAAAAGCATCAAACTTTTGGTACCATTGTCTGGGGGATTGTTTAAGTCTGTACAAGCTCTTCTTGAGCTTACAAACTAGACTTTCCTTGCCATGAACTACATAACTCTCTCATTGTTCCATATAGATCTCATTTGTAAGATCTCCATGCAAGAAAGCAGTTTTCACATCCATTTGGGCTAGCTCTAAGTCCTCCATTGCAACGAACCCAAGAAACATGCACAGGTTAGCCATCTTGACCACTAGAGAAAATATTTTCTCGAAATCAACACCTTGTTGTTGCTTAAAACCCTTTGCAACAAGTCGTGCTTTATACTTTGGAGAAGCACTATTTGATGTGAATTTCAACTTATATACCCATTTACATGGTAAAGTTTTCTTGCCCTTTGGCAAAGGTACTAAATCCCAAGTACCATTCTCGTGAATAGAATCCAACTCACTATTCATGGCATGCTCCCACTTGACATGATCCTCTGTTTGTGTAGCCTCTTTGTAGCAAGAAGGCTCAGTGGCATTTGTTAGCATAACAAAATCTAAACCTGGAACGTATCTATCAGGTGGATGTGAGACACATGAAGAGTGTCTCAATGGTTGCTGAACAGGAACACTTGCAGACTGATTTGATCAGACATTCTCTTGAACATCCCTATGTGCAACATTTTTACGCATGCTAACTGGAGGACTAGGATCCTCAAACACCACTCTTCTCACTTCAACCTCCTTAATGGGTTGTTTATGCATCTTAGACTCATCGAAAATGACATCACTACTTCTCATCACTGACCATGTTTCAGGATCCCATAAGTGATATCCAAATTGTCCTTCTCGACCATATCCAAGAAAAATGCATTTCTTTGACTTATGGTCCAACTTTTGTCTAAGATTTTTGGGTATAAGAACATACGCTTCACACCCAAAAAGTCGAAGGTGATCATAATGTGGTGGCTTCCCTATCCATAACTCTTGTGCCACTTTCAGACCTTTGGCAGTACTAGGTGAGAGGTTAATCACATGAACTACAGTCAATACTGCTTTTGCCAAAAAGCCTTGTGAAAGCTTTGCATGATGCAACATAGAGATTACTCTATCTTGAATTGTTATATTCATCCTTTCAGCTACACCATTATGTACTGGGGCATAAGGAGCTGTAAACTCTTTACAAATTCCTCTAGATTGGCAAAAAAGGTTGAATTCATGTGAGGTATGCTCACCCCCATTATTTAAATTTAAATCTTTGAGCTTAGTTCCTTTTTCAGTCTCAATTGAAGCAAGCCATTTTCTGAAAGTAGGGAATACCTCATCCTTCGATTTGCTAGAATATACCCAAACATTTCTAGTAGCATCTTCTATGAAAGTGACAAAGTAAAGAGAACCACCTAATGACCTTGTGGGCATAGGACCACACACATCTATATGAACGAGATCTAAAGGCTGAATTGAAGAGTCAATGTGCATTCTATGCACACTTCTAGTTTGCTTTCCATATTGACAATGCTCACAAAATGAAAAATCAAAGAAAGATAACACAGGTAAGTAGCCAGAACGAGAAAGATTTTCCATTCCACTATGAGATATATGGCCCAAACGACCATGCCAAATACAAGCCATAGGCTATTCGGTAACAACTAACAAGTGTTCTTTTTGTGATACAAATAAATGATAAAGTGAGCCAAATTTGCTTCCTTTTGCAATAACGATATTGCCCTTTGATATGCAAAAGGACTCGGCATAGAAGAACACCTTGTAACCCAGGTCATCAAGTTGACCAACTAACATCAAACTGCATGATAATTGAGGTACATTGCATACATTATGCATAGTAAATTTTGAACCATCAATGAATTGCACAACCACATCTCCAATCCCCACAATGCCACACTAGTAAGAGTCACCGAGTCTCACAGTACCAAGAGACTTTGCTGCATAATTAGAGAACCATTCTTTGTGTGGTGTCACATAGAAAGAAGCACCAGAATCTAGTATTCACATGTGGGAAAGATAATCAGCCATAAGATCCTCAGTTGGCACAATACTTTCAAGTGTCAACACATCAACATCATCAGAAATAGTATTAATTTCTTCAATCTTCATAGTCAAAGTAGATGGTCCAGGTAACTGTTTAACATGCCCATCAACATTCTGTACTTTAACTTTAGCATTCTTTAATGCATAACAATCTTTCTTCATGTGTCCTTTCTTATGAAAATAATGGCATTCGATGTCTCACTTCTTTGATTTACTTCTACTCTTATTTTGTTGACCATTATTTTCCTTGTTCTTGCTCCTACCACGTTTCTGATTCTTTCCTTGGTAAGAATCACAAACATTATATGAATCTTCACTCTGAGTGCCAACCATAGATTTTCTACAAATCTCCTCACTCAAGAGTGCTCCACATATGTCATCATAGACCAGTTTACCACATGGTGCACTATTGTTAATAGCTGTGCAAAACGTATCCCATGATGATGGCAAGGAGCACAACAACAAGAGTGCTTTCATTTCATTATTCATATCCATTTTCTTATAGCATCAAACTCATGTAGATGAGTAACAACACTATGTGTGTCCTTCATGCAAAGGTCATATAACTTTCTCATCATATACACTTTATTTGATGGTGTCTCTTTTTCATATGTATTGCATAACTTCTTCCAGAGCTCCTTTGCACTTTCACAATCTAATAATGTAAGGTAAACATTATCCTTTGGTGCAATCAAATGATAGACCTAGCCATTTCATCTAACTCATCCCAATCATCTTCATCCATGTCAACAGGCTTCTTTGAGATTCCAGTTACTGGCTTCCATTGCCTCCTTTGAATGAGGACATCTTTAATTTGATTCTTGCATAGAGAAAAGTTTGTGCCACCAAATTTTCGGATTGCAAAATGGTCTTTGCCTTCCAAGTTATAGCTCGTCCTCGGAACAGTGGCACTAGATGCGGATCCACCAGACGTGCCTGAGACCTCTAATGCCATGATGGTAGATAACTGAATAGAATGATAATGGAGCTAGAAGATTCCAAACACCACTAAGGCTCAAAAAAGGATAACCAAGTGTCAGATTCTAAAAGAGAATTCAACAATCTTCCCAGAAAAATGAATTAATGAATAGTGGTGACCAACCAGAAGAATTATGTGAGAATAAATGTGCTCACACCAATAAGTGTATCAAGGAGTAAATCGATCACTATATAGTTGACAAAATAAAAAAACGTAGAAAAATTTTGCCATAGTATCCTATGCAAAATGAGCATATGACTAGTGTCAAAATCTCATAAAACTACAAGTACTAACATGTTTACCTGTATAGTGAATCACTGACTCCATTGCATATAATCAGTTACCCAAAAGTGTCATGGAAAAAGGAGATCTTCTAAACCTCATATTCCATGTGACTTTTGTATCTCACGATTGGTTCAGAATTTGGAGAAATCAATGCTTCCATTGCATCCGGAACATGCAAAACCCTAAGATCAACTGTCTTTTTGCTTGATTCTGACATCGAGAGATCATCTTTTGAATTGATGACATAATTGATGATATCATCAATTCGTAACTGCCCTTGAACCACCCTTGGAAAACCTATATAAGGAGGGGTTGGTCACATTCATTCTCAGTCTTGCCAATACCAATCTTTGGAGCTCAAGTCATGTCCGGCAAGTAAGTACTCTCCAAGTTCCAGTTTCAATTCTTGTCTTGTTCATTGTTCTAGTCTTGTCTAGTCTAGTTCTTGGACATCATGTCTTGTCCTCTTGTAATCTCGTAGTATGAGATCTTGTCGAGTTATATCCTGTATCTAGTTAATCTCCCTAAAGGGAATCTTGTAATCTTGATATCTTGTTTCATGCTTACGATCCCGGGTTGTTGGATCTCGTATATCATCTCTAGTTGAGTTATTCATACCTATCTATCCTGGGTTGTGAGACGTCTTCTATCAATCACATATTCTTGTATCATTTTCCTTACGTGGGCATCCTTGTAATCAAAAATATATTTCCAAAATCTTGTTTAGTGTAGTCAGAGAGCACAATCTAGTGCTCTCGTGACATTTTGGCAAGACTAGCTTCTATCCAGGAGCAGGCATCATGGAGAACGCTTATGAACAGATCGTGGAATCACTTCAAAGTCTTCAACAACAAATCAAGGAACTAACTCATAGACAGGCACAAGTCGAGATGCAACATCTGGTGCATGAAGGCACACTCATCTAGGAACTCAAGAATGAGTCGAAAATCTTCAAGCAAATCAAGGAATCATTCAAGTGACCAACATCCTAATTCATCCTTCATGAAGGAACCCAAAATTTGCATGCGAGAAAAGTTTGATGGTGATCACACAAAGTTTCGAGGGTTCTTGCAACAAGTCAAATTGTACATCTGTACGCAGCTTGATAGATTCCCTGATGATGCATTCAAGGTCAGTTTTATTGGAACCTTGCTCTATGGTCAAGCACTATCATGGTTTGCCCCAATCTTGGAGAAGGATATGGCAATACTTCATGACTGTGAGGGGTTTCTTCGAGAACTCTCTACCACATTTGGAGATGCAGACACGAGTCGAGTGGCAGAAACAAAACTCCGAAAGCTACGTCAAGGTAACCGCACTGCCTACCTATGCATAAGAATTTAGACAATTGATATGTGACCTCACTTATTTCATAAGCCAATTTAGATGGGGTTTAAGAGATGATGTAAAGGACCTTCTACTCACAATGCCAGAGGTTAAGACATTGAATGAATACATCAACCAAGTTATTCAATGTGATAACCGCCTTTTTTAAAGGAAACAAGAAAAACAAGTAGAAGGAAAACCTCGCCAATGGAAACCCTTCCAACCCACTCCTAGGGTTGAGTCTATGCCCGAACCTATGTAGATAGATGTAACTAGGTTCCAACCTCTAACACCATAAGAGAAACAGAGAAGGAGAGATAACAAGTTATGCTTGTATTGTGGAAACCCTGGCCATATTGCAGTTAATTGTCCCGACAAGAGAATGAACTCTAGAGTTGCAACAACCCTTTTAGAGTAGGGAAATGAGGAAGTCCAGCTGTAAAAGAGACCATACAATAAGACCATGATATAAGAAAGGGTCTCATAATTCTAGCTATACCCATATAAACATGTCTTGCCCCTATCAAGTTAATCATGCCTAAGAAGACCCTTTCCCTTATAGCTCTAGTAGATTCAAGAGCCTCATCATGTTTCATCGATGAAGGATTGGTTAAGAAAAATGGAATTCGAGTACTTCAAAAGAACAAACCAGTAGTACCTAAAGTAGTAGGTGGACGACCTCTAGCATCTGGGAATATAACCATGGAAAGCACACCATTAAAAGTACACCTTGGTGACCATGATTCCCACATATGTTTCAACATAATATTGAGTCCAATAAATCTGGGATACAAACTAATTTGTATAGGTTTTCTCAATCTCATGACTTTGAAAATTCTAGAACTAAAATTAAGTCAAACTTTACAAATATGATACATGTTTGAAATTGTACCTTCACCTAGGCATGTGCTTTTCTTTTTAGACTTTGACCTTCAACTTCATGTCCAATTTGTGATTGATTCTTCAATAGCTCCCCCTCAATCACTAATTGACATTCTCTGTTTCTTCATATCATCTTCTTTTCTTTTTACTCCTGCCATGTATTTGAATATGCTGGTCTTCACACATCCAAGCTCTTTGCCATTATATCTGCTATCTGATCCTTTGTAGAAATGTACTCCACTTCAATTTCTTTCTCCATTACCTTTTCTCTCAGGAAATGATAATGTATCTCTATATGTTTTGTTCTTGCATGAAATATTGGATTTGCTGCAAGATAAAGTGAACTCATGCTATCTCCATGTATTGTAGGTATACCTTGAAAAATGCCCAAGCTTTTGAATAATGTTTGCATCCATATGACCTCCTTAGCTGCGTCTACAAGTCCTTTGTACTCAGCTTTTGATGATAATGCTACTGTATGTTGTTTCTTTGAACATCAACTTACAAGCTTATCACCAATGTATATCATGTGGCCATGAGTTGATCTTCTGTCATCTTGATTACCTGTCGAGTTTGAGTCACTATAGGCTCTCAACTTCAAATTTGAAGTAAAAAGATAATATAATCCTTCCTTTATGGTTCCTTTAATATATTTAAGAACTCTTTGATATGCAATCTAATGTGGATCACAATGCATGAATTGTGATCCACAATGCATAAATCAAACTACTTACAAGAGATTGATAATTCCTCATATCTTTGTATTCGACACCATCATATTTAATGAGCTTGTGATTGACTTCAAGTGGAGTTGAAGCTTCTCTGCAATTTTCCATACCAAACTTCTTCAATAGGTTTAGAAGATACTTTTCTTGTGATACATATATGCCATGATCTATGTAAGTGACTTCCATTCCAAGAAAATATGATAATTTTCCTAGGTCACTGATCTTGAATTATTTCTCAGTGTAATCTCTTTACCTCTTTAATTCTTTCATCTGAAGTACCTATGATTATAATGTCATCTACATAAATATAAATGTAGATTGTACCTTTCTCTGTTCTTTTGATGAGTAGATTTGGATCTGCTTTTGAACTTTGATATCCAAGATCATTGAGGTACTTAAAATTTGTAGTTCCATGCTCTTGGAGCTTGCCTCAATCCATACAGTGCTATTCTCGATCTATAGATAAAATTTGGATACCTGTCTCATCATAATCTATACCATAAGTTTGGGCATAGCCTTTCACCACCAGTCTAGCTTTATATCTGGCTATACTTCCATCTACAAGCTTCTTCACTTTATAAAACCATTTATTTCCAATTATCTTCTTACCATTTGGTTTAGAAACAAGTTCCCAAGTCTTGTTCTCCTCTAGTGCATTGAATTCTTCCTTCATTCCTTCTTCCCATTACTTCTTACCTTTTGCTTCATCTTCCCATTGCTTCTTACCCAGTGCATTGAATTCTTCCTTCATTGCTTCTTCATCATCTTTGACCATATATGCATAGTTCTTATGAGTTATGTAAGAAGTATCATAAGAATACCTTTCTGGTTGCCTTCTTGTCCTACTTGACCTCCTTGGTTCATATTCTTCATGTGTGTCTGGATACACCTCTTCATCAAATATAGGAGTTTCTTCATTTCTTCTTGTTAATCCACTTCTGGATGTACTTGCTTGCATATACTCTTCATCTCCATTCACCTGCACACTTGATTTTCCTTTCTCACATCTTCTTACCTCTTCTTCAAATTCTTCAACTGTATGACTTTGATTTACATAACAACTTTTCTGTTCATCAAATGTAACATCTCTAGAAACAAGAAATTGTTTGGTTAGAGGATTCCACAACCTATGGCCCATCTACTTTTCATCATAACCAATGAACACATATTTTTCTGCCTTTGGTTCAAGTTTATGTCTAAGTTATGATGGCACATAAGCATATGCATTTGATCCAAACACTTTACAATGATCTATTGTTGGTTTCTTACTCCATCAAGCTTCATATGGAGTCATTCCATCTAGAGCTATACATAGGCATAAGATATGTAGCTCTATTTATAGCCTCAGCCCAAATATAATTTGGACAATTCTTCTCCTTCAGCATAGCTCTAGCAAACTCAACCAAAGTTTTGTTTGTTCTTTCTGCTACACCATTTTGTTGTGATGTATACATGTAGGTTATTTCTCTCTTAATACCTGCATTCCAAAGATAATCATTGAAATCTTGGAAGAAGTATTCTCCCCCTCCATCAAACCTCAGTCTCTCTTAAGCTTTTGACCTGTGACTCTCTCTGCATATGCATGAAAATGCTTGAAAGCTCCAAACGCTTCTGATATTTCCTTCAAAACATACAGAGTTATCCATCTTGTAGCATCATCAATGAAAAGAACATAATACCTTGAGCCACTTATAGATCCTTCTTTTGTTGGTCCACATACATCTGTATGAATGAGCTCCAGTACTCCATCATGTTTGAATCCTTTCTTCTAAAATGGTAATTTGTGTGCTTTTCCCATCTGACATGCTTCACATTTATAAATCATATGTTGACTATGCACATTTGGTAATCGTAGTACAGACTGATTTGTAACCATAGCTTTAATTCCTCTTTCATTGAAATGACCTAATCTCTTATGCCAAAGATCAACTTCTGTAATCACTCCTTCACGATGTGTGAGCAAAGCTTGACCAATGTTCCCTTGCACTCTTAAAGTACAGAGTCTACCTTCTTTCTTACCACAAACAATCTCATTATCCATTCTCTGGATATTCAACAAATACTCCTTCATTTGTAAACCTGACTTGAAAACCTTTTTCAACTATCTGTCCCACACTAACCAAGTTTTTAGGTATTGGGGGAACATACAAAACATTGGTTAGAAAATATGCTCCATTCTTGCATTTCACTTTTCCAATTGAATGTACTCTATGTTTTGTATTATCACTCGTTTGAACTATATGACTAGAAATGCCTTTTTCCAATTTTGACATCAATTCTATGTTTCCTGAAAAATGATTAGAACATCCAGAGTCAATGTAAAATACCTTTAGATCTTCTTTATCTGATGTGCTGATTGAATTCATTATCAATGATGTATTACTTTCATTCTATGTGTCATTTGCATAATTGTAGTAGGTGGTGTTATAGGATTGATTCTGTCCCCAACTTCTTCTTCCACCCCTACCATAGCCTCCTCTTTGATTTTGTCTACCTCTCTGAGAATAACTTTGATATCTTCCACCACTGCCTTTGCTATTGTTATTCTGATTTTGATTTGATCCTTTCTAATTATGCCAATAATCATAAGCCAAATGATTACTCAATCCACAGATCCATCAAGCCTTCTTATTGTTATTCTGATTACCTCTTCCTCTTCCAAAACCTCTCGCTCTTCCTCTGCTAGTGCTTCTACCTCTTGCATAATAAACTTGAGAACTTGATTCCTCTTCATCCTTTGCTTTGACTTTATCTCCTTTCTGCTTGTTCTCCATGTACATTGCAAAACTTTGTCCTTTATCTCCATCTCCCTTCAAATCTTGATCAAATGTGAGCATCAAACCAAGCAATTGATTCAAATATGGAACATAACGATTCAATGAAAGTTTTGTAGACAAGATAAAAGGTTTCCACCTATCATCTCCTCTCAAACTTGCAAGCAATTGAGCAATCAATCTATGATCTTCAATATCTTCATATGTGGATCCAAGACTATCTGCTAGATTCTTCATCTTAGTGACATAATCACTGATACTTTGACTTGGCTTCTTCTTGAATGCAGTAAAATCTGACCATAGACTTGCTTTCCTTGCTTTGATAGTACTTTGGAAATGATATTCCAATGCATTCCATATATCTTCAACTGATTCCAATCCTCTAATGTGTGGTAGCAAATGATATGAAATTGTATTATAGATGTAGGCCTTTGCACTTGCATCCTTCTTCTGCCAATGTTTTAAAGCTTCGAGTTCTTCTTTCTTTGGTCAGCTTTCATCTTCACATATTGGCTTCTCTTCTTCACTTGTTACGTACACCATGAGATCCTTACTCATAAGCAAGGCTTCCATTCTCATTACCCATGCAGGATAACTATCTCTGTCTAGTTTGTCAATGGAGATATGATCTGCCATAATTCTTTGCTTCTACTTCAACTTGTGAGTTTAAAGGATAAAGAATAATACCTTTTGGAGTTCTTTATGTATAAATATACTTTTGAAGTAATCTTCTGATGCCTTGTGTCTTTGAATGCTTCAACTTTAAAACTTTAATGGAAACTTTCCAAAACTTCTCTTTCCTTTGATGCCTTCTGCTCTCTAAAACCTTTCTGCTTTGATACCACTTGTTGATGTATGAAACATCACAAGAAATGAATTAATGTGGCAATAGACAACCTCTATGGTCACAATTAACTCAATGCTTCTCCAAACTTTGAGAACAAGATATTTTGGTGATGAAAGTAGAAGAAAAGAGCTTTCCAACAAGCTATTACATGCTAAAAACTTTGCACTACACACCAAGTTATGACCTTCACAACTTGATCCTATTTGAGCTACAAAAATAGGAAATCTTTCCTATTTAAGCAAAAATTATGTCTCTATATTGCAAATTCGATGCCTAGCATCAACTTGCTGCATAAAAGTGGACTTTTTAACAGGAATTCGATGCGGAGCATCGACTTCTCACATAAAATATCATATTTTCAAGCACAAAATCATCAGGTGAATCATAGGCATAGAAAATAAGGAGTTATCAACTACAACTTGATCCCAGGCATCGAGTTGGTCCAAAAACCTCATATTTTGAAAAACTTTACAATAGTAGTTGAAGAAGATAGATAAAACAATGACTTGTCATCTCAGTCTCGATGCCATGCATCGACTTGCTTGAAAAACTTGAAATTTTGAGACCATTACAGAGTAGGCAAAGTTTCAAGATGGAGGAGAGAGTCTCATACATAGAACTTCTATTAATCCTTCTGATAGCTATGGAAACTAAAAATTTTACAGGTGCTTTCTCACTCAAAGAAGCTCAATTGTTTCTCAGTCATACAAAATGAACTCTAGATCTCAATCTCTCATTCTCACATTCTCACATTCTCACATTCTCACTCTCTCTCTGCATCTATTGATAAAAACTAATTTATATAGATTTTCTCAATCTCATGACTTTCAAAAATTCTAGAACTAAAATTAGGTCTAACTTTGCAAATATGGTACATGTGTGAAATTTTCCCTTCACATAGGCATGTGCTTTTCTTCTTAGACTTTGACCTTCAATTTTATGTCCGATTTGTGATTGATTCTTCAACATCAAACACACGAAGTCTCTCGGAGGAGCCCCTATCCTATTTGTAAAGAAGAAGGACATAACTCTTCGAATGTGTGTAGATTATCAGGGGTTGAATAAAGTCACAAAAAAGAATAGATACCCTCTACCACTGATATCAGAGATCTTGGAACGCCTCAAAAAAGCAAAGTTCTTCATGAAGATTGACCTTCAAGGAGCTTACAATCTTGTCAGGATCAGAGAAGGAGACGAATGGAAGGCAACATTTGAACAAGGTATGGGCACTTTCAATATGTAGTTATGCCATTTGGTCTCACAAATGCTCCAACTATCTTTCAACATATGATGAATGATATCTTTCGAGAGTATTTAGATGATTTTGTTGTAATATGCCTTGATGATATCTTGATATTCTCCAAAAATCTAGAGGATCATGAATGTCATGTAAATATAGTCCTAGAGAAACTAAGAGAAGAAGGTTTATATGCAAAATTGTAGAAGTGCTCTTTCCATCAGGCAAAAGTGGAGTTTTTAGAGTACATTGTATCAGAGACAGGGATCTTTATGGACCCTAAGAAGATTGAGACAATCCTTGATTGGCAATCACCTTCATGTGTTTCAGATGTACAATGTTTTCTAGGGGTTGCCAATTTCTACAGGATATTCATCAGAGATTACTCCAAGATAGTGACACCTCTTACCAGGCTTATAGGAAAGTCCAAATTCTCATGGACCAAAGAAGCAGAAAAAGCCTTTTAGACCTTGAAATGGCATTCACTACTGCTCCAATTCTAGTTCATCCTAATTCCAACAAGCCCTTCTTCCTAGAGATAGATGCATCAAACTTTGCCCTAGGGGCCATTATTTCCCAATATGGAGATGATGGCACCTACATCCAATTGCATATCATTCAAGGAAATTCTCCCCTCCAAAGATTAATTATGAAATTCATGATAAAGAACTTATTGCCATAGTGGATGTGTTTGATAGCTGGCGTCACCATCTAGAAGGAGAAACTCATAAAGTTACTATGTATACAAATCACAAGAACTTAGAGTATTTTATGACCACACGCATGCTCAATAGAAGGCAATCTCGATGGAGTATATTTTTATCCAAGTTTGACTTTGTCATCACATACCATCCAGGTCATCAACAATGTTAGTTAGATGCTTTGTCAAGAAGATCTTACCTTGCACCAAAGAAGGGTGAAGAGGCCTTTGATGAACAGGAGTATTAATCAAGCATGAGCAACTTCAGTTAGCAGCTATCTCTTCAAGCCATCATGAAGATTCAACCTTGAATCATTTGATCCATGAGACTCTACCACGAGATGAATTATTTTGTAACGTTAAGCAAAAAAGTCAAGAAGGAAAAATTCAAGAAGGAAAAATTCAAGAAGTAAATGAATTCCAAAAAAAGAATGGGTTATTATTCTACAAGAGCCTATTGTATGTCCCTCCAAGAAATCCCAAGATCCAAGTACTTCAACAACGTCATGAAAACCTTGCAACATGACATTTTGGAGTGAATAAAACAATTGAACTAATATCAAGGGATTTTTGGTGGCCTCAAATGTGGAAGGAAGTCAAAGAATATATCCGAACTTGTGACACTTGCAATAGATCTAAAGTACCGCGACATAAACCTCATGGTCTCTTGCAACCTTTACCTATTCCAGAAAGGCCATGGGCTTCATTATCTATGGATTTCATCACAAACCTACCAAAGACAAATAAGTATGATGCCATTCTTGTTATAGTGGATAGATTTACAAAGATGGCACACTTCATTCCAACTACCAAGGCAATGACAAGTGCAGCCACTGCTAGAATTTTCCTCATATACATCTTTAGGCTTCATGGATTGCCTGATGATATTGTTAGTGATCGATGTCCGTAGTTCATATCCAACTTTTGGAACAGTCTTTGCGAGCTCCTTGGTGTTCAGGTTAAACTATCTACAACCTATCATCCACAGACTGATGGACAAACAGAATGGGTGAATCAAATCCTAGAAGAATATCTCCGTTGCACCATCAACTATCATCAAAATGATTGGTTTGAGCTTTGACCCTTTGTAGAGTTTGCCTATAACAATAGTGTTCATGCATCTACCAAGCATACTCCCTTCTTTGCAAATTATGGACAACATCCAAGAATGGATTTACAACTCTCAAATCATGTCAAGAACCCAACTGCTAAAGATGAGGCCTAGTCACTCATGGATATTCACAAAGAACTCAAGGAAGAGATCCATAGAGCTCAAGAACAATATAAGTATTATGCAGATCAACACCGTGTTCAAAATCCATCCTACCACATTGGGGGATAAAGTGTGGTTAATCAGAAGTAATTTGCTGACTTTGAGGCCTTGTGCAAAGCTAGAACATCTCCAATGAAGTCGAGACCAGAGATCATGACCACTCCTCGTGGAACTCGTCGCTTGAGGGGGAGGTGATGTCATGGACAAAGAAGATCTTCTGAACCTCATATTCCATGTGACTTCTGTATCTCATTATTGGTTCAAAATTTGGAGAAATCAATGCTTCCATTGCATCCAGAATGTGCAGATCGACTATCTTTTGTTTGATTCTGACATCCAGAGATCATGTTTCAAATTGATGACATCATCGATATCATCATCAATTCATAATCACCCTTGAACCACCCCTGGAAAACCTATATAAGGATGAATTGTCCACATTCATTCTTAGTCTTGCCAATACCAATCTTGGGAGCTCAAGGAGTCATGACCGCCAAGTAAGTACTCTCCAAGTTCTAGTTTCAGTTCTTTCTTGTTCCTTGTTCCAATCTTGTGTAGTCTAGTTCTTGGACATCCTGTCTTGTTCTCTTTTAATCTCGTAGTACGAGATCTTGTTGAGTTATTTCTTGTATCTAGTTCACCTCCCTGAAGGGAATTCTTGTAATCATGATATCTTGTTTCATACTTACGATCTTGGGTTGTGGGATCTCGTATATCATCTCTAGTCGAGTTATTCACACCTATCAGTCCTGGGTTGTGGGATGTCTTGTATCAATCACATATTCTTGTATCATTTTCCCTATGTGGGTGTTCTTGTAATCAGAAGTATATTTTTGAAATCTTGTCTAGTGTAGTTAGAGAGCACAATCTAGTGCTCCCCTGACACAAAGAAGCCAACGAGGCTTATCGAGCACCTATAACAACTATCATACATCTCCTATGGCAAGGTTGGGTAAGTCTTCCACCTGCATCAACGAAGAGATCCTGACATCTAGGTGTCTCCCAGTTAAGGAAACCTCACCACGACCCTCTTTATCAAATGTAAAAAGCTTTGTGCAAACAAGGTAACCGCTATATCAATGAGCACATGGACGTACATAAGCGGTATCCTCAGAAGCGTACATAGTGCATATGTGCTCAATATATACAGTAAAATGACACTGAAAGGCTGAATGCACAACCCAAAAACTAGCCCACAACACTTGCAAGTGTTGATCAAATCTGTTGTTTAGGTTCAAAAACCTGCATAAATTTGCAGTGGCTACTTCCACCACAACTGAAAACCTTTTGAGAAATCTGTGGTTTTATGAGTGTGGCTGAAAACACGGCTCCAAAGGTGAATACTTATTTTTGGAGAAGTACAAAGAACACTCTTCTTGATGTTCTTGAACCTGCCTATGCACGAAAGTGCTCCAAAATGGCTCCAAAGTCACCCCAACAATGCTTCAAAAACAGGCTTTGAAAGCAAAGAATGAAGCTTTGAGGGACCAAAACATCTTCAAGATAATGTTAAGCTTAGTCTTTCCCCTTCTTCAGACACCACAAGAGTGTAGCTTAGTGGCAAGAGATGGCCACGGTTAAGCGAGCTTTGGGGGGAACAGTACTGGGATGGGTGACCTCCTGGGAAGTATCGAGAACCTCTAACTTCCTTGATTGTTGAGGTCCTCCCCTTGCACGAAGCCAACGGTGCCAACAATGACTTTAGTGACTCGGATGACAAGGTATGCCAAGGTCTATGCCTTGGTCGCCGCCTTACTCGTAAGCCTTGGAGAAAGCCTTGGGTGGGCTCGCTTCACTCTCATAAAAGGAACAAAGCTTTTGCATCAAAATGCTATGATATCAGTGAAGTATTTTGATGATGATGCACCATAGTGCACTCTCCTTCTTGAGAGCTCCATGACAATATACTCGGTAGAAAATCGTGCTCCAAGCATTGCACATGGTACTCTGCACAGAGGCTGCAAAATACACAGAAAAGCACAATACACAGGGATCACGAACACAAACTTCTTAGGTGTTACAAATGCGATCGAACTTACAGTCAGTGGCTGACCAGACCACTATATGCTTTACTAAAGAACATATACAAAGAAGTGTCCGATGGCCATTTGTCCTTTCACATGGACACTAACGGTAACACCTATTTTTGTTCAATCTCTTATACATGAGCTAAAAGATCCTACATGGAAATGGCTTGGTACTATAAAGTGTCTTCTTTACACTTCTTAGTAACCTTTCCAAGAGGTTTCTTAAGGGGAAGAACATGGGAAAACAACACATATAGACAAACATGTACATGAATATGGGGTTCAATGGGGACAACCATTTTGACCTCTTTCTCATATGCCTTTCAATGCCATTTTTGTGGACAAAATTGGACTTAAGGGGGAAAAAATTCATATGATGATGGTCTGAGTTCATAAATGAAGGTATTCACACACTCGTCGTATGCATGTATATGAAATAGGAGGTTATAAGGAGCCAATAAAAGGGGTGGTTGGTGGGTAGGTGAAATCCATAATCATGCTACCCTTTCATGGAGTGAAATATGAGTCTTTTGTGACAAGGTGTTTCTCACAATTTATGGCCTTTCTCTATGGCCAAGAAGGTTTCTTGGAGATTGGATTTTGCAATCTTAAGATATTTCTTAAGGAAACCCAAAGTCTAGACCTCACAGGCAAAGATAAGAATAAGTATCCATCATTTTATGCCTTCTTTTCATACTTAGAGCACACTAAGTGCTTCCTGTGTTAATGTTGGCCACCCTTGCATTCATCTAGAGTCTTTCATGAACAACCTTAAATAGGCATTACTTTTGTTGTTCAACCGATGGGTACCAGAGTCCTTAGAACATTAGGTCCGAGCTTAAACTCTACTTGATTGATATTTTCATTTGTTATTGAGACTTGTATGACTTTTCTAAGATGTAGTTAGTATATTGATGTTTCAAGAAATAAAGGAACTTTGCTTCTTTCTTCATAAACCCTAGAGATATTTCTCCTAATATATGTAAATTTACACCTGAATCAAGCTTTGCATGTGATTCTTGCATCCTTCCTAGCTTGTGAATTTTAGCTAGGTTTACATCAATATGAACTTGCTTTTATTTAGGTGAGAAAAAAAATGAACATACGTGTGATAACTACGTACGCTGTTGAGACTCTAGATTGTCTGTTCCGAAACAAATGTGTAAGCGGAAGTAACGTGATTAGTTCATCGAGAAGCGCCGTTATTCTCAACCCAAGAGTCATCACGGGTTTTCGGGAGGAGACCTGCAAAAGTTGTCTCGTATTCAGCTCTTGATTTGGAGTAATTTTGACTTAAGTGGGCTCCATTGTCTCTGAATCATTGTGGAACTCTTTGCCGATCGAGCATCAACGCGTTTGCAATCGCGCTCTCCAGAAGCTGTGACGATCCTCGCCGAGGTAAGTATTCCTCAGAACACCGTTTCTCTTTTCGTAGTTGTTTTCAGACATGATTGCTCGATATACCTAGGCTACAGCTGCCGATCTGGCACTACACGTCGTTACTCTGGTCGGTAATTTGTATCGTGTTTGTTTTCGTTGGTACTTCGAGGTTGTGCAACATTTGAAGCGCTGAAAACCGAAAATAATGTTCTTGGCAGTGATGCTTGTTTCTCATAAAACATATATGTTTATATTTTTGGCCCGGCAATTATATGCATGATGCTCATCATTCTGATATTGTCTTTATTTTCTGTGTTTGGTCTTGTAGAAAGCATCATTTCTCTGCCATCTTTATCGAGTTTCCAGAAACTGGTGAATAACTTGTCTTGATTTGATATTTTTCATCAGATAAACTAGTGGAACATGTTTATAAAATCTATATCTCCACTAGTCATTTCATCTTCTTTCTCTTCTTATAGCTTGCTATTTGGCTGATGGTTCTGTTGTAGTTGCATCGTATGTATGATTATACGTTCCAAACTTTGTCACATTTCTACATACAGAGAGAAATATTGATATTCATTGATCAAC
Source organism: Ceratopteris richardii (assembly GCA_020310875.1). Classification (NCBI taxonomy): domain Eukaryota; kingdom Viridiplantae; phylum Streptophyta; class Polypodiopsida; order Polypodiales; family Pteridaceae; genus Ceratopteris; species Ceratopteris richardii. The sequence continues at coordinate 109,083,817 of CM035419.1, read as the reverse complement.
TGTGAAAGGCATTTTCTGAACATGAAATGATTTAGGAAACTATTTAGATAATTACTGTCCATGTGCTTGCTACATGTGGATTATATATTCATAAATGGAAGATTCCTATCTTTACTATGGTTCAACATATGGTGTGAGGTTGTTATAGTCTTTGAGTAAGTGCTGTAAATGAAACAATCAAGAAACTTCATGGATGATACTCTAGTGTAAATTAAGGCAACTCGATGAAATGTATCTGGATGTTGCTTTATTGTGTATCTGTAAGATGCTTTGACTTTGATAATTTTGATGTGTATTTTCTGAGAGAGCAGTTAGAAGTTTCCCTAATGTAGTATTTACCAAATTTTGCATTACATTATTAGTTTTTTTTTAATATAAATAATAATAAATAATTTTTATAATACTACAACCATTAAACTAGTTATTCATGGTTAAAAATCGGTTTAAGTCTGGCATAAACAAACTCTCTTACATATATCTGGATTCTGAACCTCTGTATGAACTCATTTGAAAGATTGGAAAGGTGTCAAGTGTTTACACTTGACTCTTAGTCGTAATTCAAGGTATTTTAACCTTTCCCCCATGCTTGATACAAATGGATCGATGGCTGTAAGTACAATTTGCTGGCATCTTCAGACTTCAATTCAAGTTGTAGTAGCATTTTGTTCGGTACTTGATACATCAGCTGCTGTTCTCTTTCTCTCTTTATCACTCTTTCTCCCTCTTTCTCTCTCCCCAGAATTTTGATCCACTGTTATGCTCTTATTTTTGACTCCCTCATGCCACTTATTGCTTATACATGTATTGTTGTAACTGAAAAAAGAATCTCTGAAATCATATGTTTTCCGTATTTATTAATTTGAAGTCCTTTTGGAGGAATTCTTTCCAGCTCATTTCCTATTTTTTCTGTTTGCTATGCTGTCTTTCAAAGTGATGATTCATCATTAAAATAGTGGATATGAATTAAAGCAGGTTCCAACTCATCTCAAAAGCAGTGGATGTAATTCAATTTTCAAAGTAAGTAAAAAGGCAATTTTTGGTTAAAAAAACTCAAATGCACCCAGTAGAGAGTACTTGCACCTGGATTTTCAGCCACTCTTCTTCTGTTTTGACCACCGTCTGTCATATTCTACCTCTTGAAGTTGAAGATCAGCTTTTACAGGTTTCTGGAGCTCTTAATTTGCACGTCCAAGCTTCTATTTTCTGGTTTTTCAGCTATAACATCATTTCAGGCTATTTTCTTGCTCACATAGCCATTGCTACCTAAATTTTATATTTGGGCCTTCTACAAGTGTCTCCTTCTATTTGGAGGTCTTTTCTTGCTGTTCGAGGCTGTTTCTCTGCAAATCCAACCATCATTATTGCTGATTTTGATTATTTAATCTTCTCGAAGCAGTTTCATCACAAGGACATACTTCATTTAAGCTCTTATATGCTGGTTTTTGTCTCATAATGCATATACTCAGCATTATAGAAGCTTTTGGAGATTATTTTCAGCTTGTACACATATATTTTGCACACATACTTAGACTATGTCTATATTTATAGAAAGTAATCGAATTTAGAGTTGTATTGAGCTGTTTTGGGCTCTAAAAGCATTTGTTCCTTGGGAAGTTAATATGTTATGTGATTATTATGATCTTACTTGTTTTCCAACAGATGTAATCAGACATTATCTCATTGAAGCACTTCTCACTACACAAGGTGAAGTAGCACATATGTTGATTTTGGATTTCGGGGTATCCTTTCATATAACACCATACAAGGGTGCCTTTTTCTGATTACCAAAGGGAATAAGAAAGCTACATTCTATTATTTGCATAGTGAGTTGTTCTTTGGCAAATGTCTTGAAGCATCAACTCATGAATTCACACATGGAGCTACAATACAAAAGACTTTGACACATGGGTGGAAGGGGAATGTAGGTACTCCCTTCTCTTTGCAAAGTTGAGGTAAAGAAATTAAGATTTTGAAAATTTTCATGATTGCATGTGTGGAAAACAAGTGGAACCTCCATATTGCATCTCTCCATCAAACATGGAGGAGAGCATGTCAGATATACTATAGTTGGATGTCTATGTCTATGCAATACTTTGTTACGTTTGTTAATGATGCATTTGAGAAGATATGGGCTTATCCCTTGATTATAAAAGAAGTTGTAAATAAGTGTTTTAAAGAAATTGCATGCATTAAGAACTAGATGGCACTAAGTATGTCACATGTGAATTAAGAATTTGATGATTTTTGTGCCAAGAAGGGTATCGAGGTAGCTAACAACCCCTTACAACCCTTCATTAAATGGGGTGGCTGAAAGCATGAATAACATGTTATGAGAGAGGCTCTATTGCATGTTGTCCACTACTAAACTCCCTCAATAATTATGAAAAGAGGCGGCTAAAATGTGGTACATGTTTGCAATAAGTTCCCAACCATGCTATAGAGATTGAAATTCTTGAGGAGGCTTGGTTTGGCAAGCTAGCCTCATATGTCACCTTACAAGTTTTTGGCTGCTATGCATATGTGTACATTCAATTTAGAAGAGGACAATGCATGGAGGAGGAGAAATGGAATCATGTATTCATTCTTAGTTGTATACACACTCTTCACAAAATTCATCTTCTTCTTCCATTCACATTTGATTGAATAATCTGTATTTCTTGTAGTCGTGATAGATCCATGCTTTCACATGAATCTGCATCATTTGGTAAAGCAAAAGTAGGAAAGTTCTTAACCATACTTTTGTCTTGCATGTGCTTAAGAGTTGTATAAATGATGTGATCAAATCTTGCATGCTAAAGCTCCATATTTGCCTTTGGAGGTGTAGTTGTCCTAGCAAGATTAGCATGGCTGATTTTTGACAATACAAGCATCTAGCTTCTATGTTCACCTTCTAAAAGACAATGCTCTTCATTTGGAGTGAGGATTTGACATGAATCCTTCTTAAGAAAAACTTTATAACCATTTGTACGTGATATTGAGATAGAGAGCAATTTTTTCTTGATCTATCATCTCAGGTATGTAAAGAACATTAAAAATTTTGAACTTACCACTTTCTCATTACTTTAATGAGAGTCCTCGCACAAACATCCAAATCATATGACCATTTGCTATAGTCACTCTTCTACCTATAGAATTATCAAGTGATGAAAATACCTACGTGCAACTTTTCATATGCTTGGTAGCTCCAGAATCAAAGGTCCAGGGATTCTCTTATATAGTGTGCAATGTTGCTTGATCAAAAGACACTTCTTCTAGAATCTATACTTACTAAGTATCTTCTTTAGAAGAAGGTTTACTTTTTGAAATCTCCTCAGCATTGTTACTTGAAGCTCTTCTTTTCATTATAAATTCATTGGAAAGTGATGATAAATAGGCATGTACAAAGGATATACAACCTATGTGCTGTGTGAAAGTGTGAAAATCTACTACAAAACCTGAAATTATTTCTTCTCTGAATTAGGGAGCTAGAAAAACTTCTCTACTTGAAATAGAAGGCCAAAATAACATGGTACAACAGCAAGAAGAGGACTACAACTGTATATATGCATGACACATGTGTAAGAAATTAGAGTAAAATTTGATGTGAAATTTAGACATAGGCAATAGAAGCAAAGATCAATTATCATACGATAAATTGCAATAGACATACAATCATCTTCAATTTTCAAGTTTCAATATAGTATATACTATATTCAAGCGTCGAGAGTCAAGAATAAAGAGTCAAATACTGGTAACTGTATACATCGTGACCATCAATGATGATATATTAATCCAATGTCAAGGCCTTGCGGCTTAATACTTATACAAATATCAAATATATATACTCTCTCTAAAGTCTACACTTAAATGACGAATCTCTAGACAATCCTCATCATCATGATCGTCATCCTCATTCTCATCCTCATCCTCATGGAAAGTGCTAGTCCATGAGGATAACTCGGAGTGGGATTCACGTCCAAATTGTGTTGCAATAGTGGCTTCAACCTCATCTAAATCCTCATGTGATTGTGAGTTTGTAGACATCTCTTCGCAATCATTAGACACATCAACATGCAGACTTGCACTAGCACCTTTGTAGCCACGTCCTCGTCAAGATGCAAATTTGCGAGGATGACAAGAAGTGGATGCCTCCGCAATGTTCTCATCCTTTGCATAAAAGAAGAAAAATATATTAGATAATAGAAACTGATGTGACCCATTCAATGTTGTTAATTTGAATTTCTAAAATATGATTCATGAATCATGAATCACGATATACTCACCACATGCCTTTGCCTTAGAGGTTTTGCTTCGGGTTTGTCAAACGAACCTCTGATGCTCTCTGAAGAGCATGGAATAGATGTCCTTTTCCTCATGGGGTATCTCTTGAATATCTTTTACATCTGATATGTCAATAGTATCCACATTTTCCTATAAATACAAATGAAAGATAACACATTTTACCTAATACCAATTATCAAATGTATGAATTATGAATGATGATTCATGATATATTTGAAGTGGATGTGTGTAATTGCCTTTCTTTTCTAGCAGCTTGAGATTACAAGGGCAATACACCAATCTCTCGAGTCTCAAGTTGCTTTGGACTCAACCTATTTCTCTTTTTTGTGTGGACCCTAATAGCAAGCTTTCTCTACATGATGCAAACTTTAATGTTAGTTGTAATTTATAAAATCACAATTTACATAATACAAACACACGTAACATAATAATAAAAGTTAAATATATACCAATAAAGGTGTGCCAAAACCAAATCTCTCTCAGTATCTCACGGACACAAGTTGGTTCTTTCATAAGCGTGTTGTCGGGATCCCAAAATACTTCTCACTAGTACGAAATGCATATCGCCCTTTCTCTAGTTGATCTATCATCTACACATCATCTCTTGAGTCTTGTCCACATTTTCACATATGTGAACCAATTATCTTTCAATTTATTATCTAAGTATGACTCCTCATTATGCCATAACGGATGTAGAAGATGTGCAATTGCATGGATTGGTTTATGAAATCAATCCCATCTCCTTCTCACACAATTTGAGAGCTCATTCTTCGTGGAAAAGGAAATGATAAACATGAATGTCTAATGTCTATTGTCCACTGTCACGAGTCTTAAAAATAAAAATTCAAGAAAAAAACAAAAAACAAGAAAACTTACTCATTCTCCATCAACCCTTCTACCTTCCCAACACACACTCCAATATGATCTACATACTATATATAAAGCCTATAGTGCATCCTTCCATGTTGGGGTGATCCTTAGCACACCATGAGGACACTTCAAAGCATGCATAATAATCTCATCCTTTCTTCAAAATTGCTCATCTCCCATCACACTGTCAGAGAACTGAGTCTACAATGTGTCACTTGGACTTTATTTTCGAGATATGATACCATTCCTCTACAACCAGTATGTGTAGTAGACCCTTTTGAACCTTGGGTACTCGTTCAAGGACAAGAAACGTATACAACCGATGGTTTTTGAAATTGTAATGATGAGCTTTCCCTAAATGCATTTAGAACTTTGGGCTTGCTAGGCACAAATGATACAATGCATTTTGCTTTCTCAAGCACAATTCTGACCCAAGATAACTGTGCATATCCTCCACCATCAAACCAAGGCTGTGAGAGGAACGTGGACTCTAGGTTATCTTAGGATTCTCTTCCTGTAAGACTCGACCATGGATGTAACTTGATCCATTATCTGTATTATGTAACAACCTACATGACACTTTAAAAAATCAAGGATCATTTTGAATTTCAATGATAGTGTGTACACATTTTGTTGGTATTCTAAGGTCTGAATACCATATGTTGGACGTGGTAGTGGGCCATAATAACAATACATCACAGGTTTACAGGATCTTCCAAGAGATGAACCTTAACATACACACCTTAAGACTAAAAAATAGATGAGTGAGAGAGAGAGAGAATAGACGAGATTTCAAGTGTAATGGTAAGCGATGAGGCTCACCTACACTATCTATATGTGAATATCAAATTACAATGTGTGAATATGATGCAAATTGACAATAACTATATCTAGGCAATACAAGAGATTGTGTGCCTAAGAGGTATGAAGAGTGTGTGTGAGAATATGAACAGTTTAGAACTGTTTTACAGCAAACCCAAATTCTGATAAACCTAAATCAGAAACGAGTGACCTGGCAAGTAAGAATGGAAATAGACTTGCTACTCACAGTAAATCAACAATGGATGTTGATGGTAAGCTTGCAGAATCTCCTCCAGATAATCCGTCATAAGTCGGAACTTCAAGAGGTACTGATGATGGACTAGGTACTGATGTAGGTAATGAAATTCTCTCTTCCTCTATATCTCTTAGGGTTTGAGAAGGTTTATCACCCCCCTTGTATGGCTGAAAGTAAGCATCCGAATTCCTTCTGAAAAATGCATAGTCATCTTCCTTTATGAAATTTGGAATCTCTTCCTTCTTATCATAAATTTGACTTTCATGATCCTTCTTCTCAATGTGAACATACGTTGGGGAACCAAAAACTTTGAAGTAACTTACATTGGGCTTCTTCCTATAATAAGCTTCATAAGGTGTAATGACCTTCAAAGCTTTTGTGGAAGACCTATTCAAAATGTGATAAGCTGTATGTACTATATCAAACCAAAACTTAGGAGAAAGCCTTTTGGATGACATCATACTACGCATCATCTCAACAAGTATCCTATTCTTTCTCTCTGCAACACCATTCTGTTCTGGCATGTAAGCAATAGTGAGTTGATGAGAGATACCTTTGTCTTCTAAAAAAGACTTAAAGTCTTTTGGCATGGACTCTTCTCTATCACTTCTCAAAATCTGGATCTTTGATTGACTTTTATTTTCAACCATAGCTAGGAACTTCTTGAAAGTAGTAAAAACCTCTGACTTCACTTTAACACCGTAAATCCATGAATATCTTGAGAAATCATCAATGAACATAACAAAGTACCTATAACCTTGAATAGAATCTGTTGTCATCGGACCATTCATATCGGAATGTATGATCTGCAACTTCCTTGTGGCTGTGATAAATCCATGTTTCTTGAAAGGTAGTTTGTGAAGCTTTCCTTCAAGATATCCTTTACATGACTCTGCATCATCTCGTAAAGCAAAAGTAGGCAAACTCTTCACCATACCTTGATCTTCGATACACTTGAGAGCTGTGTAACTGATATGACCAAATCTAGCATGCCACAACTTCATGTTCTCCTTATGTGTAGGAGACCTAGTAAGATTAGCATGACTAATTTTGGATAACACAAACATGCCACTTCTGTTTTCACCTTGAAGTAGACAATGCTCTTCATCAGGTGAGAGGATCTGACATAAATCTCTCTCAAAAACAACATCATAACCATCTGACAAGAAAGTAGAGATAGAGAGCAAATTCTTCTTTATTTTTGGGACAATAACATTGGAAATTATGAAATTTCCACTTGCGCTAGACTTAAGGTTCACTTCTCCAACACCAACAACAACCAAATCATGACCATCCGCAATGGTCACCTTTCTACCTGAAGAGTTTGAAAGGGAAGAAAATATCTTTCTGCAACCTGTCATATGCTTAGTAGCTCCAGAATAAAAAATCCAAGGATTATCTGATATTGCATTTAACGTTGCCTAATCAAAAGCTATCTCTTCAATAGTAACACATTCATCTGAATCTACCTTTGAAGATTTAGGTTTTGGATCATCTTCAACATTGTTACTTGAAGCTTTTTTCTTGTCATTGAAAATCCTTGCTCTGCATTCTGCTATGAAATGAATTGGCTTCTTACAGTAATGGCATACTCCTTTCTTTGAATCAGATGTAGTTGAAGAAGAGTCTTTGGGTGTAGAGGAAGCATTAGGAAAAGGATTGGAAGACTTAGGATTAAAAGACTTACTTTCCTTCTTGGATTGCTGAATCTTATTTTTTTCTTTGTCTCCATCTTCTTCTTTCCCTTTGATGATGATAACATGGCTTCATCATTCTCTTCCATACCCTTTTGTTGATCTTAATCTTGAAGTAACAGGAACTGTAGCTCTTCAAATGAAACTTCTCTATCTCTTGTAGAGAGAGATAAAGAAGTAACAAAAGCACGATATGTAGATGGTAGTGAGTCTAGAAGTGTGTTTACCATCTCTTCATTTGAAATGTGGACTCCAACATTCAGTAACTGATCTCGTAAATCGTTAAGCGTCAAAATATGTATCTGAACTGATTCAACAACTTTCATCCTTGTGTTGGCTAATTGTCTCCTTAGATGAGCTTTCTTAGCAGGGTTTCTTCTCTGATAGAGATTCTCTAACTCCAAGCAAGCCTGACGAGAGGTTCTACAAGGCTTGATTTGGGGTATAATATGCCTCGACTCCCATAGCAATATATGAAAGTGCTAGTGCGTCCCTTGAATACCATTTGGATTGCTCTTCTGTAGGAAGTAATCTGGTAGTATGGACTCCTGATGATGAAAGAGTTTCTTCTTCTTCACTAATCTCCTGTGGAGCAGAAATAGGAACAACATGTCTTCTAGAAGATGAAGCAACGTCTTCTCCGACTTGTCTTGGCCTTGGATAAGTGCCATTGACAATATTCCATAAGTCCTTTGATACTAACAAAATCATCATCATAAAACTCCACATTGGATAATTAGACATGCCCTCAAGCTTGTCTTCATTCTCAAGTCTAGAGTCACTCATCTTGTTAAGGGTGTGTATCAACTATGCTCTGATACCAAATGTTTGTATTCTAAGGTCTGAATACCATATATTGGAAGTGGTAGTGGGCCATAATAACAATATATCACAGGTTTACAGGATCTTCCAAGAGATGAACCTTAACATACACACCTTAAGACTCAAAAATAGATGAGTGAGAGATAGAGAGAGAATAGACAAGATTTCAAGTGTAATGGTAAGGTATGAGGTTCACCTACACCATCTATATGTGAATATCAAATTACAATGTGTGAATATGATACAAAATGACAATAACTATATCTACGCAGATATAACTAGATATAAGAGATTGTGTCCCTAAGAGGTATGAAGAGTGTGTGTGAGAATATGAAGAATATGAATAGTTTAGAAGTGTTTTACAACAAACCCAAATTCTGATCAACCTAAATCAGAAACGAGTGACCTACCAAGTAAGAACGGAAATAGACTTGCTACTCACAGCAAATCAACATCGACCACATTTTCGTACTTCGTTGCCTGATTGAGAGCGCGAAGGCGAGGAAGCGGAGACTCTACCGCTGCTTTGTGGATTTCCGCAAAGCCTTCGACATGGTCCCTCGAGAGAGACTACTACGGAGACTCCAGGAGTTACAACTACCATCAGACATGCTATGGGCGGTGTGAAACAAGGTTGCCTTCTCTCACCCACTCTCTTCGGTCTCTACATTGACAAGATTACGGAGTATATACAGCGAGTAGGAGGGCTAGGAGGAGACCTCGGAGGTATGCAAGTACACATTCTATTATATGCTGATGGCATTGTCTTGCTTTTAGAGTCACAAGAGGGGCTGATTTCAGATTTACAGGAGCTCGATACCTTCTACATGGAGAGAGGACTCACAGTGAGCCTTGGCAAGACGAAGGTCATGATCTTTCACACCTCCAAGACAGTATGCCATCGTGCCTCGTTCACCGCAGCCGGAGGACAGATAGAGGTAGTGGACTCCTACGTCTACTTAGGTGTCACCTTCTCGGGCAGCACATCGGTATTCTCCATGGCACAGGCAGCGAGATAGAGATTGACGTGAGGCTTTGCGGCGCTTGCTGGATTGGAGAGAACCTGCTTTCAGGCACATTTTCAGGAGCCCCGGACTAAGGGGTGGCTCTTTGATACTCTAGTGACATCTGTACTGATGTATGCAGCTGCAGTATGGGCACCGGACATTACGGAGGCGATGTGGATGCGGATTGAGAGGGCCCAGGTCACCATGATCTCACGCTTGCTCTACAACAAGCCCTCCGTTCCACATGACATTATATGAGCTGAGCTTGGCACACCACCGATGCTGGTGGAGGCCCTCTTTCAGCTGGTGACCTTTCTTTTGAGAGTCAAAGAGCTGCCCACCAGTCGACTCACCAAGATTGCATTTGAGAGCTCTAGACATTTGGCAGAGATAGTGCATGAGAGAGTATGGTATGCATAGACCTACCGATGGTTGGCAGACCATGGCATGAGCATTACCGACCTCTTTCAGCTGGTGACCTTTATTTTGAGAGTCAGAGAGCTCCCCTCCAGTCGACTCACCAAGATTGCATTTGAGAGCTCTAGACATTTGGCAGAGATAGTGCATGAGAGAGTATGGTATGCATAGACCTACCGATGGTTGGCAGACCATGGCATGAGCATTACCGACCTCCCCCCTTTTCAGTATGACCTCTTTCCCCCTACATTACCCTCTCTCGTTCGGACCTACTACAGATACACGTCAGGGAGACATGGATAGCACCATGGGAGCCTCTTCCCACAAAGAGGCAACACTACAGATACGGTGACAGCATATGGTTTCATTCAGAGGCCACGATGCATGGATACATACATGGCACCAGCAGAGAGAGTGGCCATTGGGAAGCTCAGAGTATCATCACACCAGCTCGAGATTGAGGTTGGGCGAGTGACACATACCCCCAGGGACGAGAGATTATGCAGGATGTGCCGAGAGGAGGTGGAGGACGAGGAGCACTACACATGTAGATGCCGGACATATGAGGATATCAGAGACCGCTACCTGCAGCTCTTCAGGGGGCCCAGAGAGATCAGGGCTTTATTGGAGACGGAGGATCAGCGACCTTCTAGGTCGTTTCCTAGTAGAGCTCTAGCATCGCCGTGCCTCACTTCTCCAGCAGATGGAGATACACTCGACTCCCCAGACTCATTTTACAGATTTTTTCAGACCCACATCCGCTCAAGGACCCAGCTCGACACGAGGTGTCACATTACAGAGAGCAGAGGAGCTTAGACGACAGCGCCGACGATCGAGACCCCCACTCCGGAGAGCCCCCCACCAAAGATGGATTCAGGCTTTCACGCACCCCATGACATGGAGATACGGAGTCGTCAGCAGCGCACCCCTGCCAATCTCGACGATGTGCAGAGCATTCTGAGGCTCGCCATGATGCCTTACCCACCGATGCATTATATCCTACACCCACTCCAGGCATCTAGAGGGATATGACACCACCGAGCCTCCCCTCCCTATGCATATCATATTTGTATCTCACCTGTTGAGCATATAGAGTGCATACCCATAGCACCCCACACCTTCGTCACCAGCTATTATCCACTCCTTTTATACTTTGTTTTGTACTCACATTTTATTTTCCTTTTGGGATCACAGTGGATTGGATCATACTGATGTATATGTTTTGTCTCATAAGCTGATTTTTACCTCTGATAGACAATGGACATTAAAAAGTCTCTCTCTCTCTCTCTCTCTCTCTCTCTCTCTCTCTCTTTCGCGATTGATAGAAGACGCACCCATGTACATTGATTTGTCTCATAGCCATCTAACAGATGTAAAAACACTTTCTTTCTTTCGTTCTTTCTATGGACATTAAAAAGTCTCTCTCTCTCTCTCTCTCTCTCTCGCTCTCTCTCTCTCTTTCCCGATTGATAGAAGACGCACCCATGTACATTGATTCGTCTCATAGGCTGAGTTCGGCCATCTAACAGATGTAAAAACACTTTCTTTCTTTCGTTCTTTCTTTCTCTGTTCCCCCTTCCGCTCTAGCAGTTCCCTTTTGATTATCATTGTAAAATCATTATTGATTTAAGTTCTGTTTCTTTCAGTTTTTGGAATCATGTGAGGGTATTATTGCTATGCTTACTAACACATAAGAAAGGTACAAATGTATTGGTCTACATCTTGTTGATTGAGTTTTTCATGGATACATACCTAGGATGCTGTACTGATAATCGTGTGTTTCAGGAAATAAATGCAGGTAAAAATAAAAATAAAAATAAAAAATTGGGGGGTATATTTCAGTTCATGTGGTATAATTGTATCTGAACCAAATGTAGGATCAATTCTTTATTTTTGCATTTAGAGAGTGACCTTGATGAATAGAAGATTATTTCATACTGAAATGTTGGCAAATTTATGAAGCCAATAAAACAATTATCTGATAAAAGGCATGTTTCTCATGAATGCTGGTTTTGTTGTCTAGGGCTACCTCTAGATTTCGAATGCCAACCATTTTATGAAGACCTTTGATTGAAGGTGATCCCATGATCAGTTCATACAGCAGAGTTTTTACCTGATCACTGGGAAATGCTCTTATCTATCTTAAATGAAATTGCATGCTGGATTCATCAAGCACAATGAATATGCTAGACAAATTTTTCAATCGAATGGTCAAAGCTCATGGTTCACATCCAGAAGCCATAAGTAGTAGTAGTACAAGCTAAAAATTGAAGCTGGATGCCACCCAAGAATGGAAGAAATATGCATACATTCTGCAACATCATGTAATCTAATGTCTGGGAGCATACAACCAAAGATATTCAGGCGCTTAAAAACCAAGCCCCGTGGCTTTGAGGAGGAAACAGTGGTATCTCCAGGCTCTGCTTCCCCCAAAGAAGTAAATCTTGAGAGCTCAGTATGGGGAAATTTGCCTGAGGAGTTGGTTGACAGAATAATTGCTTGGCTGCCTCCACTTTTTGTCATTAGATTACAGGGAGTTTGCAAGCGATGGCGAGGTATTCTGAATGAGTGTGGTTTCTTAAGATTACTATCTCAACTTCCAAGCCATGGGCCTTGCTTTTTAATTACTCAGAAGAATGGTGATGTTTGGCATAGTGCAGTATATAGCCATCCAATGGGACTATGGCACTCTCTTCCTTCAATTTGCACCCCAAAAAAGGCACACACTCTCATTGCTAGTGCAGGAGGTTTGCTGTGTTTCTCAGCACTAGAGGGCCGCCATGATGAGCTATTCATATGCAACCCTTTGAGAAGAGAATGCAAGCAATTGCCAGATATGCATCATAAGAGGCAGTTGGGTTTTGTCAATATGTTCATGGATGCAAAGTCCAGAAGCTACAGGATTGTTGCTGCTGGTGATTACAGCTATCTGGGTGGGACTAGCAGGGCATTGCCGACGGAAGTCTATGACTCAAAATCTAATTCTTGGACCATATATAATAGTATGCCCATTGGAAACCTACATTCTTCCAAGTCAGCATTTTGCAATGGCAGGCTCTACTGTTTGACCTCATCTCCTTGTGGTCTTGTTGCTTTTGATATGGATAGGGGATCGTGGGAATCCATACCTGTCAGGATGCCCCGCTCGCTTTTGGATGCATTTTTAGTGGCTGGTGAATATGGTCATCTGTTACTGGTTGGGAGAGTAGGTCTATACAGTGTTCATCAAAGCATGCGTATATGGGAATTGAATTTGCAGAAATTGGATTGGGATGAGGTGGGAAAAATGCCTCATTCCTTGTTTAAAAGTTTGCTCAAGTCTTCTGCTGAAAGCTTTCAATGTTTTGGACATGGGAACTTTATCTGTTTTTCGGCACAAAAGCAACAGAAATGGCTGGTGTATGATTCATTCAAGAGATTTTGGCAATGGTTTGGAGGATGTCCTTTACTTCCTGTTCCTCCAGGTAAGAGGCTGAGGGGGATTTTCTATGAACCAAGGTTGGATGCAGTTGTACATTAATGGTAATCTGATATTTAATATAAATTGATCTATTGGCTCAAATGGCCATTTCAATCCTTTTTCAATTTTATTGTCATGCATGTGCTCAAAATCTCGAAATTTTTTGAAGATTGCTGTGTCCATGTGTTTTTTCTTGCAAAGATAATTAGCTGTAAAGCATATCTGCCATTACTGTCTTTGAAAGCATGGCTTTGATGCATACACATGGAATGTTGGTTCAAGAGACATAGTGAAGCACTGCATAATTTGATTTATGGTTAAAGAGTTCTGATGCTCAACCTTGATCATGTACAGACTCAAATTTTTTCAGGTTGTGATGTGGAAATATACCCACTCATTTACCCCTAATGTATTGAATCATATTAAAAGATGGTGGAGTGAGTGTCTGATTCTCAATTTCCTGAAAATTAGTTCACCAAGGAGCATTTTAGTAAGGGTAATGTTGTGTTCAGGTTGGCTCGTCTGTGCTGTTTGGGTACCTGATGTTTCTTTTATGCATTTACTTGAATTTTGACATTTGTATGTGAAGTGAATGTTCTTTGATACGGAGTGGTACATCAATAAATGTTTAGTTTGTCCTTGTATTGTAGAGGATGAAGCTGATACCTTTCTGGGGTGTGGATCATTATCATTGGCCTGAGCTCTGTACATTCTTTATGTTTTCATCCTTTATTTGGGCATCCATATAAAGATAACAGTTTTCTTTGTGACACTTCTTTTTAGGGAGATAGCTAGTGGATAACTCCAGAGTTTCATCATCACATCAACCTTCTCAACTGCAGTGTCTTTCACATGGAGTCAAAACATTAGATATTACTTCACTTTTTTGATTGGATGCACCACAGAATTGAAAGGACCAAGTAAAGAGCCAACCTCATGTAGCATAGGCACTACTTGCATGTGCCTATCTAGGTAGAAAATAATTGTTAGACTACTGCAAGATGGGCATTAGTGAACCACTAATTACATTTGGCTATTTTCTTGGGGATAAAGTTTTAGCTAGACTCGTTACTTCTCGTTTCGTTGATAATGTATGTAGAAATGTTCTCTTAGCTTCCCATGAAAATATTGATGAAAACACATCCTTGGTATAGTGGTGAATTGCAGAGTATGTAATGCACTTCATAGGCCTTTCTCTTTCATTGTTCTCAAGATTTGTGAATATTAATGGTTTTAATTTTTATATCTCAACCTTTAATGTGTATGTAGTGAGAATGTATAAGTAATTTCCTTGCTATATACATATAGCATTCATTTTGCTATGGCATCTTATTTTAATACAACTCTGGACAGTTGATACTTGTCTCTCTGTTGTTTCCTCTCATTAGAGAGACCAATGCGTGGAGTTGGAGATACCTTCTGTGCATTCCGACTTGATAATTATTATGGAGACATGGTCTCTAGGAAAATCCCTTGACTGCCTTGGTAGAAATATTAGAAATTGTAAAAGCTTTCCTCCTTTCAAACACCACAAGGTGTTCGTTGTAGAAAACGATAAGTTGAAGAGTAAGTGGACTTCTCATGAAGGGGATGAAAAGGTCATCAACCTTCTATGTACTTCTCACTAATTGTCTTGTATCTCATTCCTTTTTATTAAATTGTAAAATGCTTTTGTAAAAAAAGAAGTTATTCTTGAATTTAGTTTCTTAGTCATTTCATTAGTCTATCACATGTTATGTTATTCATATTAATGTGCAAAGCTATCCATCTCTTTAGTCTCTCTTGGATTTTCATCTTTGTTCTTTTTTGGTTAGTATACATTTACATTGCATACTTTTGAAAAAATTGTACTATTTTACTATTATTATTTTTCATTTTGTATGGATTTTCATAAAATTTTATCTTAGTTTCTTATGTTCATTACATAACTAGTTGTTGTACAATTTTATCTTGTCTTGCAAGTTTTTTTTGGCCTCTATCTTGGTTTTTGTCATACCTTTTATTTCTCTTTTTTTAGAGTCATTTTCCATGCAATTGAGTGCTATTGTATTATGTCATGACACTATGCACTTAAACATACTTGCTATTGCACTATTGTTGTGCTTTCCATTTGGATATAGAATATTTTTTTGTTCGTTTTTTACAATTTGACATTGATCTTTGAACTCGTGCATTTTAAAATGCTATGAAAAATTTATTTCATCTCATGTAATTGCCATTGGTATCAAAGTAAGGTTTAATTTCATACAGGCTTTTTGCTTTTTATGGAAAAAATTCAAATTCCATTTATAACACAATTTTGATTTTAGCATGCTTCTAGCAAGAGATTGTTAAGGGGTTTCTTCATGAGTTGCTACGAGCTCTACTTTTTCGTTACAAAGTTTTACCTTATACTCAAGCCTTGATGGACACTTGAGATCGAAGTAAAATCTTACAAGATGTTTCTTAAGACGATACGTTTGTGGGAAGCAAAAACATCTCTTTTTATGATGTGTATTGCTTAGCCGAAGGATTTATAGATGTATTTCTTTAAACATCTTGCTTGATTTGGTGGTAAAACTATCGAAAGAATCCCATGAAGACATGAACCTTCCATATTTGTATAAGAGGTGATCTAAAACCCATAAAACAACTTGCATCACCTACACTGAACTACAAAATTTTTGGGATGCTCAAACTCTCTTTCCTTGATACTTTTGTTATCATTGGTGTCCATGTGAAAGGTCAAATGTTTGTTGGGCACTTTCGTATATATAGTGGTCTGGTTAGCCATAGATTCGATGTTCGGTCGCATTTGCAAAACCTAGGAAATATGTGTTCATGCTCTACGTGTACTGTGTGGTTTCTACGTAGACTGCAAGTCTCGTGCAAAGTATTGTGTGCAACATCCGGAGCTTGGTTTTGTAGTGCGAGGGTATTGCTTGAAGCTCACGTGAAGGGGAATCCATTGTGGTGCATCGTGATTGCACCACCATTGGTATCAAAGCTTCTTTGAAGCAAAAGGTTTTTGCTATTGTGCGAGCAAAGTGAGCACCCACTTGACCATCCATGGCTTTTTCGAAGGCTTATGACTAAGGCAGTGACTAAGGCATACGTTGTCATCCGAGTCACTGAGGGCACCATTGGCGCCATTGGTTGCGCATGAGGTAGGACCATAACAATCAAGGAAGGATGGAGGTTCCCGATACTTCTTGAGAGGTCACCCATCGTAGTACCATTCTCCTCGAAGCTAGTTAACTGGCAATTTCTTGCCATTAAGGTTCACATTACTTTGAACACATTTTGGGCCCTCAAAGCTTCATTCTTTGGTTTCAAAGCTTGTTTTGAAGCAGACTCACAATTTTATGAGTTTTTGACACTGGTCATATGCTCATTTTCTGAAGAAGACTAACAAAATTTTTTCGAAATCGATCGATTTTACTCCTTGACATACTTATTGGTGGTGTGAGCACATACATTCTCACATAATCTTTTGGTTGGTCATTGCTGTTCATTAATCCATTTTTTTGGGGATATTTTATCGAAGTTTTCCTAGAATCTGATACGTGGTCATCTTTTTTTTGAGCCTTATTGGTGTTTGGACTATTCTAACTCTATTATCATGGCATTAGAAATATCAGGCACATCTAGAATATGATATGTGGTCATCTTTTTTTTGAGCTTTCTATTATCATGGCATTAGAAATATCAGGCACATTTAGTAGATTTGGGTCGAGTGCCAATATTCTGAGGAGGAGCTATAAATTGTAGGGCAAAGAACATTTTGAGATCCAAAAATTTGATGGCACAAACTTTACTCTATGGAAGAATCAAATTCAGGATGTGCTGATTCAAAGGAGACACTGGAAGCCACTAATGTGAAGCTCAAAGAAGCTTGTTGATATGGATGATGATGATTGGGATGAGTTGGATGAACTGGCTAGGTCTACCATTCGATTGCACCTGGAACATGTTACAATATTAGGTTGTCAAAGTGCGGAGGACCTTTGGAAGAAGTCATGCAATACATATGAAAAAGAAGTGACATCAAATAAAGTGGATATGATGAGAAAGTTATATAAACTTCACATGCACACAAATAGTGCTGTTGCTCATCAAATGGGTTTGATGCTATATTCTCTTAGTTATAGGCTTATAAAATGGAGATGGATAATGAAATGAAAGTAGTCTTGTTGTTATGCATCTTTCCATTATCATGGAATACATTTCGCATAACTATTCGCAATAGTGCACCTGGTGGTGATCTGGTCTGTGATGGCATATTTGGATCACTCGTGAGTGAGGAGATTTGTAGAAAATCTAAGGTTGGCACTCAGAGTGGAGATGCATATAATGATTGTGGTTCTTACCAATGAAAGAATCAGGAACATGGTAGGAGAGAGAACAAGGAAAAGGATGGTCAATAGAATACGAGTAGAAGTAAATCAATGAAGAGGGATATCCAATGCCATTATTGTCATAAGAAAGGACACATGAATAAAGACTATTGTGCATTAAAGAACACGGAAGGTAAATGATAGAATCCTGATGCACATATTAAACTACCTACTCCATATGCTTCAATTGTGAAGATGAAGAAATTAATGCTATTTTTGATGATGCTAATTTGTTTACACTTGATAGTAATGTGACCATTGAGGCTCTTATGGTTGATTCTTTTTCCCATACATGGTTGCTAGATTTTGGTTCTTGTTTCCATGTGACACCATATAGAGAATGGTTCTCTACTTATGCAGCAAAGTCTCTTGGTACTGTGAGACTTGGTGACTCTTACCAGTGTGATGTTATCAGGATTGGAGATGTGATTATGTAGTTCATTGATGGTTCAAAATTTACTATGCATAATGTACACCATGTACCTCCGTTATCCCAAAGTTTGATGTCAATTGGTCAACTTGATGACCTTGGTTATAAGGTGGTTTTCTATGCTCAATCCTTTTGCATATCAAAGGGAAATATGGTTATTGCAAAAGGAAGCAAAGTTAATCACTTTATCCTTTATATGTATCATAGAAAGAACACTTATAAACTGTTATTGAATAGCCTATGGCTTGTATTGGCATGGCCATTTGGGACACACACCTTATAGTGGAAGAAAATCTTTCTCGTTCTCACTACTTGTTTTATCTTTCTTTGATTTTTCATTTTGTGAGCATTGGCAATATGGAAAGCAAACTAGGAATGTGCATAAGACACAAATTGACTCTTCAATTCATCTTTTAGATCTCCTTCATACAAATGTGTGTGGTCCGATGCCCACAAGGTCATTAGGTGGTTCTCTTTACTTTTTCACTTTCATAAATAATGCTACTAGAAAAGTCTGGGTATATCCTACGAAATCAGAAGATGAGGTGTTCCCTACTTTGAGAAAATGGCTTGTTTTAATGGAGACTAGAAAAGGAACCGAGCTCAAGGCTTTACATTCAAATAATGGGGGTGAGTATACCTCACATGAATTCAACCTTTCTTGCGAGTCTAGAGGAACTCGTAGGGATTTTACAACTCTAGATACCCTAGTATAGAATGGTGTAGCTGAAAGGATGAATAGAACTATTCAAGATAGAGTAGTTTCTATGCTGCATCATGCAAATTTTTCGCAAGGCTTTTGGGCAGAAGTAGTATTGACTGCAATTCATGTGATAGTACTTCGAAGGTCTGAAAATGGCATATATGGACAGGGAAGCCACCATATTAATTCCCTAGACAATGGTACCAAAAGTTTGACGCTTTTATGAAATTTCAAAGCTATTCTCGAAGCAATGAGGATCATTGTCTCCACACAAAGAGATGCTCAGATGGAATCTTGATATGCTTGATACTTTATCTTGATGATATGTTGATTGCTGAGAAGTCCTCTAATGACTTTTCATTGCTTAAAAAGCAGTTAAGTGAGACATTTGATATGAAGGATTTGAGAGATGCCAAACATATTCTTGACATGCAAATTACTCGCGATAGGAGTAAGGATGCATATACTTGTCTCAAAGTGAGTACATATCCAAAGTACTTCAGAGGTTCAATATGCAATGTGGCAAGACATTGAGTACACCTTTACCTATATATGTGAAATTGAGCAAGGATGATTGCCCCAAATCAGTGAGCAAAAAGAATTCACGACCAAAATTCCTTATCAATCTGCTGTTGGTAGTCTCATGTATGCTATGGTAGATATGAGACTAGATATTGCATTTGCAATGGGAATCGTGATATGATATATGTCTAATCCTAGCAAGAAGCATTGCAAGGCGGTCAAGATGATTTTGAGATATCTGAGTGGCACTAAGGACAAGTGTCTATGCTTGGGTAGAGGAAAGACATCCATTATTGGTTACACATATCTAATTATGGTGATTGTGTAGACAATTGAAAGTCTACATCAGGGTACATTTTTTACTTTGCTAGAGGTGCTATCTCTTGGAGGTCTCATCTTCAAGAATGTACAACTATTTCCAGTATAGAAGTAGAGTATGTTGCAACAAGTGAGGCATATAAGGAAGCATTAAGGATTTCTCATCTTGCTTGTGATATGGGTCTATCTCAGCATGTATCTCATTTGCTTAGTGATAGTCAAAGTGCCATTGCTTTAGCTAAGAATCTGGTCTATCATGCAAAGCCCAAGCACATTGCTGTGAGATATCACGTCATTAGAGATTTCTTAGCCATTGAGTGCATCATTCATGAGAAGGTTCATACTCAAGATAATGTTGCAGATGCTTTGACTAAAGCTATATCATGATAACTTTCGAAACTAATGTCACTTGAAGGGGATTACTTGATTCTTGATCTTGCACAATTACTTGTACAATGTAAAACATGCCCACCAGGTGGGAGGTATAGTTTGTATACTTACACCCAGGTATTCTTTATCATTCTTTATTTTTCTCCCCTAATCACTTTGGCCATATTGGTCTTTAGTAGGAGATTTTTACTATTAGTGTCCATGTGAAAGGCCAAATGGTCACCAGACACTTTTTTATATGTTCGATAATAAAACATGCATCTTCAAAGTCAAAAGTAGAAAGATTCCTCAAGATATAGCTCATGGGCTTGATAATCCTCTTATTAGTTTAGATATCAAAGAGGTTATCGATGCTCTTTGCAAAGGTAGAAGTTTGGGTTTGTATCGGCTCATTAACAATTTTTTCAAATCATTCAAGACTCACAGGTGGATCCCGTTGGGATGATTTGGATGTTTGAATGAAGGTTTTACAAAGCTGATTCATAGGAAATGCAATAAGAGCATAATTGAAAAGTGGAAACCCATCACCATGTGTCAGATTGTGTGCAAGGTGACTGCCAAAGTGCTAACAAATTGTATTGTTTGCGACATCTATGTTTATGAATCATGAGGATCCAAAGGGATTCATCAATGGGACGTCGATTTTAGAGAACATCATAGACATATGGGAAGGCCTTGAATATACTAAAGATTCAAAACAAAAAACTTCTTTTTCTAGAGGTTGACTTTGAAAAGCTTATGATAGATAAGACTGGACCATCTTGCAATGTCTCAAGGATTTGGGATTTTGATCGAAGTTTATAAACATGGTTTCAACATTCATGTGGGATTCTTGGTATTGAATTAACATCAATGGCTAGCTCCATTCATCTATTGTGCGTAAGATATTTATATTGCAAAGGATGGTCTCAGTTGCCTAGTTGACAACCACATTTAGAATAGTCACTTGCATTGGCTCTCCTTCTACTCAACAATGAATAGATGTTGCTTAGGCTTGTCACAAATGATACTAGTGCTTTTCTTCAAAATGATCTTAAATGTGTGTTCCTCTTATGGTGATGTCTTGATATTTTTTGTATGGGTTGTGGCTCCATAATAAAGATAGCCTATAAGATGATCATGTTGCCCTCACTTCAACTTCTCCTGCATAATGGATGGAAAGAGTTTGTGTCTAGCCAAATCTATCATCTTTTGGGAATTCCATTGGGGTTTAGGACCTCAATAAGTAAAATATGCATTTGGATCTTGAGGAAAATCAATAAAGGCTTCAATAATGGAAAGCTATGCAATTGAGCATGTTTGATAAAGTAACAATGATCAACATGTTCATTATTTACTCCATCACTTACTTTTTGGATTGCTAAAGACCAAAGGACAAAGAGTTGGGGAACATAGAAAGGTGCCTAAAATCAAGCTGGACATTTTTTCTAGCCCCAAAGAAATGGGTGGTTTGGATATTCTTGATGTTGGTGCCATGATGAAAATACTCTCCATTAAATGGATGCTTAAAGCTTGGATGAATAAGGCCTCTTGATCAAAGCTTATTTTAAAAAACAATCAAATTTTTTTGCTCTCACGAACCCCTTGATGGAAAAACCTTGATCATCTCACACTCCTCTTTTCCATGATCCCAATGATCCCCAAATGATTTTAATGTCCACTTTTTCCCCTCTTTGGGAGGTTTTCTCCTTTCTCTTGTATATATGCTTATAACCCCTAATAGGTCACTTATCTTTGTACATTCACTTAGTAATACATTTTGTATTGTGTTGTGCTCCAAGCTTCTTCGTTTTCTTTGTGCTATTTGTGTGCTTTTGAAGACCTCAAATTCCAACAATTGGTATTAGAGTAGGTCGCCACTTCATCTAGGGCATCATTGAAACCCCTTCAATCACACTCTGAGAATCACACAAAAAGTGTGGAGCATACTCAAGGCGATTATGAGTTCAAAATGGCTTCATTTGTGGCATCAAAATTTTGATTTGAGCTGGTTTTGGCCTATGAATGCATTATCATAGTGATTATGCAAGAAGTTTCATTCTTTTGTGTTAATATATATAAAGGTTTTGTTTTATCAATAGAAGCATCTTGAAGTCTGCTTTAGGTTTAGCAAAGATCCACAGGGTGTTTCTATTCAAGGTTTTGAGATACAATCAATTTTCTACATCAGGGTATTTAGACACTAGCCATGACTGAAAACAATGATGTATTCCTATGATAGCTCTTGAGGATAACTTGGATGGTACTAATTACCCATTGTGGGTGTATATGATGCACCATGTATTGGTAGTAAAAGGGCTATGTAATATTGTACAAGGTGTTGAAAAATGTCCTATTACACTTGCAAATACGGTTATTGAAGGTGATGCAAATGGTGTTGAAGATGATAATCTTCAATTCCTTAGTCATGCTATAGTTCCTGGTGCATCTACTACACAACAAATTTGTTGGGATGGAAGAGATGCTTAGGCACATGCATTGATAGATTTGTCTATCAGACATGCCATATCCCTCACATTTTCTCCTGCAAGATAGCAAAGGATGCTTGTGATACACTTACAACTTTGTACTAGGCAAGAAATGAGGATCCTGTTGCTTACCTTTGAAAACAATTGGCGGGTGAGTATATGAATGAAGGAGATTCTATGGAAAATTTTTCAACAAAGATCGAAGATTTGAAGGAGCATTTGATTTTTGCTAATGAAAGCTTGCTAGATAGTTCACTTGTGTAGACTATTCTTAATGGTCTTCCAGATTCATATTAGAGTTTTGCTTCTACTCCTTGATTGATGATGAAAGGCATTCCAAATTCCTTAACATTTGAGAATTTAGTCTTTGTTTTGTTGCAAGAAGATCACTCTAAGTAGAACGGATCAAGAATACATAGTGTAGATCAAGCTTTCGTAGCTAGTCAAAAGGGCAAAGGTAAATTGAGCTCATTTGCTAGTAAATAAAAGTCTTCTAATGCTACAAAATCAAAGAAGGAAGACAAATATGACAAGAAAACAAAAAAGTAGAAAAAATTTTACAAGTACTATAAGGCAAATGATCATGTCATAAAGACTTGTCCTAAAGTGGCCACAAAAGAAGCAAAGAAGAAAAAGACTGGAATGGTTGTTGCAGAGGTCTCTACACCTAAAAATAGTATTCTTATCTTCTTAGGAATGAAGAATGATTATTTACTACACCTGCCTACAACAAAATAGACTATTGGGACCACCACCTACTAAGAGATGGCTCTACTTCCTGCATTATGCCTATATATGTATAGCTATCGAGGAATCAATATCTTTAATTATAAACCACTCTTTTAAAAATCAACTTTCCTTGAGAACCACTCTTTTCACAATCAATCCACAATAATCTTTTTTTAGTTGATTCTCCCTCACCCTTTATCTGGAAAGATGCCAATTAGAAAGAACGGTTCACAACACTCGGGCTCATAGAGCTATTGAGAAAAGACTTGAACCCAAGATCACTAATTCCTTGTCTTAGAGAGCATACAAATCTTTGCTTACGTATAGTGTCGAGATCTTTGGACAAACATATGAGTGACTAGATGATGTCCAAATTTAGGTCTTTTTGAACTGGCCGGACACTGAGAACATAAGCCTTAGTTTATAATATTCTTCTTCCTTCGGGAAATATTTTCATCCTTGAAAATAATTTATATATAGTAATTGTATGCATACCCTTGGGTCTCATGTTCTAACCCAGAAACATGTTTCATCTCTATGGTGGGATTCACCTCATAATCCAAATGAATCTATTGGTTGGTCCATACCTAAATAATTCAAAACACCATCTAGCTTTGCATTTGATAAACTTATCTGAGTGAAAAGTAGGTAATGAAGAATAAGGGTGGCTTAAAAACATCCATATCTAGTTCAATGTTTTTACTATGTGCTATCTAGGCACTAACATGCGAAATGAGTGGATAAAAATTAATATTTAGTTTCTCCACATCACTAGTGCATGGACTTAGGAACTGCAAGGGGATTTCCATCCCTATCAAGACTTTGAGAACTCTTGTTTAACTTCAACTTGATTTGGAAGTCAAACTAGAAGTTTTATTGACTCAAACATCTTACTTAGAAGTTTATACTACGACTCACTTCCAACCAACATTTACTTGATTGATTGCCTGATTGGAGGACTATGTTGTCCTATTGGGCTTGAACATCCTATGTAGAATGTAGGAGAAAGTGTTCTATTTACTTTTGGTTAACCCTAATTCACCTTGATCAAGTCAAATCCAGAATGGAATTTGTCCAACTTAGGAAACTTTTCTCAAAGGCATGAGCTTTAAATTCTTGGGAATTGTCAATAAGCATTTCCTAACTTTTCTTTTCAAGAGTGTACTGAACTTTATGAAAGTCACTAGATTTATGCTGCTTAACTTGAAGGAAACTCAAATGAATAAGTCAACTTAGAATTAGAATATTTTGAAAGTTGAATGAGTTCTTGTACAAAACATCTATGTGGGATGTTTTATTTAGTTACCTTTTTCCAACCATCTATCCCTAGTCTTTCTTGAAAGAAATAAGATCCAAAAGATTCGAAAAGTAGAAAGAAAAAATAAAAACTCTGTGCAACCAATTTAGAATTTTAATATACTTGAAACTAATTAGAGTCAAGCTCTATGTGACTCAAGACTTTCACTTATCAAAGATTTGTTTCAACAAGGTATTGAAGCAAGTTATCTATTTTTAAGAGAAGTAAACTAGATTCTTAAAAAGATTATTGGAGTAAAGCTAAACATCATCCGACCACTAGACACTAGTGTGGTATCCAACATGAGTGTTTCGACCCACGAAGCTTCAAACAATGACATTTCTTCTTTACTCAAAGCATTTATGGTGCACTAAGACTAAGTTAATCCTTCCTTTATTCAATCTTTTTCTGACTTCTTCTCTTGGAATGTAATTTTATGCATTACTTTGAGCCAAGAGGTTAAGTTTACCAAGTCACATTAGGAACTTGGAGCTTAACTTAGTCTATCTAACCTTACTTTAATGGTTCCTAAGACTTTGAACCTCAACTTGATTAAAAAAATTTGACTCAGTGAAGCTTTATAAACTTCACTTTTGATCTAAATGTGAGAGTAAAAGCCCTCCTTTATTTCCATCTCCGTTCACATTTACTAGTTCTTGCAAAGAGCTTTTAGTCCAATCATCTAGGGTATGTCTAGACCCTTGTGCCTTTATTTTGGACAAAATTGATTTCAAAATTTAATCCAACTGAGGATTCAATGCTTTAAGGGGTAACTCTCATGAGTCGTTCATGAGCTTTGTTGCCAGTATTTGGGCAAAGTTCATAGTAATTCCAATCGCAGTTTCTTGGACAAGCTTTTCCAAGCCTGATCGATTCTTGTTGACCATGGGATGATGATAAAGATTAATTTTTTTATCATTAAGATATCTTTAGCTATCTAAAGCTCATTGGATTACCCTAGGTATTTTTTTGGAGATATTTACCTCAATTCAAGTCTAAGCATATGATAATCCCTTTTAGATTCCAAAAGTAAGAATCTATTCAAGATCGATATACCTTTGAATTATATCAATCATTTGACTTTAAGCACCAAGAAATCCATGAAAAGGTCTCAAGGGGATTTGGTGGGACTATAGATGTGGATTAAGCCATTGCATATGGGGCATACTATTCTATTGCCTTGAGAGAATCTCTAGCGCTTTATGAGTGCAAATGTGAGAAATGAGAATTCAAAAGCAAGCACCACGTGCTTGGTATGAGAAGATACATGCCTATCTTATTGCACATGGTTTTGAGAACAGTCCAACTAAAAGCACCTTATATGTTAAGCGTGCTAATGATGTGCTTCTGATCATTGTTGTCTATGTTGATGACATGCTGCTCATGGTCCTATTGAGAGGCATATTGCTGATTTTAAGGCTGATTTGCATGCCTTATTTGAGATGTCTGATTTGGGGCATTTGCATCACTATTTGGGCATTCAATTTATGCAAGTTGATGGTGGAATTGCTTTATGTCAAAAGAAATATATTGACATATTATTGTAGCATTTTGGCCTTGAAGACTATAAGCCTATTGCCACTCCTATGGAGACAAGTTTACGATTGAGTCTTCATGATGTTGGAGATGCATTTGATGTTGTCCTCTATCAACAGGCTGTTGGATGCTTGATTTACTTATGCATTACTCGGCCAGATATTCAGTTTGCTGTCTCACAGATGAGCAAGTTTATGCATTGCCCAGGTGTCAAGCATTAGAAGGCGGTTAAGCGCATCTTTCGCTACTTGAGTGGTACTCGGCCACTTGGGTTGTTTTATCCCAAGGGGGGATCACTACCGCCAAATTTGCATGCTTTTTCTGACTCAGACTCGGCACGTTGCTATAACACTCGTGTGTCCACTAGTGGCTTTTGCTTCATGCTTGGTAGCTCATGTATATCTTGGTTGAGCAAGAAGCAGCCTACTGTGGCCACTTCCAGTTGTGAGGCTGAGTATAGGGAAACTTTCACAGCTACTATTGAGTGTGTGGCTCAGACGCCTTATGGCTGATTTGGGTGTTGGTCAGACTTCTGTCACCACCATCTTCACTGACAGTCAGAGTGCATTGGCAGTTGCGAGGAACCCTGTGTTTCCTGCTTGCACTAAGCACATTGAGATGTATTATCACTATGTCAGGGAGAGGTTCTCTGCTGGGGAGATCAGCTTGGCATATGTGCCCACGTAGGAGAACATTGCAGACCTTTTCATGAAGGCTCTACCTAGGGAGAAGTTTGAAGCTTTCCGCAAAGCTTTGGGCTTACTTCCTTTTGTGGAGTGATTTCCACATAGCTTGGCACTTCCTTATACATGAGTGCCAGCTCCTTGTTCACCGCTCCCAGGGGGGATTTGTTGATATATTTAGGTAGTGATGTGTGTGAACACTCTAGGACCGCCGGGGTACTTTTTTCCCTCTTTAGGAAGTTTTTTCCCCCCGGCTTGTATATACGCCTATTGCCCTAATGGGCTACTTATCTTTGTACATTCTCTAGTAATACATTCAGTCTTGTGTGTTGTGCTCCAAGCTTCTTCTTCTTCCTTGTGCTGTTCGCGTGCTTCCACAGACATCTAACTCCAACAGGTAGGTCAGGTAGACTTGGAAACCCTACTATCAAGATTAAATATAAAATTTCCTTCTTTCAAAGGCTTAGCTCAAGAAGATCCAGACAAGCATATTAGGAGGTTTTTAGCACTATGCAAAACAAGAGGCTTGATGGGAAGAGAGGATGCCTTTTTGATACTCTTCCTTGCCACATTAGAAGGGTTAGCACATAAATGGTTCAACCAGTTTGCTGAGAACCATTTCACCACTTGGGACTTAATGAAAGATGCATTCAAAAATCAATTCCAACATGGAAATACTACAGAGATCATCATAGAGGATTTAGAAAACTTGAGACTGGGTCCATGTGAGAAGTTTTCAAAGTTTGTAACTAGGGCCAAGGCACTAATGGCTAAGTTTCCAGATCCTCCACATGATTTTTTTATTGAGAAATGGTTAGCTAAGCCACTTCCAGTAACCACACAATGTAAAATAAAGGAATTAGTGTTGCCAACAACCTCGATAGAGGAGTTCATCAACACATCTACACGACTGGAACAGATAAGGAAACAATATGGATCAATTTCTTCTCAACTACCCTACTCTAAAGAAATGGAGGATCCAGTAATCCAACTAAGGAAGGATCTGGAGGGCTTAAAAAGGAATAAGCCCCACAAAGAGGAGGAGAATGTTGTTACTCAGTTGAGGAGGGAGATTGAGGCATTGAAGCTACAAAAGGAAGAGGAAGCCCAAGCAGAAGAGCTAGCTCAGCTTCGACAGGAGTTGCAGGAGCTCAAAGGGGGTGGCATCAAAAGTGGGCTATGGTGTACCATGTGCAACAAGCAAGGTCATATAGTAAGTGAATGTCCTTTGCTAAGTGTAACTTGCCAACTATGCAGGAAAGCTGGTCATGAGGCCCATGAATGTCAATCAAGAGGAATGCCTACAACAACATATTGGACACAAGGATGACACCTACCACCAGCAAATGTGATGGCGGCTACACCTAATCAAGGTAATAATTACAACCCTAGACATAGGGATAACTTTGGAAATGGTCCAAGGAGGCCAATTATTTGTTTCAGATGTGGAGAATGTGGGCATTACCAAAGTAGCTTCACTCTCCCAGAAAATGCCCCTCCTTGCAGGAACTGCCTAGAGGCCAGAGACCACTATACTAATTGTTGTCCTAAGAACCAAGCATCCTCATATAGGCCCCACATTCAAATGATTTTTGTGCACAAAGAAGAAATTTTAGATCAAGTCAACGAGCCATCACCGTCTACCAGGGTGGTGCAGTTAGAAGAAATTGAATCTTTTACAGTGCATACAAGAAGCAAGGGGAGGCTCAAGTGGAAATAGGTCAAGAATCAAGGATTAATGGATTGAACAAAGATAAAGAGACATTTGAAGACAAAGCCACCACATGTGTAGACACAAGGCAAAAAGAAAATCTCATAGGTACTAGTGATGCCATTGGACATGCATTCAACAGGGCTCATGAGGTGTTCGATAAGTCATTTGGAGCCCATGCTCTTAAGGAATCAGAAGCTTCCAGACTACTCAAGTCCATGAAAAAGGAGGTGAGTATTTTTTATTTAATAAAGATGGATGGGAAGTTCAGGTCAGAACTCTTGCAGATAATTGATGAAATGTCCACAACAAGTTTAGTGGCAAAGGATGCTAGTATTTTTCTCCATTTTTTTTTTGGATATTTTCACCAAAAAAAAGGGGCCCCTAGGGATTTATTTTTTCAAAAAAATTAGAGGGCAAGAAAAATTTGAAAAAATCTCTCTCTCTCTCTCTCTCTCTCTCTCTCTCTCTCTCTCTCTCTCTCTCTCCCCCCCCCCCCCCCCCCCCCCCCCCCAACCCCCCTCTCCCCACCCCCTCCCCCCACCCCCCAATTGTTTTTTATTATTTATTTATTTATTTATTATTATTCTATTTTTTTAACTTTATTTTTCTTATTTTGTCTTTTTATTTTTTATTTTTATTAGTATTTTATTTATTTTTTAACTTATTTTATTTTAATTTTTTATTTTTTTATTTCAAGCTTTGACAACTTGCACGTTCCCAAAAAAAAGGAAGGAGAAAACTTTCTTTTCTATTTAATAATCATCACAAATACACACATACACACACACACACACACACACACACACACACACACACACATATATATATATATTGATGGTCGAAAGCTTTTGGCTTTAGATTGCACCTCGGATGGAAATTTATATCAAACTTGGGGTCATTTTCATGTATCTTGACACCTCTCGACTTATTTTTTGCATTAATGTTTCCAAAATACCACCGTTTCTTTGACTTTTAGTCAAAACCCACATGTTTTGAGCACATTTATCACATGTTTTTATTTAACCACATGGTCCACATGGTCTATTCTCACTTTGTTTTACCTTATGTTTCACAATTTCCCATATGCACCCTCTATAGCTCTACTGTTTGATCATTTCAGCCCTCTCCAGACCCCATTATCCTACTCCCTCACCCTCCCTCTATCCTTTTGCCAGCCCCATCCTGATGCCTCCCTGCCCTATCAATTTTAGCCCCTTCAGCCCTCCCTTTCCCCTCCCTTCTACCCTCCCATTGCCCTCCTTTTCTTTTCCAAGCAAAAATTCCACTTTTGGGTTCTTCTCTGGTGTTTGTTCTCTCCTGCTTCTGGTGGACTTGGTTGCTGCTCAAGTGTCCTTTTGAAGATTTTCCAGCTCAGAAGTCATGGTGTCCTATCTGCTCAGAGTTTTGGGTGTAGCTCTCCAGGACGGAGAGCACATTAGGTGGTGGGCAATTGTTGAGCCCATAAAAGTCATGTTGGTCAAAGTCAACAATAGTCAAAGTCAACCATAGTCAAAGTCAACAACATGCAAAGTCAACCATAATTAAAGTCAATTGCAATCAAAGTCAAAAGAGTCAAGTCAAAATAGTCAAAGTCAACTAGGTCAAGGTCAAAGTCAACATGGGCAAAGTCAAAGTGTTCAAAGTTCAGGTGTCAAAGTGCACATGTAGTGCACAATTAATTGATTCACAAAGGGTAAAATTGCAGAAAGTTGGTTGCAGGTTGTAGAGGTATTTCTATAATTTCTCTAAGGTCCGAAGTATTTTTAAAGTGTTTTGGAAGGTTTAGGTGAACCCTCTCTTAGGTGCACATTTGAAGAATTAAAAGTCAAAATGTGAAGGTATGTGAAGCAGTAGCGTACGCAGAAGTGAAACTATGGCCTCCAATTAAAATTTTGTTTTAGTCTAAAGTCACCGCGTGCCGACAGAAGGTGTCCATCCCCCCCCCCCCCCCCCCCCCCCCTTATTCGAAGTTTGGTGCAAGGTGTGCACAAGTGCAGGCTTGGAGAAGGTGGAGGTCTGGTGGAGAGAAGGCCGGCAACAACAAGACCCTTGGGTATTTGGTATTTTGTGATTGAGCACTCTGTGGGATTTTGCACAGAAGCATTGGATTGTATTGTGCATCACCATTGTATTTGTCTTCTTATAATCAATCGACAGAGGCTTCCAGTGTGTATCTTTCTTCTTGTCTTTCCCTTTTCTCCTACAAACACGCAAATACCTTCTTGTCCAAAAATCCCCCAACAATAGATATGGGTATGATACTTCCTTAGTTACTAAGCATTCTATATATCTTGCTAAGGATTTATCATGTGAGGAACCTACCTCATATGAAGAGGCGCACACTAAGGCATAATGGAAGGAAGCTATAGATGAAGAAATAGAAGCACTCAAGGAGAACGACACTTGGGAGCTAGTGCCAAAGAAGGAATCAATGAAGGTAATTGGTTCTAGATGGATTTACAAAGTCAAGAGAAACTCAGATGGATCCATAAACAGGTATAAAGCTAGACTTGTGGCTAAGGAGCTGATTATGAAGATACATTCTCACCTGTGGCCAAAAATGCCAACCATTAGGGTATTGGTAAGTGTGGATGCATCAAGGAATTGGAGTATGTACCGATTAGATGTAAAAAATGATTTTCTTAATGGTTGGATTTCAGAGGAGGTTTACATGGCTCCACCTCCTGGTTATGAAGACTCAAGCAAGGTGAATTATGTGTGTGAACTAAACAAAGCTCTTTATGGGTTGAAGCAGGCACCTAGGGCATGGAACCATAGGTTGACTACATATCTTCAAGATCAAGGATTCATCATTAGCAAAGCAGATACTTCTCTGTTTGTCAAGA
This sequence comes from Ceratopteris richardii, assembly GCA_020310875.1. Taxonomy (NCBI): domain Eukaryota; kingdom Viridiplantae; phylum Streptophyta; class Polypodiopsida; order Polypodiales; family Pteridaceae; genus Ceratopteris; species Ceratopteris richardii. The sequence goes on along the minus strand of CM035419.1, from coordinate 109,052,197 downwards.
GAACTAATTGAAAGGGTATATACCTATGTGTGTATGTTGATGATATCATACTTACAGGTAATGATACTAATGGCATCAAGCAGATCAAGAACCAAATGATGTAGGAGTTCAAAATCAGTGATCTAGGATCACTAAAGTATTTTCTTGGACTTGAATTAGTACATACAAATTTTGGTATTCACATTACTCAAAGAAAGTATGTGCAGGACATGTTGAAGAAATTCCACTTGGAGAATGCCAAGATAGCTAGCATTCCTATGGAGGTAAACCAAAAGTTAAGTGCTCATGAAGATGATTTGCTTGAAGACATTGCAGGATATCAGAGCATAGTAGGAAGCCTAAACTATGCTACATTGACAAGGGTTCATTAGGGGAAAAAATGAACCCTGCATGGGCCTTGTAAGGATCCCTAATTTTTAGGGATTAAGCTTAATTCTGTTCTTGTTTAAGGGGACAAAGTGCATTTAATAGGGCACTTTTTAGTAGGCTGGAGTAGGCTTTTTTTAAAGCTTCAATAGGCCTCTCTCTTTCTTCTTCTAGAGAGAGAGAAAGAGAATCTACTTTCCACATCATCAAACTCGTACATGTATTTGAATAAAAAAATGATTTTTTTTAAAAAGTCTCATTTTCAATGTATATTAACTCAAAAGGGCCTATTTTTTAATATATATGTCAGAAGTCACTTTTTTGGACCCATTTTTTGAAGTTTCTTTTAGAAAAACTATAATTTTCAAACTCCCTCCAAAAGTAAGTGCCACATCATCAAATCCGTGCCTATGCTTCCCCCAAAAAATGACTTTTTTCAAATTTCATCATTTTTCAGCCATACATAGTGGAAAAATACACTTTAACCTATACACATACAAGAAAATACATTTTTTGAGCAAAACATATGCTTTAGAGTCCCTTCCAACCAGTTTTCATCTTTGTTTTTGATATTGCTGGTCATTAGCAAAGATGGTGTTGACATGTATCACAAACTTCACAGTAGAACGTCCGCATGCTCTTGCATCAACAAGTATCCATGTTCGTGTGCCTAGAGAGTTTGCTCCAAATACAGGATGCAACAATGATGCCAATTCTCAAAATGAACGTCGTGCAACTGGAGAAAAAAGTATTGATCTTTGGGCTCATGGTTCACAATATCCTCTTGATCCAATATCTTCTTACCATCCAACATTCCATAACCTCTCAACTTTACTTCAGTTCATTGGTGCTGGTGAAGCTGGACTATTAGGTTACTACAAGCGATTATCTACACATTCACTTGCTACTGCTAAGTATTGGTTCCAACAATATCACATCCATCATATGAGGGTGGTCACTTTAGAAAGCACAATCATATCTTTACAAAAACAACTTGCAGATTTGGAACAGGATATTGAAGCAAAACAAAGCACAATTTCAAAGTTAACTGCCAATCTCCAGCAGCTGAAAGAGACTCCACTTGGTATGAGACATAGGAAAAGAGCATTGTCATCCTTTGAAGCTCTTTCAAAAGGTGGTGGAGCATGCAAACGACGTATATATGCAACAAGGTGAGTATTTGTTTTACTTTTATACGTTTTAATTAAGATTTGTAATGGAATCTTTCATTGTGTAGGTTGTTTATTCAAGACATAACTGCTTCATCAACAACACAAGACCAATTCAAGCTGATGAATAGCTGTATAAACACCAAAGAAATCACTTCTACTTTAGACTCACGCATAGGAAAGTGTATTAGAGTTGTTGTTGAAGCTGAGTTTTCAAAGAAGTTAAAAAACCTTATCACAGTGCAAGATGTGCAGGCAATATGTGACGAAGCGGGCATCAGTAGAAATGGGTATACTGCAATGTACACCCTTCTCAGGCAAGCCTTACAATCACAAGGTATTTTTCAAAGTATATTTCCATGCCCATATAAAGTGTCTATCAATAAAAAAACTTCAAATGAGGATGTGACGCATACTATTGGACAATATTTATTCATAGAAGAAACTATGCTTGCCTCTGTTTATCATCCAAATATTCCCAAGAAGCAATCAAAAATCCTATCTACACAAGGATTTACTTACACTAAATTCAACAATATATTTGTGGATCTTCAGAAGCTTCAACAAGCAATGGTTCACTTTTATAGTTCAACAATCAAAGGTACTCCTAATACATTTTATTTGGTATTGAAGTTTTACTGCATTCAAGTGTCATATTAAGATAATGTTTTCTCTTTTGTGCAGACTGTAATGTTAAGTTAAAGTTCATACTGAAGCCTGATGAGTGTCAAATCATAAAGGGTCGGCGACTAGAAAGGTTGAGTGTGACACTAATGCATGAAATTATGGACCATGCAATGAGTGATGAAACTTTAGGAGGGAGGGACCATTTGACTTACAGTGTGCAATCAGAGAGAGATATCTAGTGGTTAGGTGCTATAGAAGTTCCCAAAGAAACAAACAATGTTATTTCATGGATTCTTAGTAGGACTCCATGGATTATGGAAGTAATCTCTTCTCAAATACATGGGCAAAAGCTTTTTGTAGATGATATAGGTGATTTTGAGGTAGAATGGCATTTGGGTGGAGACATTAAGGGTATAAAATGCATGTTAGGTTGTAAACAAGGAGCATCTTCTCTCTATCCTTGCCCATATTGTACACAAGGTTACAAAGGATCTAAGAGATAGTCTAAACCTGCAAGGGCATTGATGAGAGTTGATGACTCTGAAGAAATTGATGAAACAGACTCATCGAATCACAGGGAATGGGAGATATCACTTTTGTGGTGTCCAATGTTACAAGAACCGACCCGTGATAAAATAAGCAATGATTGGAACCCCATTATCCCATTTACATTAGTCAATGTTCACTTTTGTACTTTGCATGCATTCATGAGGATCTTTGATAGGCTTTTGAAGCTCCATGTTGAATATGCATTTGCAATGAAACCAGTAGAGAGGTCTACAATAGCAATCCAACAAATAGAAGATCTTTTGAATTCTATAGGTTGTCATGGTGGCCATGTATCTTTAGTTGTTAAGAAGTATGGTGAGTCTCAAGAGATTTTACAACAAGTTTCAATGACTGGGAAGAAGGCAAGACGTTTCTTTAAAAGAGATGTGAATAGTCAAGATGATGGGAAATGGGAGCTTTGGAAGGACCTCTATTCAATTACAACAGACAATGATAGTCAAGTTGATCTCATTAACAAGCGAAAGAAGGTTTGGTCATCGTTCGATCAAGTGTTACATTTGATGTGTTTGGTTTCCACTAATGCTTCACAACGAAAATTATTCCAAGTGACTTTGAAGGAGTTTACACATTCATTCATCTTATCTTGGGGAGAAAGCAACATTACACATTACATAGTAAGTTTCGCTTACATTTTTTTATTTGGCCTTAAACACTATGTGTATATCTTATTGACCAGATCATAGCATATTATTTTTGCACATGGAGCATATTTTATGAATCGATATGGGTCACTGGACATTTTTAGTACACAAGGAATGGGCTAGAAGTGTTTACTTTAAAAACACTCATCATGGGGGTGGTCTACTCCAATCAAACTATTTAGAAGAAATGTTCAATTGGTTTTTTCGTGCGACATTCGCTAGAAAATATGTAATGGAATGAGCATGTGAGTCATGAATAGCAAAGATTACACGAAAGCTACAACATGATATTGCAAGAGAGAAGTCGATGTCATCGTCAGGACCCGTATATCATGCCCAATGGCGTGCACAAAGAGTCCACGAGGGTTCTGCTTGGAAATAGTTTCCAAACTCTTAAAATGCATTATTCTTTTTAAGGTTTTTATAACCCCTTTCACTTCAAATAAAAGTTTACTATTTTTGTGAATATACTTTTAATGTCTTAAAACTAATTTTTATCCATTTAAATGTGAACAGGGCAATTCTTAAGTGAAAGCCTATAAATAGAGGTGTCCTTCCTCATTTTACCACTTTACAACCTAAGAGAATGGCACGCACAGAGCAGACTGCTAGGAAGGATCATGTCGTCTACCCTAGCCATGTGCAAGGTATTCATCGCCCAACATGGATGACACCCCACAAGAAGCATCGAACCACAAGCCAGTCTTCCAGACGAAACTCGGGTGCAGGGACACCGTCCGGTAGCATTCCATCGCGGGGGGATGAAGCTTCACCAGAGAGAGATGTATCCCAAGAAATAAATTATTCCCCTCCCGCATCTGATGATGAGCCCCCAGTTAGGACACCAATCAAGGCAAGGCCCAAACAACCAGGACATAGGCAAGTTGTGATTGAGACATCAAATTTATCAAGTTCCTCAGATGAAGAAAGTATAAATGATCCACCATGGAACAATGATGATATCCCCGTGAACCATCGAGTAACACAAGGAGGCAAGACACTCCCCCCAGGACAAGGACAAAGACCAATCGATGAAGAAAGAGAGCAAGGTCGGGTAGAGGAAGTAAATGATGAGGCAGGACCATCTATGCATCCTCCAAGAAGAAAGAAGAACTATCAACCACGTCGTAGACCACAACGACCACAACCTAACATCCCCCCAAATGCAAGAGCACCACAAAGGTGTAGAAAGCAAACAAGAGCGTTTGCAGAGATTCAACATTATCAAAAGTCTGTGGAGCTTCTTATTCCACGAAGGTCATTTGCAAGAGTTGTGAAGGAAGAGATCCAACGCTATTGCGCTGGACTTTGTATCCAAGGGATAGCCATTGAAGCTCTCTAAGAAGCTGTAAATGGGTATCTTATATCAATGTTGGAGGACTCTAACCTATGTGCCATCCATGCAAAGAGAGTGACAATACAACCTAAAGATTTGTAGCTAGCTAGGAGAATTAGAGGGAATAACCCTTAACAAAAATTTGTACTCTCTTGTTTGGAGAACCTTTTGTATATCCCTTATGATGAATATTTTGTAAATCCCAAATGATGAATATAATCTTTGTCTTCTCATATTTGCTCTCCCAAGTGTTTATCTCTTATTGTACATGTTTTGAAGTTTATTTCTCCTATGTTTCTAGGTGTCTTTTTCCAGTACCTCTTTAAAGTGTTTTTCATAGTTGAATCATTCTTTTTTCTGTACTTGTTGTAAGTGGTAATGCTATTTAGTGCATTTCATGGCTTGGAAATGCCAAAAAAAGGCCTGCCATAGAAACGCGGGGATGGGCCGTGCAAAAGTTTTGCAGGGGCTATCCCCGCGTTTCTGTGGTAGGCCTCTTTTTGGCATTTCCAAGCCATGAAAACACATGCCATGCACATTGGGGCATATGATTGGCCTTGGCTAGAGTGCACTGCATGCTAACCCCCTGACCAATAGCTAAACAATGTTTATGAACATACATGTACTTATTTACTACTGCATGCTTATATGCACCCAGAGGAGTCTTAACTTTATCTAATTATTGCACATCAAGAGTCTTTCACAATTACCCAAGTGAAGGTGCTAATTGAGGGAGATAGACTTGCAATATAGTTAACCTAGTGCATAGGATGGCCTAGGAATGCAAAAAAAAGGCCTGCCACAAAAACGCGGGGATGGTCCCTACAAACGTCTTGTAGGGCCCATCCCCGCGTTTCTGTGGCAGGCCTTTTTTTTGCATTCCTAGGCCATTGCATACATTGTGGGCAACTTAAATTACAAGAAATAATGGAAAATGACTGATTAAACTGTGCAAAAGTTATGAGATTATCAAAACTATAAAGATATAATAGATTGAATGCACATGGAAATTGGAAAAACAATAATTGGTGTTATAAAGTTTTTACAATTGGCTCTTGGCCTTGAGCCTCTCCACTACATTCTTTCTTCTCTGAAAAGATAGTGGCAATTGGTAAGTCAAAATTGATTGGGATATTAACTGAGGGTCTGTCAGTCCAAGACCTAAGCTATTCCTATTTGACCTAATATTTTTCCTCTAAAGTTAACTCCTAGGGTAGTAAGGGCAAGGGACTTCCTAACTAGAAATATACAATTGGTCCCTTGCATTATTGTAGATAGGCACAAAACTTTGCTCAAGGCCTTCAGACACCAAGTCATGAAGTGTCCTTGAGGGGAAAAGTCCTTGTGGATTATGACAAAATCTTCCTTTGGCAATTTTCCAATGTATTGTGCCAAGGAAGAGCCATGGCCCCGGGAAACACGGTCACCACCACTCCTTGCTGCAAATTTATCCACTTCAATTGTTTCCTGCACATAGACAATCATAAAATTAAATAGATACATCTTGTATGAATATGAGACAACCATAAATGTCAGTAGATACTTACATCTTGAAGCCTATCTTCATCCTCTCCTCTTCCCATTGCATCTAGTGGAAACCATGAATGGGCCATGCCACTTTGCTCCACAACAGGGGATGTTGGAATCTTCTTCTCCAAAATTCTTTCCCTTGCTGCGGCCAGATCTTCTTCAATGGCATCTTGATTGGCATGGCTCAAAATCTCTTCACACACAAAGTCGTCGATGGAAACATCCGAGGTTGAGCAGAAAATACTAAGGCATTCGTCGAGGCGTAGACTGAATGCCTTCTCAATATCGTGCAAGAACAAAAATTCCTCTCCGTCAACAAGTACAACTGAAAACATTTCCATCTCTACCTCTGGTAAATGGGGTCTAAGTTGGAGGGTGGACTGTTCTGTGTACTGCCTTCCTTTAATTTTCCCACTACTCCTTGAGGAAATTCTCTGGAAATTTTTTGAATCTCTTCTAAGAAGTTGAGAGATTTTGTCCGGGGTTCCTTCTTGTCATCTACAAAACCCCCAATAACAAGATGGGGTAGGTCCATGGGTGAATGTTTGGGCTCCTCATTGACAAAAAAGATGGTTGTTGCTATGTAGGAAAGATATTTTCTTCCCATTTTCCTTTTCTTATTTAATTGTTTAATTAAGGGCACTGTGTCATCTAATAGGTGCCCTGATGCCTCAGGAATAGCCATGAAATGCTTTAAGGGCTTCACAAATGCCTCATCTCCTTTATGAATGTAGAAAAGCAGGTCACAGGGGAGCCATTTACACTCATATGCTGGAATATCTATGACATATCTTAATATATAGAATTCCATAAAATCTGTGATCTCATCGATCACATCGGAGTTCATGGCTATTGTCCCTTCAAGATTAGGGACTCTACAGACTAGGTCATACAAATCCGTACGACCATTGTAGTGTGTATATCCAAAAACTCCATGAATAGATCTCGAGGAGATTTCATGGGAGTGGAAGTGCTAGCAGCCATTGCTTGTGTGCGAGAATTCTAGAGGCTTGTAGTCTGTGCTTTCTAGATCTTTGAGAGTGCAAATGTGAGAAATGAGCACATAGAATCATTTTTATAGTAGTTTCAAGTTTTTAAATTGACTGGGCCCACTTTTAAAAGTATAGAATAAAGAAGTGCAATTTCAAAAAATGTGTTTCTGATGACAAAATAATGCACAGGAAAAAACATGAGCAACCACATTTCAAAGTAGTGAACAAACTTTTTGACATTTCAAAAGTTTTGAAATTACCATTGCAGAGAAGAAGGTATATACAATATCTAACATGAATCAATTGTCCTACTTTTTACAAGGTTCTTGAAAGTGCAAAAACCATGATATACAATGACTAGGGCCCAAGAAGTGACATTATCAGGTTGCAAAAGAACTATGACAATGAGAGTTCTGTTCCATCTTTGCTCCAATCTACAGGGACTTTCATTTGTATTCCATTCTTCTGCCCACCTGTAATCAATTTGCAAGAAATTGAAGTCATTAAAGTAAAATAAACAATAATGAAAAGATTACTTTAGCAAAAGCATGAAACATTTCTCACCTTATGTCCTTGAATTTTGAATTTGGATTGCGTTAGTCCTTCAAACCCCATAATCATCAAGTGTTCTCTCAGATTAGCCAAGGTCCAATGATTATTCACTAAAATAGTTTTTGTTTCATTGTTGGGCAAACTAAGCTTTATTTCAAATGAATGCAAAGATCCCTCTGAACTTTGAAATGGTATCCATTTGCCAAGTTTGAACATCCAATGATCATAGTAGAATCTGATGTATAATGAAGTGCGTTGTTTCAAATATCGAAATCCTATACCTGTTCCACCTATTTTACAAAGATATTTATCACCTTTTGCAATTCCTTCCATCAAACCCCAATTTTCACCAAGAAGACTTTCAACTTTCTCATATGTGATATCTTTATACATGAACATGGTGGAAGTCTCTTGGAATGAGAATCCTTGGAATAAATATACAAAACAATGAATGGGAAAAGACCAGTGCAAACCTATAGACCTAGAAACTTTTGTGAATTTCAAAGAGTTATGTATATCCATTACCATCTTTTGCTTCAAAGATGATACAGACCATATATCAGGTTTTGGCCACTCCAAGCTAAGAAGAGAATGTACTTCAATTCTCTCTAACCTTTCAAAACCATTCATTGTAGAGGGTACAACATATCTATGTGTGTAAAGGAAAACTCTATCATGGTAAAGTTGAGCAGGAGATATATTTGGAAAGACTAGTGCACCAACATCTGCATGCAATGCATGGAAAGTACCTATAAGACTATGAAGTGGTTGCTCTTCCACCAAAGTAGAAGGAAATATATCTGAAACAAACAAAAACATATCTAAATAGTTCAAAAATATATCCGACACAAGAAAACATAAAATATTGTAGAGTAATACTTACAATTCACAGGATATCTCATACTACTAGAGTTTTCAAGTTTCATAGTTGCCATTGTAAAAACATGTTGTACAATAGCAACCATCCCATTGTCTCTGTGCTTCTTGAAGCCAAGTAACTTTCCCTTCCAATGAAGATCTAAGTTTCCACGATCTCTAACTCGATGAGGCCCAACTCTAGAGGGTTGCATGTACACCCATGCACCTTTGGAGTACTCATGTGATAGCCACTGTCCATCTGTGGCTTTGATATTGTGACATCTTAATGTGAGGATTTCATCTTTTGGTTGCCTGGAAGCTTTAGATGTTGCCAATGAAGCTAAAGGTCTTCAAGCTATAACAATAATTTGAGATAGGAGATGCAGGTAGGTTGGAGTCTAGAAACAGGAGCTTCAATGGTGTGCTACAGAGTGAAAGTAGTGGGAAAAGATGACTTTTTGGGACCTGGGTATGAAAATGTGAGGTTTAGGAGGGAAATAACTCTTTTTTGAGTATTTTTGAAAAAACCCATTTTTTAAAGCTCAAAACATGCACGGATTTTGAATTTGGGGTCAAAAAGAGTACTTTTGACCCTAAAAAGTAATGGGGGGTCCATTTTCAGGTGTTATGATGAGTTTTTTAACTTTTTAGAAATGTTGAATTTTTGGGCCCAACTGAGTTACGAGATTCCTTCTCTCTTTAGAGGTAGCTCATTAAATAAGGGAGAAATATGTCCCCTCTCCCCCCTTCAGCCTAGTATTTTATAGGGCATACACTGTGGCCACCACCCTCTTCTGATTGGTCCATCACTAATCACTCCTTAATCTAAAAGGCCCATTCAGGGTTCATTTTTTTGCCTAATGTGATATTGCTTATGGAGTAAGTGTCTTAAATCAATTCATGCACAAACCTAGAGCAGCTCACTTGGAAGCTGCGAAGAGGATTTTGAAGTATCTCAAGGGTACTCAAAATCAAGGTTTATACTTTCCATATACTTCAGTTTTGGATATCAAACTATACTCAGATGCAGATTGGGCAGGTTGTAAGGATGACATGAGGAGTACCTTAGGTTATCTCTCTTTTACAAGTGATAAGCCCATTTCATGGTCTTCCAAGAAGCAACCTACTGTTGCTTTATCTTCAACAGAGGCTGAATACAGTGGGTTAGCCAATGCAACTCAAGAATCCATATGGTTTAGATTGCTATATTCAGATTTGGGATTCTAACTCCCCAATGATTTTTGGTGACAATATAAGTTCTCTACATCTTGCAACAAATCCTCTCTATCATGCTAGGACAAAGCATATAGAATTTCACTATCACTATGTGAGAAACAAGCTATTGACAAAGGAGATTCAACTTGCATATGTATCAACTAATATGCAATGTGCATAGTTATTGACCAAAGCACTTGATGGGACTAAACTTTGCAGGTTTAAAGCATTGATCGGATTGCAAGACATCCAAGAGGATTGATAAAGAAGACCAAGCCAAGATGTTTGACTTGAGGGGGAGATGTTGGAGCAAATGCCAAGCCTTCATACTTGGCTAGGCATTGGAAGTAATAAGTGCAAACATTGGCAAGATCATATGAACCATTGCTTATGAGCTTTTACTATTAACCATTGTAAAAGTCTTTTTGGCTTGAGAGAATATTGTAAGTCCACATATCTCGTGGAGTTTGGAGATCTAAAAGCTATGAATCTTGCTTGTTAAAGTCACTCCTAACTTAGAGGATTAGTTTTAGGTAGAGCATCCATTCGAATTTCAAAATTCAAACTTGGAAAAACCATTATAAAAGAAAGTTGTAAACTTGCAGCCAATTGTGCCCCCATTACTGAGCTTATTTTTGATCATTTGTATATGTTGAGTGGATCACATCATAGCCTAGTCTTAGCACTATCATTGGATATCATATTCATGCCAATGATCATGTACACCATTGTTCTATAATACATTATATCATTGATTATCTCTGTTCATCTGTCTGCTATGTCTACTCAGAACAGTGAGATTGTGAAGCTCATATGTTAGTGAGTTGTTATCATTTTCAATGATCTATAGCTTGTTGGAACAAGCTCAAAGTCTATTAAAAGCTAGCAAATAATGAAGAAGTTTCATTTAGCCAATTGGGAGAAAATCGTCCCGAAGTAGTCACTGATCGTTCTCTGTAGAGTTCTTAAAATATTGGGGATAAGCTTCTACTTGCAAAAGTCATTGCTCAGAGTATAGTCTATCATTTTAAGTGATTCGACTTGGAATCATTTGCTCTCTAAGCTAATTAGATACCTTCAGAAGGAATTTTTCTAATTGCTACATACTGTGAGTACTGAGCAAAACATCCAGTAGGTGTCAAGACCAAAATAACAACTTTTTTGTCACAAGCTAGTTGCAAACTTATTTGTTTTGATCTAATCATTTGAAGCATCATCTCCATAGTACACATGCACTTATTTAGTGTCAATTGGAAATCTAAAGGGGCCTACAACACAACTTTGAAGTAAAATAGGGTAGGTACAAAGCAAGGATTAGCAGTACCAACTCATTTCTTGAGGTGTCCATCCATCTTTCCCAACACGACAAAGGAGAGGTCAGAGGAAATTGAGGTTGTTAGGAAAGATTGACCACTTTGGGACATGACAGATCTATAGTGGTGTCTTCAGTACATTGAAGAGAAAAACACGACCCTTTTAGTGTTTGGAAGAGCCTATAGGAAGGGAAAGCTCATGAAAACACATGCTTTTCAATATGGCTTGGTGTTCAAAGTAGATCATGAGGATGAAGATTCAGACAACCTTGTGTTCCTAGTGGAGACATCTAAAGGCTTATGAAATGCAATATGCAAAATGGAGCTCTTGTGCCCAGAGTTTTGTGTGCCATAAAAGCTTGCAGATATTTACAGGGACTCTGAGAATCTAATCAAGGATTTAATGCCTTGGATCCAAGGGAACATAAGGCCAACACAACAAAAGAAGACAACCCCAATAAAGGCAAAGGGTAAGAAATGTGTACAAAAGAAACCCTAGATGAAGTATCCACTGAGTCAAGTTCTAACTCAGAGGATGTTATTGTCGCACATGGTGGAGAACAGAATAGGATGAGGGAAGACATTGCTAAGAGAAAACTTGTTAGAAAAGGGCAACTATTCCACCTTCCCATAAATATTATCCACTGACCACCAATTGATCTTGTCACAGGGAGTAGGCCCCTTGAGATAAGGGAGCCACATCATCTGCATGTGCAGAACGTAAAGAAAAAAATAAAGATCAACCCTCATGCAATTGTAGTTCCTTTTCTGGTGATGGTGGACCCAAATGAATGCAGCTCTATGGAAGATTTCAATGAGGGTTTGTTTGAGGATTACACTTACTATGTGATTGGTGGATCACACTTTGTAGAGGCTTGTAGAAACTGGTGAAGGAGCACCCCACAACTTCTTCTTTAGGTATATAGAGTGCAAGATATATGTAGGAATTACTACTGAAAAGGCCAAGCTTCTGGCTTGGGACCATAATAATAACAATGAATCTAGAGGCAGAAAATGTCATCTATTGAGCGAATTCGCTTCTTCCACCATGAGTATGAAGATTCTCTAAGGAAAGATGCAGGGAGAGTACATCCTAATATGAGGAAGCAATGTCTTATTGAGGTTGGGATTGTTGTCGATGAGAATCTGAAATTAGATGCCTTGCAAAAATTCGACCCTTGGGAGATGGTTAGTGAGCTCAATAAGTAAGAGTTTCTAAAATCTACTTTGCTTTGTGTTTCTCATTATTGAACTCATTGACTTTTATCCACATTTGGAATGCAGTCACAAAGTATGTATGAAGATTCAGGAGGTAATGATGAAGAGACTGGGATGCTTCTCTTGGAGTGAAGTCCAAGTAGAGTATCCAACCACCTCATCATACAAAGCATTGTCAGAATACTTTACACTCTTCTGTGACTGGGTAGGTGCTACAATCACCTGATCTTCTAATGCTTTTGTTCCACTCTATGTTGGGATTCAATGCATAGCATCCATTTTTGGCAAGAAGTTGTTGCTTGGCATCGATTCTCTGTTAAAAGTTGATGCCTGGCATTGACTTCTTGCCACAAGTTGATGCTTGGCATCGAGTCTCAGCAGAGACATGATGCCTGGTATCGACGTCTAGTAAGAAGTTGATGTGAGACATCAAACTTCAGCAGAGACGCGATGCTTGGCATCGATTTGTGAACAAGAAGTCAATGCCAGGCATCAACTTCCAACAAAGAATCAATTTCAAGCACCGACTTTTGGCAAACATCGAACTTCAGTAGAGATGCAATGCCTGGCATCGACTTGTGAACAAGAAGTCGATGCCATGCATCGACTTCCAGCAGAGAGTCAATGCTAGGCATCGACTTCTTGCCAGAAGCCGATGCCAGGCATCGATTCTCTATTGAAAGTCGATGCATGGCATCGACTTCTTTCCACAAGTCGATGCCAAGCATCGAGTTAAGGCCATCATATTAGTGCCAATAATCATTCTTCTTCTCTTATTTTTGTAGAAGCCAAAAAAGTCAAAGTCTGCTGACACAAATGGTGATTATCCTCCTCCATTCCTCGCTCACATTCAAAGGGCAAGGCATGAGAAGTCTAGGTTGAAAGCTAAGGAAATTGATTCTGATGATGAGTCAGATTTGAAGTGTTTTTCGAACCCTCTAGATCCCCTTAGACCTGTATATTACAATGTATATTGCAATGATGTAAATAATATATGTATTGTTGTCGCTAGAAAACATTAATCCCTTGTAGATATACCCTATGGGTTTAGAATGATGGGCTGTGTTAATGATATTCTATCTTCTTTTTGTCTCTCATTTATGCATGATGAACTCTATTTTACTTATGGTTTTCTTTGGGAGGGTGAAGGCAAATGTGAATCATACTCCTTTTCACAGGTTTGGGAGTTCAATGGAATGCATTATAATCAGGTATTATGATGAAGTAAGCAAATGAAGAGTCAAGGAACATTGCAATGACAACGAAATCTCCAATATACTCATGTTCCCTGCAGTTACAAAGAAACTTTGTCATGTGGCTAGGGACAAGACATTGATTAATCCACATCAGAAGCCCCAAAAACTAATTATGTGATTAATTCAGTTATTTTCCAATGATGATGATTGGGTCCTCGACCTTTTCTCTGACATAGGTAATTATAGTTGTAATGTTTCTCATTGAACATGTTTCTTGATGTGCCTCTGATTGCTTTGCTTCCTTTTCAGGAACAACTCTCGCTTGTTCATTAAAGATGTTTAGGGATTGCATAGCTGTAGAGAAAGATGAAGCTCAAGTGAGCTTCATAAGAATGAGGTTTAATGGGTTGAATGAATGCCCAGATGAGGACCAAGAGGTTGGAAGCAAGCACATTGCAGATACGGAAAGATTCCAACCTGCTTCAAGTGAGCCTATTCCACCACTGGCAGATGAACTTGGAGACATGGTTGACCTTGAAGAGCCAATCTTGGAGCAAGAAAAATAGGCTACAAGTTCTAAAGCTCCACAAGATGATATTATGCATGAAGCTAAGGAAACATATGATTGTAGAAGTTTTTTATTTTTGTAAACAATATCTTAATTGTAAAAATCAATTTAATAGAAATACAATGCTAAGTGTTTGTTTCTAATTGTGCTTATCTTTACCTATGTTGAGCTTTCTTGTTTGATCAATGTGTGTATATTTTTTAACATTTATGGTTGTTTAAGGTCATCTTTTTGAAATGATAGTCAGAAAATGCTTTGTGGTGTTCAATGTGGTATGCAAAAAACCTACTCTCAATGTCTGTACTAAACAATGACATGATTATTATCTAAATTGCCCTATGGAAAACATTAAAATTTTGTTCCATCTCATGTAATGCAAATTTTGAATAGCATTTAGACTCTTATCATCTATGCTTTTAGAGATTTAAAAAGTAAATGCAGAGGTTTCAATTATTATTATTATTTGTCCTGAATTTCTTTTTTCTAGAGTCGAAGGTTATGATGTGGGGTACTTGATCATGAAGTTTCTTTTCTTGGCCCCAAGAAAATTATTCTATCTACTATAAAAAGGTTGACTTTAGACAATTGGTTTTCACTAAAGGTTGTGAAATGGACCATTTTTTGCTTGATTTCATGATGTTTAGGTCCAAAGAAAAAGAGAACATGTCTTTGTTCTCCTTTGTTGTGACTCAATGTTCTTGACAAAGGATCCATTCAACCTAGCTAATCACCTTGGGAAACTCCCATCCTCTTGGTGAAAAAGAAAGACATCCACTAAAAGGAGCTAAGATACTTTTGAAGCTTGATCTTTGACAATCATACAATCAAATTAGGATAAAATCTAAAGATTTTCCAAAGACAACCTTTTGGATCAAGTACTAGCATATTAAATTCTTAGTCATGCCATTAAGGCTGACAAGTGGCCATGCTACATTTATAATCCTAATGAATATGATTCTAGGACCTTATTTATTTAAATTCCTAGTTGAGTCTTTGGATGACATCCTTGTCTACATTAAGGATACAACTATCCATGTGGAGCATTCAAAAAATCAAGTTGAATTCGTAGTTATTGCATTAAAGCTCACAAATGGTCCTTCTACTTTTATAATCCTAATGAATATGATTCTAAGATCTTACTCGCATAAATTCTTAATTGGCTTCTTGGATGATATCCTTCTCTACATTAAAGATATAACTATTCATTTGGATCATTCAAGATAACAAAGGGCCATTCTATTTTCATAACCCTAATGAATACAATTCTAAGGCCTTACTTGTGTGAATTTTTAGTTAAATTTCTAGATGAAATTCTTATAGACATTAAAGATACAATTACCCATTTGGAATATTTTTGAATCCTAAGAGAAAAGAAGATGTATCATAAAGAGTCTAACGGTGAGCTCTTTGCACCAAAAATTAGGTATCTTGGTCACAATGTTTCTGAAAAAAGGAGAACAAGTAGATCTTGAAAAGATTTAAGTTGTTTTTAATCGGCCATATTCCAAAATAGGATGGGATTTTAAAAGTTTTATGGCTTCAGTAGGATGCTATAGAAATTTTATGTCAATATTTGCCAATATATTTATCCCTTTATATTCAAAATTGAAGGGGAAACCTAAGGGCCTTGGGGGAAAGGAATAAGATGAAAGTATGTAATAGCTAAAGAAATTTGTTGCATCGGTCCTGATTCTACAACTTCTAGACCCAAATGAACCCTTTGTCATTGAGAGGGATGCAAATGAGCTTACAATTGTGAGTATGCTTCACCAAAATGGTTGCCCAATTGGTTTTGAAATTCAAAAGCTAAAACTAGCTCAACAAAACTACCTCTGAAAAGGAGCTTCTTGCAATCATGCATGCTCTAAAGAAATGGATACATCAATTTTTTGGAACCAAATTAACCATAGTATTTGATCAAATGAGTATCAAATGATTTGCAAAATAAGACAGATGAAAGGGTAGAAAATATAGATATACCGGATTCTTCATGAATTTGACTATAACCATAGATATAAGAAAGTGAAATATAATGTAGTTGCAGATGCATTAAGCCGCATGTCTATGTTGAATTTTTTGAGTTTTGTACAATTTTCTAATGATTTGATCAAGTGAATTAAACAAAATATTTCCTTCTTTTCATTGTGAATGACTTAAATTTAGAAAAAGAGGCAAATCTTAGGGAGTGGTTCCATGATCAAATGATTTGATCATGGAGCAATGGGGAATACTCCACATAATAAACTTCCACAAATTTTCAAAGAGGAAAAATATTTTAAGGGGGAATAATGTTGTATAAAAACTTTAGGCTATCCTTTGCACATGCTTAAACCCTTGGGTTGAACCCTTGGATTCTTTAGTTATTTATTTGAGCTCCCAATTGAATGGTTGCGAAGCCTTAGGATTGATTTATCCAAAGGCTTGGAAACCTTAGCCTTGGGAGAAGCTTCTCCAAAGTTCCACCTTGGGATGTATGTGAGACAATGAGCTTCATTAGAATAAGAAAGCATGTGCTACCCATGCGATGGACATTGGGAAAGTGCCCACATGTGAGATACTTGGACACTTGGAAGAGTGCCAGGCCATGCACCCCATTTCCTTGGAGGTATACATATCGGTGGAGTTGGTTGGGATGTATAGGAACATTCTCTCTCTTGTTGTGTGTAAGAAATGCTCTTGATCTTCGCAAGAATGCCCTTGAATAAGCTAGGTGTTTCCTCATTTCCACTCCAATTTACGACAATCATAAAATTTATCTCTATTTTAATAGTAAATTTTTGAATCATTTGATCATATCATAACATTCATTCCATGTGACTCTACTATTTATTACACTTAGTTTAGTATTTTTACAAATTATGGGAAAAACTCCCCTTGATAAGTTAGAACCCTATCTTCAACTCCAATTTTAGTAGCCACAACTTTCTTCTCTACTAATTCTAAATTCCAGAAGTAAATTTCTAAGGTGAATTGATTATATCATAACATTCATTCCATGTGACTCTAAAATTTCTTTGACTTAGTTTGATGTTTGTACCGATTGGGGGAAGCAAGCCCCTTACTAGTCTAGGCATTCAACCACTTTGACTTCATTTTGGATAGCCATAGTTTTCTTCTGAAAGCGTTCTTTTTTGTAATGAATGTATTTTATTTTTCCTTTTTGGATCTGAGTAGGTTTTACTTGTGATTTGTGCTTAATTTTTTTTTCTTTGATTGGATAGCTTCTCATAAACGCAGACAATTATACTTTGATCATCCGTTTCCAAAATATTATGTGTGTCATATTGGGTTCTTCATTACATTTATTTCAAGCTCTTTGTAGAAGATTCAAGAAAATTCTACCCTATATCTTGATGTAATAAAGGGAATTAGACATCTTCTAAAAGAAAAGAAAAGGAACTTTCCATTATTTTATATTTCCCCTTTATATTTATAAAATATCTTTAAATTAATATCTTTTGAATGGAGAGAGATATATACTTCTATGTCATTTCAACCTCACTAGAATCTCTCGATCCACTCTCACAATATCAAGAAAGACTCACAAGTTTAAGGGCAAGGTTTCCATATTTGAAAACTAAGATCAAGGGCTATTTCATGAGCAAACAAAGTATGGTCTATTAGAAAGATTTCTAACACGCTACATCATGAAACACAATAAACTTGAAGAGGTGTATTGAATTTTACTACCAAAGATAAGAAAGCACTTAGAATGCTCCTCACATGTCGATACCTATATGTAGTTTATAGATGATTCTACTTTCTCATACCAAGCTTAGCTTGTCCTAGGAAAATGTAATTGGAGTGATAACTAAAAATTCAAGAATGCCATTCAAGTTGCAATCGTGTTCATGCAACATGGCTCAAGGAAGAGGACATATCCTCTATTATAAATGTTGATGTGTTTCAATAGTGATGTGTGTGAACACTCTTAGGACTGCAGGGGAACTATTTTTCCGCTTTAGGAGGTTTTTTCCTCCAACTTGTATATATGCCTATAACCCTAATGGATGACTTATCTTTGTACATTCACTTGATAATACATTCAATATTGTGTGTCAGTGTACTCCAAGCTTCTTCTTCTTCCTTGTGTTGTTCACATGCTTTCGCATATCTTAATCTCCAGAATTGATATCAAAGTAGGTTGCCGCTTCATCTAGGTGATCATCGACACCCATCCGATCAAAGTCTTAGAATTTCACCAAAATTGGTGAGCATAATCAAGCGATTAGGAGTTCAAAAATGCTTTGCTTTGTGGTGTTGAAATTTTGATCTGAGCTTGTTTTAGCCTCCAAACGCACTATCGTAGCACCTGTGCAAGCAATTTTGTCCATTTGTGCCAAACATATATAGAGGTTTTGGTTTGCCAGTACAAGTGCTTCAAAGTTTTCTACAGGTTTAGTAGAGCTCGATAGGGTGGTTCTGTTCAACGTTTTGACATACAATCATTTCTTTACATCAAGGTATTTAGTCACTGGCAATGGCTAAAAGCCATGATGCATTCTATATGTTGGTTGTTGAGGACAAGTTGGATGGTACGAATTACCCATTATAGGCATATATGATGCATCATGTATTGATGGCAAAAGGATTGTGGAATATTGTGCAAGGAGTTGAAAAACGACCTACTACACCTGCGAATACAATTATTGAAGATGATGCAAATGGCATTGAAGATGATGATCTTCAAATTCTTGTTCGTGTTGTGGTGCCTACTACACCTACTATGGAGCATATCATAACATTCATTCCATGTGACTCTACTATTTGTTGCACTTAGTTTAGTATTTTTACAATTTATGGGAAAAAATCCCCTTAGTAAGTTAGAACTTTATCAGCTTCAAGTCCAATTTTAGTAGCCATGGCTTTCTTCTCTATTAATTCCAAATCCTAGAAGTAAACACCTAAGATGAAGTAATCAGATCATAAGATTTATTCTATGCGACTCCAAAATGTCTTAGAATTAGTTTGATGTTTGTAACAAATGTGGGAAGCAAGCCCCTTACTAGGCTAGGCATTCGCCCACTTTGACTTCATTTCGGATACCCATATCTTTCGAGTATCATATGTGAAACAAATACTAGTTATGGTATTGAAAGCTATGAACATAAAATTAGGGACAAATAAGAAAAATGTTCTCCCTATTATAAGAGAAGGATATATAGCAACATGGTATAACTTACAATATTGATGTGGGGAGAATGACTCGGAAAATTCTTGTTTGTACCTAGCGAATGATCGTCCCCATAAAAAAGCTACCTAAAATCAAGGTGAAGGGGAGGAGTTGTGAATATGAGCTTGTAAGGGGAAATATTATAGCATCTTCATGCTCTACTGCAACTTGCTGATTGTCACACTCCTCTTGTATCCCTCCTTTAAGAGAAACACATACATCACATTAGATATCTAGATCCATGTGCCTTTCTTTCTTCTCTCCCTCTCTCTATCCTGTCCCTTTGTCTAAACTATCTCCATCTCTCTTTTCGATGTCTACTACTCTTTGTAGTGTTGGTTGTCCCACCATTGTGAGCACCTAATCATGTTTATTAGAATATATTTCTACTGCATTGTACGAGAAGGAAAAAATACACAATTTGCCCTACTTTGATCACCAACACCTATCCAAGGTCTATGAATGATGTGGTCTTGTCCATTCTTTGTCATCAGATAGAATGAAGGAACGAATACACACCTTCTCCTTGATCGCTGGCTCGCATCTACCGACGCTTATTAATTTTGTAGTCTTGTACGTTCTTTGTTATTATTTCGAATAAGGCAACAATACACACTTTCGTCCAATTGACGGTACACACCTTCTCCTTGCTTACTTCCCTTTCAAAGGAAGTTTGATCTTGTGATCTATTCTTCCCGTATTAGCTAGAATTAATTTAGAAAGTACAACAATGAAGATAACACCCATGGGACTCTTGAATCCCGCACAAGCAGGGCTTGACACCTAGCATCTACTAGGAGTCATAAGCCTCGAAGCCTTGCTAATTGGGTGGAGATGCCCCTAAGGCTAGAAGAGAAGACTGTTTTGAGCTTGTCACCATGCATGACCATTGTCACCAATGACAACAACAATAGCCTGAAGACCCACAAATTCCCCAAGTTGTGAGTGAGAACCATCCAACCAATCTACTCACCTAGGATCATACCCAGACCCCCGGCCCCACTGGAGGCGAAAGACCCAACACATCGGCTCCCTTCTTCTTCACTAGCATGTACACAATGCCTATGAATGTTGTGTGCTTGTCCGTTCTTTGCCGTTAGATAGAATCAATGCAACGATACACACCTTTGTCCTACCTTCTCACCAACATCTACCCAATGTCTATGAATATTTTGGCCTTTCCCATTGTGCAGGTTCTATGACGCATAAGAGATGCCATTGAGGTTGAGTTAAGAAAGCCCCACAAAGATGATATCACTCATGTAGGCGAATTGTCCGTGACTACATGCTCCTTGTTCATGCAAAAGACTAATAAGAAAATGGTCGCCGTCTCAACAGACCTGTGTAACAATGGATGCCATTTCATAAACAAAGGAGGGATGACTAGAAGGGCATCTCTTGGCTGCCAGCCTCGGAGTTGGTATAAACTATTTCTTTATTTCTTCTACAGTTTTCTGTTCTTATTTTCTCAAGAAAAGCAAAACGCAAAAGCAAACAGCGCTCTGAGTTCAAACAAACCGTGATTCCGTATTCTAGTCAGCACACTATAAGGAAGAATTAGCCGTACGTGATATGGAGGCAATCCCTATCCCCTGTCGTTGTCTATCTCCGTCGCGGTGTCTCACAAGCAGGCCGAAACGATGGCGACCTCGGAGCGCAGCCATCGGAAGCGACAGCTCCATCGACATAAATATGCATATATTCATACGCAGATAGTTTGTTCGATCAGACAATCCAAACTCCATAGTGGACTCGGTTGGACTCGGAACCTTCAGTCGCATCCATTGAACGTAGGCCATGGTGATAGAGCCGCTTGCGGGGCGGAGTTGCCCTGCAGGCAGAGTCACGGGTGCCCAAAATCAGAAAGCTTATTTATAGCAGCTGCTTTTTCGAAAAGCTGGCGGGGTAGGTTCACCGTTCCATATCTAAATAAGAGGCGTAGAAAACACAGAGAAGCGTGGGTTATGGCAGTCATTACAGGTTGATCCTTGCGCATAGTCGTGAAGTAGCCGATGGGCACACCCGTGACTCCATGAGCACAACTGCTCATCAATCTGCGTCAGAAAAGCAATGCAGGGGTCCCTGGAGACCAGACCCAGAGAGAGAGAGAGAGAGAGAGAGAGAGAGAGAGAGAGAGAGAGAGACTTCTATTGGGTTGTGAGATTTTATGTTTGTGGCTTAGAATGCATTCCAGGTACTCTCTTCTCAGCCTCCAACTCCAATGCATTCCAGGTACTCTCTTCTCAGCCTCGAACCCCGAGGAGATCTCTTTGTCCCACTCCCCCCATGTTTTTGCAGCTTTACCTCGCAGCCTTTTCCAGCATTTTCACGGTTCCTGTAATCCTTGCAAATCCTGGAAAGCCTTAGCCACTATATCGTGTTGACATTTCTTGAAAGCTGCTTGAATTTTACATCGCAGAAACACCATTTGTACGCCCAGAAAGGAAATTGAGATCAGAAACAGAGCTCAATGGAAAAAACATGTAGTAGTTCGAGAGGCTCCGATGATAGAAAGTAGGAATGGGCTCTCCAGAAAAGGGATCTGAGATAGGAATCTATTACAATTGGTCTTTACAATGTATTGGTAGGTAAGCAACATGCTCGGAACGAAATGTACGAACCCAAAGAACCCATCCAAAATCAGAGAAACAAGAGAATATCTGCAAAAAACAGCAACAACCTCACTCATAAAAAACTTCCTCAACTGAAGTTCCTTCTTCACCTTACTTTTTTTCATTACTTAAAAATTTGAAAGAACAACTTACACACAAATTTGTCCATGCCCTATAGGTGAGTTGGTTAAGCATTGGCCTCTTGAGGCAGAGGTTTTGTGTTCAACCTCTGGACATGTAATGGCTTTAGTCAATCTAAATCAACTGTAACCAGTTATGACCCTGTCTAACCCCTTGGGCTGGACATATAATGGCCTTAGCCAATATAAATCAGTTCTAACCAGTTGTGACTTTGTCTAACCCCTGCTTTGTGAGATGCGAGAGGTTTCGTGCATACCATGCACATTCATATGTACAATTGTTCTTTCAAAGTTAAAACTTGGGGGTGTAGGTGCTTGCCGAAGCTTCGTTTAAAAAAAAATCACACACAAAGAATCTGCATGGTTAGTTCTGTTGCTTGGGCCTTTGGCTAGTTGGACCTCTAACCTCTTATGGTTGGAGGTGGAGGTTCAAACCTTGTAGGCTAGGATTAAATATCTATCACCACTTGGGTGGTGAGCTATTAAGCCAACCTTTTGAGGAGTCCATTGAGCTTTGAGACTAACCAATTCAAAACAGTCATCATGTCTAGCATTAAAACCATTCTTTTCAGCACCTACTATAGAGGACCTTCGAGTTCTGTATCTTAATCATTGCTAAGCCTTTAACTCTTGCTTTGTGAAATTCAAGGTCCCATAAATGTTATACCTTCTTTTCATTGTACTTTCAATTAATTCAAGCTATCCAAAAGAGTAGATCTCAACAGAGCTCTTTGAGAAATCTTGTAAGTTCAACGATCATTGAGGTGGCTAGGGTTTCTTCTTGGCGTATTTTCATGCTCCCTTCATGCACTTACAGTCTTCTTTCATTGTCCACTTTGTATCAGCTCGAAGGGCTCATCAGTGCTAGCCTCCTCTGTCATGGTGGGGGTACCTCACTCTCCCCCTCAAGGGGGGAGATATGGACTCGTCAGGCGACCTAACAGTGCCTCCGAGTTTTGAAGCTGTAGGATAGAATGTTATTTGGCATCCATCGCAAGTCCCTAGCACTCTAATCATACCAGAGGACGATTTCTTATCTTCTCTGATTATCAATGATGTTGCTCCCAGTGATGCTCATATTCTGTTGCCTGGAGAGGGCCCCTGGTCCTCCCTGCTACTGATCACCTTTGTTCATTCACTGAGTTACTTTTGAGTAACAGTGGTTCTTCTGGGTTTCTCAACTCGCCAAGTATGTTGTGCTTCCCAAATGATTTCAACGGCAAGGTGTTGCTAGGTATTATTCCCAATTGTTATGTTAAGGAAAACAATAGAAAAGGTAGTTTTGCGGAGGATTCAACCTTGATAATAGATAGCTCTACGTTTTAAATAGTGGAAAAGTTAGCTCTCTGATAGGGTTGTCATAGCCCTGAGCCATGGACCGAGACCCCCCTTGGAAACTCTTAGGTATTGGATTAAAAACAAGTGGGAAAATCGAGGTTTACATGTGAAACATATTCAGTACCTTCCCAATGGATATTTCCTTTTTTTTTTTGACAATTCAAAGAGTGCGTTGAGAGTCATAACTAAGGGGCAATGGATTATCAAGTCCACCCCAATCTCGTTCTTCAGGTGGTACCCCAGATTTAATCCGAGGGGCCCTAAGCCTACCAAAGTCCCTGTCTGGGTAGAATTCCCCAACCTCCCGATGGAATTCTACCCTTGGACAGATGGGCTATGCTCCCTATTGGGTAAAGTCCTTGGTCAGAAGTCTCGAGGTAATATTAACCCAAAATGGGACCCTCAAGTTCTCGTTGAAATTGATATTAGTAAACCTATTAGAACATCGCTTAAAATTCAAGATTCTGATGGCATTTGCTTGCACAAACAAAAGGTAATCTATCGTAACCTCCCCAATGCTTGTTATAAGTGCTACCATCAAGGGCACTAGATTAGAGATTGCCCTCTTCTTAAGGAAGAGACTCATGCCTCTGATCCTAGGTCTCAGGACCAACAACAAGGGTTAAAAGGTGTCATCCCTATTAGCAACCAAAAAAAACTTCAAGTCAAGCCAAAGAAAAAAGCTAAAAATTGGTCTAATGCTTTTGATGATTTGTTGGAGGATGTCTTCAATCCCCTTGCAAGTGAGTCGACAATTAATGAGGGACATCCCATTAATTTAGATTGTGCCGAGGAGTCTCCCCACTCTCCAAAAGACATAAGAGAAAATGTTGCTAACCTCGATAGAGCTAGTCAATAGCAAGACCACAATGAAGGATGGATGATGGTTACTAATAGGAAACAAAATGTTCCTACTCAGCAATGGAACATGGGTACTCAAAATATTAATCCCCCCATTTTGTACTAACGCTCTCCCTTCCTCTGATGACAACAGATTTGCTAATGAGCTCTCTAACTTTGATGAATCCGAAATTCATTTTTTCCAATAGGCTAGACTTACACGTGAGGAGCTGTTGTCTAATCAAAAGGAAAATGTTGCCCCATCAGGTCAACATGTTTCCAAAGCCAAGAGAAAGGAAAATTTCTCTAAACTCAGGAGAAAGTTCTATTAGGGAAGTTCAAGCCCTCTTCACCTATTATAGAAACCTTAAGAGAAACTTAAGAGCTAGAAGAAGACATTCCATTGCTAGAGAGCTGGATATGCTTCAGTCTTCCCAAGGCCCTAATAAAATGGATAAGCTTTTATCTCTTCAGGACAAATTGAAATATGAGGAGTACCTTGAGGCTAGTGGTATTCTCTCTGCTTCAAGAGAATCTTGGGCGGGGAACCTGGACACACCTAATAAGCATATGTTCTCTATGCTCAAAAAGAAGAAGAGTAAGGACTTCATTCCATTGTTGATGAAAAAGTCAGGTGGTTATGCTATTAGCGTTGAGGAGAATTTGCAGGAGGCCACTCGCTCCTTTACTGATGCTTTCTCTAGTTCTCCCAAGTGGGGGGAGGATATCCGCAGTGCCAAAGCCACTATCACTCTTAAAACGAGTAAAACTATTCCTGCCAGCGTGGCTTCCCCTGTTGGACCTGCCCCTCATTATCGGTGAGATTAAAGAAACCATAGGTAAATTGAAACCCTACAAAACTCTTGGCCTTGATGGACTTCCAAATGAGTTTTTCATTGCTCTTGATGACTTTCTCACTCCCTTCATTCTCTTGATCTCGAAAGAATCTTTTAGTAAAGGCACTCTTCCTATTGAAATCAACACTGGGGTCATAAAGTTGATTCATAAAAGGGGATCTAAAGAAGACCTAAATAATTCGAGGCCTATCACTTGCTTGACCACTATTTATAAGATTTTTGCTTCCACTCTTGCTAGAAGACTTAGCCCTCTCATGAAGGACATCATCCTTCTTGAACAAAAAGGTTTTATAAAAGGGAGATTTATTCTTGATGCCATCATCTCTCTTTGGGAAGGGATGGATTATGCTCAAGACTCTAATCAACCTTACTATTTTTTGAAAATTTATTTTGACAAAGCTTATGATAGGATCGAGTGGAATTTTGTCCTCTAGACCCTTCATGATATTGGGGTGGAAAGTCCTTTATTAGAGTTGTCAGCACCCTTTTTGTTCATGCTCACTCCAAAATTTCCTTGAATGGTTCCCTCTCCTCTCCTTTTAGGCTAAGGAGGTCCATCACATAGGATTTCCCTCTTGCCCCCCTTCTTTTTGCCATAGCTAGTGATGCCCTTGGTTGGCTCATCAAAGATGCCTTGAATAGTAAGGAAATGGAAGGTATTTCCATTCCTAGAAGTGATAACCAACTCTGCTTGCAGGCCTTTGCTGATGATACCAACATCATTGTCAAAGTTGATGATAAATCTATCAAATGTGTCCTTGATTCTTTGAATACCTTCTGCCGGGCTAGTGGCTCCCACATCAATCACCAAAAAGCTACCTTCAAATCTTTGAATAGCTTTGTCCCTCATTGTATTACCTCCTTGGGGTGTGAGGTAATATGGTGAAATTTTTAGACTTTTAGGCATTCCCATGGGTTTCCAGGTTCCATCAGCCAAAAGTGGGAATGGGTTATGAATAAGTTAGGAAAAAGATATTCGGCTGGTATGCTTGTCAATCCTCCCTCTCTCACAGGGTTTTTTTCCTCAACCATTATGTTCTTCCTTCCTTGATCTACTTCCTCTCTTGTTGGATGCCCAACAAAAGACACTTCAACCAGGTTTTTGTCATGGCTGGGAGATTCTTATGGGGTGGTAACCTCCAGCATAATAGAATCCCTAAAGGTGCATGGAGTATCTATTGCTTGCCTAAAAAAGAAGGTGGGTTGGGAATCTATTGCCCCATTGAAATGGCCACTAGTTTGGCAACCAAATGGATGATCAGATCCATAGATTCCAATGACTTTTGGGTAAATTCTGTTTAGCTGAGTACAAGTCTTGGAAACACCACAACCTTTGGGATATTATTGTTTCCCCTCACTCTTACCCCATTTTGGCAGTTCTCTTACTTGCACGTTATGGCTCTCTTGGATGAAGGTTAAAAAATGTATATGTCTAATGATAAGTTCTTCCTTCATAATGATTTTTTTAATGCAAGAAAGTATATGGACAAGCTGGATTTCTCTGTGGTGCAATGGTAATTTGGGTATTAAAGAGCATAAATGTTGCAAATAGGGTTTCTCTAATTGGGCTGACCTTTATGCTGGTGAGGAAATTATGTCTGATGATCAAATCATTGTGAGCTATGATTTGTCTACTGCTTGTTTACAAGTTCTATTTCACCACAAGGAAATGCTGATCCAAAGAGTTGATAGCTGCACTAAGAGAAGACCTGTCAAATTGAAGGACATTGCCCAGGACATGCTGTGTAAATTTAAGAAGTGCAGAGGATCTGTGTTGACCTAAGTACTAACTTAGGGACTTGTGGAGAAAGAGACTATACCTCAATCCCCCTCAAGTGCATATAGTGGGGATTCACGCTTTAATTATCAATCCGAAGAGTATACAAACCTAGCCGAGTGTATGAGGACATGCAATCAAGTGCAAACAAAGCAAAGACTAATCCACACAAGCTTCAACTGTAGGTCATGGTGTCACGATACTTCGTGCAGCAACCGTCAGTATTTTGGACTTTTCTCTCAGCTCCGAACTCCAAATATAGCGAATAGCATATGCGTTTCGAAGCTCTCAAGAAGACGCATCCAATGGTGGTGGCGTCACTCAATTCTGACACTCCTACTTCAAGTTATGAGCAAAATACTGAGTCACGGGAAATACCTTCCTACACTTCAGCACTTCCTACACTTCGCACACACGTTACCTACAACAAATGAACACTCTCATGGATAGACAACACTTCCTAACACTCTCTCCAAGCAATACACATGCATACAAGCTCACAAAGAAGAAGATACAGAGTGAAGAAGACACAAATTCGAATTTCTGTGCTCTCTATTCTCACAATGGCAAAAAAGTTCTTACAAAGAGTCACAAATTGACTTATATACTAGTGCCCTAAAAATGGTCCTTTCACACAAGAGACTGGCACTTTATTCACTAAAAGACTAATTTCCTACTATTTTACATTGGTAAGTTTCTAATCTTCTGTGGGGATGCATCTAGAGGACTCCTCTAATGCATTTACAACGGAAAATATATTACAAGAATGGTTATGATACAAAGATATGATGTCCAAATCGGAAAAATTTTGGGGCCCGTCTTTTTCTCTACCTTGTTCTCTCTTTAGCTCTGCAACACTCTCCCCCTCTTCGTCTCTGTCGTCCCTTGACAGGCTTTACTTCTTGTTTTACATCCTCTGGGCCTGATACATTCGTTTTGCTTGATAAGTCGGGTTGCCACGCACGCCACCAGTGGAAGGTATGAAGATGAGGTGCTACAGTCTTCGATCTGGACCTGCCAAAGATCAAGAGGTTGTAACACCCTTTTGGGCTGCGTCCTTTCCTTGGTGTGTGCGCCCCTGCGGGGCTCTGTGCAAAGATGGGTGTAACGCCCCTGCGGGGCTTCTTGCAGAGATATATCTTCAGATATTCCTTTTTAGTGAAGCTTCTTTCGTTGTCTTCTTCTTTTCTTCCATTTACTTGGTTCTCCCTCAACACTGCCCCCCTCCTGGACTCTGTCGTCCCCGACAGGCTTTGACGAGCGACGGGCATATGTCCTATATATTTTCTGCTCTGTTTCATTAAGCAAATTGGCTTCACGTATCATTAATTGCTTCCATTGTTCTGCCTTTACACCATCATTGGGTGGCTGTCTGTGATCCGTGAAGAAGGTAAGTTCGTATGCCACTAATCTGGCATTCAAATTAGAGGACATCTTCAAAAATATTTTTGAATCAATTTCAAAAAATCCTGTAAAGAACGTTTCTTTGAAAGTTTGCATATATACACTTGGCAAGAACATCAATCTGGAATATTAAGCCATTATTGTTGGACGGCTAGGCATAATAGATAGGTAAAAAATGAGGATCTCTGTGCCTTGATTAATACCAATGAAATTCAAAAATGTGTAGGCCGCATGCTTGAAAACCTTCAAAACTGTAAGTACCATACTGAGTATTTTATTTGTCATTTTGACAGTTAGGTCAGGCACTGTCGCATAATTCTGCAGCCAAAATTCGATGGTTTTGACCATATAATCTTCCGTTGGCAAGTAGTTATGTGGCGGGCTTGGAAGCAAAGGGTAATTCAGCCAGTGTTTATTTATAGTGCCATTTCTTTGCAAGTCCACAAATTCTCTAGTATCCCTTCTGCGTGGTATAGGACAAAAGGAAGGGTTTACCTGTAATAAATATGGTGCTGCTTGCCAATGCACTCGTAGTGTGGGATGTTTCTCCAAAACCTTTCTTCGCCAAATAGGTTGTGCAGCTTCGAATTCTTCCTGACTGTAGTCGAATGTGTCCTGTTTAAAATTTAGCTGCTCATCTGGACTTTTCTTTGTAATTTTCTTTATATATTGTCTGGTTTTCTCTTTCAATAATCCGTATGGGATATTGAAGGGCTTCGTGATCTTTTCCAAGTCTTTACCTTTGATCTTGGCTTCTTTCATTACTTTAATGACTTCATTTTCAAAATTCTCCGTCAATCGAGACACCACTAGTGCCCGTTCGTTCTGACTTATGTCTATAGTGTATGGCATTGGATGATCATCATGTATATCCACCATCTGCTCATGTATTGGAGAATTATAGATCGAGGGAGATAGAGGACGTACCTCTACCTCGTCAGTAGGATTTTCTTTTGCTGGCACTACTGGTGTCCCGATCGCTGCGTTCTGATTGATTTGAATTTCTAATCGCTCTATGCGTTCAGTCTTCTCTTTATTTTCCTGCATGGATGATCTGAGTGCTTCTTTTGCTGCAAGCAATTCATTTCCAATTTCTGCTACGTGATCCATGTTTTCACTGTAGCTTCCTGCAAGTTTCCCATGTGCTGTATTCAACTGTTTTTTTAGTTCATTTATTTCTTGACTGTACTTCTGTTCCGATTCTTCTCTCACTGCGCGCTCTTGTCTCAGCAAATCTGCATGTTGTGCTAGCTGATCTCTTAATTCTTTTTCTTTAGTTTCGGATAATTCCTGTTGCTCAATAGGTTGATCATATAACAATGATTTCATCAATTCTTTATTTCGGTTTTGCAAGGTGTCATTCTCTTCCATGTACAACTTGAGCTGTGTCTCAAGTAAAGTGCTTCTAGCCTTCATTCTTTCTTTGTCAGCTTTGCTTGCGTCATGTAATCTTTGTAGATCAGAGAGCTGTGCTTGAAGTTGGTGATGCTGAGTTACTAATGTATCACATTGCGTTTTTATTTCAAGTAACTCCATGCTTTTTGCTGATATCTCTTTTTGAGCCTGAATTAATTGCGATGACAATTGTTCGCTCATGATCTGGAATTGACTTTTTTCTCTCATGGCCTTATCATAATCTGCATCTATGTCCATCATCTGTTGTTGTGTATCCATAGCCGTCTGAATCATTTGCTTGACTACAGGCTTCAACTGAGAGACATCCACATTAAGCCATGTTTTTGGGATACTCGGTTCTTCGCCTGTTGTGACGTCTTTGCCCTGTGCCA
Organism: Ceratopteris richardii; assembly: GCA_020310875.1. Classification (NCBI taxonomy): domain Eukaryota; kingdom Viridiplantae; phylum Streptophyta; class Polypodiopsida; order Polypodiales; family Pteridaceae; genus Ceratopteris; species Ceratopteris richardii. The sequence continues at coordinate 109,022,118 of CM035419.1, read as the reverse complement.
CATGTAACGTAGTGTCATGGGGCTGCCTAATCTGAAGCTGGATCCTGGGCTCAGCCACCATGTTTTCCTTGTTTCCTTGAGGTGTATCATCTGGTACCTCAATCACAATCTGCTCTTTGTTTTGTAAAAACTCCGAATCAGCGTTCACTAGAGTTTGTAGTTCCTCTTTGATAGGTGGTTTTGCATATGTAACAGTGGTTGGAGCTTCTTTGATGCTGATCTTTGTAGTATCATTCAATTGAATGACATGCTCAGGTTTATTAGAATCATCTGCGTTCTTTTCCTTTCCTTCATGGTCGTCTGGCGTGACTTCGACCTGATTGATCTCAGTCTCTTCTTCTTCTTGAGTTTCTGTCCTTATATCAGTGTCTAGAGTGTCTTTTTCGGGACTGGATTCTGTATTGGAACTAGAATCATCTATGCCCAGTTCTTTGTATCTTCCAGGTTGTTTCGGGGTTTGTGCTTGACTCCGTGCTTGTGTCTCTTGACTTGCTTGCCTATAATGATGACCTTGGATATTCAGGTTTACCTTCCCTTGCATATACTGATGTGTCTCTTCTAGGGCGGCAGAGAGATCTCTTTTCGTAATAGGCATTTGAGTTCTCGTAATCTTTGGGAGAACATGTGTCCGCTTTGATTGGGGTGTAGCTTGGGCCTCCTCCTCTCTTAGACGCTTTGTACCCCTCATGGGTTTCTGTGAACTGGTTCCTGCTTCTTCAATAACAACAACTGCTTTCTTTTTCTTGGGGACCGTAGCCGATTTGGCATATTTTGCTAGCCCTTCTGAGGTTGGCATCTCACGTAAACAGTTTTTCATGTCAAGAGCTTCGTATATAAGTAACGTCAAAGCTGAACTCCCATTGAGAAACTTCTTCTGGCCCCACTTCTTTTGGGCTTCAAATAATCTTTCTTGGACATAGCCTATCATATTTACTTTATTCCCAACTTGTCTCATTGCATGCGAGAGTAGCTGTACGACGATTTTTTGTGGTGCAGTATATCTATGCATACTTGGGAAACAAAAATGTTGGTGCACCAGGCGAACAATCTCTTCAATATCAGTCCTGTTGATATCCAAAAATGACCTCTTTTTGGGATCATGACATTCCTCTTTGACATTAGTGATCCCTTCCTGATTCCATCTAAAGGCTTTGTTGATTAGTTCATGTGTGAATTGAATAGTTTTCCATGTACCTACTTTATCCAATACTCGTGCTTCTGGAATTGATATCTTCGTTGCTGTAGGCTGCAGTGTATTCATTACTTGTGTACACCGTTGAAAATCTGGCATGTAAATTGGCAATTTGAGAAATGCTTCTAGGCTTGCCTGTGTCCATACATCTTCTATATGCGGTAATCCTTGTATTATAGTTTTGAACTCCTGCGACATGATAGGAAAATAGTGATCCCTATCCATGATCTTGATACTTGCCATGAAAATGAGGTCTGACACTGGTTGGTCATCCCGAAACCAATGGCCTCTTGCTTTCGTGATTGATTCCAGTGGAAGAAGCTGGACCTCTTCCTCTTGCGTAGCTTCGGAATTATTAGATGCCATCTGCACTCAATATAGAGTATGAATTAGTGGCCATATATTATCAGGAATCCTCCTTTATTTGTTTGTCCTAAGCTCAACATTGCTCCGAGTGAATGGTGTCGTTCCTTTCCCGTGGGTGTGAGAAAGGTAATAACTGGATTTTTTTCCCAACAATTTTTATAGATTTTTTATGTTTTTATCTGAAAAGAAAAACAGAAAGGTTAGGTCATAGCCGAAGCGGTTATTATTTTTAGAGTGATTTTCATAATGTATGTACAAGTGCTCTCCTATTTCCCAAGAGGAAAATGTGCTCGACTATCCTGAAATAGAAGGGATATGTGCCGAATGCTTGGCCTTGTAATGTGGCCCTATCATGCATACTTTGGGTCTTGTTAACTCCATATGTGTGCAACTGGAAGTAGTTGGATGATGCATGCAGTCTGTCTTGTCTTTCGGCACCCAAATCTTCTTCATTCTGTTGGGACGTATTGTATCCCTTACATTCCTGATGAATGTGGTTTTGTTCTTGTTGTACGTCTGCTCTATCTGCTTTGTGAATCTCGGATTGGCTTGTGTTACGACTGCAGACTCCTTCTTTTTCCAATAGCTATTCTTCTGAGGCTGTTTTGCCCGTAGACCATATTGGTATTTGTTCTCCTTCTGCAATGGTTCATAGTTTTTGTTTAGAGTCTTTGGAGCACATGATTTTGGAATCCATATTTGCGATCGATTCGGTTGGGCGGCTATCACTTTCTTTGGAATCCATATCCTAGTACTTCGTTGTTGACTTTGGTGCTCAAAATGATTTGCTTTGTTATTTGATTGATTGCTCCGATGTCGATAGTGCTTCTGTCGTCGAAGATATTCCTTCGCTTGATCCTTCCTTATCCACACTTGGTTGGTGTATGGAATAGGGTATATTTTAATAGGTACAGATTTTGAATTACTCAGAGGACTGGACTCTCTTGTGCATGGTGCTTCACTGAGGTTGGCTTCAGATTGATTGACACTCTTGTGACTTGCTAGACTAGAAGATGGAATGCAAGCAGGAATCAATATGTCCTCACATGAAGTACTTGATGACGGGGTTTCTATAGTGCTATTGAACATACACTCACGACTGTGTTCATTAGAGTTTTTTGGCTCTATACTATTGGCTTTGATTGGTCGTTCGTCTAACAAACTGAATACCTCACGATTTCCTATCCTGGCTGAGATGTATCCTAAAGCCAATTGAACGGTCACCTCATATTCGTAAATCCAGTCTTGACCTAACACAACATCTTCGAGTAAATCCTGATCACGACACACTATTAGCTTCTGTTCCATAGTGTTTGCCAAGATGCAGAGGTAATGTGATCTCACCTATACATTGAGTAATTGTTCCTCCTATTCCTATCATCTGTGCCATCGATGGACGTAATTCCTCTTTGAGTTTCTGAGTCAAAGAAAGTTTGATACAGCTTATTGCGGCTCCTGTGTCAATGAGAGCATCCACTAATTGATACTCTGTTTTACCTGCTCCCAAATTCAAATATGGTTGTGTTCTCTGTGAACCTACGCTTTGAGTGGCTCTAAAATTAGCCATTGGGATGAGTTCTTCTCCTAGTCGATATCTCTCATCTCGCTCTCTCATCCACTCTTTCCGTTTCTTTATTCATTCTAGTGCTTCTTGTCTCGCTTCTTCTCGTATTCTTTCCTCTTCAATACGTCTATTTTTGCCCTTGATTAATCGAGACATTGTTTCTTCAGTCAATGGTTCTAGATATTTTTTCACTCGACATCCGCTGATATAGTTTGGTAATACTTCCCCATCTATGGTTGCTAAGCTGATGGCTCCACTTGTCGATATGCGATTGATGATTAATGGGCCATATCCTCTCTTCTGCAACTTTTTAGCGTGTTGTTTCAAGGTATATACCAAGACTAAATCTCCTTCCTTCAAATTTTTGTCCTTAATGTGAGCATCATAGTAGGCTTTCTGTCGCCGTTTAGCAGCATAAATGCCTGCTACTGCTTGTAACCTAGTTTCGTGAAGCTTTTCTATTTGATCCAATTGAGCTGATAGTTCATGTCCCGTCCACTCGTAAGTGGTTGCTACTCTGAGAGTGGGAATTAAGAAATCAATTGGCAAAATAGCATTTTGTCCATATACTAAGTTAAAAGGAGTAGTGCCTATGGCGGTTTTGTAGGCTACACGAAATGCCCATAAAGCATGATGTAATTGCTTATCCCAATCAGATCTACCATTGTTAACAATTTTTGTGAGTATTGTACACAAAATTTTATTCGAACTCTCGGCTTGTCCATTGGCTTGTGGGTGATAGGGAGCTGATTTCTTATGAATTACCAAGAATTCATTCATTAAGGCATCTATAACTTCATTCACAAAGTGCGTACCTCTATCACTCACAATTTCTATCGGTAGTCCAAATCTAGTGAAAACGTTCTCAAAGAGAAACTTGGCCGTAGTTCTTGCGTCATTTTTCTTGGTTGCTTTGGCTTCTACCCATTTGGTCAGATAGTCTGTGGCTACAATTATATATTCGGCATGGGATCCTTTCGCTGGTGGGCTAATCGGTCCTATGAAGTCTATTTCCCATTTAGTGAAAGCTCTGGCACTCATCATGGGTCTTAGTGGCATCTGATCTCTTCTAATTGGATATTTTGTCCGTTGACAAGTATCACATCGTTGCACATATGTCATGGCATCTTGATGTAGAGTTGGCCACCACATTCCAGCAAAGAGGATCATTTTTGCTGTTTTATCTGCAAAGAAGTGCCCTCCTGCAGCTCTTGTATGTGCCATCTCTAAAATAGCAAGATATTCGTCTTCATGAATGCACATTCGTAATTGATTATCTCTTCCTCGCTTGAAAAGTTGTTTTCCTATAATGGCATAATCCTTGCTTTGTTCTGCAAGTGCACGTTTCCTTGCTATAGTGGCTCCTTCTGGGTATTCTTGGGTCTTTAAGAACTTTACCAGAGGCATTCTCCATCTTGGTGCTATTGTGGAGTAGCATAGAGTGGAGTTCTCGTCTGGGTTTTGTTCTTGATAGGTTTGGCAAGCTGATACATAGTTGTGTGCGTCTCTCTGCATGGTCGGCCAATATATGCCTAATCTCCTCAGGGTTTGCCATGTTCCGTTTGCATTCAAATGAGTTTTCCATTGATTCACATGTGCTTTCTGAAGCCACATTTCTTGTTCCTCCTCTTCTACGCATCTCATTAGCAATCCATTTGAATCTTGGTGATACAAACTTCTTGCAATGATATGAAGGTTTTTAGTCTTCCAAAGGTCCTGGGTTCGGTTTGGTGTGATCCCATCTTTAGGTCCATGCGTGAGTATAGGGATCAACTTTTCTGCCCATTGGGGACATACTTCCAGGTTAAAGAGGTACGTATCTTGCAGATCATCTGGTACTCCTATGGGTGGTTCTCCATGGGTCATTCTTGATAAGTGATCTGCTCTTATGTGGGTATTTCCTTTCTTGACTACTACCTCAAAATCAAATTCCATTAGCAATAAAAACCATCGTACTAGCCTTCCGGTATTGCAAGGTTTATTGACTAAGTACAATAGGGCTTGATGATCAATGAAGAATTTGAATTTGTTTGCCAACAGGTAATGTCTAAACTTTTTCACTGCATACACCATCCCTAGGCCTTCTCTCTCAGTGGTGGTATAATTGCGTTCTGCTTGATTTAATTGTCTACTGGCATAGGCTATAGGGTGGTCAAGCTTTCCTGTATCTGCAGGTTGAGCTAAGATGCAACCAATGGCAAACTTGGAAGCATCCACATGAATGTGAAATGGCTTATTCCAGTTTGGTACTCAAAGGATTGGTGCTGAACTCAATCGATTCTTTAACTCATTAAAGGCTCTCTCACATTCTTCGGTCCAATTAAATTGAGTCAATAGTGCATAGAGAGGTCTAGCAATTATGGCATACATATGTATAAATCTTCGACAATATCCACAGTGTCCCATAAATGCTTGAACTTCTTTAGCAGTCTTTGGTCTTGGTAAATCCAGAATTACTTTGATTTTGTCTTCATCAGTTGAGATTCCATTTTTAGAGACAATATGTCCTAAGATTTTTCCTTGTCTAACCATGAAGACACATTTTTCTGGATTGAGGCATACTCGATATTGTCGACACTTAGCAAAGATCTTTTCTAGTTCAGGGATGTGCTCTGATCGTATAGCTGAATAAGTACATAAATCGTCCACGTATACCTCCATACTTTTTCTCAAGAATTCTTTGAATACATGGCACATCAATCTTTGGAAGGTAGCTGGGGCATTAGTTAGACCAAAAGGCATGACTCTAAAGGCGTATACTCCCCATTCAGTTGCGAAAGCGGTTTTGTGTTGGTCCTCAGGAGCAATGGCTACCTGATTATACCCTGAAAAGCCATCCAAAAAACTATAAACTTCCTTCCCTTCCACTCTTTCCAACAGATGATCCGTAATTGGTAATGGGTAACTATCCCTTATGGTCGCGGCATTTACTTTCTTCAGATTGATGCATACTCTTAACTTCCCATTCTTTTTCGGTACAACCACCAAAGGTGACACCCATTCCGTGTGTTCAATCTCGTATATGAATCCAGCATCTAACAACTTATCTATCTCCTCCTTTATGTTTGCTGAATACACATCATTGTATGTATATGGTCTTTGTTTAGAAGGTTTGGCTTCGGATGTCATGGGGATTCTATGGGCACATATAGATGGATCTACTCCCTTCAAGTCCTTATAGGTACAGGCAAAGACATCCCGATATTCCCTTATGAGGCGTATTAACTCTTGTTCTTCCTCCATTGAGACATCCTGTCCTATGAAAGTACACCGTTCTTCTCCTTCCTCTAAGGTTACTACTATCTTCTTGGTTTGTTCTTTATTGTCATATGCTATTCCTGGCTGTGCTTCTCTTTTAGGCATTTGAATAGCAATTTTTCTCTCTTCTACTTCATATTTTTTGAAGTGAGCTGGCACTTCAAACTGATCTTGTGGCTTGTTTTCTTCTCCTTCTGGCTCCTTATCTAACTCCAGCTCTTCTTCTTGTGTCGGTTCCTGATTGTTTTCGTTAGCTGTGATGCTTATTTTTTGATTTCCATCCTCGGGTTCCATTGGTTCTGGCTCCATCTCAATGCTCTCATAGTCCTCCTTCCATTCTTTCTCTATCACTTCTCCTTCTTCAGCTTCCTGAAGGACTACTACATATAAGCTAACGTCATATCCCTCCTCATCAATACATTCATTCATAGTTATTACTTCTTCATTCACACATACATCGAGGGTCGCTAAAATCTCCATCCAACCATGAGGTTCAAACTCTTCATCCAAAAAGACTTGAGGCATGTAAGCTGGATCTTGTACAGACCTAGCTACGCCTTGCTTTTGCTGCCATCCCTTTCTCCTATCCTCTTCCTTTTTGGCAGTTTGGCATATCCATAGATGAGTGTCCTCATTCATCCAAGATTGGTCACTAGAACCTATGCTGTGAATTGACTGATTGTCTTCTTCCTTATGAATTTGATTCCATTGTAAGGGAGGAACATCTTGATATGTATAAGTATGGAGATTTATTCTCGTGGTGGTTCCTTCATGTTGTAGGTATACAGCATCCTTTCCCCAATCTTGCACAACTTTTAGCTGTCTCATGAAAGGTCTTCCAAGTATCATTTCATAGTTGCTCGCCCTTTCAAATTGACATATTGCTAAGGTGTGTTCAAATTCAACTCCGCATGTGGTGAAAACTACTCGTTCCAATAATCCCAAGGGTCTTTCTGTGTGTCCGTCAGCCATTTGTATCTTCATACGCGTTGGTCTTAAGGCTGGTTTTCCCCATTTCTCCCAGATTTCTCTAGTGGCAATGCCTACACCAGCTCCTGAATCTAAGATGGCTTTGGTTGTATAACCCCTAAAAGTAATTGGAAGGCAAGTGTTTCCTTCGTCTCCCTCACTAAAATCTCCTACCTTATCCACCGGGATCTTTACTGTGTTTACTTCATCAGATATCTCTTTTTCTTCCGTTTTGATCTCCAATTGACTGGTTAACTTCTCCTTCAAATGTGGTTTAACCTTCAACAGTTCTTCCAATGTTAGGGTGCAAGGGATTTTGACCTGTCTAGGGTGTTGTATGATATCCGATGTTTGGACTGATGGGTTCAGTTCCTTTTTCCTTATTGAGGGGATACAATATAATTCTGAATTATGTTCGTACTCTCCTGTGTAATTTGGCAAAGCTTTTACTCCATCATCTCCTTTGTCGCTTGGGTCCACTGGCAAAATTTCTTCTGAATTTAATTCAGGTATTGAACCCTCTATTTCATTTTCTGCTTCTAGTTCTTCAAAGGGTGGTTCAATTCCTTCCACTTTCTTCCATCTGTCTTCTTGGACTTTTGCCCACAAATCTTTAGGCCATTCCCCTTCTACTTCGGGAACAATGGATCCTTCCCTTTTATGCTCACAATAATTGCCATTCTGTGTCTTACTCACTTCATTTTTTTCATGGTCATTAATGATGACGCACTCTTGGAATTCTCTTTCGGAAATTTGGTTATTGGGTAATGGCAATGCAGGTTTTTCTAGAGTCTGTTGGGCAACTTCTATTAATTTTTTGCAGATCTCCAACCTTTCTTTCTCTAGGTCACCTCTAGGATATTCTCTTTCATGTTGTTCTATGGTAGGTCCTGCTCTTATTCGTGCCTTGTATGCCTGAATCCACATGGCTAATTCTTCAGGCATGGGATCTGCTAAGACTGATCCAACCTCTTCTTTTTTCTGCTTTTCATTTTTATTTTCTTCTTCAATTTTCTGTTCCTCTTTTGGATTCTGTTCGTTCTTCTCATTTTCCTTCTTCTGCAGTAACTTCTTTTCTTTTATCCTATCTCTACGGTTCTTCCATCTTTGTGTTCTTTTACTTACAACACTTTTTTCAGGCTCTTCCGAGTCTTCAACTCTCTGTGGTGTGGGTGTATTCATCTCTAGGTCACTTTGGTTGTGCTTCTTAGGTTTTTCTGGGGTCTCTCTAGCTTTGGCTCTTGTTATCGCCTTCAGTGGTACAGTGTATTCCTTATCGCTCCCTGATGACTCGATTACTTCTATTACATTGATTTGCACGTTGGATGTAACCTTGTTGGAATTCTTGGGGCAATCTCTGGAAAGGTGTTCCTTACCACAATCACTACAGTAGCCTTCCCAGACTCGTTGTGTTGGTGGTGGGTTTGGCAGTGTGCATTCTCTGATATAGTGATCACCTCCACATCTATAGCATGGTCCTCTGGGCACAGGCGGTCTGTTCATGGGTCGGGGTGGTATGGTTGCTCTAGGGGCTGTGTACATTAATGACACATAATCCTGCTCATATCCGTGTGAACTATCTGGTACTTCCATGCCATAGGCATATGGTTCGTATAGTTGTCCATATTCTATCATAGAACTTTCATAATTGGGATATGCTCCTTGACTATGGTCGTAAGATGAGTCATATGGTTCATTACTAGTCAATGGTGTGGCTGGGACTATTGCTCTCTCTAGGTTTTCTTCAGATTGAGCTATCTTGACTGAGACAACGTTCTGAGGATGGGGCAGTTGTTGTCCTAATACTGGTTGTGGTTGGGTGTAACCTTGATACGCATATGGTCGTGGCACTGGTGTCTGCTGCTGATAGGTAGGGTACCTCCATGCTTCACCTCCTTGCTCTCTCTGGGGGTATCCATAAGGTCTCATGTATGGCTGTGCTGGTCTCGCTTGCCTATTGTAAGGGCAATTTTCTGTGCCGTGATTGGTATATTTTTGTTCTATACTGCAATATTGTAGAGGTCCTGGGACAGTGGGTCTATTATAAGCATAAGCAGGTGTTGGGACTACTCCCCTAGTGCACAAGTGAGAAGGATGATCACCTCCGCACTGCATGCATCTTCTGAGCATGGGGACTCTCATAGGGTCATTGGGGTAGTTCCTCTGTCCTTGAATGTTCAATTTCTTTGCTACCAAATCGGCTATCTCCTCTACATTGTTTTTAGGGATTGATGTGCTACTGGCCCAATCTTCACTTTTCAAGCTACCTTGAGGTATTTTCAAATCTTCTGGGAGGTTGTCCTCTAGGTCTATACATTCCTTCATGCATTCTTGCAAAGTTTGAACTCTCTTTACATATACCAAAGATCTCAAAGATCCGTTCAATAATCCTTCCAAAAATAACGACACCATTTTATTTTGGGTAGGTCTCTCTTCTACTGGACATCCGTCCACATACTACTTGAATCTTCTTGCTGCCAATCTTACTGATTCTGTAGGGGCTTGCTTAAAGCTATGGATCAATGATGATGAGTTGTTTTTAATTCCTGACTTAGTGAATTCCTCAATCATTTCTTGATAGACTTGTTCCATGTTTTGAAAATTATAAGGGTCCAATGGCTGAAACCATGCTAATGCAGTGTCTGACAAAGTAAGACCAAAGGACTCATATTGGATCAAAAAATCTTCCACTTGTTCAGCTCTGATTACTTGTTTGAATTCATCTATATGATTGTAAGGTTCACTAGAGCCATCGTAGTGGTTTCTCATGCATTTAGCAACTTGAATTGGCCTTAATCTTCTTCCTGCTTCGGGCAGTCTAGGCATTACTGGGAAAATTGGTCTTCCTATGGGTATGCCTGGTCCTCTTGCTACAGGCGATCTGACTGGAGCAGGAATTCCATGTCTTGGGTCAACAGTTGGGTGAGGTCAGTAATTAGGATTATTTGTAGGCATTGCAAACTGCACATGTGGTTTGACCGGGGTTTGGGTTTGTGTTTGCCCCGACTGTTGATATGAATCATTCTGGGATGTTCCAAGTGGGTTTCTCGAAGTAGTGGCTTGGTCCCTAGGGGGGAACACTAGAATATTCTGATATTTCAACTCGGCTCTTTCTAATTCCATTAAGGGCCAATATCTTCTCTGATTCTTATCCAAGTATGTGATGATGGTGGGGAAATCAGGATCTTGTAACTCATAGATGGTGACAGGATTTGGGGCAGCTTCCCATATTGAAGAATGTGCTCTAAGAAGATACTCCATCCCATTGATCAAGTATACATCCATTAAGGAGTCATCTTGGGGAATCAGGTCTCCTCTCCAGACTCTAGCAACAGTAGATCTCCCTCTAGGTGTAGTTACTTGCTCTTCATTCCCTCCTCCATTTAAGTTTGAAGCATTATTTTCTTCACCATGTTCATTAATGTTTTCCGGGTGTTCTGTGACAACATACTGGATATCTCTTTTGTCCATGTAAAATCCTTCTACATACTTGACTGCTGGCCTAGGCACTATGTAAGCCTCTGAAGCCTTCTTTAACTTGGCCACTGATCTGTTTAGACCATCCAAATAAATAGGGATCTCTTTTTGGTTGGTGTTCACGTACTCCAAGGAGGTCCTGTACTCTCCCTCAATGATTGACATCATGCCAATCATGGGTACTGTGTTCTGCATATCCTCTGAAGCCATAGGAATTTCTTCCTCTGACTCACCGGAGGTCTCAGAATAATGTGAACGGCTACTTGGTTCAGCTACACTACCTACAGAAGAGATTACACTTCTTCGGCTTCCTAGGGTTCTTCCGGATCTCAGGTTCATCCACTTCACAACTCTGATCAGTCCTTGCTAACCTCTAGCTTCTGGAACTATTCACTATGGACCAAAATTCCAGAAAAGTTTTGGCTGGGAATTGACTGAAAATGAAATTTTCAAGTCACGATACTTGACTGCCAAGGTACACGATACTCGATCTTTAGATCCAAACGATACACGATACTTGAACACAAACGATACACGATCTCTGGATGCCCACGATACACGATACTTCAACTATAACGATACACGATACTTCGCAAGTATCGCGATCTTTGAACCACGATACACGATCTTTGATGGGTATCGCGATCGCTGTATGAACGATACACGATACTTGACTATCACGATACTCGAGAGAAACGATACTTAGACCACACGATACACGATACTTCGAAAAAGACGATACACGATCGGTGACAAGTATCGCGATCTGTGAAGACACGATACACGATACTTGGCCCAAACGATACACAATATTTCTGAAGTATCGCGATCTTTCCTGAAACGATACACGATACTTGTACAATGCGATACACGATACTTCTCAAGTATCGCGATCGATGGATCACGATACACGATACACAGTAGGTATCGTGATCGGTCACAGCACGATACACGATCTTTGCTAAGTATCGCGATCCTTGGAATGCGATACACGATATCTGGGAAATATCGCGATACTCAACCACATGAGATCACGATACTTGCTAAGTATCGTGATACTCGACCGCGGGAGAAAGCGATACTTGACCCTTTGTCAAATTTTTGAGAGATTTTTTAAGTTTTGATTCAATACACTTATTTTTTATGCTTTGCTACCCTTCCCTCTCTCTCTGTATCATTCAAATCACACCTTTTCAATCCCTGTAACTTCTAAATGATACCTGACGCAGATCGTTTTTCTCTGGAAACTTGATTTACAGGTAAGAGATCACAACACAACCACAATGTGCTCACCTTGGAGGCTGTTCTAACTCCTTTATCCCTCCCCCTTGCTCTGTGCAGCCCCAGATTGCCTTGTTGCTCAAATGCGATACTCGACAGGCGCTCTTTACGATACTTGTTCAGAAACACAAGTAACTTACAAAATGACTCTTTTTGGCTTTTATACTCGGAATTTTCTTACTTAAAAAAAAGGAAACTCTACAGAACAAAGACTGAATTCTACTCTAATGACTTGATCTACTCTCTCACTACTCCTACTCTACTCATTCCACTCACTTCCCTAGACTAACAACTCACTACACACACTCCAAGAATGAGAAGTAGTAAGTGCGGCTGAAAATGACTTACCAAAGAAGAGAAAATCACCACTCCTCCTCTTGCTTCAATGCAAAAAAGCTACTTACCATCACACGAATGCCTCGGTTTGATTCGACACTCCCCGGCAACGGCGCCAAAAAACGTGTTGACCTAAGTACTAACTTAGGGACTTGTGGAGAAAGAGACTATACCTCAATCCCCCTCAAGTGCATATAGTGGGGATTCATGCTTTAATTATCAATCCGAAGAGTATACAAACGTAGCCGAGTGTTGACCTAAGCTTCAACTTAGGGACTTGCGGAGAAAGAGACTGTACCTCAATCCCCTCACAAGTGCATATAGTGGGGATACACGCTTTTAATTTATCAATCCGAAGAGTATACTAACCTAGCCGAGTGTATGAAGACATGCAAACGCGTAATAGTCAATGCAAATGAATTACTCAAGAGTGAAAATGAGGCAAATACTTATTCTAACAAACTCCAACTATTGGTCAAGGCGAAACGATACTTGGTGCAGCAGCCGTCAGTATTTTGGACTTTTCTCCTAGCTCCGAACTCCAAACATAGCGAATAGCATATGCGTTTCGAAGCTCTCGAGAAGACGCATCCAATGGCAGTGGTTTCACTCAAATCCGACGCTCCTACTTCAAGTTATGACAGAAATACTGAGTCGCGGGAATACTTTCCTACACTTCAGCGCTTCCTACAACTCACACACGCCTTTCCTACAGCAAAGAAACACTCTCAAGGATAGACAACACTCACAAGCACTCTTTCCAAGCAATACACATGCATACCAGCTTGCGAAGAAGGAGAAGAAGAGAGAAGAAGACACAAATTCGAATTTCTGTGCTCTCTCTTCTCACAATGGCCAAAAAGTCTTCTACAAAGAGTCACATTTGACTTATATACTAGTGCCCTAAAAATGGTCCTTTCACACAAGTGACCGGCACTTTATTCACTAAGAGCTAATTTCCTACTATTTTACATGGGTAAGCTTCTATTCTTCTGTGGGAATGCATCTAGAGGACTCCTCTAGTGCCTTTACAAGGGGAAATATATTACAAAAATGAATATGTTACAAAAATATGTGGTCCAAATCGGAAAAATTTTGGGGCCCATCTTTTTCTCTGCTTTGTGCGCTCTTTGGCTCTGCAACACTCTCCCCCTCTTCGCCTCTGTCGTCCCTTGACAGACTTTGCTTCGCGCACGCGCCCTGTGGTCAGTGTTGTCTGATTCTTGATCTTGCATTACGTTTTAGAGGCGCTCTGATTTGTCCTGGTTGCACACGTTGGACCTGGTTGATTCGGTTTGCCACGCACGCCATTAGTGCACATATGCGGATGTAGCTCGTAAGCCTTGATCTGAAACCTCTGCAACTCAAGAGGTTGAAGCATCCACATAAGTGATACATGTTGGCCCTGATTCCTTCTTTCAGCTGCGTGCTTTTCCTTGGTGTGTGCGCCCCTGCGGGGCTTCCTGCAGAGATGCATCTTCAGATTTGTCTTTTAGTGAAGCTGTTTCTTTCGTTGCTTTCTTTTTTTCCTCTTCTTACTCGTCTCGCCCTCAACACTGCCCCCTCCTGAACTCTGTCGTCCCCGACAGGCTTTGATAAGCGCCGGGCATATGTTCTGTATACTTGTTGCTCTGTATCATTTAGCCGATTGGCTTCACGTATCATAATCTGTTTCCATTGTTCAGCTTTGACTCCATCGTTTGGTGGTTGTCTGTGATCTGCGAAGAAGCTTAATTCGTATGCCACAAGTCTAGCATTCAGATTGGATGACATTTTCAAAAAAATCTCGGAATCTATTTCAAAAAATCCTGTAAAAAATGCTTCTTCGAATGTTTGCATATACAGACTTGGCAAAAACATGAGTCTAGAATAGTATGCCATTATTGTGGGGCGGCTCGGCATTACTGATAGATCGAAAATAAGTATATCTGTGCCTTGATTAATGCCGATGAAGTTCAGAAATGTATATGCCGCATGTTTGAAGACCTTCAAAACTGTAAGTAGCATACTAAGTATTTTATTTGTCATCTTAACTGCTAAGTCTGGTACTGTCGCATAGTTTTGTAGCCAAAATTCTATTTTTTTGATCATATAATCCTCGGTTGGCAAATAGTTATGTGGCGGGATAGGTAACATCGGATAGTTTAGCCACTGTTTATTAATAGTGCCGCTGCGTTGTAAATCCAAAAATTCTGTTGTATCCCTTCTGCGTGGTATTGGACAAAACGAAGGGTTTACCTGTAATAAATAAGGTGCAGCTTGCCAGTGTACCCGTAGTGTGGGATGTTTCTCCAAAAATTTTCTCCTCCACACCGGTTGTGCAGCTTCGAACTCTGCTTGAGTGTACATGAATGTGTCATTCTTGAAATTGAGCTGCTCGTCTGGACTTTTTTGTGTAACCTTCTTTATATATTGCCTTGCTTTCTCTTTCAACAATCCATATGGAATGTTGAAAGGCTTTATGATCTTTTCCAAGTCTTTACCTTTGATTTTTGCTTCCTTCATGACCTTGATGACTTCATTCTCAAAATTTTCCGTCAATCGGGACACCACTAGTGCCCGTTCCTTCTGACTTATTTCTGCAGTGTATGGTATTGGATGATCATCATTCATATCCGCCATCTGCTCCTGTATTGGAGAATGATAGATCGGTTGAGATAGAGGGCTTACCTCTACCTCGTCAGTAGGATGTTCTGTTTCTGGCACTACTGATGTCCCGATCGGTTCTTTGCCTTTCTGCTGATTTTTTAGCTCTTCAATGCAGTCATCTTTTTCCTTTATCTGTTGTATGGCTTCCCCGAGTTTTTCTTTGGTGGCTAGGAGCTCCTTACCTATGTCAGCTACGTGATCCATGTTTTCACTGTAGCTCTGTACCAGTTTTGCCTGTGCTGAATTCAGCTGCCTTTTGAGCTCACATATTTCCTGATTGTGCTTATGTTCTGCTTCTTCTTGTACTTCTTTAGCTTGTCGTAGCAACTTGGCATATTCTGCTATCTGTTCTTTTAATTCCTGTTCTTTAGTTTCTGAGGGGCCCTGTTGTATCATTGGTTGATCATATAATAAAGATTTCATTAATTCTTTATTCCTATCGCGCAGGCTGTCGTTCTCTTCGAGATATAGCTTGAGTTGTTGCTCTAATAGCACGCTTCGCATCTTCATTTTTTCTTTCTCAGCCTCGCTTGCTTTGTGTAATTGTTGCAACTCTTCTAGTTGTGTAAGCAGCTTTTGATTTTGGGCGATGGATTCGTCATACTGTGTCTTGATTGCTAGCACTTCAGTATGTTTGTTTGCCACTTCTTTTTGTGCTGCAATTAGCTGTGCCGATAGCTGTTCACTCATGAGTTGAAACTGATTTTTTTCTCTTCTTGCTTGATCATATTCAGCATCTATATCCATCATTTGCTGCTGAGTGTCCATGGCCGTTTTAATCATCTGTTTCACTACCGGTTTTAACTGCGTGACATCTACATTAAGCCAGGTTTTAGGTATTGTTGGTTCTTCTCCAGTAGTCACATCTTTGCCTTGAGCAATGTGTAAGGTGGTATCATGGGGCTGCCTGATCTGAAGCTGGATCCTTGGCTCAGCCCCCATGTTTTCATCATGTCCTTGAGGTGTGTCATCAGGCACCTCGATTATGGTTTGTTCTTTTTGTTGGAGCTCTCCCGTTTCCTTATTCTTTGGGGTTTGTTCTTCCTCTTTAATAGGTGCTTTGACATGTGTGACCCCAGTAGTCGTATCTTCCTTGATGCTGATTTTTGTATTGTCATTCAATTGAATTACGTGCTCTTGTTCCTTAGCATCATCCACCTTCTTTTCTTTTTCCTTTTGGTTGTCCGGTGTCACTTCCATTTGATTGATTTCTGGTCCTTCTTCTTCATAAGTTTCTGTCCTGATATCAGTATCTAGCGTGTCTTTCTCAGGACTGGATTCCGTATTCGTACTAGAGTCGTCAATGCCCAATTCTTTGTATCTTCCAGGTTGTCTTGGAGTCTTTTCTGTACTCTGTTGTTGCTTTACTTGACTTGCTTGTCTATAATGATGTCCTTGGACATTTAGATTCACCTGCCCTTGCATATACTGGTGTGTTTGCTCAAGGGCGGCAGACAAATCTCTTTTTGAAATCGGCATTTGAGCCGTCGTGATCTTAGGCAAGAGATGCGTTCTCTTGGACTGAGGTGTTGCTTGAGCTTCCTCTTCTCGCAAGCGTTTCGTACCCCTCATGGGTTTCTGTGTGCTGGTGCCAGCCTCTTCAACCACAACTACTGCTTTCTTCTTCTTAGGGACCGAAGCGGATTTTGCATACCTTGCTAGCCCTTCTGATGTTGGCATCTCCCATAAGCAGTGTTTCATGTCTAGAGCTTCATATATCAATAAAGTCAAAGCTGAACCACCGTTCAGGAACTTCTTTTGCCCCCATTTCTTCTGAGCTTCAAACAATCGTTCTTGGACGTAACCTGTGAGATTCACTTTGTTTCCTATCTGTCTCATGGCATGCGATAGGAGTTGTACTACAATTTTTTGTGGTGCAGTGTATCTGTTCATGCCAGGAAAACAAAAGTGTTGATGTGCCAAACGTACTGCATCTTCAATATCTATTCTGTTAATCTCCAGGAATGATCTTTTCTTGGGGTCATGGCATTCCTCTTTGACATTAGTAATGCCTTCTTGATTCCATCCAAAGGCTTTATTGATCAATTCATGAGTGAATTGAATTGTCTTCCATGTGCCCACCTTGTCCAAAACCTTTGCTTCTGGAACCAAAATCTTTGTAGCAGCAGGCTGCATGGTATTCATTACCTGCGTACATCTTTGGAAGTCTGGTACGCATATAGGTATCTTCAAGAATGCTTCAATTCCAGCTTGAGTCCATACTTCCTCGATGTGTGGTAACCCTTGTATTATGGTCTTGAAATCTTGTGACATAATAGGGAAATAGTGATCCCTGTCCATAATCTTGATGGTTGCCATGAAGAGAAGTTCCGAGATAGGTTGGTCATCTCGAAACCAATGTCCTCTGACCTTGGTTATTGACCCCAATGGAAGAAGTAGTTCCTCTTCCTGCTGTGTAGCTTCTGAGTCAGAAGATGTCATCTGCACTCAATATAGAGGATGAATTAGTATCCATATGTTTTTTTTCATAAATCCTCCTCCATATGTTGATTAATAATTCGATGTTGCTCCGAGTGCATGGTGCCGTCCCTTTCCCGTGGGTGTGAGAAAGGTAATACCTGAATTTTTTCCTGTATTTTTATGTTTTTTTGCTGAAAAGAAAACATAAATGTTAGTCCATAGCCGAAGCGATTAGTGATTTTTTTTTTTTTTTTTTTTTTTTTTTTTAGGAGTAATATTTTAAGTATGTACAAGTGCTCTCCTATTTCCAAAGGGAAAATGTGCGTGACTATCCGAAAGTAGAAGAAAGACGTGCCGAATGCTTGGCCTTGTAGTGTGGCCCTATCATGCATACGTTGGCTCTCGACAATTCCTCATGTGTGCAATTGGAAGTAGTTGCTTGATGTATGCAGCTTGTCGTGTCTTTCGGCATCCAAACTTGCTTCAACTGGATGGAATGTACTGTATTTTCCACCTTTTTGATGAATGCGGTTCGTCTTCGGTAGTATGTCTGCTGATTCTGTTTTATGAATTTCAAGTCGGTTTGCATTGCATCTGTAGATTCCTTCTTCCTCCAATATGTCCTTTTTCTCGTCTGATGTGTCTCTTGACCATGTTGAGTATGATAGCCCTTCTGAGGATGTTCCTTGTTTGGGATGGTCGTCCTTGAAGTACATGACTTTGGGATCCATATTTTTGTCCGATCAGGTTGTGCAGCTATCAGTTTTTTTGGGATCCACCTGCTATTGAGTCGTGGTTGACTGAAGTGTGCAAAACTCTTTGTCTTCTTCTTTGATTGGACATGTTGATGTCGAAGACGTTTCTGTTGCTGGAGGTATACCTTCTTTTGGTCCTTTCTTATCCAAGCTAGTGTAGAATGTGGAATGGGGTACACTTTCACCGGTGTAGACTTCGTTTCTTGCAAAGGAGCACTCTTTCCTGTGCTTTGTGGTTCACTGGGCTGGATTTCATGTTTTTGTGCACTCTTGTGACTCTCTGTACTCAAAGATGGAGTGCACACAGGGCTCACGGTGTTTTCACATGAAGTACTTGATGATGGGGTTTCTATATTGCTAGTGAACATACACTCATGACTTTGTTCGTTAGGATGGACTTCTGGCTCTATAATAGCAGCTTTGGGTGGTCGTTCGTCTAGCAAACTAAATACTTCACGAGGTCCTATTCTGGCAGATATGTATCCTAAAGCCAATTGAATGGTTACCTCATATTCATAGATCCAATCCTGACCTAACACCACATCTTCAAGCAGATCTTGGTCCTGACACACTAAGAGTCTCTGCTCCATAGTGTTGTTTCCCATATGTAGAGGTAAGGTTATCTCACCTATGCATTGAGTGATTTTTCCTCCTATTCCTATTAACTGTGCCTTCGATGGGCGTATCTCCTCTTTAAGTCTCTGAGACAAAGAAAATCTAATGCAGCTTATTGCTGCTCCTGTGTCTATGAGAGCATCCACTAAGTGGTACTCCTTTCGTCCTGCCCCCAGATTCAAATAAGGCTGTCTTCTTTGTTGTCCTGAGTTTTCAGTGGCTCTAAAATTAGCCATTGGGATGAGTTCTTCTCCTACTCGATATCTCTCGTCTCTTTCTCTCATCCACTCTTTCCGTTTTCTGATGCGTTCTAGGGCTTCCTGTCTAGCTTCTTCTCGTATGCGTTCTTCTTCCTTTTTCCTATTCTGAGCTCCTAATAGTCGTGCTAGCATTTGATCAGTCAATGGCTCCATGAATCTTTTCACTCTGCATCCACTGATGTAGTTGGGAAGAATATCTCCGTCTAACGTGGCGAGATTGACTGCACCACTAGTAGAGATTCGATTTATAATCATGGGTCCATATCCGCGTTTTTGGAGCTTCTTTGCATGTTGTTTGAGTGTGTATACTAGGACTAAATCGCCTTCTTTTAGTCCCTTATCTTTGATATGTGCATCATAATAAGCCTTTTGTCTCCGTTTGGCTGCATAAATGCCTGCTACCGCTTGCAATCTTGTCTCGTGCAGCTTTTCAATTTGATCTAATTGTTGAGATAATTCGTGACCGTTCCACTCATATTGCTGGGCCACTTTCAAGGTAGGTACTAAGAAGTCAATTGGCAAAATTGCATTTTGCCCGTACACTAGGTTGAAAGGTGTAGTTCCAATGGTTGTTTTATATGCCACACGGAAGGCCCAAATTGCGTGATGCAATTGTTTGTCCCAATCTGACCTTCCATTATTGACGATCTTTGTCAATACAGTACATAGTACCTTGTTGGAACTTTCAGCTTGCCCATTAGCTTGAGGATGGTATGGGGCTGATTTTTTATGAATCACAAGAAAGTCATTCATTAGTGACTCAATGACCTCGTTTAAGAAATGTGTTCCTCGATCACTCACTATTTCTATTGGTAGTCCAAAGCGTGTGAAAATGTGCTCAAAAAGAAATTTTGCTGTGGTTTGAGCATCATTCTTTCTAGTGACTTTTGCTTCTACCCACTTTGTTAAGTAGTCGGTGGCTACTATGATGTACTCCGCGTGTGATCCTTTCGCAGGTGGATTGATAGGTCCTATGAAATCAATACCCCACTTGGTAAATGCTCTTGCACAAACCATGGGTCTTAAAGGCATGTCATCTCTTCTAATGGGATATTTTGCTCTCTGGCATGTTTCGCAGCTTCTCACATATGTCTCTGCATCCATATGTAGAGTTGGCCACCACAAGCCTGCAAAGAGAATCATCTTGGCCGTTCTGTCTGCTGAGAAATGTCCTCCCGCAGCTCCTGCATGTGCCATTTCTAAGACGGAGAGATATTCATTTTCATGAATGCACAATCGTAGCTGGTTATCCTTCCCGCGTTTAAAGAGTTGTTTTCCTAGGATGACGTAATCCTTGCTCTGTTCTTCAAGAGCACGTTTCCTTGCTAGAGTAGCTCCATCAGGGTGCTCTCGAGTTTTCAAGAACTTTACTAAAGGCATGCTCCACCTTGGTGCTATTGTAGAATAGCATAACGTAGAGTTCTCATCTGGGATTTGTTCTTGACAAGTTTGACAGGTTGACACATAATGATGTGCATCTCGTTGCATGGTTGGCCAATATATGCCAAATCTCTTGAGTGTTTGCCATGTTCCCATTGCGTTCAAGTGAGTGTTCCATTGATTTATGTGCGCTTTCTGAAGCCACATTTTTTGTTCATCTTCTTCCACACATCTCATCAGTAGTCCGCTTGAATCCTGGTGGTATAAACTTCCAGCAATAATGTGAAGGTTTTTAGTCCTCCAAAGATCTTGCTTTCGGTTTGGCGTGATCCCATCTTTAGGTCCATGTGTGAGTATTGGGATCAATTTCTCGGCCCATTGAGGACATACTTCCAGGTTAAAAAGATAGGTGTCTGGCAAATCATCAGGAACTCCGCTAGGTGGCTCTCCGTGTTTTAACCTAGAAAGGTGGTCTGCTCTCACATGCGTGTTTCCTTTTTTGACTATTACCTCAAAGTCAAACTCCATTAGTAATAAGAACCATCGCACCAACCTTCCCGTGCTACAAGGTTTATTGACTAAATACAACAAAGCTTGATGGTCTATGAAGAATTGAAATTTGTTGGCTAAGAGGTAATGTCTAAACTTCTTGACTGCATAAACCATTCCTAAGCCCTCTCTTTCTGTAGTCGTGTAATTTCTTTCGGCTTGGTTTAATTGTCTACTCGCATAAGCGATTGGATGGTCAAGCTTTCCTTCATCAGCCGGTTGAGCTAGGATACATCCAATTGCATAGTTCGAAGCATCAACATGAATATGAAAAGGCTTGTTCCAGTTGGGTGATTTTAGAATTGGGGCTGTACTCAGCCTCTTTTTAAGCTCGTTGAAGGCCTTCTCACTCTCGTCTGTCCAAGTGAACTGAGTCAATAGACTGTATAATGGCTTAGCTATTATGGCATACATGTGAATAAACCTGCGGTAATATCCACAATGTCCCATAAAGGCTTGTACTTCCTTTACATTTTTGGGTCTTGGTAAGTCCAATATGACTTTAATCTTATCGTCATCCGTAGATATTCCATTTCTTGAGACTATGTGTCCTAGTATTTTTCCTTGTCTTACCATGAAGACACATTTTTCTGGGTTTAGGCAGACTCTATACTGCCTACATTTGTTGAATATCTTCCTTAATTCCGGTATGTGATCGGGTCTTTGATTGGAATACATGCAAAGGTCATCTACATACACTTCCATGCTTTTTTTCAAAAATTCCTTGAAAACGTGACACATTAATCGTTGGAAGGTAGCCGGTGCATTAGTGAGTCCAAAGGGCATCACTCTGAATGCATACACACCCCATTCAGTGGAAAATGCTGTCTTGTGTTGGTCCTCAATCGCAATAGCCACCTGATTGTATCCGGAGAAACCATCTAGGAAGCTATAGACCTCTTTACCTGCTACCCTCTCCAATAGATGATCCGTAATCGGTAATGGGTAGCTATCACGTATAGTGGCTGCATTCACCTTCTTCAGATTTATGCACACTCTCAATTTTCCATTTTTCTTGGGCACTACTACTAATGGCGATACCCATTCTGTGTGTTCTATCTCATATATGAATCCAGCATCCAACAATTTATCTATTTCTTCTTTTATCTTGGCTGAATACACATCATTATAAGTATAAGGTCTCTGTTTGGAAGGTTTGGCTTCGGATGTCATGGGGATTCTATGCGCACATATAGATGGATCTACTCCTTTTAAATCCTTATAAGTCCAAGCGAAGACATCCCGGTATTCTCTTATGAGTCGAATCAACTCTTGCTCTTCTTCCTCTGAGACATCCTGTCCTATGAAAGTACATCGTTCCTCTCCTCCTTCCATGGTTACCACTATTTTTTTGGTTTGTTCTTTATTATCATATGCTATTCCCGGTTGTGCCTCTCTTTTAGGCATTTGAATAGCAATCTTCCTCTCTTCTACTTTGTATTTTTTGAAATGAGCTGGTACCTCAAATTGGTCTTGATGCTTATTATCTTCATCTTCTAACTCCCCTTCAACTTCTAATTCTCTCTTTTGCGTGAGATCCTTATGTTGTTCATTGGTATTGATATTCATGTTGGTGGTACTAATCCCTAGATCCATGGGTTCTGGTTCCATTTCAATGCTCTCGTAGTCCTCCTTCCAGTCTTTCTCAATTACTTCTCCTTCTTCTGCCTCCTGAAGGACTACCATATACAAACTAATGTCATAACCCTCCTCGTCAATACATTCATTCATAGTTACCACTTCTTCGTTTACACAAACATCGAGGGTGGCTAAGACTTCCATCCAACCGTGAGGTTCGAATTCTTCATCTGGAAATACTTGTGGCATATAAGCTGGATCTTGTACCGATCTCACTACACCTTGTTTCTGCTGCCAACTTTTTCTCCTCTCTTCTTCCTTTTTTGCAGCTTGGCATATCCATAGATGAGTGTCCTCGTTCATCCAGGATTGGTCACTAGAACCTGCACTATGAATCGATTGATCGTCTTCCTCTTTGTGGATTTGATTCCATTGCAGAGGTGGTACATCTTGATATGTGTACGTATGTAGATTGATCCTAGTGGTGACTCCTGCGTGTTGTAGGTACACTGCATCCTTTCCCCAATCTTGTACGACCTTTAGCTGTCTCATGAATGGCCTTCCCAAGATCATTTCATAGTTGCTTGGCCTTTCAAAGTGACAAATTGCTAAAGTATGTTCGAATTCCACTCCGCACGTAGTGAAGACTACTCGTTCCAACAATCCTAAGGGTCTTTCCGTATGTCCATCTGCCATTTGAATTTTCATACGAGTTGGTCTCAATGCTGGTTTTCCCCATTTCTCCCAAATTTCTTTGGTAGCAATGCCAACACCAGCTCCTGAATCTAGTATGGCTTTGGTAGTGTAACCCCTATAGGTGATTGGAAGACAGGTATTTCCTTCATCTCCTTCACTAAAGTCTCCTACTTTATCCACTGGAATTCTCACCGTTTTCACTTCGTCATCTACCTCCTTCTTTTCTTCCTTGACTTCCCACTGATTGATCAATTTTTCTTTTAGATGTGGTTTTACCTTTAACAGTTCCTCGAACGTTAAGGTACATGGGATTTTCACCTCTCTAAGGCGTTGTATGATCTCCGATGTTTGAACTGATGGATTCGTTTCTCGTCTCGTTATTGTTGGAATGCGATACAATTCTGAGTTGTGCTCGTATTCCCCGGTGTAATTGGGTAGTTCCTTTACATCGTCTTCCACTTCTTTGTCACTTGCATCCATTGGAAAAATCCCTTTTGAATTAAGTTCAGGTATTGAATCCTCTATTTCGTTTTCTGCTTTCAATTCTTCAAAGGGCGGTTCCATTCCCTCTACCTTTTTCCACTTGTCCTCTTGAACTCGCGCCCATAAATCCTTAGTCCAATCTCCTTCTGTTTCAGGGACTATGGATTCTTCCTTTCTCTCAATACCAATTTCATCATCCAGAGGTCTATTTACATTAGGCTTTTCCTGATTGTTTAGACACTCTTGGAATTTTTCTTCGCAAATTCGGTTGTTTGGTAAAGGTGATGCGGGTTTTTCTAATGTTTGTTGGGCAACTTCTATCAATTTTTTTGCAGATCTCCAATCTTTCTTTCTCTAAGTCACCTCTCGGATACTCTCTCTCATGTTGTTCTATGGTAGGTTCTGCTTTTATTCTCGCCTTGTATGCCTGAATCCACATGGCTAATTCTTCAGGCATTGGGTCTGCTAATACCGATCCTACCTCCTCCCTTTTATTCTCCTTTTTATTTTCTTCTTCCACTAGTGCTTCTTCTGTTGATTTTGGTTTTCTCTTTTCATTTTCCTTCTTTTGCAATAATTTTTTTTCTTTTATCCTGTCTCTCCTTTGCTTCCATCTTTGGGATCGTTTACTGGTGATACTTTTTTCTGGTTCTTCGGAGTCTTCTACTCTGTGAGGGATGGGTGTATTTCCCTCTTTGTCATTTTGATTATTTTCTCCGGTTTTATCAGGGTTTTCTCTAGCCTTTGCTCTTGTTATGGCTTTTAAAGGTATAGTGTACTCTTTGTCACTCCCTGACGATTCAATTACTTCTATCACGTTAATCTGTACGTTAGATGTAACTTTGTTTGGGTTCTTAGGACAATCTCTGAAAAGATGTTCCTTTCCACAATCGCTACAGTAACCTTCCCAATTTCGTTGTGGTGGTGGTGGGTTTGGTAATGTACATTCTCTGATATAGTGGTCACCTCCACATCTGTAGCATGGTCCTCTAGGTACAGGCGGTCTATTCATTGGTCGGGGTGGCATGGTTGCTCTAGGAGCTGTGTACATTAATGGTACATAATCTTGCTCGTAGTTATATGAACTCTGTGACGTCTCCATGCCATAAGCATATGGGTCATATTGTTGCCCATATTCCATTATTGAGCTTTCATAACCAGGGTATGTTCCTTGACTAGGTTCGTAAAATGAATCATATGGTTCGCTACTAGCCAAAGGTGTAGCTGGCACTATGGCCCTCTCTAGGTTTTCCTCTGGTTGCGCTATCTTAACTGGGACAACATTCTGAGGGTGGGGTGGTTGTTGTCCTAGCACTGGTTGAGGCTGCGTATATCCCTGGTATGCGTATGGTCGTGGTATTGGTGCCTGCGGCTGATATGAGGGATATCTAAAGGTTTCTCCTCCTTGATGGTTCTGCGGATATCCATATGGTCTCACATAAGGCTGTGTGGGTCTGGCTTGCCTATTGTAAGGGCAGTTCTCAGTGCTATGGTTTGTGTATCTCTGCTCTATACTGCAATACTGTAGTGGTGCGGGGACAGAGGGTCTATGAGGAGCATAGGCAGGTGGTGGGACAACTCCTCTACTACACAAGTGAGAAGGATGATCCCCTCCGCACTGCATACATCTTCTAAGCATAGGCATTCTCATAGGATTGGTGGCATAATTCCTCTGTCCTGGAACATTCAGTTTCTTGGCTAACAAGTCGGCAATTTCCTCTATGTTGTTTTTAGGGTTTGATGTGCTACTTGATGACTCTTCACCTTTCACACTACCTTGGGGCATTTTCAAGTCTTCTGCAAGGTTATCCTCTAGGTCTATACATTCCTTCATACATTCTTGCAAAGTTTGAACTCTCTTCACGTACACTAATGACCTCAAGGTTCCGTTCAATAGTCCTTCTAAAAACAATGATACCATCTTGTTTTGTGTTGGTCTCTCTTCTACGGGACATCTATCCACATACTGCTTGAATCTCCTGGCCGCCAATCTCACTGACTCGGTCGGAACTTGTTTGAAGCTGTGGATTAATGACGAAGAATTGTTCTTAATTCCAGATTTGGTAAATTCTTCAATCATCTCTTGATACACCTGATCCATGTTCTGGAAGGCATTTGGATCCAATGGCTGAAACCAGGCCAGGGCTGTGTCTGACAAGGTAAGGCCAAAGGACTCATATTGAATCATGAAGTCATCTACCTGCTCGGCTCTAACTACTTGTTTAAATTCTGCTATGTGATTATAGGGTTCACTCGAGCCATCATAATGATTTCTCATGCACTTGGCCACTTGAATCGGCCTTAGTCTCCTTCCTGCTTCAGGTTGTCTCGGCATTACAGGGTAATTGGGTCTTCCTATTGGTATGCCTGGTCCTCGTACTACCTGTGGTCTGACTGGAGCATGAACTCCATGTCTTGAGTCAATGGCTGGTTGTGGCCGGTAATTAGGATTAGTGGCAGGCATTGCAAATTGTACATGTGGTCTGACAGGGATCTGGGTTTGTTGAGTTTGTTGTGTTTGTCCCGAATGTTGACTTGAATCATTTTGAGAAGTTCCATGTGGATTTTGTGACGTAGTGGCTTGGTCCCTTGGGGGGAACACTGGAATGTTCTGATATTTCAGCTCAGCTCTCTCTACTTCTGTGATTGGCCAATACCTTCTGTGATTTTTGTCCAAATATGTGATGATGGTGGAGAATTCGGGATCTTGTAACTCATAGATGGTAACTGGATTAGGAGCAGCTTCCCAAATAGAGGAATGGGCTCTGAGCAAGTGCTCCATCCCGTTGATCAAATACACATCTATTAGAGTATCATCCTGGGGAACTAGGTCTCCTCTCCAAAGCTTAGTGATTGTTGATCTCCCTCTAGGAGTAGTTACTTGTTCTTCAGTTCCATATCCATTTAAGCTCGAAGCATTATTTTCCTCACCACGCTCATTAATGATTTCAGGGTGTTCTATGACTACGTATTGAATGTCTTGTTTATCCATGTACAATCCTCCCGTGTACTTCACTGCCGGTCTTGGCACTATGTAGGCCTCTGAAGCCTTCCTCAGTCTGGCCACTGATCTGTTTAGACCATCCAAATAGATAGGGATCTCATTGTGGTTAGTGCTCACATACTCTAAGGAAGTTCTGTATTCGCCCTCAATGATGGACATCTGACCAATCATGGGCACAGTGTTTTGCATATCCTCGGAAGCCATGGGGATTTCTCCTTCTGACTCACTGGAGGTCTCAGAATAGTGTGAACGGTTGCTTGGTTCGGCAGCACTCCCTACAGAAGAAATTACACTTCTTCGGCTTCCTAGGGTTCTTCCTGATCTCAGGTTCATCCACTTAAGAGCTCTGATCAATTCTTGCCCACCTTTAGTCTCTAGAGTTCTAAGTTATGGCTCAGAAGTCTAGGGAAAACTTAGGCTGGAATGTGACTGAAAGAAAATTTCAAGTCACCATACTTGACTCTCACGATGTCTGAGAAAACGATCGCTGACAAACGATACTTGGATAAAACGATCGCTCACAGACGATACTTGGATGAAACGATTGCTTGAAAACGATCTTTCCCTAAACGATCTCTGACTGGGAACGATACACGACCTCTCGATGAAACGATCTACGACCTCTGACCGAAACGATCGCTGGAAAACGACACTTGGGTCTAAACGATACTTGATCAAAACGATCACTGGAAAACGATCTTTGACCAAACGATCTCTCGCAAAACGATCTCTGGCAGAAAGCGATACACGACCGACGATCTCTAGTAGAAACGATCAGCGATACTTGGGCTGAAACGACACACGATCTCTCACTAGACGATACACGATACTCGAATAGAATCGATCTACGATCTTCACCAGAAACGATCGGCGATATTTAACTGAAACGATACCGATCTGTAACAAGTGTCGCGATCTCCGCCAAACGATCGACGACCGATGACACTCGTGACAAACGATACACGACCTTTGACAAGTATCGCGATCTCTGGATAACGATACTTGGCAAACGATACGCGATCGACGACCTCTGATCAAAACGATCTCTAACGAAACGATCTACGATCTCTATCGGAAACGATCTACGATATCTCACGAAACGATCGACGACCGCTGGGAAATATCGCGATACTCAACCGCAGGAGTAAAACGATACTCGACCGCAGGAGCAAAGCGATACTTGACCCTTTTTCAAATTTTTGTAATGTTTTTTGAGATTTGATGTTTCCCCCTTTCTCACCTAGCTCTTCTCTCTTACCCTCACCCACTGTATCAATCAACCAATGACTTTTAACCCCCTGAGAGTCCAAACGATACTCAGCGCAGGTCGTTTTCACCTTTCCTAGGTTGAAATGCTGGAAATTTTTGATCAAATGGGTAATTTAGTTTACCTTGGTAGCACCTATGATCTCATGGTCCAACTCTTTTGCACTGCACTCTTCCCTATTGCTTGCTTTCCTCGAAACGATCGCTGGAACTCACACGACACTCGACACTGCTCTCCACGATACTTGTTCAACAAGTAATTTGAAAAATGAAATTTTTTGACTTTTATACTTGGGAATTCCTAGCTTACTGAAAAAGGAAAATTTTTGAACAACCCTAAAGCCTACTCTATTCTCCCCTCACTCCTATTCTACTTCTTCTACTCATTTCCCTAATCTATCAACTCACTACACACACTCCAAGAATGAGAAGTAGCAAGTGCGACTGAAATTGACTTACCAAAGAAGAGAAGATTTCCGCTCCTCCAAGTTCTTCAAAGCAAAAAGCTACTTACCATCACACGAATGCCTCGGTTTGATTCGTCACTCCCCGGCAACGGCGCCAAAAAGTGTGTTGACCTAAGCTTCAACTTAGGGACTTGCGGAGAAAGAGACTGTACCTCAATCCCCTCACAAGTGCATATAGTGGGGATACACGCTTTTAATTTATCAATCCGAAGAGTATACTAACCTAGCCGAGTGTATGAAGACATGCAAACGCGTAATAGTCAATGCAAATGAATTACTCAAGAGTGAAAATGAGGCAAATACTTATCCTAACAAACTCCAACTGTTGGTCAAGGCGAAACGATACTTGGTGCAGCAGCCGTCAGTATTTTGGACTTTTCTCCTAGCTCCGAACTCCAAACATAGCGAATAGCATATGCGTTTCGAAGCTCTCGAGAAGACGCATCCAATGGCAGTGGTTTCACTCAAATCTGACGCTCCTACTTCAAGTTATGACAGAAATACTGAGTCGCGGGAATACTTTCCTACACTTTAGCGCTTCCTACAACTCACACACGCCTTTCCTACAGCAAAGAAACACTCTCAAGGATAGACAACACTCACAAGCACTCTTTCCAAGCAATACACATGCATACCAGCTTGCGAAGAAGGAGAAGAAGAGAGAAGAAGACACAAATTCGAATTTCTGTGCTCTCTCTTCTCACAATGGCCAAAAAGTCTTCTACAAAGAGTCACATTTGACTTATATACTAGTGCCCTAAAAATGGTCCTTTCACACAAGTGACCGGCACTTTATTCACTAAGAGCTAATTTCCTACTATTTTACATGGGTAAGCTTCTATTCTTCTGTGGGAATGCATCTAGAGGACTCCTCTAGTGCCTTTACAAGGGGAAATATATTACAAAAATGAATCAGTGTTACAAAAATATGTGGTCCAAATCGGAAAAATTTTGGGGCCCATCTTTTTCTCTGCTTTGTGCGCTCTTTGGCTCTGCAACACCGAGTGTATGAGGACATGCAATCAAGTGATGATCAATGCAAATGAACTACTCAAAGAGTGCAAACAAGGCAAAGACTAATCCAAACAAGCTTCAACTGTAGGTCATGGTGTCACGATACTTGGTGCAACATCCGTCAATATTTTGGACTTTTCTCTCAGCTCCAAACTCTAAATATAGCAAATAGCATATGCGTTTCGAAGCTCTCGAGAAGACGCATCCAATGGCGGTGGTTTCACTCAATTATGACACTCTTACTTCAAGTTATGAGCAAAATACTGAGTCACGGGAAATACCTTCCTCCACTTCAGCACTTCCTACACTTCGCACACACCTTACCTACAGCAAATGAACACTCTCATGGATAGACAACACTTCCTAACACTCTTTCCAAGCAATACACATGCATACAAACTCACAAAGAAGAAGATACAGAGTGAAGAAGACACAAATTCGAATTTCTGTGCTCTCTATTCTCACAATGGCAAAAAAGTTCTTACAAAGAGTCACAAATTGACTTATATACTAGTGCCCTAAAAATGGTCCTTTCACACAAGAGACGGGCACTTTATTCACTAGAAGACTAATTTCCTACTATTTTACATGGGTAAGTTTCTAATCTTCTGTGGGGATGCATCTAGAGGACTCCTCTAATGCATTTACAATGGAAAATATATTACAAGAATGGTTATGATACAAAGATATGATGTCCAAATCGGAAAAATTTTGGGACCCATCTTTTTCTCTGCCTTGTGCTCTCTTTAGCTCTGCAACAATCTGCGAATCTAATTCTCCACAGATTGAACTCTAGGTGGAAGGTTTCTTGGAATGCTCAACAATGGCAGCACAGGTTCTTAAGCCTTTGGAGCATTCCACACAACATCAAGCACTCTTTTCTTATGTGGCTGATCCTCCATGATGGTGTGTGGTGTGGCTCCAAAGCCAGGAAAATTGGAATTGCTGATGGTCTTTGTATATTTTGTGGCAATGTGGAGGATCTCCCCCACTTATTTCTAAACTGCAGGCATGCTCTCTCATTTTGGAATGTCCTTTTACCCATTTTTCAAGGACTAAAGATCACCTTGAGCTATAAAGATGCTCTCCTTGGCACCTGCAACAACTTGGATTTTGTACTAGAGGGGACAAATTTTATGGTTCATCTGGAAATCAAGATGCCAAACAGTCTTCAACAAGAACTTCAACTCTCTTCATGTGGCCTTCTTCAAAGGATTCAGGTCTTTAGGCCTACAATGTTTGATTGCTACCAAAGATGCTCCCCTTGACAACTTTCAACTCTCAGCCCACTTCAGAGTTACCCCTCCCAACAAGTGGAGAGACTCCTTGCTCCAGATGTATTATAGTACTAGATTTATGATGGTCCAGCTTTGTACTTAGTCCTACTGGTTGTTTTGGTCCTGTCCTTCTGGTTGTTGGGATCTTGCCCCTCTGTACATCCGCACTTCCATCAGTAATTCCAATTTTCTTGTTCTCTAAAAAAAAAGAGTAGATCTCAATGATTGATCTTTTTTAATAAAAACTCTCGCTCTCTCTCTCTCTGTCTCTCTCTCTTTCTCTCTTTGCCACACACACACACACACACACACTAGGAGAAACCATCTAGAACTCCAGATAAGAGTTGAATATTCTTTCCTTGGAAAAGAATAATGTGGAGGTAGAACATCTTTCTTGTCTTCTGCTTTTGATAATTATCTTCTAATGCATAAACTCTTCTCCGCACAATTGCACCGTCTGTTTCCTGCAAAACATGGCTTCCTCTATCCCCATTGTGATCTTCAAGGGAAGAGAGCAATAGTTGAAGTAGAAGAGAGCAATAATCAATGGCCATGGCTAAAAGCAATGATGTATTTCATATGTTGGATGTTGAGGATAAGTTGGAAGGTACAAATTACCCATTGTGGGCTTATATGATGCATCACGTATTGGTCGCAAAAGGACTATGGAATATTGTGCAGGGTGTTGAAAAGTGTCCTATTACACCTGTAAATACATGTACTGAAGCTGATGCATATGTTGTCAAAAATGGTGATATTCTATAGATCCCTGCTCATGCTGCACTTTCTGCTATGTCTACTGTATAACAAATTCATTGGGATGGTAGAGATGCTCAGGCACATGCATTGATAGCCTTGTCTGTCAAACGTGCCATTATTCCTCACATTAGCTCTTGCAGAACAGCTAAGGATGCTTGGGATACACTTACCATATTGTACCAGGCTAGGAATGAGGATCATGTTTCTTACCTTCAAAAATAGTTGGAGAGTGAGCATATGAATGAAAGTGATTCTATGGATAACTTTCTAAAAAAGATCAAAGATTTGAAGGAACAATTAATTTTAGTTGATGAAGTCTTGCCTGATAGTTCACTTGCGTAGACTGTTCTGAATGGTCTTCTCGATTCATACCAGAGTTTTGATTCTACTCTTCATTTGATGATGAAAGGCAATCCAAATGCCTTAACATTTGAGGAGTTAGTCTCTCTTATGTTGCAAGAAGATCAATCTAGGTAGAACAGGTCCATTATACGTGTTGCAGATCAAGCTTTCCTAGCTGGACAGAAGGGCAAAGGTAAACGAAGCTCTTCTACTAGTAAGCAAAAATATGCTAATTCTACACAATCAAAGAAGAATGACAGAGATAACAAGAAAACAAAAAAGAAGAAATTATTTTGCAAGTACTATAAAGTTTCCAAATGATCATGTCATAAAGAATTGTCCAAAACTAGCTGCAAAAGAGGCAAAGAAAAAAGAGGCTAGAATGGTTGTTGCACAGGCCTCTACACCAAAAATAGAGTCTGCTAATCTAGTGCAGAATGAAGAATGGGTGTTTACTACTATTTACAGTTTTGACCCATCTTCTCCCAAACAATGTATGTCTAGAGTAGACTCAGATGTTTTGTATTTTGATAGTGGGGCAACCAAACATATTACCTCGTAGCGTAGTTTCTTCACTTCACTCGAGCCTGCCCTTACAAGAAATACTCTCACTGCATGTGCCAACAACTCCTCTTATCGTGTCATGGGAGTTGGAAAGAATATTATGAATACTATTGATGGTAGTTCTTTTACATTGTCAGATGCTTTATTTATGCTAGGGATCAAGAAGAATCTTTTATCAGTTTCAGCTTTAGCCAAGATTGGCTTAGTTGTGAAATTTGTTGATGACTGATGTAAAGTTCATGATCTATCAAATGGCGATTATTGCTTCTGGCGTTTTATGTTGAGGGCTGTATAAGCTCATAGATTATGAGAAATATGTGAATGGTTCAGCATATGCAATACATGATTCTCAAGCTATGTCAAATGCGAAGCTTTGGCATGCACACTTTGGTCATTTGCATTTTGCTAGTTCGCTATGCCTGCAAAAATATTAAACGGTGTCCTCTTTGCCCAAAATTGAGGCACCCGATAAACATGTTTGTGAAGTCTCTATTTTGGGCAAAATGTAGCATTCATCCTTCCCAAAAGATGTTTCAGTTCGAGCTACTAAAAAATTGAAGCTTGTACATAGTGATGTCTATGGTCCTATGCAGACACCTTCTTTTAGAAACTACCTTTACTTCATGATTTTTATTGATGATTTCTCTAGGCATGCATGGATATATCCATTGAAAACAAAGTCCAAAGTATTTATGTGCTTCAAACAGTTTTTGGTTTTGGCTAAAAATTTGTCAGCATGTAAAATGGGCACCCTCCATTCTGATAGGGGGGGAGTATATGTCTTCTGACTTTAATGCATTTTTGGCTGAACATGGGATAAAACATCAGTGTACAGTGCCATATAAACCTCAATAGAATGGAGTTGCTAAACGGAAGAATAGATCACTCGTGTAGATGGCGAGGTGTATGGTCAAGAGTCATGCTTTACCGCATAATTTTTGTCTTGAGGCCGTTATGTGTGCAACATATGTACTTAACATATGTCCCACTAAAGCATTGTAGTATATCACTCCATATGAGGCTTGCCATGGTCATAAGCCATCTGGTATTCACCTGCATGTTTTTGGTTGTCTGGCATATGCATTAGTGCATGAAAAACATCCCAGAAAATCGGATGATAAAGAAATGAAATGTATTTTTGTTGGATATAGTTCTAAAAGCAAAGTTTTATGCTATCCTTTGTATCATCCACAAACTAAATGCATTTTGGTTAGCTGTGATGTTGTTTTTGTGGAAGATGCTATTCAACCATTACTTTTATGTAGTAAGGAGACATCTGTTAGCTCCAAAGACATGTATGATACTTTGTTTCCTCTTTTTATAGGTGGATAGTGTAGTGCTAGTCCAACCTTTACAGGTTTCATGTGATGATGTAGATCATTCCATTTTTGATGCATATTTACATGATGCACTTGTTGATGAGAGAGCTGATATTGAAGAGGCAAAAACTATGCCAAAATTGCTGGTGGAGACTTTGCATGACAACAAATTATATGGACCTCTCTCATATCGTAATCATTTAGGCTCTCATAATCCTTTTGCATTTGATTGCTATGCTATGGCTGCCTCTAGGCTTTGTGTTGAGAATGAGCGTGTTTCGTTTGATGAAGCACAAAATTCAAAAAATTGGATGGCTGCTCTTGCATTCTGAATATGATGCTATAATGAAGAATGGTACTTGGTCTTTATGTGGCTTGCCTCCTGGCAAGAAGGCCATTGGCACCAAGTGGGTATACAAGCTGAAGCATAAGCCTGATGGAATAGTTGATAGGTATAAGGCTAGGCTTGTTGCAAAGGGTTATGCTCACGAAAGAGCCATTGAATTTGATGAGACCTTTGCTCCCACTTGCCGAATGACTACTATTCTTTCGTAGCATTTGTGCACTTGTAGCTCATCATGGTTGGAATGTACATTAGTTGGACATTCAAACTGCATTTCTGAATGGTGGTTTGCATGAAGTGTATGTTTTTCAGCCACATGGATTTGTGCAAAAAGGGCATGAGAACCAAGTGTGTAGGTTGAAGAAGGCATTATATGGTTTAAAGAAAGCACCACATGATTGGTATGAAAAGATACATGCCTATCTGATTGCACATGGTTTTGAAAACAGTCCAACAGAGAGCATCTTATATGTTAAGCGTGCTAATGATGTACTTCTGATAATTGTTGTGTATGTTGATGACATGTTGCTCACTGGTCCTTATGAAAAGCATATTGATGATTTTAAGGCCGATTTGCATGCCTCATTTGAGATGTCAGTTTATGCAAGTTGATGGTAGAATAGCTTTGTGTCAAATGAAATATATTGACACATTATTGCAGCATTTTGGCCTTGAAGATTGCAAACCTATTACCACTCCTATGGAGAGAGTTTAGGATTGAGTCTTCATGATGCTAGAGATGCATTTGATGCTATTCTCTATCAGAAGTCTGTTGGATGCTTGATTTACTTATGCATTGCTCAGCTAGATATTCAATTTGTTGTCTCATATATGAGCAGGTTTATGCATTGCCCAAG
Organism: Ceratopteris richardii; assembly: GCA_020310875.1. Taxonomy (NCBI): domain Eukaryota; kingdom Viridiplantae; phylum Streptophyta; class Polypodiopsida; order Polypodiales; family Pteridaceae; genus Ceratopteris; species Ceratopteris richardii. The sequence continues at coordinate 108,987,077 of CM035419.1, read as the reverse complement.
TGCCAAGCATTGGTAGGCGGTTAAGCACATCTTTTGCTACTTGAGTGGTACCCGACTACTTGGGTTGTTTTATCTTAGGGGGGATCACTACCGCCAAATTTACATGCTTTTTTTGACTCTGACTGGACTGGTTGCTATGACACTCATGTGTCCACTAGATGCTTTTGCTTCATGCTTGGTAGCTCATGTATATCTTGGTTGAGCAAGAAGCAGCCTACGGTAGCCACTTCCAATTGCGAGGCTGAGTATAAGGCAGCTTTCATAGCAAGTGTTGAGTGTGTGTGGCTCAGATGCCTTATGACTTGTTTGGGTGTTGGTCAATCTTCTGCCACCACCATCTTCACTGACAGTCATAGTGCATTGGCAATTGCAAGGGACCTTGTGCTCCATGCTCACACTAAGCACATTGAGATGCATTATCATTATGTAAGGGAGAGGTTCTCTGCTGGAGAGATCAACTTGGCATATGTGCCCACACAAGAGAACATTGTAGACCTTTTCACAAAGGCTCTGCCTAGGGAGAAGTTTGAAGCTCTCCGCAAAGCTTTGGGCTTACTTCCTTTTGTGGATTGATTCCACATAGTTTGGCACTTCCTTATACATGAGTGTGTTAAAAGGGGAACTTCTGCCACGTCCGCTTTTTATCTCTTTCGGGTTCTTGGGGATGGTAGGGGTTTGACAATGTAGAGGCCCTTTATCTGATTTTCCCAACTTAACTATCAAATTAAGCAGCACACTACTATCTAGTATAACTTCTTCTACACCGTATTACTGTTCGTAGTTCGGTTATTCCTTACACCGTATTTAACGCACGAATTAATGATCATAGTCGCACAGACTTATTAACGTGAACATAACATTACTGTGTTAATAAAGAATTACTCTGAGCTGTGAGTCAACAAAGACAAAGTGACAGTACTCAAAATATCTGTAATCTGCACTACGACGTCTCCACAAGGTCGCAAATCGCCCAGACAGACAGTCTGGCGATCCCTCTCCTCTACCACCGGAGAACCCCGTAATGTCTCTTCATTAATAGGTAAAAGGGTTACATCACTTCGCTATGACCTTTCAGTATGTGCGGTATATGAAAAATATAAAATTACAATATGCCAATCCTACGGCCTAACACTGGCACACACGGTGGATGCGAACCCGCAGAGAAAAGAAAACTAAGGCTCATCTACAATGCCTTGTATATACATAGTTCGGGCTAATTTAAAGGTTCTAGAGATTTTCTATTTTATTGAATCCAGCATCAACTTTAATGTCTTCGGCTCCACCAGCTGTGCGTCAGTTTGGACTGAACTTGCCGCAACGACCTCACTCATCAAAAGATCTGCCTGTGTCTACAAAAATGCTTCTTGTAAGTAAAAGTCATTAGCTAAGGCAGCATCTCTCTGCTGCTTCATATCTACAATCTGAGCATTGATACGTGATAGTCTTTCGGCTTGAAATCCCAACTGTTTTTCTCTGCGTTCCAGTTCTTCAGATTGAAACTGCATTGTTTTATAATACGCTTCTCTTTCCTTTTGCACACCTTCCAGTTCCTTCTTCAATTTGAGATATTTACCAAGCTCTTCCTGTAATTCTTGATCTCGCCGGAACAATGTTTCAGTGGTATTATGGAGCTCTGCTTCTGCTTTAAGCATATTAGCGGCCAGAGATTGAGATGCTTCTTCTAAGATGCTATAGGCCTCACGTGTACTATGAAGTTCAGTGCCTAACGCTGTCATCGCATCGGTTTTGTCAATGATTTCTTGCTTCAACGTAGTAATTTCTGTATCCTTTTGACCTAGCAAAGCATCCCTCTGTGCGAGTTGATCTTGAAGTTGCTGAGCCTGTAACTGCAGGGCATGATTTTTCGCTTTCACCACATTAGTCTCTTCTTGCAATGGAGCAATATCGGCTTCTAAGACATCCACTTTGTGCTGTAATTCTTGTCTGATAGTGTCGGTTGCCATCTTCAATTGCATAGGTAACTGCTGAGAAAATTGGATCAAAAGTCGACCCATCGATTCAAGTTCATGAAACATCGGGGTCGGAGAAAGAAGAGCAGGAATGGGTTGGGATGTAGAAGCGGAGCACAGATGAGGGGAGGGTGGTGGAGAGTAATCAGGAGAAGAAAATGAAGTAGTGGGGACATCAGGAACAACAGAAGCAACTGGGACAATGGGCTCAACAGTGTTCATGGGTGGAGGAAGTCGAATAATTGGCGTCAAAATGAGGCCGGTGGTATTCTGCTTTGATGCTTCAACCTTGTCAATTACAACGTCAATCATAGCAATCATGTCGTTAAGAATTTCAGCAGCAATATCCTTCAGAGAGTCTTGATTCTGCTGATGAGAATCCACCCGAGAAGAAACTTCATCGGAGTCATCCAGGTTGGCATCGTGCTCCTGCTGCTTATTTGGAGGAGACGGACCAGAAGACTCAACGTGAATAGAAGTAGCAGAATCGTGGAAGACTACTTCTTCATGTCCCACAGTTGATCCCTACACTTGGCTTCTAGAAGGACTTATACGTCGGCATTTCCTGTGAAGAAGTTGGAAGAGATCCTCATCATCATCTTCTGCATCCTCGAGTATCTGAGTCGATTCTTTATGTAGCAAGAAGGGAGCGGTTGGAGGAGGTTGGGCAGCTTGGAGTACCGGGAAGAGGAAAGTAAGAATATGGGGTAGAAGAGAACAAGGGAGGTCAGCCTTAGTGACCTGTTTGATAACCGCGACACATTCACGGTGAATGCACCGGAAACAAAAATAAGCAAAATTGACAGACTTGCGAGAAGCCATGTCTATCATCGAATAGAAGGGGCACGAGATACCATAAGTGCGTTTTTGCAAATTCAAAATAGCGACTAAAAATTGCAGAGCAGTTCGCTCTGGTTTGGGTCTACACAAAATGGCATAATCATTAGATGAGTGCCGGGGAAACAGTTTGATCATGGTGGCGACGGGGAGGAGGGGACCATTCTCCAATCCTTCCATAGGTAGGCGAAAAGCTTCAGCAAACGAAGCTAAAGTAATAACAACGTGGGATGGTAAACAAACGATGATGCAACTCTGCTCTGTAGCAGGTGTGGCAGCGATAGCAGAGATAATTTGCGCATGGAATGGTTGACATTCCACTGAATGCCAGGGCAATTTAGCGAAATTCAACAAACCATGAGTGCGCAAATACTCACTCACTTTTGGAGTGAGTCCTGCACGGAAATTAGCGACATTCGCTAAAGCTTCCATGGCGCACACAAGTAAGCACAAAAATACATACGAGAATGAACATGCACAAGCACACAAATGCAGTAACGATTATCAGTAAAAGAAACAAGATTAAGTAGACACACGGGCATCATGAAGCGATCGAAAACCCTAATCATTGCACGGTATTGAAATGATACCCTTCATAATTACGGCATGCATGCAGAAACAGAAACAGTAACATAGGGCGGCGATTAATCATATTGATATACCAGAACGAGGAGATTACGGTCAGTGGTCAACCGAAATACGAAGATAAACAGAAAATAAGTGAAACGCGGAAAAAACGAGGAACACGTCAGCAGTGATTAGGCTGTTGGTGATATGGGCGTAGCTTGGAACCATTAATCACTTTTGGGAGGGGAACTCCGGTTAAGGTGACCAATCAAAAAGTTGCAGGTCCCACTTGGTCAGCAATCCGGTATGGACCAAACCACCGTAATTTAAATTTTCCAGCAGATCGATTTGGTTCAGCATTATAAAATAGCACAAGTTGGACCACCGTAAACACAGTGGTCTTGAGAAAACTTTCATGAGTACGGGCTTGCCGAAGCTGAACTTCGTGAAGAACCAAAGAACTTTCCCAGCGATGTTCCTCCAATGATCTTAGGGCATCCAACCGAAATGGCAAAGAGTCGTCCGACAACAATTTCTAAGTTAAGGCAACACGTAGACTCGGGACTACTACTTCCATCGGTGCAATAGCTTCCAACCCATAAGCAAGCTTAAATGGGGTCATACCAGTAGTAACTTTGTATGTAGTCCGGTAAGCCCACAAAACTACAAGTAGTAATTGGTCCCATCGTTCCGGTCATTCCAAAAGCAATTTGCGGAGCATATTTAACAGAGTCTTATTGGTGCTTTCAGCCAAACCATTAGCACGTGGATAGTACGATGAGCTGAATTTATGTACAATTTGAAAAGTCTAAGTCAGTACTTGCATTAAGTGGTTTGCAAAATGTGTTCCTTGATCTGTCACTATTTCCAGAGGTAATCCATAACGCGGGAAGACATTCTTCATCAAGCATTTTGCCACTGAAACAACTGTGGCAGAACGTAAAGCCCAAGCTTCCGCCCACCTGGTGGCATAATCACTACAAGTCAGTATGTAGCGATTGTTGGTGAGGGTCGCGGGTGGTGTTATTGTGCCAATAAAATCTAGACCCCACTTCTGAAAGGGTTCCAAGGGTAAGACAGGTTGAAGAGGAAAGAAGTGTTGCTGTAATGGCTGTCCAGACCGTTGACAGGTATCACACTGCTACACAAATTGAGTCACTTCTTTGTACATTGTAGGCCACCAAAGCCCACTTTGCAGAATTTTACAGTGAGTAAGATCAGCTGCAAAATGTCTGCCCGAGGGTAATGAATGAGCCATAGCAATAACCAATTTTGCTTCATGTGGTGGGATACATCAAAGTAAAACACTAGTATGATCCATGTAGTACAGTTGACCTACAATCAATCGGAATCTGTGACTATAAACTGCAAATTTCCGCCGCAGAGCATGGGGAGTATGAGGAGGAAGACACCCGTCAGTTAGAAAAGTTAGTAAAGTATCGTAGTATGTAGGGGGAACAAGAGGTTCTGTAGATTCTTCAATAGTTGGCTCAGTAGTGTAAATTGCCGGTGTAGTGTCATCAACCCCCATCGGAGCTTCACCGGAATCCAAACGAGATAGAAAATCAACTAAGGCATGTGCTGTGCCGGGTCGATGAATAACTTCATAGTCAAACTCCTGTAATAATAAAATCATCAAGCCAAGCGACCACCTAAATTTTGCTGCGGGACCAAATACACAAGTGCGGCATTATCCACGTGGAAGGTGAATTTTTGGCCCAACAAATAATGGTGGAACTTCTTCATAGAGTACACCAACCCGAGACATTCTCTTTCGGTCATTGAATAGTTCCTTTCACTAGGGGCTAATCGACGACTTGCATAATATATAGGCCAAAACCATTTGTCAGTTTGCTGCATTAGAACGCTTTTAATGGCTATGTCCGATGCATCTACAAAGACATGGAACAGACGTTCCCAATCAGGGGGTTGCAAAATTGGGGCCTGCGTCAATAAAACTTTTAAACGATCAAATGCAGTTTGGCACTCTGGAGTCCATTCGTACTGCCGTGGAGTACTAGTCATAAGCCGATTAAGTGGTGTTGCTAAATGAGCTAACCACCGTAAATGTCTGCCATGCCACCAGATTTGGCCCAGGAAGCACATAACTTCTTTTGGTGCTGTGTGGGGACTGGTGCCTCCAACACGGCTGCTACTTTATCCGGATCGACTTGTATTCCTTGTTCAACGATAATATGTCCGAGTAGTTTGCCACAAGAGACCGCAAAAACAGATTTTATCGGATTCAAGCATAATCGGTATTCGTGGCATTTTTCAAAGCAGCACCGTAAATGATACAGGTGCACCGTAGTCTTGCCAAATAAGGAAAAGTCGTCCAAATATACTTGCATAAAAGTAGTCAAGTAGGGTGAAAAAACTTCTTGCATACATCATTGAAATGTACTTGGAGCATTCCTTAACCCAAACCACATTACCGTACAAGCATAAACACCCCAGTTCGTGATAAAAGCTAGTTTAGGTATGTCCTATTTTTCCATCCTCACCTGGTTATAGCCACTGTAGCCATCCAAAAATAAATACATCTCATGCCCGACCACCTTGTCGAGCATTGTGTCTAGAAAGGGGAGAGGAAATGGATCCGGTATAGTGGTCGCATTCAGTTTCCGGTGATCAACACAGTTACACAGCTGTTTATTTTTCTTCGGAATGATCACTATCGGAGATATCCATTGAGCATTCTCGATTGGTACAATGAATCCCACCTTCAATAACCGTTCGAGTTCTGCTTTGACCTGTGCTGCATAATTGGGGTTCATTCGATAACTAGACTGTTTGATTGGCTTCGCCTTTGGTTTGAGCACTACCCGATGTTGATAGATCCGCAGGTCCAGACCTTTCATATCTCGATAGTCCCAAGAAAAAACATCGGAGAACTCATGCAGAAATCGTATCAAATCATCTTGAAATGTCTTTGACAATCCTGCCTTAATCTTAACTGGTCGTAGGTTAACTGCATCACCCAAATTATATGTTACTAACTGATCTTCCGGTACATAAAATTGTCGAGGTTTTACCAGATCATCAGCTGACTGCAAAATTTGATGTAAGGTGGCTCCATCCATAGCGACACTATCATCTGCGTCTGCATCTCCGGTCTTTGGTACCACCGTGCAAGCGGCCGGACTCCACTTGTCTGCGACCGACTAGAGATCTACACTACCTAATGAGATCAGATCCTTATTGGTCTTCAGGAACGCCTCTTCCTCGTCATCAGATAAGCCATCCAACATGTGGACCGGCTCCGCTACATATGGTCTTGCATGAAGCTCGCAGGGCTGCATGGCATCCAATTTAACTACATATTTACCGTGATTATCTTTGAAAGTTAACTCCTGCGCTGACCAATCCTGTATAACTTTGGCTTGTTTCAACCATGGTCGACCGAAAACTAGATTGTAGTCGAGGCTGGATTCTGGTAGTTCGAGAACTACAAAAGTCATTTTGAACGTGGTACCCTGCAAGGTAATCGGAATATACCGTACTAGTCCCACCGGATGGACTCGGGATTGGTCTGCCATTCGTACAAAAAATTGTACGCGCTCGATTTGGGTCCACCCCAATTTCTTGCAGAGAGCTGCAGTTGCAATATTCACACCTGAACTACCATCAATTGGCACTTGAGTAATCGTTTGGTTTTTATGCCAGACAGTGATCAATGGGACTGAATGATCCACCATAGAATCAGCTTCCGGTTGTATTGTTGCAGTCACCGGAGTACAGGAAGATCCGAGACTAACCTGCTATTGGAATTGCTGCCTGACTCCTAGCACCAAGGAGAGCAACTATCCCAAAGGGAGTGTAATTGAAGCCTTAGATAGGATATCCCATACCTGATCTATTTGGATCGTACTTCTCACCGATTCTGATGATGATTCTACTGTTGCTGGGGTAGAATTTTGTTCATTCAATCTTGCCTTAGGCAGGGGAACCTGTGTTACTGGAATTGGATCAGGAAACACAATTGGCTCTTTAGCTGTCCATTGACTAGCCTTTGTATACATTTGCTGCTACTCACGGATACTAGGATCGAACACCTCAGCTGCAAGTTGCAACTGCTTACCCAATCTTGTCTGAACCACTACTGCTTGTGATTCAACTGGTGAAATATAGACCATGTTGGTCATTAGATTTTGTCGCTCCTTCTTCCTTTTGTCGTACTCTGCTGCATCCTTGCAAAATCTACGGATGTGGCCAATCTCGCCGCAAAAATGACATCGAGGTGGTGGAAGAGAAGTACCTTCCGCTGATGTACCCGCCTGCCATCGATTTGAATTGAAATTGGTATTCAGTTGACCCCAATAATTTCTATATCCTTGCGATTGATTGTTTCGCATCTGTGGCCGCACATAATGGGTTGCTGGCTGACCTGGTTCCTGTATGATGGCATTTACAGCTGCTCGCCCCTGCACCTTGGCATTATACGCGCAAGTTTCCGTTGAATGTCCTGTTGTGTTACAGATGGCACAATACATCTGGTTAAGGGCACATGTAGAACTGGTGTGCCCTAGATTTTTGCACTTGGTACAATACACCTGTTTGGCCGGATCGTCAGCTACATTCTTAGTGGCTTTCAACCATTCCAAGTCCTCTGTAAATCCTCCAACTTTATGCTCCAGTTGTAGAGCCATCGCAATTACGGCGTCCAATGTCATTCCGCCCACACATCGAATGATCATACTTTGTCTTAACTGTGGGGTCAGACCGTTAATGAACCACTGGATTATAACATCATCCGGTAGATTGGCATGTGCCGGAGGCAGTTGTCTTAAGTGAGTTCTAAACAATGTTGCATATTCCTGAACAGTCTAGTGCGACTTCTGCTGATTGTTCTGCAAATAGTCGAAGATTTTGGCAGGATTCTTCTTCAATCGGAATCTCTGTAAAAACGCATCTCTCACATCATCATAGTTAGTGAAATGGTTGATATCATACTCTGTTAGCCACCTTGCTGCTTCATTGACCAATGTAGCCTGGAATACGATGGCCTTGTACGCCAGGTCGGGTGGATGGTTTAGTACTGCATAACTGATCTCAAAGGTGCGCACATGTGCATCAGGGTCGTCACCCGGAAATCCACCAAACTTTGTGTAAGTCACTCCTGTTGGAACCGGTCGAACTCGTATAATTGGTTGCGGCTGCTGCTGTTGCTGAAACTGCCGTTGTGGTTGTGGGGGTGTCTGCTGCTGAGATTGTGAACTACTCATGTTGCTATTATGAGTAGTATTGTTGTTATCTGTAGGGTGAGGAGGTGTCTCTGGTCCTTCAGAATCTATATTACCAGACGGCTCACCTTTCATCTCGAAAATAGCGTTGAATCTCTTACTTATCTCCAAATCAAATAACCTGTCCTCAGCTTTGGTATCGAATCTAGAGAGGTTGGCACCGAACAGTGGTGAACGTAACAAGGATCCACCAGGTAGTACTACGATGTCACCGAAAGACTTCAGACTCCCACTAAATGGCACCGAACTCCCACCGGAACTTGTCGAACTTTCACCGCACCAGGTTGTCTTTTCATCGGAAAACCTTTTCACGGGAAACAATCTCACTTGGTAACACAACGTTATCACGGAAAATAGTCGAATTCTGACCAGATAATGTCGAACCAACTGCGCACTATGTCTCTGTACACTCAGAAGTCACTGTACCTTCTTCAGAAAGTATCGGAATCACACCAGAATCTACCGAAATATCATCATGGGTCACCGCACTGGTACCAGAATCACTCCTAACTGGCTCCGATCCTTCGACAACTGGGCTTAAATGGCCTGCACTTCTACCACCTGGGGGTGTCCCTAATAGATTTGGAACTTCCCAGGGATGCTGGTCTCTCCTATACTTCGGATAAGACTCGCCGGACCGAGTAACCGGCATATATCACCTCTGCACTGCTTGCCTTACGTACTGCTCTACCTTATTGATTATTCTCAATCTATTGCCATCTTCCCACAGAAGGCACCAGTGTTAAAAGGGGAACTTCTGCCACGTCCGCTATTAATCTCTTTCGAGTTCTTGGGGATGGTAGGGTTCTGACAATGCAGAGGCCCTTTATCTAATTTTCCCAACTTAACTATCAAATTAAGCAGCACGCTACTATCCAGTATAACTTCTTCTACACCGTATTACTGTTCGTAGTTCGGTTATTCCTTACACCATATTTAACGCACGAATTAATGATCACCGTCGCATAGAGTTATTAACGTGAACATAACATTACTGTGTTAATAAAGAATTACTGTGAGTCAACAAAGACAAAGTGATAGTACTCAAAATATATGTAATCTGCACTATGATGTCTCCACAAGGTCGCAAATCGCCCAGACAGACAGTCTGGCGATCCCGTCTCCTCTACCAGTGGAGAACCCCGTAATGTCTCTTCATTAATAGGTAAAAGGGTTACATCACTTCGCTACGACCTTTCAGTACGTGCGGTATATGAAAAATATAAAATTACAATATGCCAATCCGGCGGCCTAACAAGTGCTAGCTCCTTGTTCACTGCATCACTCCCAGGGAGGATTTGTTGATATATTTAGGTAGTGATGTGTGTGAACACACTAGGATGGTTGGAGCACTTTTTTTCCTCTTAGGAGGTTTTTTTCCCCTCGCATGTATATATGCCTATTGCCCTAGTGGGTCACTTATCTTTGTACATTCTCATGGTAATACATTCAATATTGCATGTTGTGCTCCAAGCTTCTTCTTCTTCTTCGTGCTGTTCACGTGCTTCCGTAGACCTCGATTTCTAACAATGAAGAGATCGAGAACAACCAAATTAATATCCTTTTAACAAGAAACTCTTCCAATGTTTTGTAGAAAAGACAATTAGAAACACTAAAACAGCTTGTATTTTAGCTGAACACTAAAAGGAACACCCGAAACCCTACACAATGTGAGGTGGGAGTATGAAGCTTGAATGTATCCCCACCTTATAGATTAGAGTCTGGTTACCTTTCTGATTTCTCTCAATGACATACTAGTATAGAGCTTGAGTGTATCTCCACATGCAAAATGATAGTTTTTTAATAGCATCATTTCATTCTCTCAACCCCGCCAACAGATTTGATGACTATGCCATCATTATCTGCTTTAAAAGTTTACTTATGTAAGACCATCGGCAATGAGCACCTACTTATCTTGTTGCTGATCTCTATACGATAAAAATATGATCATGATAGAAATTGGAAAAATATGATCATTATGATAGAAATCGGATATAAAGATGGAGAATATCGTAAGTAAATATCCACCTCTCAAATGTACAACTATATCGAACACCCAAATTTTATAGTCTCCAAATGAGGAGATACATTTGGGTATTGAATTCAGATCCTAGTTGAGAAACTAGATGTTATTGTTTATAGTTACATAATGATGGGGTTTTCTGTGAAGATTTTATATCTAATTCACTAATGGAGGACAATACTTTTTGATGCAGAATAGAAGTTGATGGATCCTTCATTGAACTTGCCTTTCCACTTACACACGTTTTGTGTTTCTCAAATTTCTCTTAAGTTGTGCAGACAAAAAAAAAACACCTAAACTCATTCAAATCACCTAAAGTCATTCAAATTCTGCTACATGATAGAATATGTAATCTGACAATAGGGTGTTGGCTGGATATATATTCAAAGACACGTACGTTTCTCTCAAAGTGTATAAAGACCAAACCTAATGATAATTACACTCAAGGAAAATAAGGAAAAATTTCAGGTCACTCAGATAACACAAAGAATAGGTTAATAATCAGATAATTACAAAAAAAATGGCAAACTATCTATCATAAGCACATAGATACAGAAGGGGTCGAATGATATTCTTTTCCTAATGTGAAAAGGTGTATTGATAAAGAGCGCATGAGCTTAGGGACTGTTCGAAAATTATTTTGAGACAATACATGGAAGAATAGGTTTTTTAGAGTTCACTTTATGACTCTAAAGCTCAAAACCTTCAAATATATGTACAAAAAGAGCATTTTGAAGATATCTTCTTTTGTAGCCAATTTTCCTTCTTTCAACCGCTTTTTATGGATCAAACTTATGTGGGTGGAATAAAGTCACAATAAGAATAGATATCCTCTACCACTTATATCAGAGCTCTTGGAATGCCTCAGAAAATCAAAGTTCTTCACAAAGATTGGCCTTTGAGGAGCATACAATCTTGTTAGGATCAGAGAAGGAGATGAATGGAGGACAACGTTCCGAACAAGGTATGGGCACTTTGAATATGTAGTTATGCCACTTGGTCTCACAAATGCTCCAAAAGTCTTTCAACACATGATGGATGATATCTTTGAGAGTATATAGATGATTTTTTGGTAATATATCTCGATGATATCTTGATATTCTCCAAAACTCTAGAAGATAATGAATTTCACGTAAAGATAGTCCTAGAGAAACTAAGAGAAAAAGGGCTATATGCAAAATTGAAGAAGTGCTCTTTCCATCAGACGTAAGTGGAGTTGTTAGGTTACATTGTATCAAAGAAAGGAATCTTTATGAACCCTAAGAAGATCAAGACAATCCTTGATTGGCAACCACCTTCTTGTGTTCGAGATGTACAATGTTTTCTAGGGTTTGCCAATTTTTATAGGATATTCATTAGAGATTACTCCAAGATAGTGACACCTCTTATGAAGATTATAGGAAACTCAAAATTTTCATGGAATGAAGAAGCAGAAAAAGCCTTTCAGAGCTTGAAATCAGCATTCACTACTGCCCCAATTCTAGTTCATCGTGATTCCAACAAACCCTTCTTCCTAGAAACAGATGCATCAGACTTTTCCCTAGGGGCCATTCTATCCCAATATGGAGATGATGGACACCTACATCTAGTTGCATATCATTCAAGGAAATTTTCCCCTCCAAAAATTAATTATGAAATCCATGACAAAGAACTTCTTGCCATAGTAGACATGTTTGATACCTGGCATCACCATGTAGAATGTAAAAAGAAAATTCGATTTCTCTCGGCACATTTGTGCCGGGATTTGAACGCGAGCGACCAATAAGAGACCGAGAGAGAGAGACAGAGAGAGAGCACGTGCGAGAGACAGAGAGAGACACAACTACTTGCAAGGTATGCGCACACACACACTTACACACACATACATATGCATACACACACATATACACACATAGACACACACACACATACACATAGACACACACACACATACACACAAATACACACACATATACACACACATATACACACACATATACACACATACACAAATAATGTGCACACATAATGCATACACATGCACACACATATACACATACATATATACACACATACAAACATACAAACATACACACACACATACACACACACACACATACACACACACATACACACACATATACACACATACACACACATATATGCATACACACACACATAGAGAAACATGCACACACATACACACACATATATGCATACACACACACATACACATACATGCATACATAATGCATATGCATATGCGTACATCCATACATACTTACATGCATACACACACATATGCATACACACACATATGCATACATAATGCATATTCATATGAGTACATACATACATACTTACATGCATACACACACATATGCACACATAGACACATACACACACATAAACACATACACACACATACACACACATATGCATACATACATGCATACACATACACACACACATATGCATACACATACACACACATAGACACATACACACACATAAACACATACACACACATACACACACATATGCATACATACATGCATACACATACACACATAGAAACATACACACACATAGACACATACACACACATAAACACATACACACACATACACACACATATGCATACATACATGCATACACATACACACACATATGCATACACATACACACACATAGACACATACACACACATAAATACATAGACACACATACACACACATATGCATACATAATGCATACACACACATACACACACATATGCATACATACATGCATACACATACACACATAGACACATACACACACATAGACACATACACACACATAAACACATATACACTCATAGACACACACACATACACATAGACACACACACACATACACACACATATACACACACACATACACACATAGACACATAGACACATAGACACATACACACATTATGATGCATTCACACACATACACATGCATACACACATAGACACACATATATACACACACATACACACATACACACATACACACATACACCCATACACACATACACACACATATATGCATACACACACATAGAGAGACATACACATACATGCATACATATGCATACATAATGCATATGCATATGCATACATACATACTTACATGCATACATACACATACATAATGCATACACACACATATGCATACATAATGCATACACACACATACACACACCTATGCATACATACATGCATACACATACACACATAGACACATACACACACATAGACACATACACACACATAAACACATACACACTCATAGACGCATAGCGACACATACACATAGACACACACACATACACACACACATATACACAAACACATACACACATAGACACATACACACATAATGATGCATACACACACATACACATGCATACACATACATATGCATACATACATGCATACACATACACACATAGACACATACACACACATAGACACATACACACACATAGACACATACACACATAAACACATACACACTCATAGATACACACACACACATACACACACATATACACACACACATACACACACACATACACACATAGACACATACACACATACACATGCATACACACACATACACATGCATACACACATACAGGCACATATACACACACATACACACATACACACATACACACATACACACATACACACATACACACATACACACATACACACATACACACATACCACATAGACACACACACACACATATACACACACATACAGAAATAATGATGCATACTACACATTCATACACACATACAGACACATATACACACACATACACACACATATATGCATACACACACATAGAGAGACATACACACACATACACATATATGCATACATATGCATACATAATGCATATGCATATGCATACATAATGCATATGCATATGCATACATAATGCATATGCATATGCATACATAATGCATATGCATATGCATACATAATGCATATGCATATGCATACATACATACTTACATGCATACATAATGCACATGCTTACATACACATACGTAATGCATACACACACATATGCATACATAATGCATACACACACATACACACATATGCATACATAATGCACATGCATAGATACATACAAACACATAGACACATACAAACATACACACATAGACACATACACATATAGACACATACACACACATAAACACATACATACTCATAGATACACACATATACACATAGACACACACACATACACACACATATACACACACATACACACATAATGATGCATACTACACATGCATACACACATACATACACATATACACACACATACACACACATATATGCATACACACACATAGAGAGACATACACACACATACATGCATACATATGCATACATAATGCATATGCATACATACATACTTACATGCATACATAATGCACATGCTTACATACACATACATAATGCATACACACACATATGCATACACACACATACACACACATACACACATATGCATACATAATGCATATGCATATGCATACATAATGCATATGCATATGCATACATACATAATGCACATGCTTACATACACATACATAATGCATACACATACATATGCATACATAATGCATACACACACATACACACATATGCATACATACATGCATACACATACACACATAGACACATAGACACATACACACACATAGATACATACACACACATAAACACATACACACTCATAGATGCATAGCGACACATACACATAGACACATACACATACACACACACATATACACACACACATACACACACACAAACATACACACATAGACACATACACACATAATGATGCATACACACACATATGCATACATACATGCATACACATACACACATAGACACATACACACACATAGATACATACATACACATAAACACATACACACTCATAGAAACACACACATACACATAGACGTGCACCCACATATACACACACACATACACACATAGACACATACACACATAATGATGCATGCACACACATACACATGCATACACACACATATGCATACACATACACACATAGACACATACACACACATAGATACATACATACACATAAACACATACACACTCATAGACACACATACATACACATAGACACACACACACATATACACACACACACAAACACACATAGACACATACACACATAATGATGCATACACACACATACACATGCATACACACATGCAAACACATGTACGCACACACATACACACATACACACATATATGCATACACACACACATATATGCATACACACACATAGAGAGACATACTCACACATACACATACATGCATATATATACGTACATAATGCATATGCATATGCATACATACATACATACATGCATACATACACATACATAATGCATACACACACATATGCATACATAATGCATACATAATGCATACATAATGCATACACACACATACACACATATGCATACATACATGCATACACATACACACATAGACACATACACACACATAGACACATACACACATAAACACATACACACTCATAGATGCACACACATACACATAGACACACACACATACACACACACACACATACACACACATACACACATAGACACACATACACACATAATGATGTATACACACACATACACATGCATACACACATACACACATATACACACACATACATACACACACACACATGCATACATACACATACTTAATGCATACACACATACATATGTACACGTATATATAATGATTTCTAATCCTTTTTTTTATATGTTAGGTATTATGGATCTCAGTAGAGAGAGAAAGGCGAAACTCACTCTCATAAAACGTCTTATGAGAGCAAGAGTTCCGTCTGATACTCTAGGGGCCATAATGCGTGATTACTCAGAGATGTCTAATGAGGAGTTGGACTATATCATCGTCGCGATAATGCACGGTATGCACTGCTTTTATGTATCTATATGTGGATATGAGTATGTGTGTTTATGCATGTATGTATGTATATGAGGGAGAGAGAGAGAGAGAGAGAGAGAGAGAGAGAGAGAGAGAGAGAGAGAGAGAGAGAGAGAGAGAGAGAGAGAGAGAGAGAGAGAGAGAGAGAGAGAGAGAGAGAGAAGAGTGAGACTAGAGGTATAAATACACGCAGACACACACATATACATCATACATGCACATTTACACACATATACATATACATGCACATTTATACATACACACACATACATGCACATTTTTACACACACATACACATGCATGCAGTTACACACATATAATGAATACACATAGACACACACATACTCACATACACGTACACATACTCACATACACATACACATGCATAATCATATGTACACACACATAGACTCATATAATCATATTTACATGCATGTATACATATACACATGCATATATACACACACAACACATGCATATGCACATATAGGTACACATACATACACATAAATAAATAAATAAATAAATAAATAAATAAATCCTATTTCAAAAATCGTAAATTGAAAACACTAATTTCGATATTAGGGTTTTAAAACCCCTAATTTAAAAACTCTAATTCAACCTTTTAGCCATATGTTTGAAGTATATGTACACATTGTATCTATTCCTCCGACATCCTACTAGAGAGATGTCTCTCCTCCCAACCTTATGCCTCTATATATAGCTACTCGAATCAACGATGATCATAATATATATAAAGATATATGCACATCATGTAGATAGGATACATAAATATAAAATGGAGTAGATATATTATGCATCACACATACATGCCTAAATGCACACACATATATATATATACATACTAACATATTTACATGTACACATTTACACATAGACATATATACATATATACATGTACACATCACATATACATGCCTACATGCACACCTAAACATATATATACATGCATACATATTTACATGTACATATTTACACATAGACACATATACATATATACATGTACACAATTATAAACACTTGCATATATTACATGAATACATGAATATTTTACATATATGCATATGCATATATACACATATGCATATTTAACACATGTATACATATATCACACACATGCAAACACATACATATACATGAAATACATATATATGCATATTATTCATTTTTTTAATCTCAATATCATAAATATTTACATCCAATTTCTCAATCATCAAAACATTGGCTATGATTGTGCCCTTCATCTTTGAATGTGTTGACATGCTAGCTGCATGGATCCTTAGTAGTGAGTTTATATTTAGGATCTTGAGAATTATGGGATGCTTATGATAGAAGTCACAAGCAAGACCATACATGTGCCCCTTCAAACTACAATAGTTCATTGAACATTTAATGTATTTTGGGCTTAATAGATTTTTGTGAACGCCAAACATTCTATCACATCACCCTCCCTAGACCATTGTACTAGTATCCACAGGCAATATTATATGGTTTCACCACATCAATTTGAGTCTCCATTTTTGCTAAATTGTGTGATGGCTTAGTACCCCTAAATCTAGGGTTATCATAACACATCTTACAATAACAAGAATTTGTTGAGTAGAGATCTCTATGTACCTGGCATCACTAAGAATTTGATAAGTGTAGGACAAATTGTAGAAAAAGGATTGCAACTGAGGTTCAAAAAGTATGGCGCTTATGTAGAAGACACATACCAAGGATTCAAAAAGATATTCAAAGGGGAAAAGATAGGCGTGTTGTTCACTTTTGAACTCCAAGACACAAGGAACATAGTGTTGTTCAATAATGGTACTCAATACCTCTCAGAGTTAGAGTTTTGGCACAAAAGATTGGATCATGTTGGAGAGAGGAGCTCGAAGAAAATTAAAAGAGATCAAAGTGTACTTGGAATACCTAATATTTTGAAGCAGAATATGATTAATAAATGAAATGCATGGCAATTAAGAAAATCTCATAGGCAACCATTCACAAAGAAAGGATACATACATGGAGACATCTTAGAGCTTGTCCACTCTCATGTATGAGGACCAAGCAAGGAACCATCTATCTCAAGGTCAAGGTACTATGTGTCTCTCATTGATGATTGTAGGAAATTTACTATATTCTATTTCATGAAGCATAAATATGAAGTTTTTTCTTGTTTCTAAATGATAGTATTTGTCCCATGAATTTGAATCTTTCTTGCAAGAAAGAGGAATCAAAAGAGAAATCACCACTAGGTTTGCATCTAAGCAGAATGGGGTAGCAAAAAGAAGAAATAGAACCATTGTGGAAGTGACTAGGTCAATGCTTAATTAAAAGAACCTTCCTAGTTATTTATGGGTAGAGGTAGTATCTACTACCACCTATCTTATAAACAAGTTACCTTCAAAGTCTTTGGAAGGAATGAATCCCTATGAAGTTTGGAATAGAAGAAGACCAAGCTTAGATCATTGCAAAATATTTGGGTGCATTTCATATGCACACATACCATCAGAGATAAGAGGAAAACTTGATCCAAAGGCAAAGAAATGTGCCTTCATAGGTTATGGCCTAAACCAAAAGGTGTATAGGATTTATAATACTATTACCAAATCATTCAATGCTAAATCCAAATGTAGTATTTGATGAAAATAATTCTTGGTTTGAGGATGATTACATGAAAATTAAATTGCCCTATGACTTGAAAGATGATTTACCAACACTTTCAAACGAAATTCCACATACACGTGAAGATTCAAGTGAATTAGAGAATGATCACAAGACACCTATAAGAGAGGTCAAGTCTTGGAACTCTAAAGGTAAAACAAAAGTGCAGGAATTAAGAGATATAAAAAAATCATCTTAATAAACCATGAGGAGGCCTATAAGGGAGAAGAACAAGCCAAAAATGTATGGATATGATACCTCATTAGTAACCAAGCATTCTATATACATGGCTCAAGACTTGGACTCTGAAGAACCCTCATCATATGAGGAACCCAAGAAGAACTCATAGTGGAAGCATGCCATGGAGAAAGAGATAAAAGCATTGCAGGAAAACAACACTCGGGACTTAGTTCCTAAGACATCAACCATGAAAGCTCATTGGATCCAAATGAATCTATAAGCTCATTGGATCCAAATGGATCACTTGTTTACAAGAGCACATGACCTAATATGTAAGTCTAGTCTCACAATCTTTGGTCATACAAGTGGTTGACCAAACGATGTCCGATTGTATGAATCGGCCATAACCTTATATCATAGAATTATTTATAATGACTCCTTACATATTCATATATGTTTGTGCATATTTTGAATTCAAATGAACCTCCAATAAGGAATCTTGACTTTTTGTATCATGGTAATTGAGTTCCTTCAATTAGTTAGAACTTGTGGAAGAGCATGTTTATTGCACCATAAAGTGTAGCTGATGTGACATATTAATCTAAGCCTTCATTCACACACTTTATATTGCTAATGGACTAGAATTATGGAATTCCCCCTCAAGCTCAAGTGTGCTAATCTCCATTCATCTCCTTCATAATAAGGTTGTCCTTGAACTTCTCCAATTTGCTTGCATCCATAGACTTGGTCATTATTTCTACAAATTTCTTCTTGGTTTTGATGTACTTGATGTGCACACCCTTGGCTAATACCTTCTCTCTAAAGAAGTGATAATAGATTGCTATGTTTGCATGGAACATTGGGTTGCTTAGACATATTGCAAAGATGAACAAAGTGAGGGTCTATCATATCCAAATCCAAGAGATGGATCATATATTAATTGGATATAAAGGATTATTTTCTTAATGGTGATTTGTAGGAAAGAGTATATATATCTCAAAATTTAAGAGTTGAAAACCCTAAGCATATAGATTATATATGTAAGCTTAGGAAAGCATTTTATGGTCTCAACCAAGCCTCTAGGGCTTTGAATCAAAGGTGTATGGAATATTTTTGCTAGTGTGGATATCAACGAAATGATGCTCAGCCTTCTCTATACCTCAAGAGAGAAGGAAACATATTTTTCTGCATATGCATATATTTGGATGATCTAATTATAATAGGAAGCGCTGATGAAAATATCAAATATATAAAGGCCAAGATAAGAACGAAATCCAAGACTTATGATTTTATAATCTTTAAATACTTTATAGGGATTGAATTAATCTATGTGTAAAATGGTGTTTACATAGCACAAAGGAATTACTTTCTAGATGTTTTATATACGCATAATATGAGTGGATGTAAGACACTTATACAACCTATACATTCAAATACAAAGATATGTGTAGGTCAAGCATAGCCACTTGAGTTTATTACAACATATAAGAACATAGGTGGAAGTCTAAAGTATGCAAAAATTAGAAGATTTGATTTGTCTTATGTTGTCAGAGTCCTTTTTTAATTCCTAAATGCACCCACTTATGTTCAATTGAATTTAACCAAGATACTTCTTAGATATATGAAGCACACAATCAACCAAGGGCTATATTACTCTTATGGAGATGGACTACCAAAGGGATTCAAGGATGCTGATTGGGCTAGTTCAAAGCAAGAGAGGATTTCATCCAGCTATGTATTCATTCTAGGATCAAGGCTCATATCATGGATGTTCCAAGAAGAAACATATAGTTGCATTATCATCTACTCAATCTGACAGTACAAAGATTTGGAACTTTCTACATGTGATATCATGTGGCTCAAGAAGATATTCAAGGAAATGAATTTGCAAGTCAAGGAGTTCAAAATATTTGGGGGAAACATTTAAAGCACATAGTCTATCCCATATGATTGGGCACAACCCTTTTACCACAAGCTTTTCCAAATACCCAACAATTGAACCACCATAGTTATTTGTTACTTTATACACCCATTTGTTGCCAATCACCTTCATCCTTCTTGCTTCGATACTAGTTCCAAGTTTTGTTGTCTTAAAGTGCTTTGCAATCCTCTTCCATAACTTCTTTCCACTCCGTTGTGTCCTTCTCTATGTTAATTCCTAACTTTGATGTAGCTTTACCTTCTAGCCTTGGTTCTACAATATCTTCTACATCATTATTTTTTCAATCAAGCTCCACCAATCTTGCATTCCATTTATTTTAATTTACTTATTGATGTCTTGAATCCATGATTGAACTTCTTTGGATGCTTGGTCCACTGATTTCCAGGCTTTTTTGAACCCTAGATAAATGTCTTCTTTCATCTTCCAATGCAAATTTGGAACCATACCATGGCTGAAGCTTAACAAAGAATAGATTTTTGGATACTATAAGCTCCTTTTTGGTTGGATTGTGGCATTTGTATCATGTTTGTCCCAAAAAATAACTAATAAACATGCAACTTTGTGATCTCCCATCAAGATTACCTCTCAAGTCTTTTTGGACATGTCTATATCACACATGTCCGAAATTTCCAATGTGTGCAAGGTATTTTTTCATTCCACTCCATGCGTCCTTTTGTGTCATATCATGAACTCTTGAGATAGGGCACTTATTCATCAACTATAAAACAATAGATGCAACATCTACCCAATAGATTAAAGGTTCATTTATTTCATTAAGCATCCTCCTAACAATTTCAACTATATACCTATTTGTCCTATAAGCCACAATATATATATATATATATATATATATATATATATATATATATATATATATATATATATATATATATATATATATATATATATATATATATATATATATATATATATATATATATATATATATATATCAACAATATGCTTCTCATTAGAACAAGTGAGTAGCATGTCATCATTATAGACAATAATGATCAAAAGCACATCATTTGCATGTTTAATATATAAAGTGCTCTCAGTTGTATGGTTAGTGTCCATGTGAAAGGCCAAATGGCCACCGGACACTTCTTTGTATATGTTCTTTAATAAAACATATAGTGGCCTGGTCAGTCACGGACTGTAAGCTCGACCACATTTGTAAGACCTAAGAAGTCTGTCTTCGTGCCTCATGTGTACTGTGTTTTCTGCGTATTCTACAACCTCTGCGCGGAGTACTGTGTGCGGCCTCAGGAGCTCGGTTTTCTAATCCGAGCATATCGTCGTGGAGCTCTCGAGAAGGAGAGCGCACTGTGGTGCATCGCCATTGAAACACTTCACTAGTATCAGAGCAGTTCGAGGCAAAAGCTTTGTTCCTTTTGTGCGAGCGAAGCGGACCCCCCCCAGGCTTTCTCCCAGACTTACGACTAAGGCAGCGACCAAGGCATAGACCTTGGCATACCTTGTCATCCGAGTCATCAAAGTCACCGTTGGCGCCGTTGGCTGCGTGCGAGGGAGGACCTCAACGATCAAGGAATATAGGGGTTCCCGATACTTCCCGGGAGGTCACCCATCCCAATATTGTTCCCCCCAGAGCTCGCTTAACCGTGACAATCTCTTGCCACTAAGCTACACTCTTGTGATGTTTGAAGAAGGGGAAAGACTAATGTTGACATTACCTTGAACAAGTTTTGGTCCCTCAAAGCTTCATTTTTTGCTTTCAAAGCCTATTTTTGAAGAAATTTTGGGGTGTTTTTTGGAGCCATTTCGGAGTACTTTCGCACATAGTTCTCTCCACACAGGTCCAAGAACATCAAGAAGAGTGTTCCTTGTACTTCTCAGACAATAAATATCAACCTTTGGGGCTGTATTTTTCAGCCACACTCGTAAAACTACAGGTTTCTCGAGGGGTTGTCAGTTTTGGTGGGAGTAGTCGCTGCAAATTTATGCAGGTTTTTAAAGCCTAAAACATCAGAGTTGACAGCCACTTGCAGGTGTTATTGGCTAGTTTTTGGGCTGTGTATTCAGCCTTTTAGTGTCATTTTACTGCATATATTGAGCACATACACACCATGTATGCTTCTGTGGATACCGCTTATGTACGTCCATGTGGTCATTGATATAGCGGTTACGTTCTTTGCATAAAGCCTTTTACGTTTTGATAAAGAGGGTCGTGGTGAGGTTTTTCTTAACTGGGAGACACCCAGATGTCGGGTCTCTTCGATGATGGAGGTGGAAGACTTACCCAGCCTCGCCATAGGAGATGTATGATAGTTGTTCATAGGTGCTTGATAAGCCTAGTTGGCTTCTATTGGGTATCTGATTATATGTAGTGGAGTCAGTGATTCACTATGCAGGTAGACATGTCAGTACTTGCAGTTTTATGATACTTTGACACTGGTCATATGCTAATTTTGCAGAGGATACTCTGGCAAAATATTTCCAGATTTCTGGTTTAGTCAACTATACAGTGGTCAACTTACTCCTTGATACACTTATTTGTTGGTGTTTGGACTCTTCTAGCTCCATTATCATTCTATTCAGTTCTCTACGATCATGGCATCAGAGGTCTTAGGCACATCCGGTGGATCAGGGTCTAGTGCTAGTGTTCCGAGGGGGAGCTATAACTTGCAGGGCAAAGACCATTTTGAGATCCGAAAATTTGATGGCACAAACTTTGCTCTATGGAAGAATCAGATTAAAGATGTGCTGATTCAAAGGAGGCAATGGAAGCCAGTAAATGGGATTTCAAAGAAGCCTGCTGACATGGATGAAGATGATTGGGATGAGTTAGATGAAATGGCCAGGTCTACCATTCGCTTGCACTTGGCAGATAATGTTTACTTTACAGTATTAGACTGTGAAAGTGCAGAGGAGCTTTAGAAGAAGTTATGCAATACATATGAAAAAGAGACGGCATCAAATAAAGTGTATCTGATGAGAAAATTATATGACCTTCGTATGAAGGACACCGATAGTGTTGCTGCTCATCTAAATGAGTTTGATGCTATATTCTCCTAGTTACAGACTCAGAAAATGGATATGGATAATGAAATGAAAGCAGTATTGCTGTTATGCACCGTGCCATCATCATGGGATACGTTTTGCACGGCTATTAGTAACAGTGCACCTGGTGGTAAACTCGTCTATGATGACATATGTGGAGCACTCTTGAGTGAGGAGATTCGTAGCAAAATCTATGGTTGGCACTCAGAGTGGAGATGCATATAATGTTCGTGATTCTTACCAAGGAAAGAATCAACAACATGGCAGGAGCAAGAACAAGGAAAAGAATGGTCAACGGAATAAGAGTAGAAGTAAATCAAGGAAGAAGGATATCGAATGCCATTATTGTCATAAGAAAGGAGACATGAAGAAAGATTGTTTTGCATTAAAGAATGCTAAAGGTAAAGGACAAAATGTTGATGGGCATGTTAAACAGTTACTTGCACCATCTACTTCGACTGTGAAGATTGAAGAAATTAATGCTATTTCTGATGATGCTGATGTGTTGACACTTGATAGTACTGTGCCATCTGAGGCACTTATGGCTGATTCTCTTTCCCACACCTGGCTGCTAGATTCTGGTGCTTCTTTCCATGTGACACCACATAGAGAATGGTTCTCTAATTATGCAGCAAAGTCTCTTGGTACCGTGAGACTTGGTGACTCTTACCGGTGTGATGTTGTGGGGATTGGAGATGTGGTTGTGCAGTTCATTGATGGTTCAAAATTTACTATGCATAATGTACGCCATGTACCTCAGTTATCACGCAGTTTGATGTCAGTTGGTCAACTTGATGACCTTGGTTACAAGGTGGTCTTCTATGCTCAGTCCTTTCGTATATCAAAGGGCAATATGGTTAGTGCAAAAGGAGGCAAATTTGGCTCACTTTATCCTTTATTTGTATCACAGAAAGAACACTTGTTAGCTGTTACTGAACAGCCTATGGCTTGTATTTGACATGGCCATTTGGGCCATATATCTCGTAGTGGAATGGAAAATCCTTCTCGTTCTGGCTACTTACCTGTGTTATCTTTCTCTGATTTTTCATTTTGTGAGCATTGTCAATATGGAAAGCAAACCAGAAATGTGCATAGAACGCACATTGACTCTTCAATTCAGCCTTTAGATCTTGTTCATACAGATGTGTGTGGTCCTATGCCCACTAGGTCTAGGTGGTTCTCTTTACTTTGTCACTTTCATAGATGATGCTACTAGAAAAGTCTGGGTATATCCTATCAAATCAAAGGATGATGTATTCCCTACTTTCAAAAAATGGCTTGCTTCAGTTGAGACTGAAAAAGGAACTAAGATTAAGGCTTTACGTTTACATAATGGGGGTGAGTATACCTCACATGAATTCAGCCTTTTCTGTCAGTCTAGAGGGATTCGTAGAGAGTTTACAGCTCCTTATACCCTAGTACAGAATGGTGTAGCTGAGAGGATGAATAGAACTATTCAAGATAGAGTAGTCTCTATGTTGCATCATGCAAACCTCTCACAAGGTTTTTGGGCAGAAGTAGTATTGACTACAGTTCATGTGATTAACCTTTCACCTAGTACTGCAAAAGGTCTGAAAGTGGCACAAGAGTTATGGACAGGGAAACCACCATATTATGATCATCTTCGAGTTTTTGGGTGTGAAGCATATGTTCATATACCTAAGAATCTTAGACAAAAGTTGGACCATAAGTCAAAGAAATGCATTTTTCTTGGATATGGTCGAGAAGGACAATTTGGATATCGCTTATGGGATCCTGAAACACGGTCAGTGATCAGAAGTAGTGATGTCATTTTTAATGAGTCTAAGATGCATAAACAGCCCATTAAGGAGGTTGAAGTGAGAAGAGTGGTGTTTGAGGATACTAGTCCTCCGGTTAGCATGCATAAAAATGCTGCACATAGGGATGTTCAAGAGAATGTCCATTCAGATCAGTCTGCACATGTTCTTGTTCAGCAACCATTGAGACGTTCTGCACGTGTCTCATATCCACCTGATACATATGTTCCAGGTTTAGATTTTGTTATGCTAACAGATGCCGGTGAGCCTTCTTGCTACAAAGAGGCTATGCAGACAGAGGATCATGTCAAGTGGGAGCGTGCCATGAAGAGTGAGTTGGATTCTATTCACAAGAATGGTACTTGGGACTTAGTACCTTTGCCAAAGGGTAGAAAAGCTTTACCATGTAAATGGGTATATAAGCTGAAATTCACATCAGATAGTGCTTCTCCAAAATATAAAGCACGACTTGTTGCAAAGGGTTTTAAGCAACAACATGGTGTTGATTTTGAGGAAATCTTCTCTCCAGTGGTCAAGATGACTACTTTGCGCATGTTGCTTGGATTCGTTGCAGTGGAGGACTTAGAGCTAGTCCAAATGGATGTGAAAACAGCTTTCTTGCATGGAGATCTTACAGATGAGATTTATATGGAACAACCAGAGGGTTATGTAGTTCCTGGCAAGGAAAGTCTAGTTTGTAAGCTCAAGAAGAGCTTGTATGGACTTAAACAGTCTCCTAGACAATGGTACCAAAAGTTTGATGCTTTTATGAAGTGCCAAGGTTATTCTCGGACCAATGAGGATCATTGTCTCTACACAAAGATATGTTCTGATGGCAGCTTGATATGCTTGATACTTTACGTCGATGATATGTTGATTGTTGGGAAGTCCTCTTATGATTTGTCACTTCTCAAAAAGAAGTTGAGTCAGACATTTGATATGAAGGATTTGGGGGATGCCAAACATATTCTTGGCATGCGCATTACTCGTGATAGGAGTAAAAGATGCATATACTTGTCTCAAAGTGAGTACATATCCAAATTACTTCACCGATTCAATATGCAGGGTGGAAAGGCATTGAGTACACCTTTACCCACATATGTGAAATTGAGCAAGGATGACTGCCCCAAATCAGATGAGGAAAAGGAATTCATGACCAAAATTCCCTATCAGTCTGCTGTTGGTAGTCTCATGTATGCTATGGTAGCTACGAGACCAGACATTGCATTTGCAGTGGGAGTTGTGAGCAGATATATGTCTAATACTGGCAAGAAACATTGGGAAGCGATCAAAATGATTTTGAGATATCTGAGTGGCACTAAGGACAAGTGTCTATGCTTAGGTAGAGGGAAAGCATCCATTATTGGTTACACAGATTCTGACTATGCTGGTTGTGTAGACAATCGTAAGTCTACATCAGGGTACATTTTTCATTTTGCTGGAGGTGCTATCTCTTGGAGATCTCGTCTTCAAGAATGTACAACTGTTTCTACCACAGAAGCAAAGTATGTTGCAGCAAGTGAGGCATGTAAGGAAGCATTGTGGCTCTCTCGTCTTGCTTGTGATATGGGTTTACCTCAGCATGTACCTCACTTGCTCAGTGATAGTCAGAGTGCCATTGCTTTGGCTAAGAATCCGGTCTATCATGCAAAGATCAAGCACATTGAGGTGAGGTATCACTTCATTAGAGATTGCTTAGCCATTGAGAGCATTATTCTTGAGAAGGTTCACACTCGAGATAATGCTGCAGATGCTTTGACTAAAGCTCTACCACATGATAGCTTTCGACACTGTTGTCACTTGATGGGGGTTACTTGATTCTTGATCTTACGCAGTCACTTGTATACTGTGTAACATGCCCATCAGGTGGGAGGTATAGTTTGTATACTTACACTCAGGTATCCTTTATCATTCTTTATTTTTCTCCCATAGTTACGCCATATTGGCCTTTAGTGGGAGATTGTTACCGTTAGTGTCCATGTGAAAGGCCAAATGGCCACCGGACACTTCTTTGTATATGTTCTTTAATAAAACATATAGTGGCCTGGTCAGTCACGTACTGTAAGCTCGACCGCATTTGTAAGACCTAAGAAGTCTGTCTTCGTGCCTCATGCGTACTGTGTTTTCTGCGTATTCTACAGCCTCTGCGCGGAGTACTGTGTGCGGCCTCAAGAGCTCGGTTTTCTAATCCGAGCATATCGTCGTGGAGCTCGAGAGCGCACTGTGGTGCATCGCCATTGAAACACTTCATCAGTTGGACTATTCTCAAAACCATGTGCAATCAAGTAGGCATGCACCTTTTCATACCAAGCATGTGGTGCTTCCTTCAAACCATATAATGCTTTTTTCAACCTACACACTTTGTTTTAATGACCTTTTTGCATAAAACCACGGGGGCTAAAAAACATACACTTCTTTGTGTAAATCACCATTAAGAAATGTAGTTTTATTGTCCAAATGATGTACATTCCAACCATGATGGGCTGCAAGTGCACAGATGCTAGAAAGGTCATTTGACATATGGGTGCAAAGGTCTCATCAAAACAAATGCCTCTTTCTTGAGCATAACCTTTTGCAAAAAGCCTAGCGTTATACTTGTCAAGTGATCCATCAGGCTTACACTTCAACTTGTATACCCATTTAGTGCCAACACCCTTTTTTCCTGGAGGCAAAACACATAAACATCAAGTAATATTCTTCATAATAGCATCATATTCTGATTGCATAGAAGTCATCCAATTTTTTGAATTCTTTGCTTCATCAAAAGAAATAGGCTCATTCTCATCACAAAGACTAGGGGCAGCCATTCCATAGAAATATGATGCAAAAGAACCACTATGAGAGCCTGAACAAGTATGATATGATAGAGATGCATCTAATTTGCTATCTTGCAAATTTTGCATCAACCATGTTGAGAGTGATGGTTGGATGCACTCAAGAAATGAGTTGATGCTGCAAAACCTGCTTCACACCTGCCCTCCTTTGGTTCCAGATATGCTTAGTAGACTCCTTGAGCTTTCAAATGGTACCAAGAAACCATATATGTACTTTGCAAATGAGTTAAGTAATGATTAGATCAAAACAGACAAGTTTGTGGAACACTTGGTTCAAGAAACTTTCTATTTTGGTCTTGATACCTGCTCAGTTTTTTACTCAGTATGACCAGCACACTTACAATTGATCTAATTCCTTTTGGACATATTAAATTAGCTTAGCAAGCTACCATTTGCAAGTGGAATGATATAAAATGATAGACTACTCACTGAGAAATCAATTTAGCAAACTTATGTGTACTCCCGACTTTTTAGGAAATCTGCAGACAGAGACCAGTGTGAACTTCGAAGCGGATTTCTCCCAAATGGCTGAATGAAATCCTCTGAGATTTTGTATGCTTGTAGAAGACCTTGAGCTGGTTCCAATGAGCTATAGATCTCTTGATTTGGTTCAGTAGATCCTGAGATATGCTCCTTTGAAGTTGACAGACTTGGAGAAGTTAACACAGAGAACCAGAAATGAGAAATGTGTGTATATCTATTGATTAATAAGATTGTACAAGCTCAAT
This sequence comes from Ceratopteris richardii, assembly GCA_020310875.1. NCBI lineage: Eukaryota > Viridiplantae > Streptophyta > Polypodiopsida > Polypodiales > Pteridaceae > Ceratopteris > Ceratopteris richardii. The sequence goes on along the minus strand of CM035419.1, from coordinate 108,957,231 downwards.
AGCATGACAAGCATAGCTAATTGAGGTGTGGTGGTGTAGGCTATGGAGTAGCACTAACACACACTCAGTTACAATGAAGATATGCCTCGGGGAGTGAGCTAGAATGGCAGGACTAACCGCGACTTTTTGATTGTAGTTTTTATAAGGAAGGAGTTGAGATTTGAATTTGAATTCAAATTCAAATCTCCTATATTCTCTACTCTAGAATTAAGGAGATATTCTCTCCAATCATTCCACCCAAAAAATCCACGACTAATCAATTAGGTGTGATGTAAATGAATGCCAAGTCATATAGACCTTTTTACAATGAGTAAAAGATAATAACTCATAAGTATGAGTTCCTATGCTTTATCCTTCATGTAGGAATATCCTTCAAGGGTTCCAAGTCCATCTTCCAAAGTTCCAATGTTCCAAGCCAATGTGTGAAGGCTTGATATGCACCAACAGCTCCCCCTCAAGCCAAGCACTTTGGCCTAAGTCTTCTTCTTCATTCTTCAATCACTTCCTGCAATCCTATCATAGATTTAAATCTGCATAACTTGTTTCCATCCAATGCCTTTGTAAGTAAATCTGCACATTGCATATTAGTAGACACATATGTCAATTGAATCTCTTTGCTAAGTAATTTTTCTCTCACATAGTGGTAATGAACCTCTATGTGTTTGGTTCTGGCATGATAAATTGGATTTGCTGCAAGGTGAAGAGAGCTAGTGTTGTCTCCAAAGATAATAGGTGGTCTTGTGTGTAGACCTAACTCTGTATATAGAAGCTTCAACCAGATAGCTTCTTGAGTTGCATTGGCAAGCCCTCTATACTCTGCTTCAGTGGATGACAATGCCACTGTAGGTTGCTTTTTAGCTGACCAAGAGATAGGGTTATCTCCTGCAAAACAAATGTAGCCTGAGGTGCTTCTCCTATCATCCTTGCATCCTGCCCAATCTGCATCTGAGTAAACTTTAATGTCAATATCTGATGTATAAGGAAAATACAAACCATGATTTTGAGTTCCCTTCAGATACTTCAAGATCTTCTTTGCTGCCTCTAGGTGAGGTACTCTAGGTTTGTGCATGAATTGACTAAGCACACTTACTCCATATGCTATGTCAATTCTTGTCAAGGTAGCATAGTTCAAACTACCTACCATACTTTGATATCCTGTAATGTCTTTGATTTCTTCTCCTTCATGAGCACTTAGCTTTTGGTTAACCTCCATTGGAGTAGTGGATACCTTAGCATCCTGCAAACCAAACTTCTTGACCATATCCTGTACATACTTCTTTTGAGTGATGTAGATACCTGAATTTGTGTAGACCAATTCAAGACCTAAGAAATACTTTAATAATCCAAGATCACTAATCTTGAATTCTTTCATCATCTGTTCTTTGATGTGTCTAATCCCATTGACATCATTCCCTGTAATGATGATGTCATCAACATAAACACATAAGTGGATTACCTCTGTACTACTTCTCTTTATGAATAGAGAAGTGTCTGCTTTGCTCATCACAAATCCTTGGTCTAGGAGGTAGGTGGTCAATCTGTAATTCCATGCTCTAGGTGCCTGCTTCAAACCATACAGAGCCTTCTTCAATTTACAAACATAATGTACCTTTTTTTTATCTTCATAGCCAGGTGGTTGAGACATGTAGACTTCTTCAGATATCCATCCATTCAAGAATGCATTCTTCACATCCAATTGGTACATGTTCCAATTCTTGGATGCAGCTACACTCACCATAATTCTGATAGTTGGCATCTTGGCCACAGGAGAAAATGTCTCCTCATAATCAATGCCTTGGGTTTGTGCAAAACCCTTGGCTACCAACCTAGCTTTGTACCTGTTTATTGTTCCATCTGAATTCTTCTTAAGTTTGTAGATCCATCTGGATCCTATCACCTTCATAGAGTCCTTCTTGGGTACCAAGTCCCAAGTATCACTTTCCTTGAGAGCTTCTATCTCTTCATCCATGGCTTCTCTCCATTCTGGTTTAGTAATTGCTTCTTCATAGGTACCTGGTTCTTCATTCAACAAGTCTTTTGCAAGATATATAGAATGTTTAGTTACAAGTGATGTGTCATACCCAAATCTGATGGGCTTCTTCTTTTCTCTTTGAGATCTCCTCATTGCTTGAGTGGAAGTTTCTGGCTTATCTTCTAATTGCTTCATCTTCATCTTTCCTTTGGACTTCCAAGCCTTGAACTCTTCAAGGTTTATTGTATCATCATCTGAGCTTGAATCTTCTTGCTGAGTTGGCTCTTCCTTGGTAAGCTTTGGAAAATCTTCTTGCATGTCATAGGGTAGACTCACTTTCCTGCATTCATTCTCATACCAAGAGTCATTTTCATCAAATATGACATCTCTGCTTACCTTGAACCCTTTGTTTGTGGGGTTGTAGAATCTGTATCCCTTTTGGTTCAAATCATAACCAATGAAGATACATTTTTCAGCCTTAGGGTCTAGCTTTCCTCTTACCTGTGAGGGAATATGCACATATGCTATACAACCAAATATTTTGCAATGATCCAGAGAGGGTCTCTTACCATGCCAAGCTTCATATGGTGTCATGCCATCAAGTGATTTGGATGGCAACCTATTGATGAGATAAGTGGCAGTGGATACACTCTCTGCCCATAGGTAATTTGGCAGCCTTTTCTCATTAAGCATAGACCTAGCTGTTTCCACAATGAGTCTATTCCTTCTTTCAGCTACCCCATTTTGTTCAGGTGAGTACCTTGTAGTGATCTCCCTTTTGATGCCTCTTTCCTGCAAGAAATCTTCAAACTCATTGGAGAAGTACTCTCCTCCACCATCTGACCTTAGCCTCTTCAAGCTTCTACCTGTTTGATTTTCAACAAGTGCAAGATACCTCTTGAAACAATTAAATACTTCATCCTTATGCTTCATAAAATATAAAATGGTCCACCTGCTATAGTCATCAATGAAGGACACATAATACCTTGAACCAGAAATGGAAGGGTCCTTGCTAGGTCCCCAAACATCTGTGTGTACCAAATCTAGGTAGTCTTCATGCATGAAACCTTTCCTTGAGTAGGGTAATCTGTGAGACTTACCAAATTGACATGATCCACATTTGTAAATCATGTGTTGCTTGGATACATTAGGTATCCCAAGCACACATTGATCCCTGCACATTTGCTTTAGAGTTCTTTCTCCTATGTGCCCTAATCTCTTGTGCCATATCTCTAACTCTGAAAGTGTCTGATCCTTGTAATTATACAAAGCAATGTTTCTTGTATCTTCTAGCTCAAATGTAAACAATCTACCTGATTTCTCCCCTTTGGCTATCCTTCTGAATCCATGTTTTGGATCCTCCACATATGCTCCATGTTGTGTGAATCTGACCTGCAAACCTTTCTCCACAATCTGACCAACACTCATTAAATTCTTAGTTATTGTTGGTACATAGAGTACCCTGCTTAATAGGTTCTGATTACCATCACATGTCTTCACATTTCCAATTTTGATAACAGAGTGTTTAGTGTCATCACCTGTTTGTACCTGATGTTTGCCCTTGGGCTCTTCTAAATCAGAAAGTAGTGCCACATTGCCAGCTACATGGTTAGAACATCCTGAGTCAATGTAAAATAAATGATCATCATTTGTACCTATCTTGGAGGTCATATTCATGATCAATAGGGAGTCATCTTGCTCCTCTGTGTAGTTGTTGTAGTCTCTTCTATTTCTGAATCCACCTTGGTAGTTTCCATTGTGGTTGTTGTTGTAGTTGTTGTTGTATTGGTTGTTGTATCCATTGTAGCTTTGATGTTGGTTGAATCTGCCTCTCCCTTGAGAGTATCCACCTCTTGAGTAGCCTCTTCCTCTCTGATTTTTGTAGTTCTTGTAGCATTCATCTGTGGTATGATTGGACAATCCACAAATGTTGCATGGTGATGAGTTGTAGGGTCTCCCCCTACCTGACTTACCTCCTCTGCCTCTTCCTCTAGATGACTTACCTCTCCCTGCATAATTAGCTTGAGAGGTAGAGCCTTCTTCATCCTGTTTCTTCTTGCCTTTATCTTTAATCTTCTTATCAGTATAGAGAGCAGAGGGGTTATTACCTTTTGATTGATCTCCAGCCTTTGTAAACTTTGCTTCATGTGTTAATAGTTGGCCCATGAGTGTTGTGAGATCAGGGGTATGCATGTCCATATAGAGGTCCATTGCAGTGGTGAAACTTTCCCACTTATCATCTGCCTTGAGTCCATTTGTCACTTGCCTGACTATTTGCTCCTCTTCAATTTCCTCTCCAATGCTTGCTAGTTGGTCTGCCACATCTTTAATCTTTGTCACATACTCTGAGACTGATTGCTTGGGCTGCTTCCTAAGGGTTGTGAACTCAATCCATAATTGATTCTTCCTAGCCCTTGTGTTGGAAGAAAAGTAGTTTGACAAGGTTTCCCAAGTCTCTTGGGAAGTCTTACAATTCCTTACATGAGGTAAAAGAAAGTCAGATATAGAGTTTAAGAGATAAGACCTTGCCAAAGCATCCTTTGCACACCATTGGTTAAGTCTTTCATGTTCATCCTTTGTAGGTAGTCCTCTAGTCTTGAATGAGGGCAACTCCTCATCTCCTGATATGTATCCAAATAGACTTCTCCCTTGTAGATAGGTCTTCATTCTCAATGACCAAGCATGGTAATTATTTCTGTCCAATTTGTCAATGAATGAAGGGAAACCATCACCCATGTTTACCTTCTTTGCTCTGATACCACTGTTGAGAGTGATGGTTGGATGCACTCAAGAAATGAGTTGATGCTGCAAAACCTGCTTCACACCTGCCCTCCTTTGGTTCCAGATATGCTTAGTAGACTCCTTGAGCTTTCAAATGGTACCAAGAAACCATATATGTACTTTGCAAATGAGTTAAGTAATGATTAGATCAAAACAGACAAGTTTGTGGAACACTTGGTTCAAGAAACTTTCTATTTTGGTCTTGATACCTGCTCAGTTTTTTACTCAGTATGACCAGCACACTTACAATTGATCTAATTCCTTTTGGACATATTAAATTAGCTTAGCAAGCTACCATTTGCAAGTGGAATGAGATAAAATGATAGACTACTCACTGAGAAATCAATTTAGCAAACTTATGTGTACTCCCGACTTTTTAGGAAATCTGCAGACAGAGACCAGTGTGCACTTCGAAGTGGATTTCTCCCAAATGGCTGAATGAAATCCTCTGAGATTTTGTATGCTTGTAGAAGACCTTGAGCTGGTTCCAATGAGCTATAGATATCTTGATTTGGTTCAGTAGATCCTGAGATATGCTCCTTTGAAGTTGACAGACTTGGAGAAGTTAATACAGAGAACCAGAAATGAGAAATGTGTGTATATCTATTGATTAATAAGATTGTACAAGCTCAATAGGATGACAAGCATAGCTAATTGAGGTGTGGTGGTGTAGGCTATGGAGTAGCACTAACACACACTCAGTTACAATGAAGATATGCCTCGGGGAGTGAGCTAGAATGGCAGGACTAACCGCGACTTTTTGATTGTAGTTTTTATAAGGAAGGAGTTGAGATTTGAATTTGAATTCAAATTCAAATCTCCTATATTCTCTACTCTAGAATTAAGGAGATATTCTCTCCAATCATTCCACCCAAAAAATCCACGACTAATCAATTAGGTGTGATGTAAATGAATGCCAAGTCATATAGACCTTTTTACAATGAGTAAAAGATAATAACTCATAAGTATGAGTTCCTATGCTTTATCCTTCATGTAGGAATATCCTTCAAGGGTTCCAAGTCCATCTTCCAAAGTTCCAATGTTCCAAGCCAATGTGTGAAGGCTTGATATGCACCAACAAACCATTTAGGCATAGGTTTTGCCTCCTCTATATCAGCCCTCTCATCGATAAGTGCATCATGTAAATTTGCATAAAAAAGTGAATGATCTGCATCGTCATGTGGAAGTTGTAAAGGATGGGAAATCACCTCATTTGGATCGGCACTTGAATGTCCACCTATAAAAAAAGTAGCAAAGTGTCATTCACATCTTTGGAGCTAACTAATGTCATAGTTGAATTGAATCCTCCACAAAAAACAATATCATGGATAGCCAAAATGCATTTAGTATGTTGATGATATAGATGATAACCTTTGCTTCTGGAACTATGCCCAACAAAAATACATTTCAATGCTTTAACATCCACTTTTCTATGTTGCTATTCAACCACTAATGCATATGCAAAAAAACAAAGACATGTATATGAGAAACAGATGGCTTCCAACCATGAAAAGCCTCATATGAAGTGATAGATTACAATGCTTTGGTGGGACACTTGTTAAGTACATATGCTGCACACATAACACCCTCAATCTAGAACCTATGTGGTAAAGCTAGACTTTTCACCATACACCTCACCATCTCCATGAGAGACATGTTCTTTCCTTCAGCAAAACCATTTTGTTGATGTGTATATGGTGCTTTATATTGAAGTTTTATCCCATGGTCACCCAAAAATGTATTAAAACTAGAAGACATGTATTCCCCCCTTGATCTGAATGGAGGGTACCCATTTTACATGCAGGGCATGTTTTTAGCAAGAACCAAAAACTCTTTGAAGCACATAAACACTTCTAACTTTGCTTTCAATGGATACACCCATGCATGCCTAGAAAAATCATGAATAAAAGTCATGAAGTAAAGGTGGTTCTCAAAAGAAGGTGTCTGCATGGGACCACATACATCACTATGCACAGGCTACAATTTATGATTAGCTCAAACTGAACCATCTTTTGGGAAGGCAAAATGCTACATTTTTCCCAAAATATAGCCTTCACAGACATGTTTACCAGGTGCCTCAAGTTTGAGAAGAGATGACACCCTTTAAGATTTGTGTAAGCATAGCAAACTAGCAAAATTAAGATGATCAACGCGTGCATGCCAAAGCTTTACATCTGAGATAGCCCAAGGATGTTGAATTGCACATGCTAAATCTTCGATAGATTTGTCATAGTCTATGAGCTTATATAACCCATGACATAAAATTCCAAAAGCAATAATAACATCGACATTTGACAAATCATGAACTATACATTTGTCATGAACAAATTTGACAACCAAGCTGATCTTGGCTAATGCTGAAACTTACAATAGATTTTTCTTGATTTCTAGAAGACACAAAGCTTCTGACAATGGACAAAAACTATCATGGGTAGTAGTCAGAATGATCTTACCAACCCATGACTCGATAAGAGGAGTTTTTGCTACATGTGATAGTATTCCCTATAGGGGCAGGTTCAAGTGAATTGAAGAAACCACATTGTGAGGTAATATGTTTGGTTCCCACATTTTCATTCCAACCTCTTTTTTCTTTGCCCCCTTTGCAACTAGTTTTGGACAACTCTTTATCACATGATCATTTCCTTTACAATATTTGCAAAACAATTTCTGCTTTTCTGATTTCTTCTTATCTTTGCCTCCCTTTTTTGACTATGCTAAATTAACAGATTTTTGCTTAATAGTAGACGAGCTCCATTTACCTTTTAGCTAAGAAAGCTTGATTTGCTACATGCATAATGGAAATCTTTTGCCTGGCCTGATCTTCTTACAACAAAATAGAGACTAAATCCTTAAATTTTAAGGCATTTGGATTACCTTTCATCATCAATTGAAGACTAGAAGCAAAACTTTGATATGAATCTGGAAGACCATTCAGAACAGTCTGCATAAGTGAACTCTCTAGCAAGACTTCATCAGCATAAGTCAATTGTTCATTCAAATCTTTGATCTTTATAAAAAAAACCATAAAATCTATTTTCATTCATATGCTCACTCTCCAATTGTTTTCAAAGATAAGCAACACAAGCCTCATTTGTATAAGGTGGTAAGTGTTTCCCAAGCATCCTTTGTTGTTTTGTAAGAGTGAATTTGAGGGATAATGGCATGTTTGATAGACAAAGCTATCAATGCATGTGCCTAAGCATCTCTGTCATCATATCAAATTCGCTTTGTAGTAGCTACAGCAAGAACTACAACACACATAGGAATTTGAAGATTGTCATCTTCAATGCCATCTACATCACCTTCAATAATTGCATTTTGAGGTGTAGTAGATGATTTTTCAACACCCTACACAATTTTCCATATTCCTTTTGTGACCAATACATGAAACATCATATATTCCCACAATGGATAATTCATATCATCCAACTTGTCCTCAACAACCAACATATAGAATACATCATTGCTTTCATCCATGGACACTCAATTAAAATACTGTCATGCAAAAAATGATTATATCTCAAGAAGCTGAACAGAACTACCATGTCAAGCCTCTCTAAAATTATAGCATACTTCGAGCAATTTGTACTGGCGAATGGAGACCTGTATATATGTTTGGCACAAATTAAGGATGAAATTACTTGCATAGGTACTACAATAGTGCATTCGGAGGTCGAAATGAGCTCATATCAAAATTTCAAAAACACAAAGTGAAGTAGTTTTGAACTCCTAATCACCCTGACTATGGTCACCAATTTTTGTGCGATTTTGAGATTGTGACTGGAGGGGTGTCAACGATTGCCTAGATGAAACGGTGACATGCTTTGATACCAATTGTTGGAGTTTGAGGTCTATGGAGCCATGCAAACAACACAAGGAAGAAGAAGAAGCTTTGAGCACAACACACAATACTGAATGTATTACAAAGTGAATGTACAAAGATAAGTAACAAGTTAGGGTTATATGCATATATACAAGCTGGGGGAAAAACCTCCTACAGAGGGAAAAAAGTGATAGTCCTAAGTGTGTTCACACACAATATTGAATGTATTACCAAGTGAATGTACAAAGATAAGGAACAAGCTAGGGTTATATGCATATATACAAGCCCGGGGGAAAACCTCATGAAGAGGAAAAAAACGACAGTCCTAAGTGTGTTCACACACCACTTCCAAAATATATCAACAATATGTGTGTGTGTATGGGGTGAGTGGTTAATATG